>FR990117.1:15207500-15935000 GCA_905404275.2 Hedya salicella
AGACACGTGTTTCGCCTCTCTACCAGGTATGTAGGAGATGCAGGAGATGTTAACGGTCTTGCGTCGACCCGAGAAGTGAAAATATGCGCATGTGAATACAATTTATTGTCACTTCTAACCAAGACACTATTTCGCGGATTTATGAAACTCCATCCATCTACTCGTATCCATTAATCTAATATGGAATTCCGCAAAGTACCGCCTCAATTTATCAATTATTTTATTCTGTATTGTTTAGTTATTTTTTCTGTATCCTTTGTGACGTGAAACATAAAGATTTTTTTTATTTATTTAAAAAAACCTCGCTACAAAAATAAATTAACGTTTCAATTATGCCATGTAAAAATATGGCATACGACGGTACACTTTTTCTTTTGACTTTGTCTCAAAGGTCAGTTGTAATCAATTTCAATGCAATAGTTATGACAGAATTCTTTCGATTATTCACGACGCTTGTAATGTGGGTGCTTTGTAAGTAATAAGTATGGATTCCGCAGAAATCAAAATCCCAATGCCATGAACAAACCCATGTAAAACTATCCCCTATCCTGTATTCGGTGAGGCTCAAAGCCAAATGAAGGAAGTCGTAAGGGGGACGATGCCCAAGAAATATATCGTGGACGGTGATGTTTGGTTTATTATAAACAATACGAGTTCCCTGAAGATTACTAAATATTGCTTTCGGGCTTGTTTGACGAGATAAGTCTTTTTGTGATTGTATTGGCACGAAGACATTACATTGAATCTTAGAGCATTTAACCACTGAAATTGACAGGCCGTGTGATTACTGAACATATTATCTTGAATTTTTAAAAGCGGTGATGTTAAACATGCACGGCTAGCATTCACAAAATGTGCGTCAGCGCCGAACGCAGCGCTGAAGGACTAGTCGCAACTGTAATATGATCCCTAGACACGTGTAAACTATTCGTTTTCATGGGTCTTGCACTTAGCTTCGTTTTCTTAATTACTGACTTAATATATGACACCTGCTTGACGGACCAATATATTTTGAGCTGTGATCTGGAACATGTACTTCACGTATTTATATTAGGGACCTGAAGGCGCAGTACACTGTGTACTACTATTTCTATTAATGAACACAATCAAAATATACCTGATTTTTACATGCTTTTAATTAACTTGCAATGTAACTAAGTATGTATGTTCGGTTGGAATCTTGCAAGTTAAATTTGACCTACTTCCCGGTTTCCAATTGAGCTAAAAATTTTAATGAAATATTATTTAATGATTTGTCTCACTTACTCACGTTACCATGCAATTTTCAGTATATTTTCTTACATGCAAATCTTGTCCAGACAATTACAAACACAGCAAAAAAAATACCCAAAAACTTATTTATATATATATATTGAAGATAGAATTCAAATTCCTATGACAACTGGAAGTACCAAAGGTTTTCAGTTCACGGCAATTTTTATAGAAACACCTTTTTAATGACTGGTTGAAAGTATTTATTAAGCTTAATATACATAAGTAAAGGAGTAAGTCAAGAGTCTTGCCCAACACGTTGACGACCAGTTTGGCTCAGTGGGAGTAACGTTGCCTGCGAAGCTGAGGTCCTGGGTTCAAATCCCGGTAAGGGCAAATATTTGTGTGATGAGCAATAAATATTTGTTCCTGAGTCTTGGATGTTTTCTATGTATGTAAGTAATATATCTATTAAATATATCGTCGGCTAGTACCCATAACACAAGCCTTATTGAGCTTATCATGGGACTAGTTCGATTTGTGTAAAATTGTCCCGTAATATTTATTTAATATTTATTATTTATTATTTATTTATTTATCACTAGTAAATTCATCATTCAGAGACAATTTCAATATGGCGGTTTGTTTACATAGTCAGCAGGTTCCATAGAATGACACTTTAGGTATTACAGAGCCGTCTTTGCTAGAGTATCGTGTAATTTGTTTTTTTATCCCTCATATAATCATAGAGACAGCTCGGATGATAGAAATTTGGATTTCCGTTTTCAGCTAGCTTATTATATGTGAGACCGGTTTGGACCGTTTTTCATTAAGCCTAAGGGACGATGACGATTTTAATGACTGGTTCTTTTGATTGCCTTGACTTAGAAGTTTGATTTTTACAAAGCTTCAAGGGACTACAAACTTAAATACTAACTTATTATTTGATATTAAATTCAGCTTGATAACTTCGTGTTCCTGAGAAAAGGGGCGGCACGGACAGACAGACAACAACAACAAAATGGTTATATATAAAGGTTCCGGTTTTTCTTTTTGTAGGTACGGAACTCAAATAAAATATAAAGCCATTAAAATGACAAGTGTTACCTCGATTTCATAGTATGTGGAGTTGAAATCAAGTGCGACGAATGATTCTCTAGAAAATATGAAACTAACAACCATGTATATTTCCTGTCGTCTTGAAAATATCTAACTTATTTCATTTCGCGGAAAAGGTACGTGTGGGCTCTTTATGTAAGAGCTATCTTGTACATTCTGATCGATTTCCGCAAAAACTGGCTAGGTACCTGTTCATATTTATTGGTAACTTCGGTGGTGCTCGTAAACTTCATTAGCGCTGGCGAAGAATCTTAACCTCATTTTTCTGCAGCGTAGTTAAGTAATATGTATTCTGCAAGGACCATTAAAACAAGAGGACTGACCATCTCCATACAAAAAGCTGTTCCCCGATATGTACAACGCTATCTATGTATAAGAATTATTTTTTACAATTATTCAACTTTGCAAGCGTGACAGTATTTAAATGTTACGATTTATTTATTATTAGTTATTTGCGAACTAATTGTTACTATACTACGTTTCTTTATTCAATTATAACATTGTTAAATGTTTAGTTTTGAAGCGCCATCTAGTTTTTGCCAGAATATGACAAGTGTCAGTCCTCTTGTTTTGATGGTCCTTGGTATTCTATAACCATCTGTGGATGCGCAGCTATCCGTGTACCAAAAATAGTTGAAATCGCTTAAGCTGTTTTGGCGTGATAAAGCCACGACGACACTACTGAGGCTGAACTGGATATAGAGTCCCAGAGCTGAAACGTAGCAACCGCCAATGGATATAATTGGCGCTTTTTGCCATCGATATTTCTTTATCATCTATCCATACTATAATTTTATAAATGCGAAAGTCTGTCTGTCTGTCTGTTACCTCTTCACGCTTAAACCGCTGAACCGATTTGGATGAAATTTGGTATGGAGATAGTTTGAGTCCCGGTGAAGGACATAGGCTACTATCCCGGAAAAGTAACCTTATCCGCGATAAACGAATTTAAGGCGGACGAAGTCGCGGGCAGAAGCTAGTACTATTATAAAATTGTAAAAATGAAATTCTGTACATTGAAGATATTTTCAAAAAAATGATTGTTATGGACTATTTGGAGGTCATTAAAACGAAAAATATTTTTTTTGGATTTTATGTATGTTTGTATGTGTCGTTGTGGCTTCATCACGCAAAATAGGCTAAACGGATTTCAACTATTTTTGGTACACGGGTAGCTGGGTATCTCCAGATGGTTATAGGATACTTTTTACCCGACTACGTTGAAGAAAAAAAAGGGTTATGACTTTTTCTCCTCCGCGAACGAAGTCGCGGGCGCCTTCTAGTTAAATTATAAATATGTCGTCCAATGCTAAAAAGCTTACCAATGTCTAGTTCGATTTATGTAGAATTTCATAATATTTATTAAAATGCTCCAGTGTTGAGTACTGTCCCAATAATTGGGACTTTCAATCAAATATATTGCTCTACAGCTGGCAAGTAGTATGTCAGTTATTGGATAGTACGAAGTCAAGCACTAAGTCATTTACACTAAATACTACTGTAAATTGTAGTGTTTAGGCTGAGACTCGAACTGACGCTTGTACGTGTACGGGTCAGGGTGTCCAACCAATGAGGGTTTTGTTAAATGGAAATATCACCAGTCGGCGCCACCATGATGTAAGGTCTAACTGAGAAGAAGTGTCAACATCCACCAATCACAGCACAAGATTTTGACCATTCTTGTCAGTTAGACCTTATGTCATGGTGGCGCCAACTTGCGATATTACCGGTTCAGAAAGCCCTCAACAGTGCAACCCCTCTGATTATCATACCACTTTACGTCATAGGTCAATTATTCATACGATTTTTTATAGAAAACACTTTTTTTAAACGTTATTTTGTAATATCAGGTATTTTTTGACCTTTTCAAAAAATTTTATTTAACAGGCTTCGATAAATTGATATGAACATGCCAGCTCAGGCATCAATCCTACCAGATTCTTACAAAATGAGTACTTACGTTATATGAAAAATACAAAATGAAAAAGTAACTAATAAGTTAAAACAACTAATATTTTATACACTTATTACACCTAATTTATTATTGAATCTACCATTTTATACTGAACTCTTAATCAATCAGTCTTTGAAATTAATAAAAATAAAAATCTAGGTACTAAAGAAGCAACTTATAATCTTCAATATATATGCTTTGTAATCACGCAATCAATATCCGCCTCATAAAAACAATTTTCAATATAACTTTCAAGGCAAAATTGTGACGTCACTCAAAATGTCTCGAAAATTAAAATCTCTCTGACGGATCTCCAGCCAACGCCACATATATTTCTCTTACTCTAAAACTATCTACTATCTCTCTCCCCACCCCCCCCTGTAGATGTGTGCGAGCGCCCTCGTACACACACACACATACAAACTCCGCTTTCACGGTTCTAATTTTTGGGGAATTTGGGGCATATTCGTAAATATGAAATGGAAAAAATATTTCGCGAGTTTAACGAGTTTGGGCTTTGAGGACTGTGGATAAGGTGTTATTTTGAGTGGGTTGGGGTTCGAAAAAAAATTACTTCATATGTCGTCCTTAAGACGGAGCGCGGCGCGCTTCGTATGTGTGTTCCGGACATAGGAACTATGGAGTCGCGGTTGCGCTCTTTTTAAATGTATTTGCAACTTTTTGGTGGGAAAAATCAATCGCGAAGGAGAAGCAGTCATAACCCATAGTGGGTTAGCTTCAGCGTTGTCAGATTAAAAGTATCCTATAAGGATTTTTGGATATACAGCTACTTATGTGCCAATAGTTGAAATCTGTTCAGCTGTTTAGCCGTCATTATGGCAAAAACACACATAGGTACATTCAAACATGTTTCATTTTTAAATTAGTGACTTCCAATTGTCCGTTTCACTTATATTATCGAAACTAATCTTCAAGATATTTAAATTTTACCTGTTTATAATACTACTAGGAGTTTCCCGCAATTTCGTCTGCGGAGGAGGAAAAGTCATAAAACCTCATTTTTTTCAGCGTAGTCGGAAAAAAAATCCTATAACCATCTGTGGATACCCAGCTTGTTGTTGCGGGCATCTTCCGTAAGTAAATATATCGTCGTCAAGTACTCATAACACAAGCCTTATTTAGCTTACGATGGAACCAGTTCGATTTTTGTAAAAATTGACTTTCGCACGCACATAAATGCACAGCGTACATACACAGCACGCTGTCTCACACATGTCCTGTTGTGGATCCACGGAAGATCAGCGTCATGGTACTCATGAGTGCTCTGACATATGCTGAGTGGACTCCATTTTTGTAGACACAAATATGATTGATTCTAGCTCCTAGGTTTAGCTTTAAGTCTAGGTTAAGTCTATACATGTCACTTTTCCAATGTACTGTAAGCTTTGTTGTTGTTTACAAAATAAATGTATCTTCTTCTTCTTCTGCTCCTAATATTTATTTAAAATCTACTTTTGTGTAAGCGAAGTCGTTTATGAGAACTTACAAATAAAATAAACTGGTTTTTATGAGTGAGTAAAGTAACCTCGTAGGGTCAAAGTACCTTACGTAAGTGAAAAAGATTATCGTGAGCCGTTTTATACGCGCTATCTCCGAAATATTATGACACATTTGCAGTGTAATACAAGCATGTTAACTAATAACCAGGGCTCCCCAAAAGTCATTCCTGAGCCACTGAAATTTTAAAATAACATAACCTTTATTCTGAACTAAATAAAATCCATATGTGTTAGTAACAATATCTTTAAAGACTAAAGTTACTTAATACTCACTTGAAACAAATTACATTAAAGAGCAGTTTGGGCTACGCCTTTATTCTGACCCACCCAGTGCATTAAAATGTGGCAAACATATCTGCCCGCAATCTCAGCAAGTAGACTATTTGTTCTTAGTTTGACCATACTATATCAATCGTTTCACTTTTTATACGTTTTAGATTTTCTTCGGATCTCGGTATCTTGCTTATTATTATGTCAATTTTTTTTAGCTGAATTCAATATTCAGTATCATTGCCTTAATACGATTTAGCAACAGTCATATTCATTAAAAAAATCAAATATTTCCGGTAACCGGTAACGGTCCTGCCTTAGAGAGGCTTGGAGCGCCATCTACCGTAAAGTTCAATGCTGTAAATTAAAAAAAAATAAAAAGATACATTTATTCGAGGGCGTATAATTACAGCAACAGAAACATCGAAAACAGTAAAAAATAAAATAACTTACTACAACTAAGTACTCGTATGCCCCAAAAAATTCAAACTCAGCATAATCCTGGCTTGAAAGCCAGGGCGAATTTTTCGGTGAGACCATACATCAGCCATACATAGGTTGCGCAACGGAGAGCTGTACGCACGAAACCATTTCTAATCTGATCGCGGCGTTATGCAAAAGTCAAAAATGTCAAGTGTCAAACAGAAAGTTGTCAAGTGGAAAACCGCGAATGCATCGTGCATTTTTTTAACAGCAAAAAGTGGAAAGTGTTTGAAAAGTGTTAATCCTCATTTTAGTAAAAAAATCCTTCTTTAGTAGACGTACTTCAAAATTTAAATGTTTAACCTGTTAATATATTTTAATTGAGTAAATTCAAGAAATAAATAAAATAAACCACAAGCTGTCGCATCTACGCCTTCCATAGTCCATCACCAACAATATATATAGCCACGCCGTAGCTATGCGAACAAATATATTATATTTTCCTATATGCTAGTTCCATCATTTATACTTTATTACTATATATCCGTACAACTATTTATACTCAGTGTTTGTCTCTGTACTCTGTATGTGTGAGTAGCTGTACATGTGGGGGGGGCAAGTCAATTAAAGATTTTTCCGTAATAAGATGTGGATGTATTATTTTTCTTTTAGCAAAAGTATAATGGCGTAGGGATTAGGGCGGGGAGTAGGTTCGATTCCTGTTCAATCTCGGAGTAACCAAGAGTGACGTGTGCCAGGCAATGATTTTAACTACCTTTTAATATTATACTGAAACAATATACTCAAAGCCGAAATTACAGATACTTATGTTAAAACCGACCAAGGGCGAGTCAGACTCCCGCACCGAGGGTTCCGTATAAAATATACGCTTCAAATGGCCGTATCTATGAAAATCCAGTGCCAGCAGAGCCCTACTCCTAAGCAAAATGTACGCGGTGTTCGATCATTTTATATTGGTTACTGACATAGACAGACCGACATAAAATTATACTATTTGTAGTGTTTTTTTAAAGCAGCAACAGAAATACACCATCTGTGAAAATTTTAACTGTCTCGCTATCACGGTTCATGAGAATAGCCTGGTGACCGACGTACGGATAGCGGAGTCTTAGAAATAGGGTACCGTTTTACCCTTTGACTACGGAAAACTAAAACGCGTCGTCACTTAAATATTCCTTCTATTTTGCTCCCGAGTGGGGTAAATCGCAAATAACAATAACTGACCAGATTATGTACTTCAGGGATATTTATGATAATATTTAGACTCTGGCTATGTATCATATTTTTGTGATTTGGTCCGTAACGGGAGGGTGGCCAGTAATAGGCAATTTACCCTATAAAATATTTCGATTTTTGATTACTCAGGCCGAATTTTACCATTACTCTTATCTGTTTGCCAGTGAATACTTTACGCCTGCCAATATATACCGTTTCACAGACGTAATTAGAACATCCGCTGTTTATAACTAACATGGCGTGGTGAAATTGTGAAATTATCACAGTTTATAACAATATTTTACGGTGAGAATTTAGAATAAGGTCCACCCCATCTCTTCTCGTGGGTGTCGTACGGCGATTAAGGAAAATGCATGGTGGTGTTGGCCAGCAGCACCGTTAATTAGCAACCATACCATCAACCTTCTGCGAGCGCCAACCCACCTGCCCAGCGTAGCGATAAGGGCGAAACCCCCCTATGATGATGAGCACCAAAATAAACGACCCCCAGTCTCTGGTAGCTCTGTCGCTCCTCACTACGGTAGCGGTCGGTCGAGCGGTGGAGCGAGGGGTGCAAAGAATCCCCGAAGCTGTGTTGTCGGCTACCAGAACAAACAACTGGCCCTGGCAACATATAACGCACTTTCTTTGAGGACCAACGAGATGGAAGAAGCAATAGATAAGGTTCGTTGGAACATCATTGGATTATCAGAAGTCCGAAGAGAGGGCGAGGACACGATAACCTTTAAGTCTGGCAACCTTTTCTATTTCCGGGAGGGCGATCTTAAGGCGGTGTCGGGTGCATCGTCCACAAGAATTTCGTCAACAACGTCGTCGTGGACAAAGACCAGTATCAGACCAGTATAAGGTACACCACCCTTGGCGTACCTTATACTCAGAATTACCAAACGGTATTCGCTGAAGGTAATACAAGGCTTACGCACCAACTTTGGCACACCCCGATACGGAAGTGGATACCATGTATGAGGATGTTTCTAAATCCATACATGGAACTTCCGCAACCCACTACACGGTGTTGATGGGGGACTTTAACGCAAAGCTGGGCAAACGAAACGATGATGAGCAGAGAGTAGGAAATTTTGATATAGGGACACGGAACCCCATCTCTCTCATCTCTATATATGTTTTTGCTAAAATCTGACCAACAATTGAGCTCACCAGACAGTGCTCAGTGTAAGTACTTTAGTATACTCTATGGTGATATAGATACAAATCAAAATGCAAAGAAAAATACGATTGCTCTCGCACGTGGAAACACCAGGACTCGAACCCAGTACTTCCTGATTACGCGTCGTGTGTGTTTCCCTTTCACTAGCGAGCACTGTGACGTATGTATCGAATTTATCTATCCGTCTTGACCCCTGTACCTATTTTATTGAAAGGTATTATAAGTATATTAGTATACACTTTTTTTATAACTTAAGCAAAGACATACTATTGAAAAGAAAAAAAGATTATCATACTATTTTCAGTTAGATTACAGTCCATCTTGTTTGGATAAAGCGCTACTATTTTCGGCTGAAGATAACGCTAGAAGTAAATCTTCATATACTTAAAAAATAACAAAAAATGTTTACATCAGTCCTACTTCCAAATAAATGGTTTTTCTCTCCATATAAAGTGTATCGCGAAGAATTCAGCTGTAATTTTCATTCCCAACCTTCTTAACAATATATCTCTCCTACTTCTTGTTTTTAAATATCAACTCAATAAACATTAATAGAAGGTTTATTTTTCAATAGCAATACAGTATAAGATAAGATATTGCGACAATACACTGAGATTCAGAGCGGGGTGAACGCCCTCCCCTCCCCCACATGTTTATTGAATATAAAAACGCGTAAACACCTACATGTAAGTATTATTTTTACTTTAGACAGTTATTATTTTATTTAATGCGTAGGATTGAAGGTGGTAGTAAGTGCACTTAAACACACTATTATTTATTGAAAACAAAACTTGCCCCAAATTACAAACAATATCGCTGCATTACAAATCGTTTTGGTCCGTAACGTCTAATTCCCCGAATGTCTAGTCGCCATACTTCCATTCCCTGGACGTCTAGTAGCCGCTGGTTATAGGGGCTAATTTGACACCGTGTATAATTTGGATTTCATTCATACATAAAATACGAGTATCACAATTTAGTCGCCGTTGAGAGAGAGCTCTTAGCTGTCATCCATACTAATATTATAAATGCGAAAGTTTGTCTGTCTCTCTGTCTGTTACCACTTCACGCTTAAACCGCTGAACCGATTTGGATAAAAAATTGGTATGGAAGTAGTTTGAGTCCCGCGGAAGGACGTAGGCTACTTTTTATCCCGAAAAAATACCCTTATCTGCGATAAACGAATTTAGGGCGGACGAAGTCGCGGGCAGAAGCTAGTTCTATATAAGGTTGTTATAAGTCTGTCCTCCATTGCTTCTACCCTCCATACTACTTATTAGATATATCTTGGGCCGGGCCATTACCACCAACGTCAAAGATCAAACTTCGAATGGTACGGTTCCTCTGGCTCTCCTTGTTTTGCATGATTGGAGTGACTGAAATGGTTCGATCCGAAATTTCGAATTTGCACTTAGTATTAACCCATTTGTATTTTTTTTTGCGAATGTCTATTGTTTTAAGTGTGTAAGTAAAATTTGAAGACAAGCTAACTGGGCTCTGTAGCTCAATTGGCAGAGCGTGCGCCCCGGCAAGGCCCAAGGCACTAGTTCAAATCCGGTCGGAGTCTTGAAATTTTTCATTATTTGGATCTTTATGTCAAGAATCTTTATTCTTAGTGATGAAATTCACTTTAAAAATCACGAAGATTGTGGTGGTAAAACATCAAGATGTTCGTAAAAAATCAGTGTGTAAGTAGTTTAATTAACATTACCTACATTATGAATCGAATACTGCTGGCAGCTAATTGTCACTGCATTATTTTTTAAGACAAGAAAAATAAAGTCGTGCGCCGTAAAATACTTAAAACTGGACATTCGAGGAATAAGATATTCGGGGAGGTAGGCATTCTCGGATTTAGACATTCAGTGAATTTGTAGTCATGGACCAAACGAAATCCTTAATATTTTCCAACTTCATGCCTTAAGTGAGGAAACCAGTGTGCCAGTGATAGTCGAGTTTATCAGGCGATAAATAAGTGGTAAAGTATCTGTCTCCCTCGTACTTACATGCTTATCTATCGCGTAATAACGCTACCATCTATGACGGCCCGCAGGCAAGGACCATTAAAACAAGAGGACTGTCAATGTCTTTACTTGGGTTCGTACGCCGACTGCAAGGAGATGTTCAGGCAAAACTAGATGATGTTATAATTAAAAAAAGAAACATAGCACAGTAAAAATTAGTTCGTAAACAGCTAATCCATACTAATATTATAAATGCGAAAGAGTATCTGTCTGTATGTTACCTCTTCACGCTTAAAAACCGCTGAACCGATTTGGATGAAATTTGGTATGGAGATAGTTTGAGTCCCGGGAATGGACATTGGCTACTTTTTATCCCGGAAAAATACCCTTATCCGCGATAAACGAATATAAGGCGGTCGAAGTCGCGGGCAGAAGCTAGTAATAAATAAATCGTAACATTTAAATATTGTAATATTTACTTCTGTTTCCGCGATTATCGCTCATTTAAATAAAACAATTTTAACGGTTTATATTGCGTATATTGTCTTACTTGAGTTATATTATCTAATTCAAGAAATTGTAACTTCAGTCAACCCGTGAACACTGAAAGCTGGAAAGCTTCCAAACCATCGGGAACTCAAATGAGATGAATATACGCGATATAATTCGTTAAAATTGTTTTATTTAAATACTGTGTCACGCTTGCAAAGTTGAATAATTGTGAATAACAATTAAGGATATTGCCTGATGATCCCATAATTTGTGAAAATTATGTAAGATCGTGATAAAATAAGTGTAATGGGGAACTACGTTACATTTTCGAGTACGATATCGTGTAGCTTTTTTTACGAGTCCTTGAAGTTGGGTGAAAAAGTCAATTTTTAAAGTATGAGAATAACACAATAACACATTAAAACGCATGGTAACTTCTGTTATGAAAATTCTATAAACGCAAGTTTTAACATAACTGCAGAACAAATTTCTTAATTTCTCCATACAAGGTAGGAACGTGTGTCGTCACAGACTTTAGTATGGGGCGTTTTTTGGGAGAGTTCAAAAAAATATTTTGACATTCTTGTATCTCGGTGAGCTTCTATGATATTGAAGTGGTTTTTTCACCAATATTTCTATTATTGAGAGGTAATTCTGTAACATACCAGGGAAAAAAGTTGACAATAATTGTTAACTTTCCTATTCAAGGATAATCGGAAAAGCGAGGATGATGGAGGATATTTTTTTCAGATGACACACGTACGGATTTATCACATACAATACAACAGCAAATCGTAAAGTTTTGTATTTTGCAAATAACGTCATCTATTGTTGCTTGATATAACTACGACGAATGAATACCGCTTCACTAGTGTAGGAATGAAAACTCCGTGACTTTGAATACTCGACAGAGATGGCGCTGATATGAAGGTACATTTACTCGAAATTGTATATTTATTATTATCAATAGCTGTTGTTGAACTATCAGGAGCCTGTTTCACAAAAGCTTGTAACTTGTATTACAAGTGAAAGTCTCTTTTTCATGTATTCGCTGGGTGCGAAGTATTAGGGTGGGGGTAATATAATCGATCGCAGCGCTCATAGTGGCCAAAAGTAAAACTAATAAATTAATAGATAATTTTGGATTAAAATAATATGTTGTCACAACGTCGCGATTAAAGCCCGTCACAGACGGAGCGATAATATATATTAATATACGGAAACATATCTTACAGTATAGCTAAGCCCCTCACACGACAAAGATACCAAAATATATATTTCTGCCGCCATTATGTTCGTAGCCGGCGAAGCAAGAGGACGTTTTTACAATATACAGGGTGTTTGTGAAACATGACTTGTTGCATAGTTTGTCAGAGGGCGATTATGATGCCGGATTTCATTTGCATGTTACTTTATCAGCAAAACTAAAATCCGTCTGGAGTGGAGCACACAAAAAAACGATAGAACGAGGAAAATTCAACTTATACAATGATCTGTCTTTTATACAATTCAGTTAGTATTTTAGAATATCAAGAACAATGTTTAATGCACTTTACAATCTGATCAACCTGGTTTTTGAACTGAGTTACTTTGTCACAAATTATTGGTAAATTGGTGTTTTCGTATACTATTTAAAGTGATTAAGTCTAAAATTGCTTATTATAACCTCTCGGTTGTGTTTGCCGGAATGCATTATGTATGATGAACATTATAAATTCTGCTCACAATTCATTCGATAAGAGCGACCTATAAATAATCTTCCAATTAATTATAATCTGGGACAATGATTATTACTTGATAGGAGATCAAAATTAGCGATGTGTCGATTGAATGTACTTTTTTTTTCTCTTTACAAAAATGGCCCACCCTATTTGTCATTGTCCACTGTCCAGCTCCATCTTCAGACCCTGGATATCATATAGGACTAGAGAGCTTGCTAAGACAGACGAAGTAATCCGAAATATTATTATTGTGTTTATCTTGTTTAGGTACTTTAGGAGTTCATATCCTCAATGTCACCGTCTACCTTAGGACTCCATCATCAGACCAGCTCCTCGGTACTATATTGTTGCATTGTCATCGAAGATAAATAAATTTGAGCCCAATCGCACGTCAAAAAAATAACATCCTGCAGTTGCGGCAAAATATACTCAAATATATCGTAAGATATCTTACGGTATCTTAACATACCCAGCTATAATATATATTATCGCTGCGTGTGGGGACTCTGTCAAATAGTAGGCAAAATATATCGTAAGATACCTTAATATAAGATATCTTAATATATATTATCGCTCCGTCTGTGACGGGCTTAATGTCAAAACGTCAGAGCCAACAAAGTTGTGGGTGCTAGTGGACATGAACTCGTGCACGGAGCCATATCATCAGTTGGCGTCACCGTGATGTAAGGAAGGACTAATTGACAACAAGTGTCAAAATCTTGTGCTGTGATTGGTGGATGTCGACACTTCTTCTTAGTTAGACCTTACGTCATGGTGGCGCCGACTGGTGATATTTCCATTTGAGAAACCCCTCATTATGATATTTTAATAGTACATTATGGTACGAGTGTGTTAAGTTGGTTTTTTGTTACAATCGAGGTTATAATGCAGACCAAATCGACGACGAAAGCCGTATAAAGCTGAGAGTCTAATGTACGTGTACAGTTTCATACGACGTTTTTCAATACACTTGTGAGGTAAGTATTACACCAAAAAAACGTACCTTAATTTCAAGTAAATAAAAATTCGTTAAAGTTATACTTAGGTAAACAATGCTGTACTTAGTCCGTAAGTTTTACATCAATCCGTCATCAGTACCACCCTATAAATTTACGACGGGTGCGTTAGGGTAAGACTGAAGTGCAGATAAGTTCAAAAGGTTTACTTTGTTTTCGGTAAAAAATTTGTATCTTACCCCAACGCACCTCACATAATTATATTTTAAATTTCATTGATTGAAATAATATACACTTTATTGACAGTTTTATTTATAAAATAATCATAATTCAATATAATATATAGTATTTGTAAATGTGAAATCAAATCAAAATGGCGCGCTGCGTTGCGTTGCTGCATTGTTCTATGCGCGCGCAAGAGCGATGACACACAGGCTAAGTCGTGAATCAGCCAAACATTAACATTAACAATAAACGGAATAATTATGTCAATGTAATAAAACTACCTACATGTTATATTGTGTTTAAGAAAAATGTATAACTTCTTGAAAATTATCGTTTTTTATAAGTACCTACCACGTGAGATTTATCACGATAACCTTATGTAATGTAAAAGCACTCGTGTTTAATGGAGTGGATTACAGCCATAAAAACGGTGTAATAAAAACCACTTTACGAGTAAGTATGTTGACAAATAATGATTATTTTATCTGCCACTTAATTACTTCCTGTATATAGGGGTTGGATTTAAATTAAAAGACGAATACTCTAGTAAATTGTGTTTTATTTACGTTTTGTACTTCAACAATATTTTTTAATCTCATACATTATTAAATAACATACAATTCATACATTTTGTGTTTGTGTTTCGCCCGAATTACTTCAATATAATAATATAAATAAAAATATTTTGCTACTATAATGTCTTCAAAATATTAGACGTAAGTCACACGATTGTTTTAATATCACCTTGTAGGTTAAATTTATATAAAAAATATCATCAGTATAATTCTGCTTATCAATGAAAATATTTCTTTTTTCTAATTTAATAGTCCAGCCAATACAATAATGAAAATGTCATAAAAATATAGAACTAGCTGCCGATATGTTTTTTTTAATTATAATTATGACAAAAATCTCAAAAAATATTTATATATAGTGAAACCTTTTGTATAATTACATTACATACGAAAATATTGTCTTAAAACCAACAAACAATATTGCTTAATATCAATTTGAGCGCAAACTAGCACCATTATGTTCGTATTGCACGTAATATTTAACATAAAAGGATAAGAAGACCAAGTTGGTGGACAATTTGCAAGGAAAAGTTATTTTACATTAAAATCTGTCACAATTTCGCCTATAAATTAACTATTATATCAAGTTAATTACTATGAATCCTATGCAAAGGAACCAATTTTTAGAATTTTATGGCATTATTTGTGCAAGAAATATCACATCCTTTTTATATACGTTTACATTTTATCTATGTTTTATACCTTTGTTTGTGGATTACTTTTGACTAAACATCTTGGAAGTACATTTAGTTTTTCACCGAAACCAGTGGTTTTAATTTCTAGTGCGTAATATTATTAATGTAAAAAGCTGTAACATTTTAACATTAATTATTATCTCTGAAAATAGATATAAGTAGTGAGTAGAGGTCTCAACTTGTCCTCAGATTGTATTTCAAAATGCAACCTCCAGTGTGGTTTGTAAGTTTCTTGATTCCGAGCAAATACAAACACCGCATACACTATTTTGCCTGTCGAGCCTGGCCCGAACTTCATTAATTATCATTTTATGCACTTCCTCGAAGGTAAAAATACATCTGCTTCTTCCATGTGGAATACTCATATTGCGGCTGAAAGATTAGTATGATTATAATACTAACGTTCGGCGAGCTGGATATAATGAGGAAAAATATCAATCGTTTACTAGAACACCAGTGATCTCCTGATTCTAAGGCCCCTTGTTAACGAGACGGTTTCTAACTGGGCCAGTGCCGGCTAAGCTTTTCCACAAGCCGGTGTCGTTAACAAACCTCCATAGTGTCCCATACCTAACTAACGACCGGGCGAAGACACGATTTAAAACCGTACCTATCCACGGCAGAAAACCGTCTCGTTAACAAGGTGCCTGATAATCTTGTAGTCGTATTCAATTGATTACCTATGGTTGCTTTTGTGTTGTGGAAATACATTATTTTTATTAATATTTAACTGTGATTCGTCGGAACAATAACCATTAAAACAAGAGGACTGACAGTTGCCATACTTTGGATCGTGTTCCGATCGCAAGGAGATATTCTGGCAAAAATTAGATGGCGCTTTAAAAATAAACATTTAACGATGTTATAATTGAATAAAGAAACATAGTATAGTAAAAGTTAGTTCGCAAATAGCTAATAATAAATAAATCGTAACATTTCATCAAGCTTGCACAGTTGAACAATTGTAAAAAACAATTCTCATACATAGATAACATTGTACATATGGCTTTTTGAATGAAGATGATCAGTCCTCTTGTTTTAATGGTCCTTGATCAGAATCCGCTTTCTTTGTATCAATTATAGATCGCTACCCAATGGTAAAATATATGGCTCAATTTATCAGCATACAGATGCTGCACTTAAAATAGTTAAACTTTGTTCGGCAAACTTAGCGTCGTTTATACTGCTCAAACAGTAACAATTAACAATAAATTCATCACAAAATAAAACTTAATAAATAAACATGTGATCTACAAAACCAGTGTGTTTCCAACAATTCTAATAATTTATTTACACGTGAAGTTCAAAAACTTATATACATAATTACATAATTTTTACGTCTATCAAGGCACGTTGTTTCATACGAATTAAAGATGTTGAAATAGTCTAAGTATGTACAAAAATATGTTTTTTTAATTATTTATTGATTAATTATCTAAAAATATATTGTATCACATTTTTTTCTGTATAAAATATTGTGGTCCGTTTGTTAGATACTATCCCAGTTTATTGATATAATTCAACTATAGGATAATTAATAATATATCTCAAAAAGGCGTTTTAAAAAATACATAATATTGTCAAAATTTTATAATACTTTATGTAAACCTTTTTTCGGCAAAAGCAATGTTTTAAATATCAATTGTATGGATTAATAAAAAGCAAGCATTTTTCTAATCTATTTAAGTATTCTTAAAGAATGCCGACGGTAGCCAGCCAACCAAAATATTAAAAAAATATCGCTTTTAAAGTAACATCCATGAGCTGGTAACTAATTATCACGATTAAAACGCTTAAATACCTAAGCTACTTAGGAAGGATTTTACTAATATAAAAATAACTATTTTAGTGGAGTGACATTTTTAACAAAAATGTTTTAATCTACCCAAATGTTAATGATCTCTTTGGTTTCTCTAAAATTAACTGGGACTGAAAGTCTACAATGTTTAATGTAATTTAGCAAAATCCATAAATGGCATACATTAAAAAAACAATCAAATATTATCTAATCTTACAAATTGTGCCGATAATCAAATAATGAACACATTATAACTAGATAATTATTATTTAAGAACATTATTTGAACACTATTCAGCTGAAAGACAATTCGAAGAATGATTTATAAATACTCGCTCGCACGTCTTTGATCCAGTAATCTACCGAATAACGCCATCTATATTCCTTAGAAGTGTAAAATAATCTCCAAAAATACTGGTATCATTTCATAACCTAAATAGACAGGCGCCACGGCGAACGATGAAACGAGTAGATGCACTATAAACTATAGTTCGCTTCTAATTATCAATTTAAACCTGTAGTTATATTGACAGAGCCAACCTCTGTAAACCGCCATAATCTCACTGTCAATTCACAAACCTCAAAGAGTCCTCATGTCCTCAGATTCACCAACAGCCATCACCATTGGTAGCTTTTAATCCAAAGGTCCTTCGGACCGGATTCTCCTAAGCGCCTGCGATACATTCCATTGGCAACGTGCAATGGACCTTCGAACCGGACATCCCTAAGCCCCCAAGTCCATGTCGAAGCAATGCTGGCGCGGGTGCGAGTGCGGCGAGTGGGGGGCGTGGTGGTGCGGGCCCCCCATCAGCAGCGCCGGCAGGCAGCTGTCGCCGAGGCCAGGGAGGCCGTTGAGGCCTATCGACCCGTCCGACATTAGGGAGGAGGTACCTGGAGAAAAAAACAAAGGGTTAAAATTGCTTATTTTTGATGCTGACCTGAGAATACCCAGTTACAATGAACACAACAGACCATCTATATTCATTTCTCATTTTTATTCGTATCGATGAGACAGATACGATAGAAACGAGCCCTAGGTAGAAAAAGGACTTTAATGTCTAGCGGCAAAGCAAAAGAGTGAATATACGACTTAGGAGTTTATTATTATTGTTGATTGTTGATTTGTGGACCTTCTGTATAGTGTGGGCCTTCTGTATGCCGCTTCGACCAGATTTTGGTGGCAGCCCTTTATAAGAGTTTACTACTGAGGCCCGTTCAATCCAGGAATTTTCAGATTCTTGGGGCAATGAAGTGTTGTATCTCTTCTACGGGCACGACATGTTGCTCTAGGTAGATACTTCTTTACCTCATGAGTGGTCCACAGAAGCAGAGGATATGCATTGCAGTCTCCTCTGTCTCTTGGCAGAAACTGCATACTACGTCCTATTTCATACCCATTTGAAACAGGACGCAATATTACTGACTTTGGAGTCAGCCTGAGCGCAGGCCAAAACTTGCCCATTATTATGCCTCGCTAGACTGTCCTAAAGCTCTACGCCATTCGTTCGGGCACTCATTAAGTGTTACGGTCTCCACGTTGGTTCTATAATCCTTCATCAAATCCATATCCCTCTTCAAGTCTCCATTTTGTTTCTGACGTCTTTAAAATAAAGACATCAGGTGTCTCCTGAACACATCAGTTACCTGCGCCGTGCGGCGAGTACTGCGCGGCCTCGCGCAGCATGGTGGCGATGCTGCGCTCCGTGGCGTCACCCACCACGTCTGCAAGGCTGCACAGCTGTGACGTCGGCGATGAGCACAGCATTGGGTCTCCTGGAATAACATATGTTAATTGAAACTTAAGTGTGTGATGCCAGTGATGACTTACAGCACTGAAGGGTAAAACCGCGGGCGTTTCAACTGCCGGTGGTTTTGTGTTACGAAATATTCAGAGATGCGATGGCAAATTAATCAACCTCAAATGAGAACTTGAAGTTAAGCTTACTTTTAACTGCATCCCTATAATTACAGTAGATTTGCCATCGCATTTGTGAATATTTCGTAACACGAAAGCACCGGCAGTTGAAACGCCTACGGCCTTACCCTGAAACGTGCTCTCTATCAATGCAACTTACTCGTATGGGAAGGCTCAAAGTTACTCAGAGCAATGGAGAGGACTATGTTTGGAGTTTTTTTTGCGAAATTGAATCAGAAATGTAGAGATCCGTAGAGGAACCGGGTTATCTGACATAGGTAGCTAAAAGGATAGCAAAACTTAAGTGGCAATAACGGGCTGGACACATTGCTCGTAGAACTGAACTGATGGCCGCTGGGGCCAACGAGTTTGAGCAGTGGAAGACGCAGCGTGGGTAGACCCCCACAAGGTGGACTGATGACCTGGTAAGGGTCGCTGGTGTCTGCTGAATGCGGGCGGCGCATGTCGCGCCTGTCATGGAGGCGCTCTTCGGGGAGGCCTATGTCTGGCAATGGACGTCATTTGGCTAATAATGACGATTATGATGAATTGAAAATTTCCCAAAAATTTTTTGCAAGAGGTTGTTCTTTGCTCACAATCACAACTCTGCTACACAAGAAATAGTGGAAAAATTCTACCCATGTTGACAAAAGCGTGTACGCTCACCATGGTCCTGGAAATAATGATCCAGATTTTGTGTACTTTTATTAATAAGCTCCATCATTTCAACGCACCAGTGAACTTATCTAATTTTAAAATATTAAATTGGTGGTAATAAAATCTTCTTACTTACATATTTTGTGGTTTAGTGGCATGGTAAATAAATAAACATCAGGGGACAATCTTACACAAATCGCCCGATTTGACCTAGTCTCAAACTAAGCAAAGCTTGTACTAAGGTACCAGACGATGATAGATAAACTTACTAGCCCCGGCTTAATAGCACTAGCCCTGGCCAGGATTCAAACCCGGGACCGCCATCTTCGTAAGTCGTTTTACAATCAACTTAGCCAAACTCCTTGTGAGTAGTATATTTTTTTCTTATTAAAAAATAGATGGGCATTTGACCGCAATCTCACCTGTTGTTAAGTGACGATGCGGTCAAGGATGTATCATGCCCGTCTAGAAACAGCCTATTCACTCTTGTCTTGAACACGCCCAAATTATAATGGTCGGGGAACACACTCGCAGGCAACGAGTTCCATAGTATATTCTTTGGCCAAACCTGTCTTCAAATAATAATGAAGTAGGGAAATATAGCAGACGTACCTGTGGTGACGGGGTTGTGCGAGTCATCGTCCATGAGATCCTCGATCTGCGCCAGGTTCAGCACCGCATCGTCCCCGTTGCCCAGCAGCCCCGGAGACGGCGACAGTCTCATCTGTGGAGCACATGTTCATGAAATGTGGATATTCAAGGAGAATGGGCAAAACTAGGACAAAGGAAAGGCTGGTTACAGATGCAGTGAACAATCGTTGGCGATCGGGAAAACTCGGACGCTGGTTCTAAAAGATCGGTTCCAAAATTAGTGAATGTCAAAAGTAAAGTGAAGATTAACATTTTCAATTGTTTATTAAAAGGAACGTATTAATGGGCATAAGCACGTCGAACATTTAATCGAACAATTATTTACACAGGTACACAAAGGTTTTGTCGCGTTTCCAAGTTTTCCCAATGGCATATTTTTAAACACTATATCTGCACTGTCAGATTCAGATAACATTTAGAAATTGTGGATGAGACTACCGCAGTGGATTAAGTTGGAAATGACAATGGTGATTGCAATTATCAATGGAGTCAAAATCGGCGCAGTGGATTTAGATGTCCATATTGAGTCAGCTCTACAGGGAAACGAAATAAGAATAAAGATTGATAGGCCAAGAGGAAGCTGGAGTGGAAACCAAAGGAAATGAAATCAGGAAGACGCCGTCCATTCGTAGCATGGGTGAGACCATCAAACACCAGCACATAGTGAAATTAAATAATGAACTTTATTCTGTACTAGCTTCTGCCCGCGACTTCGTCCGCCTTAAATTTGTTTATCGCGGATAAGAGTATTTTCCGGGATAAAAAGTAGCCTATGTCCTTCCCCGGGGCTCAAATTATCTCCATACCAAATTTCATCGAAATGGGTTCAGCGGTTTAAGCGTGAAGAGGTAACAGACAGACAGACAGACATACTTTCGCATTTATAATATTAGGATGGATATGGATGTAGGCCACAAGGGCACACTTGCCAGTCCGAGTCTACTGGAATTTCCCATGAGACCACTGCTGAAAAGAAATGCCGGACATGCTGCTCAGTCGGATATTGATGGCAAAGGACCGGCAGTCACGGAATACTTTGAAGAAAGCCAATGCCCGAAGGTGGGCGACATCCAGTCTGCTGATGATGTAAAAGTAAAAAAAATATGTGAAGAGCACAATCTATGGAGTCGTCCAGTACCTTTATGTGTTTGTGGTTGAGGAAGTGGTCCGGCTCTGGCTCCAAGCAAAGATCAGGCTCCAGGCAGCCCAGCGACAGGCCCTCCTCACCCCTCAGCGGCGAACACGACCCAAGCTTTAGTCCATCTGCAGAAAATACATCCATAATAATTTCTGTGACAATTGGGAAAGTTTATCCTAGGTGTCTACTATAACTTTTTCAATTAAAAGGCCCTTGTTACGAGCTTCTACTTTTTAACCTTCATCATCTGAAAGTCCTTGGGAGTCAAAAAAACGTTTAAACTAGACATTGCCCACAGTACAGTGATACAGTTTTCTGGGAGCATTCGCGTGTAATATAACGGCTGCATCTTTAATCACTGTGTGAAGTACTTGGCTCGACCCGGTTTGGAACGCAGGGTTTGATAAGTTGAGTTGTTACTGGAATAACAATGGCTACCAGACCAGAGGCGTGGCGTCAAGAAAATTACAAAGGAAACAGGAGCATATGCATTTACTCATATTTAAAGAACAAGATGGTTATAAGCCTATCCTTGGGAAATCCAATGGGAATCGGCTTATCCACTTACTAAACTGTTGACTGTTGACTGTGTTAACTGTTGTTACCTGTCACCATTCTTATTCTAATAATAAATAGAGTTCAATCCTAAATTTCAAGCAAGTGTGTGGTTATATGGACGCCAGGCCACTAATGGCTACTTTAGCTTCTCCGCTGTTGAAACAGAGCAAAGAAACGAGACAACATTTCAAACACCTTCATGGAAATCATTGCCATACGACTTCCCGTTCTGGCGCTGTATTTTGGTTAGAACTTTCTATATAGAATAGTTATGATTCAAAGGCGTTACCTAAAGCATCAGGCACTGAGAGGCAGTCTGTGGAGGGCATGTCTCGTAGCAGGTCCGGGGGCTGCTCACCCAACTCCATCATCGGCGTTGGTTCCGTCTTGGGCAGGATCACCTCCTGAAGAAGTCATAAAAATGAGGTTTATTTACTACTTATTCAAGAAACGCTACATTAAATGTTGGTAATACACAATATGCACTTTGTTACTTCTAAACCTTAAGGTCCTAAAACCTTAAAGTAAGTTTTTGTTAGATCTAAACCTTAAGGTCATAGAAGATACAGTGGACACCAAAACTTAGTCTTACTCTGGATTGAATTTTTGTAATCTAATTTTGCAGTCCAAAACCGTTTTCATATAACTGGGTCAGGTCAGGCCACAGAAGGAAAAAACTGAAGAAATGCCATGAAAACAAACACAACAAAAACACCAATATTGTTATTATGGGTAATAATAATGATCTTTATTCTGTAAATAGGGCGCAAGGGCACTTTTACAAGTCTGAGTCTTCCGGCATTCCCCAAGAGACCAGTGTTGAGAAGAAAGCCGAAACAAATAAAACAGTCAGTCATGTTTTCTAAACATTTCTTAACTTTTACAATAAATAATAGTACTTATATATTTCTTTCTTAAATATATCTTTTTAGGTACGAGTATAAACTCAATGAGCAGTTCTCCAAGAAAGCATATCAAAACTCATAAAAAAGGAAAAAAAAACAAAATATGTTAAAAAAACATAAAACAACTTTTGAACGTTTGATATGCCATCTTATAGAACCGCGATCCGGTAAAAGTAAGCTATTTGGTTTCTGGTTTTGGGCATTTTTGTCTGTTAAATTGTCCTCTACCCTATAATATGCCATTAGAGACTTATTGAGACATTAAACAAATATAGGCAGTTCCTTTTCTGCTGTTAATCCAAATTGCGGTTTTAGGTATGTTATCAGACAAATACACACTAATGCAACAAACTATTTGCTTTAAGTTCAATAATAATCAAAATACAATAAACAATTCGTGTCGGGGGGAGCCAGCGGGCCTGCTCGTGCTGTCTTTCCCCCCGTCGCTCGCCGGCCATGGGAGTGTCACGAACGAAGTTTCCGGGCTATAAAAATACTATAAATATTTGTCGGGTTGAAGTTTATAAAGAACCGCGTAGATGCAAGTTTCCTCAACAATACTTATGGATGCTCGTAGACATAAAGAATTAGTCAATTCTGTTCGAAGGACAGAAATAAAGAATCTTACCGGTGCTGGAGGTGGTGGCGCCTCCTCGGCCCGCGGGGACGCGCTGCCCTCGGGCGCGGACAGCGGCAGCCCGTGCAGTCGCGCTATGCGCTCTAATTCCTGAAATAAAAATAATACAGGTTGTAGCGTGTGAATACATAGGAATTATTAAGTTAAGATATCCTCTTAAGAGTTCTAAATATCTATCCATCTCTATCAGCCACGGACGTCCACTGCTGAACATAGGCCTCCTCTATAGCTCGCCACAGGGTGCGATCCTGCGCAGACCGCATCCGCTAACTCCCCTCGACCCTTACGATGTCATCCGTCCACCTAGTCGGGGGCCGTCCCAAGCGTTTTAATTATATTACTCAATAAATGCTGGTCAATGACACGAGGATTTCAGATGAAGATTGAACGCATTAAAGTTTCTCTAGGAAATTGGGAAGGGGAAGAGATTTCGAAGACACAGTGTTCGCTGTATTTTCTGGGTTTTTAATCTGACTACTATGAGAAACGCACTTTTTGAAGGACGTGTATTGAAGGGGCCAGAATCTTCTTCGCACCAATGCATGAGGGGTTGGTTTTAGCAAGATATGATAGTTATTGCCTTTTCCTTAGAGCCACCCCATTATAATACACTGGCAGCCTTATGCCTTTTTTAGGGTTCCGTAGTCAACTAGTCACTTAAAGTGGAGGTGAACACTAGTGTGTTGGATGTCGTTGATAGGTCTTTTAAAAGTAATAGAGGTCTCCAAACGTTCTTTTTTGATAAAGTCAGCAGTTTTGTATATATTCACTCCAGAAATCCAAAACTAACAACCACGGGTCAAAAAAATGTGACAAAATTCGTGAAAATGAGGCCTTATAAGTACTTTCAATTAAAAATATATTGAATAAAATCGGCCGAGCCGTTTTCGAGTTATTGCCAAAAAACTGTGCTTCTCAGCTAAGGGACGTAAGTGCCGTGGAGATATGCTCCTTTGCTAGTACACTTCTTCATTTCGTATTTTGTTCATCTGTAGAGAGTCAAGGTTTTTTTATGTGTCTTTTAACAGCTAAGGGCAGGAGACGTTTGTACTATTTGTGTTATGACATTTACCTGTATCCTAAGCGTCAGTTTCCTATTGTGCAGCTCGACTTGCTTCCGCCGCTGCTCGCTCTGTTTGAGCCGGGTGACCTCGTCGCGCAGGCACTTGATGTAGTCCACGCTGCTCTTCAGGATCGTGCCCTTGTTGGGTCGCACGTCCCGAATCACCTCGTAGAACGGGTCGTTGGTCTTCGGGAGGAGGGTGCCCAGCTCCTTGATGCGGTCGTTGATGTTGAAGCGCCGGCGGCGTTCAACTGGAATGAAGAGATCACAAATAAATATATAATGTAATTCTCTCTCAGGTTAGTTTTACTAGTTTATTATCTAATTCCCAGGGTACTAAGAGAAGAACTAGAAGAAGGAACAGGAAAAAACAGGGTTTCAGCATCAGGATATCTTTCAGCAGTTCTCGGGGCCAGCGACGGACGCTTTCACTCATATTGTGATCGCCCTTCTTTTGTCGGTCCTTGGCCTTTTATGACAAGATATGATAGGGTAAATACATAGACATTGTCATAATAGTTACTTCATCTCTGATGCGCTACTCGCGGTTCGTTTTACGCAGTCGATTATCTAGTGCCCAGGGTACCAATACTGAAATTGGAAGAAGCAAAAGGTAGAACTCAGCGTCAGGATATGTTGATGATCTCGCGGCTAGCGAAGGAAGCGTCACTCACTCATGTTGTGGTTGTCTTTCTTCTGGCGGTCCTTAGCCAGCGCGTGAATGTCCGATTCGGAGAGCAACGCGCAGTCGCCGGCCACGGAACTGGCGGCCGACGGCGGACCTGACGACGACAGCGGCCCGGCGCCGCCATCCAGGGATAAGATGTCTTCTAAGAACTCATCGGCCTGTCAAAAAAGAAGCATATTAAAGACCAAGCTCTTCTATGGATCATAACGGCTTCCAAAATTTATTTGCGGGACGGGATATCTTCTAAGAACTCACATGTCTATCAAAATATCGGATGAAGGAATAAAGGAAGCTCTTCTTTGGACCATTAACGCTTCTAGAAGTTCATTCTCTTGTGACAGACCGAATATTGGAGACCAAAGTCTTTTATGAACAATAATGGCTTTATAGGATCATCAGCTTGGGATAAAAAAACGTTGAATACCAAATCCTTCATGAAAAATATCTTTTCGGGTTAAGTATACATACGCGTAGTTATGTTAGATTTGGTGTTTGTGCTAATTATCTGGAATAAATAAATTAACTGCCCTATTGGTGATAAACGAATGTATTCTGTTAACAGTAAAATTTTCATAAATTGTCAACTATTGTATGTCAATGGACGTGTATGCAGACGATTTGGGGGGCAAGATCACGGTCCTTACGAGCCTGCCCTTGGACCGCCACCAAATGGTACTTACTTCAGAGTTGGTGGTGCCCACGGAGCATATACCGGGGCTGAGGAGACTCGACGTGGAGCCATGGTCCGGAGACGGCGGCGGCTTGGCGCCCAGCTCCGGCGCGGACAGCGCAGGCGCACCGCGTGGGGAGACCGTCACCTGGAACAGGATAGCTGGGAAGTTAGAGAGAGATTCAGGGAAACGGAGCGGGAGCGACGAGAGCAGAGTCGAGAATATAATTGGTCACTTCACTGATTTCAATATTTAGAATCCTCTTCCCTTTACTTTATGGAATGGTCCATAAAGTAAAGGGAAGAGGATTCATAAAGATAAGAGTCATGAAATAATTGGTCCCACTCGCTAACCTCTTATATGTAGATTTTCAAGCAAATTTTTTTAAATTTTACTTACAAACCTTGTCTAGACAATTAAATTACAAATGCAACAAAAAAAGATAGGTGCACAACACTTCGTCCACATTCCCATTTTGTCAACTTCCTAGCTAGTCGATAACCCCATTTCATCCACTGTCTTATCTTGTCAACATACTCAAGTGGTCCACTACCTATTCTTATCGTCCACTTTCCCAACTCGTACATAGGAACATGCGCGACTTGGGAATGTGGACGGGTTGGGAATGTAGACGAAGTAGGAATGTGGACGAGAGAGGAAGGGGACCATTTAAGTAAGAATGTTGAGAAGATAGGAAGTGGACAATTTGGGAATGTTCACAAGATAGAGCACTAGGCAAATTGGGATTATTGAGGAGCTAGGAAGTTGACGAAATGGGAAGTGAACCTGAAGGGACCATGTACCTTGGGACCCTGAAAATAACTATTTATTTGCATTTTACATTAATGTTTACATGTATGAATACGATATTTGTATTTAACAAGAATTACCTGTGTGTTAGGTTGGAAGGATTCACTGAGATACTGGCGCACCTGGCTCTTCTGCTTCTGTATCACGTGATACCGGGTGGGGTTCTCCAGAACTGTCCGCACCTGGAACATTAACATCATCCTTGGTCTAAGATCTTAAACTTAACCTACTGTATCGTTCTAAGCTCCCTACCTTGCCCTAGTCCTAATTACCTTCTAGGACAAGTAAGGGAAACGTACACCAGAACTAGGCAGTTTCTTTTTTAATCATTTCCTTCATGAATGTGTAAACCAACCCCTCCACATGAAGCGGTAAAGGGCTCCATATACTGTCTAATGAATGGACCATAAGTGTCTATTAGTGTCTTCGTGGTTCTGCAATTGAAAATGGTTCATATACTGCGACGAATAGAGGCCTTAGGATCTGAGTTGGTTGTCTATCCTGCTATATATGCATGACGTGTTCACTACTTCCTGAGTCGCAGGTATCAGTTCGGCAAAGATGGGTATATACCACGGGAGTTTTGAGATTTTCCCAAGGAGTTACAGTATGGAGTTCTTCAAGAGCGTAAGTAGATATCAGCGAATCGGAATTCGCCTGCTGTTGCTACCATTTATAGGTAAAGGAGGCAAACCCTACACTTTGCCTTGACGATTTTGCTCGTGTAGGGCGAAGCCTATGCCCAGCACACACGGCTGTCAAGATAACTGAAGGTATGGTAGCTCACCTGCAGAACCTGTGGCGGCAGTTCAACGTGAGGCACGACCCGCGGCACGTCCGCCGGTACTGACTTCTTCTTTTCCTCCACATTGTCCTTCGACTGACCAGCTTGCTGTATCTGTAATCCCAAAAAAATATCCATAAAAGTACTAACTCACATGTCTTATAACCCCGGGCTCAGCCAGGCCATCGCAAAAACGAATACGGAAATAGAACAAGATGCAAAAGAGTTGTCATATATATACAATTATTGTCATCTTAAGATAAGTATGGTGAAATTAAAAACGGTCGCGTAGTGGAACAATTTTGGGAACTCTATTATTGCTTCTGCATCGGACTCTATTGCTAGTAAAACGCTGTTGCAAGAACGCTGTATAATCACAAGATGGAAAGGACTATGATGATTATAATCTGTAACTATTGACGGTGGTGCACTGGATGTGGAAACTGACGGTGGGATTGGTACATCAATGTAAGATTGCTCAGCGAGCTATGGAGAGGGCACATCAGGACACAAGATGGAAAGACCTATGATCATTATAATCTGTAACTATAACTGCCTATTAATTCAACTGACGTAAACTAAATAGATGTCACACTGACGGTGGTGTACTGGAGATAAACACTGACAGTGCGATTGGAACATCAATTTAAGTTCGCTCAGTGAGCTATGGAGAGAACTATGCTTGAGATGACTCTGAAGGATCGGTCGGATAAAAAATGAGGTGATTCGACAGAGAACCAAAGTTTTCGATCTATCCCAAAGGATTAGCAGACTGAACTAGAATGGCAGTGGGCTGGTCACATCTGTCACAGAACTGACATCCGTTGGGGCAAACGTGTTCTAGAGTGAAGACCGTGTCTTGGCAAACGTAGTGTAGGCTGCCCTCCAGCTAGGTGGAGCGGCGATATAAAAAAAGTGTCTGGCAGCCGTTGGAAACAAAAAACTCAGGACCGAACTCAGTGGCATGCTATGGGACAGTTCTATGTCAAGCAGTGGACGGAGATATGGGCTAGTGATGATAATAAATAAATAAATATAATTAAATAAATAAATAAATATCAGGGACAATCTTACACAAATCGACCTAGTCCCAAACTAAGCAAAGCTTGTGCCATGGGTGCTAGGCGACGATATACATAATATATAGATATATTATAATACTTAAATACATAGAAAACATCCAAGACCCAAGAACAAACATTCGTGCTCATCACACAAACACTTGCCCTGGCCGGGATTCGAACCCGGGACCGCCAGCTTCGTGGGCCGTTGTACAACCCACTAAGCCAAACGTGTCGTCATATAATGATGAAATTAAGTAGATAATTGCGCAGGACCGATTATTATGGCGTTTTTGGGCGTGTCTCCAGCATTGGACATCTTGCAACTAACTGATGAAGGAAGCCAGAGTTACTCAGAATCTCCAAATTCGAAGTTAGTAACGTGCCATCCCTCTTGCTCTCAAGTTTAATATTAAATTCAAATTCAAATAATTTATTTCAGACAATAGTCCATATGTGAGTGAGTTTAGTAAAACGTCCCACTTTGTCGATTCTATAGTTACGGATTTACGGGCAGTTTAGTGAAATATGGCAAAACCTACCGAAAATCGACTTGCAATGAAAACTGATAGAATATACTGTAATAAACCTATGATTTTGATGTCGACCCATAAATGTCCAATTTAAGCACCTTTTTAAGGCCTCAAAGTTTAGTGCCCAGTGTCCCACTTTGTCGAATACCTAACAAAATCGTCGATATCATATTTGTGACTGTTTTAGGGAAAAAATTCTACTTTGTCCATATGGAGTTATGAGTAGTTTGTAATATAACAAAGCATAAGCTATCGTTCGGTGAAAAAAATATGTCTCTAAGTGCTATAGTTATTTTTTTTTTCATTCTTCAAACTTGCAAAAGCGTAAAAGCGACAATTGAGAAAACGTTGGTTAAAGTTTGGGATGGCAAAAAAACACACTTGTACTTTGAATTTATGGAGTGATTAGTATCAAATGAATTGGCATACTTTAAGGATTCCAAATTAGCCAAAATCATGTATGTAACCTTAGTAGTTTGAATGTTACGGAGGCTTGAACATAAAAACATAACGAAAATATCCTGAATATTGGTTTATTTTCTATATTTATAACACGACAGGCAGATTTATCATTAAAGTTGTATTTATAAATGTATTCTCATGCAAAAAAGACATAAATAATTCTATGGATCCCTTTAGTTAGTTATTATGTCAAAAAGTTAAAAAAAAAAAAATTGAAAAGTACAACATAAAAAATACGAATAAAAAATAGTAGATTGTTTGACAAGGGACTAAAATAAGCCATTATAGAAGTGATTATCTGGACGAGCTCACGAAGCACTGAAAAATAAAACTTGCGGCCAGCTACATACTCGTTGCAAATAATTAAAAACAAACAAAACAACCTGATCAGATTGGCCAAACATTCTGATAGAATTGCTCAAACTGTACTATTAGTTTTTCATGAAATAAACAATTTTAATATTAAGTCTTTTTTATTTTCTCGCAGTCGAAGTGAAAAGCAGAGTGTTTATCACGTGGCTACAAGCCATTATGACACTCAGACATATTTGTCCTCGCTCACTTCGTGAGCTCGTCCAAATAATCACTTCGTGTCATAATGGCTTACTTTAGCCCCTTGTCAAACAATCTACTATTTCACTTCTCCTGCTCAAAAAGTACGTCATATTAGCTTCGCGAAGCGAGACTAAAATAGTACATTTAGCCCCTAGGGTTTAAAAGAAAGCCATATAATCCCATACCAATTTCTATGAAACTGAAAAAAAAAACTTGCGGCCAGCTACATACTACTTACAAATAATTAAAAACAAACAAACCAACCTCATCAGATTGGCCAACATTTCTGATCGTATTGCAGCCCTTTACATTAAAAAGTAAAAATTGTCTATGGCCATTATTAGTTTCAAAAAATATATAAGCTGTCAATTTAACTATAAAGAATTGCTCAAACTGTACTTTTTATTGAATATTTTCTTCTTTTTCCGCGATTATTACTCATTGAAATAAAACAATTTAACGGATTATATCGCGTATATTACCATCGATAATGGACTTTATTATCGATGATTCTGCTAAATAAAAAAACAGTATTATTTAAAAAAAGTATAATTAACCGATAGATATAAAATAACATTTATATAAATACTAAGTCGAAAAACATTACACTTATGTTTTAAAAGCTGATTTTATACTTGTAGAAATTTTATAGCGTATGTCCATACGAACGAAACCAAACCTTCAAAGTGGGACACTAAACTTTAGTCGGAAATAAATACCGTTCAAATTCCGTAAAAAAAGATCAAACAAACGACATCAGTATCAATGAATATTAGATTAACAATAACAATCCTTTATCTCATACATAAAATGGGATAAATATACCAAACACATTCATTTCGCTGAACAAGCCCTAAAGTTTAGTAAATCGACAAAGTGGGACGCTACCTATAGAAAATTACTAAACTGTACAATGCATAAAAAAGTACTTAGAATTTGATATTAATACTTTTTATGCTTGATAACTGTGTTTTTTAAGTAATCTTATGTTATATATTAAAATACACATGTCATTTGTATTTTCTTACGCTGTAATTTTTAATTCATTTTTTATTAACTTTTTGACATAATAACTAATTAAAGGGATCCATAGAATTATTTCTGTCTTTTTTAGCATGGGAATACATTTATAAATACAACTTTAACGATAAATCTGCGTGTCGTGTTATAAATATAGAAAATAAAACCATATTCAGGATTGACAGATTTTCGTTCTGTTTTTATGTTCAAACCTCCGTAACATTCGAACTACTAAGGATACATACATGATTTTGACTAATTTGGAATCCTTAAAGTATGACAATTCATTTGATACTAACCACTCCATAACTTGAAAGTACAAGTGTGTTTTTGCCGTCCCAAACATGAACCGACGTTTTCTCAATTGTCGCTTTTTCATTTTTGCAACTTTGAAGAATTTTAAAAAAATAACTATAGCACCTAGAGACATATATCTTTCACCAAAAGATAGCGCATGAGATCCTACAGAAGATACTACAGAGTATTAGAAACTACTCATAACTCCATATCGACAAAGTGGGACCTTTTCTCAAAAACAGTCACATATATTGTTAGTAACATTATTAAAACTTAAGAGATACGTTACTAGTTATAAAAATAAAAATGTTGACACAATACTGGTTTGGTTTAACTGAATTTGAGTGAGCGAGATGGCGTGATACGAACTTCGAATATCGATTCTAGAGTAGCCCCTCTGGCTCACAGGCGTTCTTTGGAATTCAGCTGTAGAAGTTTTTCGACTAATAATGAGGTCTCACCTGTAAGGATTCTCTGCGGCGCTGTTCGTGTGACTGCTCGCGCATCAACTGCTGACGGAGCTGTGTGCGTGACGTCGGCGTGAGCGTCTTAAACGTAGGCGGGCTGCAACAAACAGAAACGCACTATTAGCAAATTTGGAAGACAAGACAGATTAAGGTGCGTCCACACTTGTATCATTTGCTCGTATCCGATCACCGTGCCGTAGCATGACTGCGTATCGCGCTGCTTGGACGCTTACTGTCGGCGCGCCGATAATGCCGCACTCTTCCGATACAAGTGTGTGATACGCGTAGCAAATGGATTTCGAGTGATCGGATCGGCGCAACGTCCAAACGCGTGATCGTGACACGCGATCATGCTACGCGACGATGATCTGATACGGGCAAATGATACAAATGTGGACGCACCTTTAGATGGACAGACAGCCTCATAAGGCCGCCAGAAGCTGATGGAATACAGATAGCGTGCGAGCGTTCGTCGTCAACTTCTGATCTTTACTCGTAATGTAATTTATTGTTTCCCCGAATGCCACTAACAGGGCATGGAGAAACAGTAGTGATAACTTGCAAAAAATAAATTGCACAGAGTTTTTACTTTGGATGTCAATAAGTGGTCTGTATGACATAACTTTAGAAATTGTACTTCCTAATCCAAACTAATCCATACTAATATTATAAATGCGAAAGTGTGTCTGTCTGTCTGTCTGTCTGTTAACTCTTCACGCTTAAACCGCTGAACCGATTTGGATGAAATTTGGTATGGGGATAGTTTGAGTCACAGGGATGGATATAGGCTACTTTTTATCCCGGAAAAATATCCTTATCCGCGATAAACGAATATCTATACAATAAGGCGGACGAAGTCGCGGGCAGAAGCTAGTATATTATAAAATTGTGTGTATGTGTATTTTTTTCTCCTTCTTACACGCGAATAGGGGGCAACGCAATGACATCATTTTTTGCACATGAGGCTGGAGAGTGCCATAGGTTTTTTTATCCACCACGTGGGCGAAGCCACAAGTTAAATCTAGTCTAGATATGAAACAGTTCCGCAATCAATATAACCTTTAACAGACAACGCACATCCTAAACTGCTGAAGATTTCGTTCTTATCTTAAGAACGTGAAATTGGATAAGGGCATGAAGCACGTGCTCCTTAGAAGGTGGAAAGATGTGCTGTGAGAGAATCTTCCTTTTTTTAGAACCTGAATTTGAACTAGGCCTCATTACCAGTAATCGAATTCAGCGGGGGGAGCAGATCCGCAGCTACTTAGCGTTCGGGTGGGACGCCGGAAGAACTATGGAGAAGGGTTGAACCAAGGTCGGGTAGAACCGGTTCAACCCCGTGTGAGAAAGAGAAAAAATCGGACATAGTATAGAATAGGAAACTACGGGCTGGGAACTAAAGGATCTTGCAAAACCGGCGAAGTGCGAGTCGGACTCGCGCACCGAGGGTTCTGTACAAAATATAGGCTACAAATGGCCGTATCTATGAAAATCCAGTGTTAGGAGAGCCCTATTCCTAAGCAAAATGTACGAGGTTTTCGTTCATTGTAGATTGGTTACTGATATAGAAAAAAAAAAAAAAATCTTCTGGAAATTTCAACTGTCTAGCTATCACGGTTCATGAGATACAGCCTGGTGACAGACGGACATACAGACAGACGGACAGACAGCGGAGTCTTAGTAATAGGGTCCCGCTTTACCCTTTGGGTACGGAACCCTAATAAAATATAAAAGCAGACGAAGTGGTACGGCAGTATCTATAGTAATAATATTTATTTATATTATTTATGTATGATAATATTAATATATTAATATCATTAGAGTTCCAAGTGTATATGAATCGGTAATTATTAGATTAGCTGTACCAAAACTTGCACCATCATTGTTAACTATAACTGCTGCCGGTAAGACAGCCTATACCAACTGATTGTTAAGTAATGTGAAGACACTCTAGTGTAATATTATTGATTACTCTTTCTTTCTTATTTGTGGCACTAATCCGACAGCATTTTTGTTCAATAACCTCCCGAGAGAGAACCTCGCAAGAAAATGTGTTATGTGTTCAAGGCATCTGTAATCTGCATTCCTTTCGACAAGTAAAGGCCGAAACACACTGGATGCCTGCGCAGCACGTGCACGTGCGCGTGTGCGTAGCGCGCGCATTGTATCGTATGAAATGTTATAGTAGATGGCACACCGCTTGCGTGGCGTGCACGTGCGCGTGACTTGCACGCAACGCAGCTCCGTCGAGACAAACCGGCTGCGTGCTGCGTGCACGCGCTCACGCAGCGCAGTGCTGTGATGACGTTGTATTTACCGGCGTTCCCTATGAGACGGCGAACCGAACAGGTCGGGACACGCACTGCTCGGTGCTGCGCAGGTGCTGTACAGCTCTCTTGTATTTATTTACAACTTGGCCGGGGCGCGTGGAGGTTTTTGTAATGGATTGCCAAATAAAAGGAAAAAATATAGAACCTGCGCGCAAATACGAATGTATTTATAACAAAAACCCAAACATTATAAAAACTTGCCGTATTACAGCTTGTTATGGGAACTAGCCTTCCTGTAGTTCGTACCATTTTTCAATATAGAAGGCTCCAATAAACCATTTAATTTTACACCATTATTATATATTAATTTCTAACTTCTGCCCGCGACTTCGTCCGCCTTAAATTCGTTTATCGCGGATAAGGGTATTTTTCCGGGATAAAAAGTAGCCTATGTCCTTCCCCGGGACTCAAACTATCTCCATACCAAATTTCATCCAAATCGGTTCAGCCGTTTAATGGTGAAGAGGTAACAGACAGACAGACAGACAGACAGACAGACAGACAGACACACTTTCGCATTTATAATATTAGTATGGATTACATTATATTAAGTTAGGTCAAAATATGTAATTTCTAAGCAAGAATCTCACATAGTCTCAAATACTCTCTTTCAACTATCGGCCATCCATCCACAAACAAATTACAGGAATGAAATTCCGGTAGGCGCAAATGATAATGAATCCTTCAGTTCATGGCAAACATACAATTTAAATTTGACGTATAAGGAAGGTACTTACTTACCTTTGGATATAAAGATTTTTTCTGCATTATCAATGTTAAATTAATCAAATAAACGATATCGTATACGGCATGGATTACAGTAAAAATATAAATATACTATCTTATCATATTATTACTCAACACGAGTAATGTAAAAGGAAAAATACTACATTTACACGAGCATATACCTAAAGGTCTTAAATTATTGCATTATCTTAGTGACTTACGCCGTATCGAATATAAGGATGCTTCATTTATGAAATTGGTTCTGCCTAGTTGGGAAATGTGTGCACAACTGCATGGCAAACAAGCCTCTACATATAAAAATAGAACCTTGAAACTTCAATTGTTTGCGAATGTGACAGTTCATCACGGTGCCACGTTACATACATACCTATATGTGTCCTCTATTTTTAACCGACAGTGGCAAAAGGAGTGTTCTTATTGTTTTTACAAGCTTTTTAACCGACCCACAAAAAAGGAGGTTATACACAATTCGGTTGTATTTTTTTTTTGTTTCTTACCTCAGTCCACATCCACAATTTTAATACTAGAAATAAAAACAAAATCGCTATTAGAAAGTTCTGCGTTCGTAAAGTAGCCAAATCATTCGTAGGCCAAATAATACATTTTTATAATAAGCTACCAGATGATGCTTTAAAATTATCGTTTCCAACTCTCAAATAGTACTTAAAAGAGTCCCTAATGGCAAAGGCTTATTATAGGGTAGAGGACTATTTAGCAGACAAAAATGCATGGCCCAAAACAGAAACCAAATAATTTATTTTTACCGGGACCCGGTTCTTATAAGGTGGCATATCAAACGTATGAAAGATGTTTGAAATAAAAATCACTATTTTGCTTTATTATATTCTATATTTTTTTTATTTTTATAAGTTTTGATATGCTTTCTTGAAGAACTACGCATTGAGTTTATATGTACAGGGTGTCCCAAGAAGTAGTGATATACTGAAGCTGAAAGGTAGAGGACCTAGAGGGCTATCTAAATCACCCCCATGTATGTTCCGCGATTTTTCGTATTTTCGGAGTTATGACTTTTTTTTTTTTAATTTTTCACTTATCGCCGAGTACGATGAGATTTTTATTTATTGTGATGTGAATTATTGCGGTAGATACTTGATTTTTTTGTATGCTAAGCTGATAGATAGGCCAATTCAGTATGGTAACATTTACTATCGTTAGATCTTTGGTTCCATAAAAAAAAAATGCCCAGAATGATAAAATTACCCAATATGTTCACAACTTCAAGGGGCATTAAAAAGATAAAATCACATAAAAAAAATACCGTTTGGCTTTTAAAAACTTGCTCTATCTATCAGGTAGCTACCCTGAAAATTTCATTTTATTATTCATAAGGCTTCAATCAAAAAATTGAAATCTAAATGTGGTAAGTGCAAAATTTAACTTTCTAAATAAATTTCGTTCTAAATCACGCACTGGCCATCAATAGAAAAATAACAAAAACAAAAGACGGTTGACGCATGAGAAAATTTTCAAGTTGTTTGGTCATCGCTGGTACTTTTCAATAATTTAAAAATTGTGTTTTAATACTGCGAGAGCGCGGAACAAGCGACAGAAAGGCACGATCTGCCTAAGCGTTAGGCTTGTGAATTCATAAAAGTATGCAATTTTTCATCATCGTTTTCTTATGACGTTATCACGTAAAATTATCGTCCGTAATCCGACTTTACAGACAACTAATTGTTTCTCTTGTTTTTCATCAGTACTGTCTAACATTTTGAACTCCTGCAACCACCAACCAGTTACCACGTAACTCCAGATTTCTGGGAAAACCTTTCAAAAATTGCAATAAGTTTTAAAGGACGTCTGACTCTTTAGAAAGCGACACCTAAATCTTCAAAACAGCAATCTCGGGCATTTCACAATCCGATTGTTCGGCTCGCTTATAATTCCTCGCAGACCGGCGTACGCGCCGAAAATGCTGAACGTAACGTAACTACTGCCATCTAGCGGACAAACGGCGTAAGTGTGCTTTAACTCCATACATAGTTAATGCGTTTTTCGTTAGATGGCGTGGTGGGGTTAAGTGGGCGATTTGAAAGCTACAGTTGGACACATTACTGTATAACTATGTTGTTCTAGACATGTGGGTGTCCTTTTCGATTGTATGCATGTTTGTAAACACTTTACTGAACATAATAAACCAGTTACAAGAGCAATCAACGTAAAATAGGTATATAAGTGCAAATGCGAACTTATAGCTATTAGGGATCTCTTCCCTTATGGGGATGACCTTCCTTCTTAGGGATACTATTTAGTATTTCGATGTAAAATTTTGAATACTAAATAATAGACAAAAAACAAAGAAATACAAAATGAACTTTGTTTATACTATGCAGCTGCATTACCACTCATTTCTTAAGTATAGGGTTGTTCGGCTCCTGGACCCCTAGAAAAATACGACTTGAAGATTTGGCTCGGAGTCAAAACCTGGTGCACGGTTCTCGGAAACGGTGCCAGATGGAGGGGGGTGTTCGACCAAATGTCATAGAGGACCTTAGGCAGTTTCTCGTGCCACCATTTTTTTTTCAAAATGGCGACCTCAAAATGACGGAAAATTTTCAAAATGGTCCTAGCGGCGTGAAAATTGTTATTTGGGGGTTTTTGGGGTCCAGGAATTTAACGACCAGCTCCCACCTACGCGAGACCTAGCGCCCGAAGGGCCCGCAGGGCGAGCCCACCCAGACACTTACTGTACCGTAAGTAAGTTTAGCTCAACGGAGGGCCGCAGGCCCGACGGCGAGAGCCAGCAACCGCGAGGCCGAAGGCCGAGCTTCCACGTAGCACCGTAAGTGCGGAGCGTCACGACCAGCTCATACCTACGCGAGCCCGAGGGCCCGCAGGGCGAGCCCAACCGGATTATTACTCGACTGAGGGCCGCAGGCCCGAAGGAGAGCGTCAGCCGATGCGAGGCCAAAGGCCGAGCATCCGCGTAGCACCACAGATGCGGAGCGTCACGATCGGCTCCCAACGACGCGAGCTCGAGGGCCCGCAGGGCCCGCAGGGCGAGCCCAACCAGATTATTACTCGACTGAGGGCCGCATGCCCGAAGGAGAGCGTCAGCCGATGCGAGGCCAAAGGCCGAGCATCCGCGTAGCACCAAAGGTGCGGAGCGTCACGATCGGCTTCCACCGACGCGAGCTCGAGGGCCCGCAAGGCCCGCAGGGCGAGCCCACCCAGGATTGAACTCGACTGAGGGCCGCAGGCCCGAAGGCGAGCGTTAGCCAACGCGACGCAAACACACCCGCGTGCAGACCCCTTCTCTTTTTCACTCTCCTTTCACCTTCCCGCAGCAAATTTTTAACTCGAAAACCTCTTACGTCTACAATTATAACGAGTCCCACTCCTGCGCATAAAACACGCCCCGCGCACCATGCAAATACTAGTCTAATATTATGAAGTTGTAAAAATGAAATGGCTGTACATTGAAGTTATTTTCAAAAAAAAAAAAAAATTTAAGGGCTGTTTGGAGGTCACTGAATCTAATTTTTATCACGCCAAAACGACTAAACTATACGGATTTCGACCATTTTTAGTACACTGGTAGATGGGTATCCACAGATGGTTATAGGCTACTTTTTGCCCCACTACGCTGAAGAAAATTTTAAACAATAAAAAATATCATTAAAATGCAATTACTTAGACAGCATTACTGCTGCAAATAAATATTATAGGACTGTACTAGAATTATGCCACACGACCTTGACCATGCATTTTCCAACACTTTCGTACACACTCCTTTTCACCTTTTAGCAGTTCATTTCTAGAAGATGCTTGAATGATGCATGTTTCATGTCTTGGTAAGGCTCAGCCGTCCGTTCCCGTCGTCCTATGAAATTAAATAAAAAAGAAATAAAACCTTCTTTTGTGAGCTCACCCATTAACGCTTTTTGACACTTTATAGGTAATCGTCGAAATTTCTAAAACCCGGGAACGGATGTTGAAATGCTTCTGAGTCATACCCGTTTATGTCTAATTTTATGTACTAATCTAGTGTGTCTAATGTTTATCCAACATGTGTAGATGATGACTAGACGTGCCAATAATCGTCCTACCTTTAGTAGATTGTTTGTTATCTATCTAGTTCTATATTGACTGCCATAAAATCGAAAGTCATAATGGTTTGTCAAAATGTTCATTGTTATAATCGCATTTTTCTACGAAACCATTTACTTTTCACAATTGTCACAAAACAAAAGTTACCTGAAAGAGCATTTCTAAAAAGTTTGTACAAAACGGCGATGTGGTTCGCAACCCATCACGTCTCAGTCCCAGCGAGAGCGAAGAGTGGGCTATGGAGAGCCGCTTTGCTACGTTAAATGTAAGGGGAGGAAAGAATGATAAAATAGATGAAGTATGTCAGATGATAGATGCGAGAAATAGAGAGATTAATGAATGTTGATGAAGCGGCAGTTGTATGCCAGGACTATAGCAAGTGGAAGGAGATAGTCTCTGCCTACGCCGTAATGGGAAAAAGGCGTGATTTTATGTTTGTATGTTGTACAAAACTTTATATGGGCATGTTAATTGTCAAAAAAATCGTTAACATTCCCTTTTTGTTTAATTTTTTTTGAAATGATAAAAACGACTATTATTGATTATTTTTGATGCTTAATATTATATCGAGCATATACTTATTTTCTTAATTATCCAAACGAATCAACAAAACATCAATCATGAAACAATAATCATCAAAAATATTGATAAAAAAATTAAGGATCTGTTAATTGATGTACAAACTTTTTCAGATATGCACGAAAATTAAACGGTTTCAGGATTATAACAAATGATTTTATAAGTAACATTACATTATAACTCAATAATAATCTTTCTATCTTCAGAGGTAAGGTTATTCGGTATCATTTGTTATGTCAATCACAAATACTTATCTGTCGATTAAGTAAAATATAAGAAGACTGCCGATGGGAAAAATAATGTGTAACATATAAATAAATAATTAAAGCACTAACTATTTAGTTCTAATATCTAGTGTTACATATCTACTTAGTTAGTACCTAGGTAGCTCGGAACGATGCAAAATTGCAAAGTTTGTTAGTCACCAGTTCTTATGATTGATTCGCCAACATATTTTATATTGATTTAAATTTATTTTTTTATTTTTACAACTTTATAATAATATAGATAGTTCTTGCAATTCACGAAGGCGAGCAAAATAACCGAAGTTAGACTTTAATGGCATAATAATAATGCCTCGTTTGCCATCGTGAATTGCAAGAGCTATGCCTTGTGTAGCTAATTATTCGATGTTTCGGGCGTCATATGCACGCAATGGTTTCGATAGAGATCTAAGTTCTCAAATTAAATAAATCCCCGTTTTGTTATGTTGTGATAATTCGTCAACATGTCCAAAATTGGTTCATACTCGGTGCGAACAAAGATTAAAATCACAAGCCGGTTAAAGTACGCAACCTTTGCGACCATTGTACTTTATTTTACCGTTAGTGATAACTTTTTGCATGCAAACTCGGCTAAAACGGGACAAGGAGAGTGTGTTTTTTCGCTGTTACGTTATTATAAGAAACCAGCAGTGTTTATTTTTATTCACAACGCGTAGGCAGTGTTAAAGTACCGGTAGGTATTATAAAGTTAGTCATAAAGTCTTACTTAACCATCTTTATCTGTATTATTGACGTTGCCTGTTTGTTTTGGTTTACTCTCATCTGTTATATTTTTTTTTGCTATACACATAATTTGGCATAAAGCATTTTTTTTCTGAGCACGTAAACTTTTGCTGTTGTAAAATAAGCCTAACCTAATGCCTTTAACAGGATGGTGCCTTAAAAGTCCTGAAAATACTTCAGATTCAGAAAAAAAATGTAATATGCCAAATGATGATTATGACATAATAGTTTATTCCAGATGAGAGTAACCGGTTCTTTTTGTTAGTGTGTTCTTTTTCGAAACAGCACAATTTTAGATTGCCACGATATTTGTTTGTAAGTAAATATCGTGGCTGCTGGCGGCGTGAGGGTCGCGGGGCTGGATGCGTTCTGCGCAGGATCGCACTCTGTGGCGAGTATTAGGGGAAACGCATGTTCCGCAGTGGACGTCCGTATCTGATAAATTGCTTATAGTGTTTGGCTCAGTGGGAGCAACGTTGCCTGCGAAGCTAAAGGTCCTGGGTAAGGGCAAATATTTGTGTGATGAGCGTAAATATTTGTTCCTTAATCTTGGATGTTTTCTATGTATACTTACAAGTTCCAATCAAAGAATCAAGTGTCCATCAAACTAGGACAAATCCGGGGAAACCCGGACGGATGGCAACCCTAGTTAAGTACAAGTATGTATGGGTTTGTTACTCATAAAATGTTCCTTATTTAGTTACTTATTACTTCTCGTTCGAGGAATCAAATTTTGCGATTTAGTTCAAGGCTCTAACCGGTGACGCTCATGAATGCCTTATGTCACTTAGAAATCGTACAAGCCGAAGGCGACGAAGCAAACAAGTTAACCGTCTCTTTATTTATACAATTTGTTTTTGAAATGCGAATGGTTATAAATGCTATGAATAGGCAAAAAACTTAAGTAAAGCCTCTCTCGTAATGAACTAGGAGTGTATCCGTATAGACAAATCGACATTTCGTATTATTTCATATTATGTAAAATGTTTCATATAAATTCTGTACACTACATTACCACATGCAAGTGGGGTATTCGTTAATAAGTTACGATAGAGTACATGTTTATCGGCCTCGCCTTGGCTCGTGCGACTGATACTTATGACCCGTGACGTGACATCTAGTGAGGAATATGATATTACGACGCAAATCATAGATTAAATACGGGAAAAACCCATGAAACATTTCGTAACAAAATGATCAATTTATCAATAGGAATAGCTTACAAATCCAATGTCAACTGTCGACGGCTAGATCCCTGATAGCAGATAAGGGAGATCTAGGCGTATCATCGTTATCAGCTCTGAGTATTGATAACAAACATAGTTTAACTAATAGACTCAAACTGAGACCACTTATTGTGATGTAAATGCAAGTCAAAGCTCAAAGAAAAATACGATTGCTCTCGCACGTTGGTCACAACACCCCTGCCGCGTGGCACCAGCGAGCAGTGTTTCCCACATTAAAAACAAGACAGACACAGAAAGACAGGAATTTGTGTTTCATATTAAGAGATGAGACTACTTAGTTTTATAGTTAATAGCATGTCTGTAGGTAAGTGTAATATTCTATGCTATACTTGCCGTGTCATCACCGAACAAATGTTTCATGCAATTTTGGTGGGGGGCAAGGTAAATACGTACAGTACGCTACGGAAATACTCCTATTTATATACAAATGTAAACAATAAAAAAAATACCAACGTACAAACATAAAAACACACACACACTGACGAGTTAATAAATATGTTTTAAAGGGTCGGCAAAACGCACGTAATGCCCCTCGCGTTGCAAGTTGCAAGCGTCTATAGGCTACGGTGAATTCTTAATATCAGGCAGGCCGTACGCTTGTTTGCCACCTTAGTAGTATAATAAATAATGGGATTTATATCGGAATCCCTAACGTCGTTTATCCTAACGCATTTATTTATGAAACTGTAAACTTTTCAGGTTTGTTACAAAACAAACCTAACCTAACCTCATCTATACGATCATTTTTCAAAAAAAAATTGAAAAATTTACGGTTTCTAAAAAAAAATGCGTTATGACAAACGATACATTAGGACAAACGACATTAGGGATACCGAAGGAGACCCAATATAATGATTTACGGTAGAACTAGCCGGACTGAGATAATTCCTAGTTCCAAACTTATATTATTAGGTTGATATAGATCAGGGTATAGCAAAGGGGGCGCAACCATAGCTAGGTATTTGGGGAGGGGAAAGTAGTAAATTACAAAAAAAAAATTAAAGAAAATGGTTATAGTGTCATTATGACACCTATTTTTTATGATTGTATCGTATAGAATGCGCTAAAATAAGCATGTTTTGTCCGGACAACTTTTTTCTAAATTTGATAAAAAATATTTTGTGAGAACCCTAATAAATAAATAACAACTATATAAGCTTGTTTAAATATTTAAAAAATATTTAAAAAAATCCTTCGGGTCGGGACCGAGGGGGAGGGGTTGTTGCAGAGCGGTACAGCATTTTCAAATTGTTAAAAATAAGTTCATTCACTGTTTTGTATAAAAGGTGCATTAGAAAACAAATCATTAAAAATACCCAACATTCTAAATATTCCGACCGCATGCCTGAATAATGACCAAAATTCCTGACGTCTGATAACCCTACATAAATATTTTATTCCTTTCTCTGTCTAGTTTAGAACAAGTTTCAAACATAACCTTAAACATATATTATACGTTTGTCTCGATTCACACACTTAAGAGTGGCGAGTGCAACGCGTCGCCCTTGACCGCTAATTCAGAACATATCAACACACATACAGACGTACATACACGCTCGTAATGATGTATGCGCCGTAATCGAAGTGCTGTAACCGACGGCGTGACGAAACTATATAGTTAATATGCAAAATGAGTTTGAAGCTTTGATATATTTTATTGGACTCATACGTAGTCATATTAGACCTAGCTAATATATTGGTTTGGTTAAATTGGTGTGTGAAAAAGACACACATACACTATACATTTACATGCATTTTTTTCTAAGGCTTCATTCGCAACCTTAGAAATATATATTTTGTGCTGGCTAAATTTGTAGGCTGTTATTCATCTTTGCTTATATTTGTGCCTTTTTATTGTACGATAGCATAGTTTTTAAGTTTATGAAGTTACTAAATATTATGTGGGACAAGTTCCTGAAATAAATTATTTCATTCATTCAATTATAGAGACATAAGTGTAAGATTTTAGAGAAAATTTCGAGTGTGTTTTTCCTTCAGATCGAGGGATGGAACTTTTTTTGTTTTATTTTCAGTTTATTTATTTTATGTTATTGTTTATAAATATAGGATAGTACCGAATTAAGGACCAATACTTATAGCTGATAGTAGGTGCATCTCTAGGAGTACTGTTAAATATAAAACATTTAAAAGTTCATGTTAGTTTTTGAAGAAAATCAGGGAAACAACTTTGCTACGTAAAAACATCATGTTGGGATAATCAATATTCAGTGATTATGACCTCTTTGATTATCTTAGGGAAACATTTGACTGTCTCTTAACTGGCCACTTCATGACAAATAAATATCAATGTTATGAAAAACATCGTGTCAGTTAAATGCACAGGTAGGCAGAATTTTCATTTATTTATTTAGTTTAGGAAATTATAACAAGACTATCATATAAACAGTTTTCTATGTAATGTAACATCTATAATGATATTAGTTGGTACCAAATTTGTCAGCATCTTAATGTATTTAATTAAAAACTTACAAATCGATTGTGAAATCAAAATGAAAATCTCTCATTACTTGCAGCTGTTATTGTGCCAATTGAAATCGCGCTGTCTTACTAAACTTTTACATCAAACCTTCTTGTCATACAAATGTCGTGCCTGATTTGAATTTCGAACTAACGGCTGCGCAACCGTTCAGAGGAGAATGGCATTAAGTGTCAGTACATTTTATCACCACAGCTCATTTTATCATCAATAACAGTGTAACCTATATGAGACATATTGAGATCGCTTCTCATCACCTAGTATTTTTCTCCATAATTTCTCAAGCTAAAACTGAAATATGTTATCCAAGCTACACATAATAGGTTATGTAAGTTTAGGTGAAATAAACTAGTTTTATACTTTTTATTGCCTGTTTTTAATATTTGAGGTAATTCTGTCACATCAAAGTTGCGGTCATCACACAATCTAAAAGCCAACATTAAATTAAAAGATGAGTGTATATAGCAAAAAAAACTGTAAACATACATTGTAAGAAAAATATCCTGCACTGCAGTCAATCAGTAGTTTCTGAATAAAACATTTTATTTGGTGTCAGGAAAAAAGTATGCGGAAAATTTGTATAGTTTAAGGGGGTTACGCCTTTTTGCCAGGAGGTTGTGTGTGTTCACGATTGACCGCTAAGTACATTGTATGCTAGTGTAACTGTCATAGCTGACACCCGGTGGGGCGGGTCGCCGGGTGCGCGCCGACCACACAGGTGTCAAGGTTCGCGATAGGCGGCGTCCTAAATTATAGTTAACTAGATGGCGCCCGCAACTTCATTTGCGGAGGAGAAAAAGACATATCCTTCATTTTTTCTTCAGGTTAGTCGGGTAAAAAGTGTCCTATAACCATCTGAAGATACCCAGCTACTCGTGTACCAAAAATAATTGAAATCAGTTTAGCCGATTTTGCGTGATGAAGCCACAACGACACATACATAAAATCCAAAAAAAAAAATTTTCGTTTTAATGATCTCCGAATAGTCAATAACAATCATTTTTTTGAAAATATCTTCAATGTACAGACATTTCATTTTTACAACTTTATAATAGTATAGATAACTTCGTCGACGGAGAAGAAAATATAACTTTTTTTATGTTTGTAACTTTCTTTGGTAATTAAATTATTCTTATCTTAATGGAATTTTAATACAAAGATGCAAGTGCCTATATAAATAGGTAGGTTAGGCTATTCCTTAAACTAGATGACACTTAGTTTTATTATTTTTATTATCAGTAAATTGAGTTTCCGTCGGATAGGCAATAAATTATGGCTTTAGTAATCTGTTATAGCAACAAAACCAAAATAATTAAATGCGATAAAGTATAAAATGACATGCTAATCTTGACACAAACTAGGCCTACCCCGTTATCGCGTTAAAGAAGGACAACCCAACAATCACACTTTCGCACGTATAATATTAGTAAGGACAGTTTTAGAAACTGAAATTTCACTTACATATCTATTCTATACTATTATAAATTTGTAATAAACTTTTAAACGAATAAATAAAACCGACTCCAAAAAAACTAAAAAGTGAAAAATAACGCCATAATTCAGTTTCTTCAAATTACTTAGAAGTAACCGTTTGTATACTCAATCTATACAGTATATACAATTAATCTTATTTTGGCGTCGGTGCCATATAAAGAATGTGTAAAATATTGAAAATTGTCGATTTTAGTAAGTTGTGACACGATGGCACCGACTCCAAAATAACATTAATTGTATATACTGTATAGATTGAGTATACAAACGGTTACTTGTAAGTAATTTGAAGAAACTGAATTATGGCGTTATTTTTCACTTTTTAGTTTTTTTGGAGTCGGTTTTATTTATTTGTTTAAAAGTTTATTTATTTTACTCGTATCTCGTGACGATTGGAACAAGCCCAAACACGGCTAGGATACATTACTTTACCATATTGTACCATTTTCATCAGGAACATTTAAATTTGTGAATATGAAGTTGCTTAGCTAAATTAATCAAGATATTTTCTCGCCACCCGTAAATCATTTATCATTGAGGAGATCCGATGGCATTCTGTGGTCTTCTGCATCAGTTCCACTTCACCAATTTACACTTTCTGAATGCAAATGCTTATTATGTTTAATTTTGAAATCGGTCAAATAGTCTTTGAGTAATCGGTGAACATCCATAACAAAATAATAATAATAATAATAAACATTCCGTCGAATTGAGAACCTCCTCCTTTTTTTGGAAGGCGGTTAAAAATGAACTGACTGTACTGGTACTAATTAAAAAAAAAAATATACGGACTATTTGAGGGCCACTGACGTAATAAAAAATTTTTTTTTGGAATTTTCGTATGTTTGTATGCGTCATTGTGACTTTATCACGTCAAAACGGCTAAACGGGTTTCAATTATTTTTGGTACACGGGTAGCTGGTTATCCACAGATGGTTATAGGATAACTTTTACCCGACTACGCAAGAGAGGTTTATGACTTTTTCTCCTCCGAGGTGGCCCTTGTAGTATTAAATAGAATTAAAAATTACGTAAGTACAGATAAGATTTCATACTATATTTCTTTTTTAATAATAGTAACCAATCTTAACTGCTAGCACCTATTGCGTCTCAGCAATTTGGGGTCATGCCAGAAGCAAAAAAATGCATTTCTTTTCCTTCGCTGACAAAGTTTAAACCTTCTAGTTGTCATTATTAATCTGCCTGAAACAGAAAGAGACAAAACGTCGCTCCGATAGCTACTTCATGTTTTCGTGTGACAGTTTCGCATGGTCGGTAGGTGAGAACCCGTTCTAGTAGTGATTGACGGTAAACAAACTAGAATTGCGTGGTGGATACAATTAGATCTTAACTTCAGATATATTGGAAGATAGAACCCAAGACAATGACGCTAAACGAATAACTGACACTAACTAATTCATTGTTTGTTATAATTATTCAATTAAATTGCACGACTTATCTTTCGAAACAGTTTCATACGGATGAGTGAAAGAAATATATTCATTCAATGTTCAAACATTATTAACAAAATTACTTCGTTAAAAAATAATTGAAGTAATATTCGTATTAAATTTGTTAAAAAAAAATGTACACATCAACCAATGGCACATATTTTGACAGTTCTTTTAAAACACCTTCGTTTCTAGGTATTTTTTTTAATAAGTGATTGTGTTCGGAAATTTCTTCGAAAATATCAAAAAGTGGGGACACAATTTATCTTTTAAACCTTAATGTCCAAAAACAAAAAAAAACTACGAAGGTAACGTTTAAAAAAATCTTTAAAAATATTTTAAACGTGATGATATACCGTTTTCGAGTTATTTCCAAGAAACTGCGCTTCTCAGCAAAAGAACGTAAGTGCCCTAAAGTTACACTTTTTCGCTTGTGCATTTTTTATATCGTATTTTTTCACCTGTAACTTCTATTTCTTGTAGTAACAGTTACAGAACGCTATACTGAACATGGACCGACATGCTTGGCCGGTTTTTTTAGATAAGTTTATAATCCCTGAGAATGCATAAAAATATTACTAATCTTGGTTAATGATTAATGTTAAGTATTTATATCCATGAATGTTATCATTTAATCCGTGTCTGCATTTTGTTATACTAACGATAATTGAATGACTTGGACAATTACAGCCCATTCGTGTGTGTGTTCCTAATTTACATAGCACCTTAGCTCGCGGATGACAAAAAGTCATAACACCTCTTTTTTCATCAGTGTAGTCGAATAAAAAGTATCGTATAACCATCTGCGGATACCCATCTACCTGTGTATCAATTATAGTTGACATCTGTTTCACCGATTTGGCGTGATAAAGCCACAACGGCACGTATAAACATACAAAAACAATTTTTTTTTGTATCAGTGACCTTCAATTTGTCCGTATCACTTTTTTATATCTTTAATATGTAGAGAAATTTCATTTTAACAACTATATAATAGTATAGATTATAAGTTTTACAGTCAACGGCTTTTCACATATTGAAGCCAAAAATAATGTTGATCCGTTTATTTATTTTAATGTTAACAGGGAACAGACCTAAGACAATGCATCAAAATGATTACTTTCAAAATCAAAACCCTCGATGTTTCTTTTTAATCGCCCCAAAACTCAATGTAACTCTTTTCCTCTACATCAAAAAAACACACAAAAAACATGGTTAATTTAAGATTTTTTTTAATTAATAACTCTCAAGCAATTGACCTCAGTATAACCTAATGGTAAGTGACTACATGTTCGAAGATGTAGCTCGCTGTTTCAGCAACAGCCTATTCACTCTTGCCTTGAACACACCCAATTTTTCGGGAAATACAAACGACGGGAGCGAGCGATATCCATTCCTTAGCGGTTCGCATTAGAAATGATGAAGCAAGTCGCTTCGTGCGTATGAATGGTATTTAGGGATGATGACTAAATTTTAATAAATAGTCCGTCATATTAGACACGTATTTTGCTTTTAATACATAATCGAAAAATAAAGACGATACATTGAGCCGAAATGTCGCGTGACGTCACTCCTAAGTACAAATTTTGCTAAACTTTAACGCAATTTGTCTTGGTATTTTTTTATTATTTTGAAAAAGCTAAAAATACGTGTCCAATTTTTTTTTATTATCTGCCTGACGGACTAGCATCACCTGGGTGGTTTAAAGTCAAACAAAACATAAATACATGACTTTGGGTCCTAAGCTAGGAATACTTATGCTACAGGCGACCCAGTAGAACATCAAGCGTGATTTGATACAAGCGTTCGCACAGAGTTAATTTTAAATCTTAAAGCTAAACAGAATACATACATATACGCGTAGTAACCGTTTAGGTGAATTCTATTGGTTCTCACAAAATACTAGGTACAACTATGCATATCACAATAGATGGCGCTTAACACAATCACGGTAACGATAACATACAAATACCAGACGTCTAGTCAATCTTTGAGAGTATAATTGCCGTATTATTATAATTACCACAGTCAAGTCCTATTCTCTATACAAAACTATAATTCGGTGCGTTGAACGTCATCACAACTTTCACAGAAAAATAAGATGTATGTAATATGGAATGTGTATGTAGATATGCTCTTTTAGTGGTAGTGAAGTCGAGTAAAGCTCCATTCTGCACAACCTTGTGACGTCACTCATTCACAGCGACATCTATTGTTGGACTTGATATGAGAAAATGATTTTTATGTAATAGTGACGTGCGTAAGTACAGTCGACTACTCAGAGATGTATCCACTTTTGGAACTTATTACAATATAGGTAATAAGGTTCAAAAGTGGATACATCTTTTTGTAGTCAATTTCACACGTGGATTCATGTCGACGAAAGTTTTACCTGAGTTTAAGAATAAAATATTAATTTTCTCCAACATCCAAGGACATGTCGTCGTGGTCATAATAGAACGCGAAGTAGGTTATAGCACTTGTTAAAGATTCGTTCTAATGTCAAATTAGATGAAAATAAAGGAATTTCATAGAACATTGATGGCCACGGCCAACAAAGAGATTGTCTTTTGTTTCAGAAATACTTTTTTGTCTTCCGCGAAAGTTCCAGGCGCACCTTGTAATTTTAAATAAAAATAGAGTTGAACCCAAAAACGAAAGCAAGTGAGTGGACAGAACCCCAATACTCCTGCCGCAAGGACACGAGGCGTGCTCGACCCTGAGTGATGTAAGAGTTATCATGCACTGGTGCAGATGGCATAATGATGGTCATCGCCACGCGGAAGCATGACTTCCCGTCATTACCCTAATCATCACGCACGTGGAGACTATCAACGTGGTCACAATGTACAATACTCGACATACCGTTCTGTAGAGAATGGGACCATAGTCCAGAGTTCTACTCGTACCGTATTACTGCCAACTACAGGTCAAGCTCTCCCCTACTCCCTCCCTTTCGTACTCAATCTTAGGCCTGAAGTCAGGTTGGTCCGGTTCAACTCACCTCTGTAGCGCTTGTGCCTTGCGCACCACAGGATTTTCGATTCTAATACTAGATATAAAAGAGTGAAAGTGCTAATACCTTGGTGTAGAACCAGGTCTCGACCCGGGCCGGGCCACTTTACGAGCAGTTAGTGATATTATTTAGAGGAGAAAAAAATACTAGTGTATTGAACACAGAAAAATAAATCATAATCGGTGTCCATCGGTTCAAGAGATCCGACGGACACACAAACACGTACATAGGTACAATGCGAGTGGTGTAGCGTTCACATAAGCCGATTCCCACCGGGTTGCCCAAGGAAAAGCTTATTAGCCACCTTTTTCTTTAAATATGAATTAATGAAGTCGGCTTTCCTTTTAGTTTTCCTGACGCCACACCTCAGTTAGAGATGTCAAACATATTTATATCACCCTGTTCTGTCGCCGGATAATAGACTTTAAACAAAAACACTTATTATTTAAAAAATCTGAGCCTAGTTTTCTTTTAAAACGACAATGGCATAAGTCATAGGTTGTTCGGAAGAGATCCACCTGTTTTTCTCTCATTGATTGTATTTTTTGTACTACAGTTTCTTGTGCGTCAAAATGGCAGGTGCTTTTTTGTGAACATAACTCCTTTTCAGAAGTACACAGAATTTTATGAATCTGTAGGTAATAACAAACATATTAAAATATTCCAATGGGAATTTAAATAGCCTGTTAGTAAAACTGTAACAATGCCATCATCCTCTGTGTGCAGAGTGCGCTAGTTTTTAACAGTCATGTATTATCATAACCCTGACTCGTATGACTATAATTCCGCTGATCGCGGCCAATCTGTTTGATCCCGTTCCCACAAACACCATTAATTAGCTGAACCACAATGTGAATGACCAAACTCCAGTGTAAATTGAACTGTGATGTGCCGGAAGGAGTAGGCTTTAAGAGGTCTCTGGGTTTGGCATACACCCAGCTGTATTTGTGGTCGTGATATTATGATGAGTATTTTACCTTCTTACACACACAACCACAAACATCATAAACCATAGGAGGAATAAGCAAGTAAAGCTTATTGAATAATTCATGAACACTTGTACTAAATTGACAAAGCTTCAAGTTGTTTGACCTATTCCTTGTAGTTTCTACATTAAGTAGTATGTAAGAAGCCTTAATCGTACTCAATACACAGGTATGCTTATTATTACGGGTAATTATCTTCTCTACTACTAATCAAAGAGGAATGCGTCATGTTATACTAAATACAGTATACTCATTGGATTTGAATACACTCCACCTCCTACGCTGTTTAAACGACAGGCCTAAAAATTTACTTCGCTCTTAATAATGCAGAATAGATAGAACACAGATGAAATCCTGCCAATAACAATACTGTGTCACGATTAAAAGAATCAAACTTTAATAGTGTTTTAAACCACAATGGACATTATTTAATTGGAGACTTATTTAGGTAGCTCTTAGATTAGCGACATGAATGTAGACACGCGAGAACCGAAGGAATTTAATTCCTGATGTCAGCCAATGACAATGATTAGGATGGTTTCAGTAATGGCGGTTTTAATTGAGGATTCTAATGCTTGTCATGCTTGGGATTTTAGTTAAAGGGAAACAGAATAGAGATACATACCTAAACCTGTAAAATTCCCGAACACGCAAGAAAATTTACGAAGTTTATGAAATTTTACATGATTTTCATTAATGAAAGAGATTATTCCGTGCAAATAAGATTCCTAGTTATAGATACAACATACATAAGTACTTAGTAGGCATGTTAGCAAAGGCTCGTAATCAGTGATTTTATACCTTTTTTTTTAAATATCGTGCAAGGGAAAAAGGTTGTCATTATTTTTTTAGGAAAATAAGAAATTTATTACCTTACATTTAGTTCTTTACTGGGTAAATTTTTGCGTTGACATTGTGATGAATTTGTAACACTTCGCTTCTTGATAAGCAAAACACTTGTAGCCTAATGTAAGCAAGACTTATCAACGGAGAATGACATCACTTTTCAAATACGGACCCGTTGTGTCACCAATCTGTCATTTCCATATCACATCTGAAGTGCAGTGACTTTAAAACATTGCTGAGATATAAATTTTGTTGACCTATGAAAATGCAAAGTAAAAACCTTAGAATCGTCAAAAAGGTACTACGCAAAATATTTACCTGCAAACATAAATACCTACCGATTTTCTAGGATGAATATCAAGTTAGAGTTCTCAAAATAAAATTAAGCTAGTAATGTAAAGAAAAGAAAGCAATAAACAAATAAACATAACCAAATTACAAATATGCTCTGAAATGGTCCCACCTCCGCATAATGCTGGCTCGGGAGCCAGCGCTGATCTTCCGGTGAGACCATATGAGCTGCATGCACGAATATGTACGGTCGACTACAAATATATGTATCCACTTTTTCACCTTAATGCATTGTAATAAGGTCCAAAAGTGGATACATCTCTTGGTAGTCGACTGTCCATAGTATAAAGTGTTACACCAATATGCAGTTGCATGCGGTCCATGTAGGCACAAAATCACTGCCTACCCTGAACGATCATCTTCATATAAGCTCAAAAAATCTGCTACCCATGTGATTAAAACATTTTAAATGCCTACCTTGACGAAAAACCAATTGCCAACTGACAATATAGATCATCCATATCATCCCAACTCCATAGCGTTACAGTAGCCTTTCTGACCTTCCATAGCGCGTCAAATCACGTCAAATGGCATTGGCAAGGCCGCAGCAAATCGGCGTGAGAGTCGTTACAGCTCGGCGACAGCTAAACGCTTCCGTGTATCGTCAGCGAGTTGACACGCAGGTCTGTGTGAGTATAGCAGCCTAGCTTTTGGGTTGCCTGATGTACCGGCTACCTTCCAGGTTATAACCAAAGTCCCTCAAATTTGCTTAATAGCACGTCCCATATCGTCCCTTCAAAATGTATGTCAGATATTCAAATCACCACACAATGACAGAATCTAGCTTTTTCAACTTGACTAAATTGTATGTCCTTACATTCCGGCAGAACTAAGCTAGAAGTTAGTAAAAAGTTAATCAAAACTGGCAAGTAGATTTCGAATTCATCGCAGTTTTTTTTACAATGTCACCAATATATGGCACAGCCTAAGATCTCATTGTTGTAGTGTGCCAGATTTATTTGTTTATTTAAACTTTATTGCACGATGGACGGTTGTATAAATGTCGGATTTAATACCTTACGGTATTTTCTACCAATCAAGCATTGGGTCAGATTCATAGAAGTTAAGGAATGTGTCGCAATGTACTTTTATTTTTAAGAATGGCAGAATGAGTATCAGTAGTATTTGTAGTAGCTATTATCGAACCGCATATTTGTATTGTTATCGTAATTATAACAAAACAATAAAACATTATAGTGTCATTGTGTACGTTCAAGGTTGAGCGATTTATTATACATTACGTATTATTTCTAACACGGACAAATTCGGCTCAGGAAACAACACGTGTTTGAAGACAACGTTTTACTGTAGATTTGTAATAACTTGCCAGGACGAGTGCAATATCAATATTTTTATCCGCTTTTATATTATTTCATTTATTATCCGAATTATCTGGATAAAGGAAAAAAAATCGTAATATCCGAATACCATATAGCCGAATGCTGCTAGCTCTAGTTTTGAAGAAGAGGATTGTGAAGACAAGTTTAAAATCTTTATTCTAATGTATCTGTACTGTAGACTGTCTATAGCATCGTAATTTTCAAGCGCAAGATGCGTTTTTTACTTCTCTATGGACGTTTCCATAGAGAATAACTAGTAACGTGATTTTCGTTATTCAGTAACAAATTCGCTCTAACTGAAGTGTAACACGCAAACCTTTACATGATTGAGATAGCATGTAATTGTAATGAAGATGAGTGATTTTTCACTAAGCAGTCAGCCATGTTTATCCTTGAAGCTCTTTATTGGATGACACGTGTTGTTTCCTACTGACAGAAACGTGACTTAATTTTAAGGCATCTCTAGTTTCTCTGAAGCTCCGAGTGTTTTATTGGTTTCCTGTAAATGGCTATGAGCCCCATTGAAATGGCTAATGGATCGAATAGTTTTTTGCAACAATTTTATCACAGAAACGAATAGTTGCTAAATACATTTGTCACGCGGGTCAATTTGCAAGCAGAAGGGAAAAATAAGTGTCAAGTTATTGTTTATGTACATAAGGTCTTTGTAAAGGCATTATGAAAACAATTCCAGTAACCGTTTTTATTTCAGTTTTTCTAACTAGATATATCCTATTCATTGTAAGATCAATTAGTGACTCAAAACACTTTACATTAGGGTTGGAAATTGCACAAAAGATCGTCGCCAGCAATAATAATAAGGTTAAACTGAAGTAAACGTTGCTCCGATCGTATTAAGGTTCTAAATCAAATAAGAAAACCTTAAAAGATTTTTTTTACATTGTTTACGCAGTCAGTTAATTAAAGGATCCACGACACCTCCCGGCCGGATGCAGGCGATCTTAGGCCTATTACTTCAGGTAATTAAGCGTATTCTGCGATAACGAATTTGCATATAATGCGTCCATTCATAATACTACCCATTGATGCGGTTTGTACTACTGCATTACATAATGCCTATTTTATATAGATATGTATATCTTTAATACTACGTTAAGATTATTACCTTCCGTCCTGCGGCTTGTGGCTCGTACAACTTATTATTTTTCATATAAACATTAATAAAAAAAAAATCATCTCTTTAGAAATAGGTTGTTGTAAATGACTTACTTCTTGTTGGTTGCTAGCTATTTTTATTCTGCGAGCGTAAACAGTCCAATTTTACTACTACTGCCTCTTAAAAATTTAGATTTTTTTAAAATAAAAATAGCAACATTCTGAAATAGACAAGGACTAGTAATTTAATAGAAACAGAGTTCCTTATATTCGAGTTTGTTACGGCAGCTAAATTGGGAATGAACCAATGATTAGTTTTCAAGGAGATATTACCGAGCTTTAAATTGAACCAGTTGACACGCCACTAATTTTGAGACAGACACTTCGATTGGTCACCAAACACATGTCAATTTATACAGTCATATTAAAAACATAATAACCCGACCGATTTTGTCTGTGTTATAGTTAGATGATAAATGTGACAAGTATGCTTCACTGATTTGGATGTCGTTTTCATGGAGGGCCATACAGCTGGATTTTAAGATATGTTTATAAAAGCAAAGTGCAAGACGAATTCCTACTTCGCTACGTAACACGTAACTTCTTAATTAGTTGAAACTATCAACCGATTTTGAAACGACCCATACATTAACTAGTTCTTGCAGTCTGAGATTGCATATCCGGCAAAATGATGTCTAAAATGTATTGCATTATTGAGAAGGAAACAGCTACTTTCGTTTAAAAAACTGGTCAGATTACGATTAATTTTGCAATACTGGTGTAGCTAAGAGTTGACTCTTTTATTTATCACGAAAAGTCGAGGACCTAATATAGACCCTTGTGCGACCTCAGAATATACATTCACTTTAAAAAATCTCTAGATTGAATAGATTGGATATTTACGTTTCGATGACTCCAATCAAATGCCTTTGAGGTTTCAGATGACCAGAGCCCTAATCGCTGCGGCTGGCAGCCTTGCTGACCGGATGGACTCAAGACCGCGTGCAGCGGACGCGATGACGCTTATATGCTAATCATGACGTACCATCATTAGTCTTATGATAAAGCGTATTGTTTTAAACGACTTCATAAAGCTTACTTTTCTCAGATTGATTAGGATTGGAAGCTGAGACCCCATAATGGCCTTCCTTTTGAATGAATTTGAATCATATTGTCAAGCCTCGCCTGGAAACTCGATTCTCCAACAATACTATCGTTGGGCTTTATTTTGAAACAACATGCTAGATATGATCTTGCATAATTTGGGATAGAACATACCTGGGTCTGGTAAGTAATACTAATGTTGTAACATGTTATTTTGAAACATGTTATAAAGAAAAACTCTTTAACAAAAAAATAAAACCGACTCCAAAAAAAAACTAAAAAGTAAAAAAATAACGCCATAATTCAGTTTCTTCTATTTACTTACAAGTAACCGTTTGTATACTCAATCTATACAGTATATATACAATTAATCTTATTTTGGCGTCGGTGCCATATAAAAAATGTGTAAAATATTGAAAATTGACGATTTTAGTAAGTTGTGACACGATTTTTTTTCGATTTCGGTTTTATTTTTTTGTTCTTGACTTAGTGCCAACGGGACCAACTCGGAGGATACTCTTTGGATTAAAAAAAAAATTGAAAATCGGTTCTCGGTTCTCGGAGACATCGAGTAACATACATACAAAAAAAAATAGTTCGAATTGAGAACGACCTCCTTTTTTGAAGTCGGTTAATTAAATTTAGTTATAAAAGTTTTGCTCTTATAAACGACAAGTTATTTCTATGCATAGAGTGAGTGATCCTTAAAAAAATCTCATTTTTTACCAAGTGCCACCTCATTATTGCGAATAATTATTTAGACATTTATTCATTTATTATCATCTTGGAGCATTCTTAAAGGCCATTCCGAATCGATATTGCCTGCATTATTAGTAGATATTATTCTTTTTGTGAATGCGAGAGTCTAGATCATCTACACATGTTCTCGGTGTTAGTACTAAATTTCCTGATGTCGTATAGCTTAAGAAACAATACTAAATTAAGAAGTTATAGGCAGGGGACTCACCTAGTTTACCTGAGTAAAACAATCATTATTAACGATTAAACGTCACACATAACTAAACGATTTTAAAATGATCGATGATACAAATTTTCCAAAGCTAAAGAAATAATTAATGCTAAAATAATTGGAGGGGTTAATTTGTTGTATAATTAAGTTACTTCTGTCATTACGGAAAATCCTTTGGTCGCTAGAAATAATCATTATCGTTCAATTATAATTATTTATATCAATTTAATGTTGCCGTAGTCATTTCCTTGTAGTGTGAGAAAAAATATAGAAAATCCCGTAGGTCGGTATAAAATTCCAATATAAATTTTGTGATACCAGCCTACTTATGATTACACGTTCAGCTCAGTGGAAACGTTTGTTACAACGGCCTACGAAGCTAGCGGTCCCGGTTTCAAATCCCGGCCAGGGCAAGTGTTTGTGCGATGAGCACGAATGTTTGTTCCTGGGTCTTGGATGTTTTCTATGTATTTAAGTATTATAATTGACCCATATATTATGTATATCGTCGCCTAGTACCCATAGTACAAGCTTTGCTTAGTTTAGGACTAAGTCTATTTGTGTAAGATTGTCTCTAATATTTATTTATTTACTTTTGAATGGAAAGTGTCATCATATATAGTTAATAATATAAATTCATTAAACCCGTTGATGTCTATTATATAGATAAGTTACTATTCTCTTTTCGTAAACCCCAACCGATAGGTTTGTCTTAACGAAACGGTATTTTATTCCATTTATCTATAAATGACTTTATTAGTATTTTATAGTAAATCATCCGTTAAATCTCCAGTAATTATCAGCTGCATATCTTAACCTTGGGTTATGATCCATTGCGAATATTCCCTTCACCGATACTTGGGTCTTTGTCATCAGCTACGCATCGGTAACTCGGTTATTGTAACTGGTTTATGTAACGATTTGTGGAAAAAATAACAAAGACCTCAACTCTTTTATCGATCGTCTCAACGGTGATTTGTGGAGGAGTGCTTTAACATTTGTGTAGGTAAGTCAGTTCAGTTCCGTTATTAAATTTAATGGCCGAAAGACAAGGTTTGTTTAAAGAATATTAAAACAATGAGTTTATCAACACCGATTCATATCACAAGTCCAATATGGACGACAACAATAGTGTAGATAACTCATAACGAACTCGAAGACTATCAACGCTTAAAAATCTTCACGAATTCGCGATTTAAAAGAACATTTACTTTTACTAAATTTACTTAATAAACATATCAACTGTTGTATTTCTTCCCAAAGTGGCAAATGATTCATAATGCACCTTGAGCAGCTTACAACTACTAGGGAAACATTTAAAGTTTTGCAATTTCCACAATAAATCAATTTTTAGTGCAAACTGTTCACATAAGGCAGCCATAACTTTCGCGTAGTAGACGAATAAAAAAAAAATACTCACTCTTTCTTATTGTTGACTACAATGACTAGCTTGACTTTCCTAGGGCCCTTGGTCATTTTGCAGATGTCGTTCCGCTGCTCCGCCGGGCCCTGGGTTACTATTTTTAGAAGTGGAATGTTTCCGTTGAGATGCACTCCGCCAATAGGCGTCCTTCGTCACCTCACTATCATCTTCACTTCCTCGGTCCACTACCACTAAAACACATGTTCCAATAAATAATATCACTGCTAATACTGATCACACACTATCACTGGTTACTTAATACTGTTTGATTCCGCTGAAACACTGACGAATAATAAATTTGATAAAGTTGTCGATATTAAGTAATTTCAAGACATAATAGAGGATTACGATACGGTGATTGATGCACTGGTGACGTTTTAAGCTTTTAATTAAGAGATAATAGTTGTAATTGATGTTGCACGTGAATATGTTCTGATTTGTGACGTGGCACACGATAAAGATGGAACTAGAGATGGCCAAGATCTAAATCAGAATGGCGCTAGACGCCAGGATGATATTACATAAGCTGTTGCGTAAGAAGAAACCAATAGGGTACACGACGTAGTAACAAATGTTATCAAAATGGCACATGTCTCAGAATCACGTCGAGATCTCGGATGATGAATGATGATGCATGGTGACACGTCCCTGATTGCCGGGATGGTGATAACGCTATCAACACTATTTCAAATATCAAATATTTAGGTAACGTCAGTCGCTTTGGGATTTTGGATGTTTAAGTTTTTCTACTATTGTAGCATTAGCCACGTCAGTTGTTTGTTTGTGTCTTATAGATATTGTCTTGTCGTCTCGTTCAGTCATTAAATATATATTATTATCATAATTCCGTCGACGAATTTCTTCGAAAAACATCAACGTATACACACGCAATTAAGTATTGTTTTATCAAATCGTATTTTGATTATTATGGTGCCACCTAATCTATCCACGTAATTCATGTCTGCTATCACTGAAATTTACGCGATTATTTCAAAGCAAATATTTCATTTCCACATGGCAACTAGGTACTTTCTTATTACTTAACAATAATTATGTTATTTTGAGATTGTACGAGTATAATCTTTTCATTTATTTATGGTCATCATATCAGATGTGACATATTAAGAAATACAACAGGATTTCAACTACAATATTTTATCTTCTCGTAAATGAGATTTTTTACTATCTGATGGTGTTATGTTTACTCATGCTAAAGACGTAGTAAGAAAAGCAAATAACGAGGTCGAACTTAACTAGAAATCTAAAGAAACCGCAGACGTTACGCATTTCGATTTCAATGCGATAAACATTGAAGTAAATAAGGAAATAGATTAGTTACTCTCGAAAAATTGGTTAGAGATGAGGTGTGACTTGATCAAGGATGTTTTTAGTCGAAGTCGCAAAAACAAACATAAGAATCTATCTGAACCGGATGATATCAGATTAAAAAAATATCTAGACTAAACTAGAAATAATGTCTATAAATATCAATATCATAATCACAACTACGCTGACAAGTATGAAAATTTGATAGAGGCAAGCAACACTGCGACAAATTTCACGAGTTTAAATTGCTATTGATTTCGGTAAAGGCGAATATTTTTCAGTGTCTCAGAAAAGTCCTCTAAGAAGCCTATTGAAGTGCTATTGCGAGATCAAGATATTTGCATAAGTTGTTAGTTAGTTAAATAGATCTATACAACAGATATTTTAACAGATCATTAACCAGTGGCTGGTAGTGGACAAAACCTAATTGAGCAAAGTAACTAGACTGAAGCAGATCTTCGGTTTCTACTTAACGTTGCCCCAACAACCTAGAGAAGGATTTTATTTGCGTATTGCGACGTGACCGAAGAATTCTAACTGCCCTTTGTTTGCTTGCCAATTTGCGGACTGGTGGCAAACGACAACGTAACAGACTAAATAACGACAAACTGATAAACAGTGTAACACACATTTTTAATCAATCAGATTTGTGTTTTCATTACATTGACATACTAAAGACAACACACTTTAATACCTTTATGGCAAATGTAAATGATAAATGAATGAAAATGTAATGTTTCAATTAACACCACAAAATTTAATTGATGTTTTTCAATAGCGTTCGTGTGCTCATGTTCTCTTCCCACTAATTATTATTCGGAATTGTAAAAGATAAACCAGAACCAATGTTTCATAGTTCTGTGCTTTCACTTAATTCACAAAATAATTCAACGGATTTCGATCTCATAATTGCTGTCTAAAATTTGCATTCCTGAAATTGTCCTACGTTCAACTACAGGTTTGCGTAAATTTAATGCGTAGTTTTTCATAATATCATAATCTCCCAAATCCACCCATTTGATAGAGTTTGCTTCGATAAAAGGAAATCAATCAAAGCGATAGCATTTCTGTTTATCGTGACCTACCTTCCAAGACTTTTAGATACGGCGTCTGTAGTCTACTACTATATTTCCCCTGACTATATTTATATGTATACATATGATTATATTTATAATTAATTGAAAAACAATGGGCCTCCTACAAAACATATCAACTGTGCCGATTCTGTACTTCCCTCATAATTCCGGTTTCTAATCTATTTCTTCAAATCGTTCACCTGATAGGTGGGCAGCCTACCAACTGGCCTTTTTAAAACTTATTTTTATGACCACAAAATGTTTACCTATTGGAATTAGAACATTCCAAATCTAATGCGTATTTCCAAAGTTAAAATAGATACTAATAAGAGTTTCTTCACCATTATCTCTTGAAATTATTCAATTAAACATAATAAAATAAAAACAAGGGACCACATAGAATCCAAACTAATATTATAAATGCGAAAGTGTGTCTGTCTGTCTGTCTGTTACCTCTTCACGCTTAAACCGCTGAACCGATTTGGATGAAATTTGGTATGGAGATAGTTTGAGTCCCGGGGAAGGACATAGGCTACTTTTTATCCCGGAAAAATACCCTTATCCGCGATAAACGAATTTAAGGCGGACGAAGTCGCGGGCAGAAGCTAGTAAAATATATTAAAAAACATATACATTCCTAACATAATTCGTACCCCTAAACGCATGCCTTACTCTCGTGATGTATACAAATAAGCATTATCATTTACGTCACTGCCATAAGGCATTTTTTTTTTATTGTATCTTGTGATCTCTTTTGGCCCGTGGAGGGCTATTTTAGAGTTTCTGAAGTAGGCGCATCACTCCTATGAAGGACGCGCTGGAAGAAAACGCCGATGGCAGGCGCCTGACCGCCCGATGGCTTACAGGGCTTTTGAGTCCCGCCGGTTTGATAAAGCTGGCTGCGGCCAGCTGTTTTGATTTTTTCTTGAGTGCAGGCGAAGGGCGAGCCGGCGCCGGAGGTCCTACGCCTCCTTCACGCCCCGGGGAGAACGTATCTCGACCCGGCGTGGACGGCTGAGCCGCGACACGACGAAGTGCAGGAGCTCCATCGCGGATCGCCCATCGCGGCTCCTCTGATGTGGGTGATGGTGAAGCACTGGCGAAGAGTCTAATCCGGTGGTGAAGTGAAGGACGGTCTAGCACTGGCGGGAAGCAAGGCCCCTCGAGTCATCCGCAGTCCCTCTCCTGCCCGGGGAGCGTAGTCGCTCAACCCGCCTCGCCGTGACGAGGGGGGCAAAATGAACGCCGCTGCTGTAAGAGCTGGAGTCCGGAAAGCCCAAGGAGTATCACAGCCCGCGGTGCCTTCGTTCTTCACTCCGTGATGAGTCCGATTTTTCTTCTCAGCCAGTGAGAGGTGCAGGATGTTAACACACTTTACCGCCGGGGGCTGAGGTCGCCCCGGCGGCGCGCGGATGGTAGTGCGACTGCGCGTCCGTGCTCACAGAAACACGGGGTACTGCCATAAGGCATTATTAATCGGATTTTTACTCGTATATTCTTTACGTCCTTTTAGCAGCTGGAGAGTGGCGAGGACATGATTATATGTAATGACGAGTTACACGATAATAAGTAATCAGAGTTTTGATCTAAAGCAAAATGTGACGTAAGTACGTATATGTTTGATACTTTATCGAAAAGTGATCCGGAGCAGTTTTATTTTCTGATGTAGATATTAAGAGATAACCAATAATTGAAAAAAGTCATATCGTTAAATTTGACATTGCGAGTGTGTACTTGCAATGTCAAATTTAACGATATGACTTTTAGTATGCAAGCGTTTGCATACATAAAACTAAATTATAATGATAATTCTCAATGCTAGTCAGCATCAAGAATACTTTCGAGCCTTGAAAAGCAATTAAAAACTATTTACGCAAAAAATTGTATGAACTAAACACATAAACCGGGCTAGTTTTATATTATGCTCTATTCAAAAAACACTTAAGTTTATCCATCCATCGCTCATTTTGATGACTTAATTTTCTTACTAGCTATATCATGATAGAAACCCACTTGTAATTTTTTGTAGTAGATTGTGACGGAGTAAATACGAATTTAGACTATTTAAATAATGACTACCTATTTAATGAATGTGCCACGTTGCTATTGTTGCTAGTGGCGCTAGTTTTGACAAACATCAAACATCATTTGATGGTTGAATGACTAATCCATCAACTAAATGTTGTAGAAGCGGTCAGATAACCAAGTTGTCAGAGCTAATTCTCTGAAGCCCCATACAAGGCAGTGCACATACGTCGAGTAAACACTTAAACAGGCAAAGTCTACTGGATCTAATCTTAACAAAGTACACTTGCCTAACTCCGGCTGTCTGTCAAAAAACGCGTAAACGTTGTTGTGTCATCAGAAATTTCGCTGAGCAAATTATTTTTCCTCAAAATTTAAGATTGTATACTTATTACAGTTATGACATACTACCATTTAAGTTATCACGTTTCCTGAGTGTATCGATCAAAGTTTGTTTTTCCGGAAGGTTACCGCATTGAAGGTTTTCAGAATTGTCGCACCTATGTACAATTTCATGCAGATTAGGTTTGATTTGTTTTATGACAACTCTAAAAAAATGGTTTCAGGAACCAAAACATACCATTTGGGAAATTATATAACTAACGATGTTTCGACATAGTTTAACTGACTAAAAACATAATTTTCTATGTCTTAAACAAGAGAGGCGAGAGCTAACTATTTAAAAAGAAAATAAACATTTTACCTCGAATACATCCTAAAAATTAACCATCCAAGAATCCAGTTGACAGTACTAGCTGTTTCGTTTTTGATAAGTTTTTTTAACACATTAAGAGTAACCAGAAATACCACTCAAACCAACGCACTATTCAACTATAATCACTTAAACAAACCTCAAATCAATTCCTTGAAATCAAAATCAATGATCGTCTTTAAGTCCACAGAAGCGCTCGATTTTCCTCTGTCTCAATATCTGTCTCATTATTTTTAGCACATCCTCATACGTGCACAATGCCTCTCCTTGTCACAGAGCATTATGGATATTACCATCGTCAGAACCGTCACCATTAGTAACATTGTTTACTTCATTATCTTCGGCCATGTTTTTCTGAACCTCATTGTTCTGTTAAAGATTTATAACAACGCTTTTGTGGGCTTAGTGTAGTTCATTTATGTTACAATGCACGTGCAATTGAGAATAAGTTTAGAAATTGTTACTGAGGATGAGAATTTGGAACATGTACTATTTGAGTTTCTTATACTGGCCAGAAATAAGCTTCATTTTGGTTTTGACCGATAAGCAGAATAATTATGAAGATAGGATAAAACTTTCGCAAGATGATACTGTTTAAGTATTATTAATAATTGTTTATAGTATTCAGAAAACATTAATTGGGATACACTTCCTTGTGGAAGCGTGTACTAATTTGCAATTAGAATATATTATTACTAAAATTGAAAGTGCCACTCATTAATCAATAAAATCAGTTGTAATGTAAAGTAGTGGGACCTTTATTACACATACGGCCTTCCGCAGATAAATATTTTCCGTCTAAGCATATGAATGAATACTTCAGTATGAATGAACTTAAATAGTGTCAAATACCTAAGCAAACATTCATATCACATTAATGACGGATTCTGAGGTAATAAATAATAAACCGCAACAAATGAGAGTACTATGTTATATATTCGTTACTTTTATCAAGCAATTTACGTCACTTTGTTGGTATGTTAAAAACATATGGGTAAAATTTGCTTGTCCCATAGTTACGAAATAGAACCAAAACATGCAGGCTCTCCGAAATGTATCCCGTGGAATACAGTCATCTTCAAAAGTGTAAAAGTGGCTACATATTTTGTAGTCGACTGTACCTTATTGACGCAGGCGACTTTTCTATATAGCTCAAGGTTCTTTTTTTCTGCCAGTATGTTATTAATTAGGCTCTAGGTACGTTTGTTGACTCAACCTGAAACAGGCTTTAAGGTTTGTGGTTTATTATTAGTGGTATAAGTTTTCACGCAGGTATGAGCTGTGGAGCTCAGTGTAGTATTAGGATCCCGTGGCCAGTACTGATACTGATACGGTTACTCTTTAAAATCTGAAGCAATGTCATAAAATTGGAGATTTACGTTCAGATAGATTGTTTAATGATGATCATGATGATGCTACGTTTTTAGATTTTAACCTGTGGCGTAAAATTAGAGTGACTTACTAGTTACGCTCTGTTACGTCAGTTGATGTTAAGTCTTTTCAATCTGAGGCAGTAGCATTTTTTTTCAATGAGTTTAGTTTATTATTTTCATCATTACATTGCTCATGTAAGTTTAATGCAAAAGCATGTTAGTTTACATTAATTATCACAAAGTGAATTACTTTCAGTTAGTGCAGTTGGACTTAGGCTGGTGATCGTGACAATGATAAGCATGTTTCTAAAGGTAGGTCTTCCAAAACTGCTGAATCAAATACGTAGAGCGATGGATTTAAAGAGACTGATGATGATAAAGAGCTCAGTAATATCTGAAGTGCGCAAGTATAGAAAATGCTTTGCCCAATAGTTAGATATGATAGTCCCGGCGCCGCAGTAATGCCGGTACACGATAACGAGCAAATAAACAGCCTCACCCGTCAGATAACGGCAGCAAACATGGGAGCCAAGCAAATGTCACTTGACCTACTCCTTATTGTTTTGAGAATGTATTAATAGTTGAGTCGGATAGATTTATTGCAATAAGAGATACTAGTGTGATCAAATATAGAATGCCACAATAAACCAAGTCTGGTCGAAGCGGCATAAAACGGCTAATCAATAATAACATAAGAGAATCAATCCGCAAATTTCCACATTTTCCGTGAAATTATACTTCTATTTACGAGTGACTCTTTTACGGGTAATTGCCTTTTGCACACCGGCAAGCGCAGAGTGGGTACACCGCAAGGTGGTAGGATGACCTGATCAGGGTTGCGGGGACTCACTGGATGGGGGTCACCTGTATCCGGCCCATCTGGATATCTATTGAGGAGGCCTGTGTTCAGTAGTGAACACAGGTCTCCGGTGATGATGATGAGTCAGTGATACGAGTACTGAACGAAGTCATCTAGTATACTTATACTAAAAAAACTATAAAATTTCAACGTCTGTCCAACCTAAACCGATTCTTATTTGGGCACAATTTTGGGGATTCCACATTTTTCATAAAAATATCTCTGTATTTTCGAATGCTCGAGGTAAGACTCACACTCTTGTGCTACTAGTGACAATTATGTCATAAGAAACTCCATTTAAATCGAAATGCCATCGCAATTCGCATTGATGACTTTTTCACAAGAAATTCCCTAAGTCCCCTCTTAAATCCGATATTTGAGTGCACATTGTACATAAGTTGCAATTACGTATAATACTTGTAATCTGGCCGCTGTCACGTTTCGCTACTTCAGGTGCGCCGGCGCATACGAATAATGACAATCATTAATTGTAACTATATGTAATAATGTGCATAACCTTAAAGTTGCGAATATTCGTTAGTGGGCCAAAGTTATTTTCGTTCTTAAATATATCGTGTCAAAATGTGCAAAATATTTAATTTTGTAGAATATCAAATTTATTTTTGATTTCACTTCTAGCCAACCCGTGTGCCCTAATAATCCCTTTATTTTTAGTTGACATTAAAAAGACTAACTGATAATTCTTATCACAATTGTATGACTCATTAGAGATCGTATTTTATTTCACATTTTCTTTAATAAAATGAAATTATGCATGATAAAAAAAATGTTTGAAAATGTGCAGATCAAGCCCTTTCATATGATACCTACCCTACTTGACCTAGTAGCGAGACTTTAAATTCTTGCCCCCCTAATATTGGTAGTTTTTTTTACAAAATAGACGTATACGAGTATTTTAATATGTTTTCTTTGCAATACATTTGGGCTGACTATGTTTATAACTATTCCAAATTTCAAATCGATAGCATAAAAGCTGTTCCTGTTCCATATCTAGACAAACAGACAGTCACACCATATAAAGGTTCCTTTTTTACCTTTTTGGTACGGAACCCTATAAATGAGCTCAGCTAGAATCATCAGTTGGCGGAATCCTCACTTCAGCCCGCGACTGCACTCAACTCGCGCCAGTAGCCTAGAACCTTGATTTATTGCTAACAATCACTGAATCGTTATCATTCACGCGTCAGATTTCAAGTTATCGCAATCAGGTAGATAACAAGCTTAGCGCCTCTGTAATCTTAAACTGGCAGTTTTTTAAATATATATATGTCTGCTATCTGCAGTGTAAGACGTTGGCAAACCTATAGGATTTTAAATTCACACTTTTTTCTGTGGAAATTTTGCGCTCATTGCGTGCCGCATCCTATGGTGCGCCGGGTGCGGGACAGACCCAATACCATTCTGAGAATGATAGCCGATAAACCTGCTTGTGCTATTACTAATGTAATTCTATGGAAGTGCTCATAAAATAATTATAATTAAGTAACAATGTATTGTAATATGTATACTCTTCGTGTAACACGAAATAAATGATTTGAATTGGAATAGAAAGTCGTGATTGTAATTCTTTGTAGGGCTGATTACAAATTATACGCGTAGACAGAGTGAGAGAGAGAGAGAGAGACGGCAATAGCTTCCGTCTTATTCGGAACAAGCCGATTCGAAAAAAATGCTGTAATTTGATAAATAAATTAAATATTGTATTTTGGTACTTTTCGTAAATTAATGTAAGAACATAACAATACTGACAATATTATTTTTTATTGAAACTTGACGTTTAAATATTTTAACCTGGCTTATATTCGCTAAAATCAAATAGAGGATAAAAAATTAAGCACATTTTAAAATTTTCAAAACTATTCCGATTTTACATTAAAAAAATAAACTTCAATAATTCCTCATTCTAAAAGAGCGTATATGTGACAAGTAGAGTGTAGATGACAGTCACAGCGTAGAAAATCACACAGAAGCACTCTTACTAAGGCGGATTTAGTATAAAAATTGTACTGCTGTTCCTCTTGTGTGTTGTGAGTGTGTCATATCAACCTAGTGACGTCACTTAGAGAATCGTATGCTTCCTACACATATTCCCGAATATCTTGAAAAAATAGAACAATATATTTATGTTTTTTTTTTATCAAGGTACCCTATATTGGTATCGATTTAAGATTACTTGGAAATTTGAAATATAAATGTGAGTAACCGCTAACGTAATCAAAAGAAGTAACTAAAGGTGCTCTTTAAATAATTCTCACTAAAATGTCCAATGATAAAGATAACTCAAGATTCGTAAAGATAAAACTTGGTTTTATAAAATATCAATAAAGATAACGGCGTATAGAATTTAATCAAAATCATGTACGTCGAAAGTTTAATAACTATATATATGTATAACCATATTTATGTTACTTTGTAATTTTCATCGACGGAAAACGGGTTTTGCGAGGATTTTTTCGCAGTAAGCACTTCGGCATTTTCGATCAGTGCCAATAAATAGTTCACTGTTGCATATTTTTTGTGTTTTTAGGAGTTTGATCTTAGCATATTTGTTCTCGAATTATCTTACAAGTTTTCCACACTAATAGATAACTCCGATAAGAATGATTGATCGGATTCAGTTTGAGTAACCCAGATTATTTCAGTTTTATGCTGGCCTTGAATCACGAACATCTTTGTAACATTTTTGATAAACTCATATTTTTTTATACGTGGCCAATAGGCATGCCGTTTATGCTTCATATTAATCTGCGCAAGCCTCTCAATAATATGTAACCAACTGAATACTAATATAATAAATATCTGTGCTAAGATTTTTCAAAATAATTTAGCCATAAACATGGGAAAAACCGTATGTACCGAAAACTTGCTACATGCGGAGCGCCCGCCAAGTGGGTACGCGATCTTCAATGTGTTACACAACTGGAAATACATAAATATCTGTACAAATTACAATTCGCATTTTGAAAAATGATAATCACGGAAAAGAGTACCGTACACTGTCAAATTATACATTTGTTTCGATATTATTTGTTTTCAGTTTCCTAGTTGCCTTACTTATTAGAGAGGCTCGCTCATATGAATATGACAGGTGAAACGTTTATATATTTTTGATTATTAAATCTGTACAGACGTATTAAGTACCCTTTTATGTACATTTAGTTTTGAAGCCTTGGGGATGCACATATATTTATGAACTCTGTACTCTGTAGGTACTAAGTGTGAGTGACGGATGAAAAAATGATAAAAATAAACCGCTATCTTCAAAGGCCTGCTAGTCACGGTCAGGGAACGACTAAAGGTGCGTCCACACTTGTATCATTTGATCACCGTGGCGTGGCATGACTGCGTATCGCGCTGCTTGGACGCACTGTAGGCACGGCGATCACGCCGCGCTTGTCCGGTCTAAGTGTGTGATACGCATAGTAACATGGATTTCGAGCGATCGGATCGGCGCAACGTCCAAACGCGTGATCGTGACACGCGATCATGCCACGGGACGAAGATCTTATCGGGCAAATGATACAAATGTAGACGCACCTTAATAAGAAGAATGTCAGAAGGCTAATGATGATCAGGATTGGATAATGACGTCCAATATTTAAAAGCTAAAGGTAATGCTAGTATTAAAACCGGTTCAGGGACGTAACCTAGCATAGTTTTAACTGTCCGACATTAGCCGTGTGGTTACATCACGGCCGGCCTCGAACGGCCAATTGTCCCGAAATTGGTGTGATTTGTGGACAAAAGTTTAGGTATGTCGGTAATTAGTCAGAATAGACCCCTGAACAGCGTTACACGGTTCGCCAGTTGCACAAAAATAGCCAATTATGACTGGCGATAGGGTATTAGGTCGTTTGACACAGGATGTAGAGATTTACGCGATTTTTAATGCGTGTGACCTCAATAAATTAGCTTAGCGATGTCGACGTCGAAAAAATGCACGTTTCTATAGGATTTTTAAATTCTAATATGATTATTTGGTTGCGTCTGAAGTTAACGACATTACATGCATGCTGACGGGGTACGTAAAATCGAATTAGTCCGTCAGTTTGATAATAAAAAATATTGAACACTTAATTTCCTACTTTTTCAAATTAATAAAGAAATAATCAAATAAATCGCATTAATGTTTAAAAGTGGGGGCTCATGACGTCACACCTAGGTCCAAGTTGTATCTATAGACGGGATATTTTGACTGAATTTAATATCCCTTTTATTTTTTATTAATCTATATATGATGGGCTCATTATTAGAATTTTGTCATTATCCCTATTCTAAACATAATTCAATAGCATATTTGAGTAGGTAGGTATGTCACAAGACTTACTACATTTGGTAGTTTGTAGAAGATAACACGATGGATAGATTAATGGTCTTCCTTCCATTTCATAGACAAACGGAATATTTTTTTTATTAGGTATTTTATAGAAATTTAATAAAAAATTTCACTGAGACCGTTTTCCGATGAGTTTTAAAATACATACAGAACCTATTACGTTAGGTCAGATTTATTCTATAAGTATACAATTAATCTAAATAAACATTATATGAGAAGTTTGTCTATAACTATCTACCAAATGTAAATAATACATAGTTATTAGTGACCACGTGTATTTGATAGTCCGGATAAGAAAACTTTTAAAATGTAATACGGTACAGCTATATAATAAGCTGCACGCCATCTATTGCCAACTAGAAGAACTGAGTCTCCGTATTTATTACACTAGATGTCACTAATCCGCCACAGTTTAATTTCAATAAGTTCTCGGCAATAGAAAAGCCGCCATAATAAGTGAGTCAAGGCCAAACAAAAACCAATGTCTCTGAAAAACTTTAAGCCGCATTGTCTTTAATGGCTTAAGAAAAATAAGTACCTACGCAATAAAAAATCTTGTTGATGGTTCTTTAATAGACATGACAATTCATATTATGAATACACATAGTACTCCTTACTACATACATATAGGTACTATGTTTATTTTTATAACTCAATGAAGTTTCCGTTATGTAAACACTACTAAAAAAGATTGTTTGCAAACATTTTTCTTTACGTTTTCTTCAAGAATTCTGTACAATTTAGTAAAGTCGAGAAATCAAATGAGATAATAAACGCGATATAATCCGTTTGGTATAGTGATGTGATGAGTCTCTACGGTGATAATGATAATGTATTGAGTTTGTGTGTTACTGGTACTGTCTCGAATACATATAATTTCAATTTAAGCAAAATATTGTTAGTTTATTTTAAAAACAAGACACAATAAAACGTTCATGGTATGTCGTTTTTTTTGTAGAATTGTAGTTACATAAATGTCGTAACGTATTTAATCTAATTTAGCCAATCAGCGACCAGAAACATTCCAGCCAATCCTGTGCTCTGACGTACGCGCCATCTCTCGATTGGAAACGTAAACCTTAGTGCACCTGCACTTTGACAAACAAATGATGCAATTTGATTACTCCACGTAGTATTACTACTTAGTTACTACCGACGTCTAGAAGTAGTGACGTGTATTATGGTAAAACGTATGATTTAGTTGTTGGATTAGAAATAAGGTGTTGTAAGATACATAATATTCGACACGACAAGCTAATACAAAAGATAATAGAAGGTAAAGGTGAGGGAAGGAGCGGAAAAAAGGCCAAAAATCAGTTTTAAATACCAGATAAAGGGAACGGTAGGTGTTGTAACATACCAAGAAGTTAAAGAACTTGCACTAAGAAGACAGGACTGGAAGGAACTACACCGACAAGAGTCAAACTTTTAAATAATTAATGAAATGAAGATATATAAAGTAATTTGTTACTGTGCAAAAATATAAAAGGAATCGCCCAATTTGTCAACACCTATTAAGAAATACTTTTTTGGATTTTTTGTATGTTTGTATGCGGCTTTATCAGGTCAAAACGGCTTAATTGATTTCAACCACATTTGGTACACGTGTAGCCGGTAATCTACAGATTTATAGAACACTTTTTATCTGACTAATACGCTAAAGAAAAAAGAGAGTTATGAGTTTTTTCTCCTCCGCTGACGAAGTTAAGGGCACCTTCTAATAAAATATAATAAGCAACTATTATTGCAATTACTAATATAATTATTGTAAATACCTACCTGCCATTAATACCTCGATAAGTTTTAGTTTAGTGGTCATTCCGTGTGACATTCAGCTGATCTTCGACGTAGTAACATTAAATACATTTTCCGATACTCAGCTCCTATTATTGACTGCGTGTTTCCATGGAAATGAATATTTTATGCATTTCTTACAGCTATTTACGTATAGTACTATAAGTATCTTCATGACTAGTGTCTCTAAAACGGATGATATCGAAAGTGAAACTAAAAAAATAAATAAATATAATGATAAGTATCAATAAATATTACGGTTAAATTTTTACACAAATCAAACTAGTCCCATGGCAAGCTCAATAAGGCTTGTGTGATAGAGTACTAGACGACTTATATATATAGATAACATTCAAGACTCAGGAACAAATATTTATGCTCATCACACAAACATTATCCCTTACCGGGATTCGAACCCAGGACCTTCGTTTTCAGCGGAACAAAGGGCAGTCCTTTCTTGTCAATATGTTTTTAATTTTCAATATCTAAATATGATACAATTTCCCAAAATGTGTACCTCAATAGGCAAAAAACAGATATTATGTTTAGAATTAAGACCTTATTGGACTACCTGTGATTTACAAATAATATAATTATATTCTATTGTATTCATATTTTTTACTAGTGTATTACTCATCGAAAAATCCGTTAAATTGTTTTATTTCAATGAGTAATAATCGCGGAAACAGAAGAAAATAATAGTGTATTACTGTTATAAAAAGTTAGAGGTTAAATTATTACACATAGAGCTCACAGGCTCCACAGGGTAAACTGATGATCTTATGAGGATCGCGGAAGTCCGCTGAATGCGATCGGCGCAGGACCGACCAAGCTAGAGTAGTGTTCTTTGAGAGAGGCCTATGTCCAACAGTTGACGTATTTCAGCTGATGAAGATGCTCACTGAAGCATTTTGACAAATTCTGTGTAGCACAGACGTGTACAAAACGTTCGAACGATTGACTACGCTCATTGTATCTATAAATTATAACTGTGAAGGTCGCTAGTGCCTCAAATTCATATGCAAATGAAAGTTAAATAGAAAATAGCCATACTGTTTACTACACCGGTAATACCGGCAGCTATATGTCTGATTTGGAAATCACATCCCCGCTTGTCCCTCAAAAAGTTCCGATTATCAAGTGCGCAATTTGTATGAACTTGTCTTTAGACAAACTATAATTTAAATGGTAGCTATTTGGAAATCATAACCCCACTTGTCATAGAAAAAGTTCAGTTTACGCTACAAACGTGGGAGAGACCGGGAGACTACCTTAAGGCGCAATTGTACGAACTTATGTTAAGACAAACTATATTTAAAAATATCCCGCTCTTAACTCAACTAGTAAGTTCTTGACAGTGAAAGTGTTAAACATGCAGATTTCATACATGAAGTACTACCTTTTTTAAGTAACTTCAAGTTACGAAAATATATTGTTTTACGAAATTCCGAGACTACACTATACAAAACACATCCCATTTTCCGCTAACCTAACAACACTAAAAACCAAACCTTTAACTGAACAGCAAAAACCTACACAAAACAAAAAACCGTCACAGATTCACTCTTAAGTCACAACATCAATCACAACTTACAAATCAATCACTGTTGGATATTTGTTCAACTTTCAGCCCAAAGGTACACCAATCGTTGTTAAGGAATTTTATTAGGCCTTTGAGACCCTGTGGTACACCTTATCGAAAGCTTGTTTTGGGTCATAAATTGAAGTCTGAGGCACACCGTAACGTAAGGCTAAAGTTGTCGCGCATGCGTCAGGCTGCGACGGCTTTCGACGCGGTACTGAGGCTCGGTTATCACGCAATCACTGATAGTGGCAGATAGCGGTGGCTGGACGAGGCAAGTGGACGTGTGGACTTAAATGCGAGAGGCTTAGAGCTATGAAGCCGATATAGGCAGACCCTATGATAAGTGAACCTATTTGCAAAAGCTGCCTTCTATAGGAGAATATGTATGTTTGCAAATATTTAATAAAATAAATTAAATATTATCAGTTATCACGGAACAATTTAACCACGAATTGAACAAGACCCAATATTTCGCGCACTAAGGCACTTTATTGTACAATAGTACTTAGATAAAATAATAGACATGAAAATTTTAAACCGTGAAGTGAATCTAGATGACATCGACATAAACATTATAAATTAAAAGACTTTTCCGGTATTTTGGCGCAATTGCGACTTAACGTTGCTGTACGCATGTTAAATATTTGGCGCTTTGCTACAGATACTACAGATGCTAACTGTACATAAAAATTAAAACAATTGTGAAAAGATCAAGATGTACATTATTAGTAAAAAATGCCATGTTACCTGCCGTAAGCAGATGCACGGTGCCGCGTCGTGTAAATGCACGGTGAGGCACCGCGCTTCTAAGGCTCCGCGCCGTTTCGCGTTGACGAAAAACCTTCGGGAACTCCAATGAGATAATATAGGTGATATAATCCGTTAAAATTGTTTTATTTAAATGAGTGATAATCGCGGAAATAGAAGAAAATATTAATTAAACCTAGTTTTTACACATACAGCGATCACAAAGTGTTGTGCCATGCTTCTTCTTTCCTAGAGCTCATTACTACGAGCACTTGACATGTAATTGCGCTGGAAATGACAGCCTTGTCTGTCACGACGTGTCATAGCTGCACGCACAGTCACGCTACTGCAAAACTCCATGAACAACTTGCATAAAGAGTAGTAGTCACTGAAACGAAGAAAAACCGGCCAAGTGCGAGTCGGAATCGTGCAGCGAAGGTTCCGTACAAAATATATGCTACAAAGGGCCGTATCTATGAAAATCTAGTGTTAGCAGAGCCCTACTCCTAAGCTAAATGTATGTAACTGGTTACTGACATAGACAGACGTAAAATTATACTGTCTTTAGTATTTGTTGTTATAGCGGCAACAGAAATACATCATCTGTGAACATTTCAACTGTCATCAGGCTGTATCTCATGAACCCTGATAGCTACATCACGGTTCATGAGATACAGCCTGATGACAGACGACAGACAGACATACGGACGGACAGCCGAGTCTTAGTGATAGGGTCCCGTTTTAACCTTTAAGTACGGAACCTTAAAAACAACTAGGACAACGGATCTGATTTGTACGAATTATCGGGATCATACGGTTCTGGATCATCCGTACAAAATGGATCCAGATTGTAAACTCTACTTGGATGTATTTTATATCAAATTTAAGGGTTCCGTAGCCAAAATGGAAAAAACGGAACCCTTATAATTTCGCCATGTCCGCCCGTCCGTATGTCACAGGCATTTTACTCCAAAACTACGAGATGTATATTGATGTAATCTAGAGTATAGGTCTTGTATAAGCCGCTACTTAGTTTGGTAGTTAAATAACTAAAATAAATGTTTATAGGAGGGGCACTCCATACATGTAACGGAAGCTGATTTTTTTTCCAGCAAACATTAATGTGTATGACACATATTTCGACAGTTCTTTTAAAAACACTATAAGGTTTCTATGTCGATAAAGTGAATACTTTCGGAAATAATCGCTCCGAAAGTAGCATAAATTGTGCCCCTCCCCCCACTCTTTTATCTTTTAAGCCGTAGCTAAGTGACTAAACTAAGGCTTAATATTTTTTTCAACGAAAAGAGTACACACGTATCTTAATTACACGAAGCCCAATTACACGTGCCGAACGGGCCAGAAAACCGTTGCCATGTCACACGGAAACAGGGATCCGGCAACGGATACATGAAACCCGGACACGACACGACCGCGTAGCCTAAGTGACAACTCGTGAGACGACCTTACCTGGTCTCCCCTAATCTAGTGTAAAATTGTCATAGCTCGGGGCAATAAATACCTCACGGTTTTTTTATAAAATATTATGTTAAAAAAAACCACGAATTACTTTGCTATGATTATAACTATACATAAATATAATCCCTTGGGGCTGTAATCGCACAATAATTTCGGGTTTCCCTTTCGCACTATCCACACCGAATTCTGTACATTTTATCTCGTAAACGTCACTGTGCAAATAGTCATTGTGATCTGTGACGTGATTATCCGCATTATGGCAGATATCGTTTTACAGCGCTGTATCATGCGTATAAAAGTAATTTCCAAAATGTTGAGACGAAGTCATAAGAACCCTCTTTTCAGGGTTCCGTACGAAAACGTTAAAAAGGAACACTTATGGTGCGAGTGCGACTCTGTATGTCCGACTATTAGAGCGCCATATCTCAAAAACTACTTATGCTATCTATTTGATTATTTTTTATTGAAAAGGAAACATAAAAAAAAAATATATTATTTTCTTAACTTTTATGTCTGAAATTTTCTGCAATTATATAATATAATGAATGAATGAATGAATGAAAATTTATTTGGATCGACAACAACAATATTACATGTATCAACATCATACACAAGTTATTAAGTCTAGGGAAACATTTACAATATTGATGGTTATCCAAAAAGGAGACCACTCAGCATTTGTCGCGGAGCAAGGCGCCAGTGACGCTGATTTTCAGTGGATCCATGAACATAATACAGTGTAAAGTTCAATACGTGATATATATATATATATATATATATAATACCTGAAATATAGCGATAACTCAACTAGAATGACAATAATCAATTATGATTGAAATATATTATAGACTTTCCAACAGTGAAACAAAAAATACATTAGGCACATAAGACACAGTCGGCTATGCAGAAGAAGAAGTTTGTTCCTGATAGAGGTACAGTTTCAATTTTGTTTTGAATGAATGCAGTGAGCATGCGTTTCTTACTGGTAGATTGTTCCAGCATCGCGTGGTAGCGTATCGGAAGCTGCCGCGGAAGCTAGCCGACCTGTGTCGCGGACAGATGAGGCGGGGGGCTTGTCTAACATGCTTGCTGGAAAAGGTTAGTTTGTTGTGGAGATACGATGGTTGTTTACTGTGTATGATTCCAAACAGCAATGCAGCGAGATGCAGTGTCCTCCGAGCCTCCATTTTAAGCAATCTGCTATTATTTAAGAAAGGTGTAACTCTGTGTGGAATAGGGAAACAAAATCGAGCACAGGCGTTCTGAATTCTCTGTATCTGCATTTTTGTACGCGATAATAGGCACGATCCAATAACCTTGTCCGCATAATTGAGTTTTGATAGTATAAGTGTGTCGCAGAGTTTGTTACGCATGTCAATGTTTTGGGTGAGCACGAATCCGGTATAGAACCTTAAGACGGTAGAAACAGTTACGAGCAATTTCTAGGACGTGATTTTCGAATTTTAGACTACCGTCCATTATTACTCCTAAATTTTTGGCTTCTGTTACACGGACCGGTGGATTGCGAGATATCGTACTTTCTATTTGTTTTTTTTGTGCCGAGTAATAAAAACTTGGATTTTAAGGGGTTTAAAACTAGACTGTTATGTTCAGAACACTGTGCAATCCCGTAAAGGTCATGGTTTAACTTGGTGACTGCTAAATTTGTATCCACAGGCCGGAATGAGGTAGATAACTGCAAATCATCTGCATATAGGTGACATTTACAATTGTTAATGTTGTTTGTTATTATATCTGCGCTGTATAGTATAAATAAAATGGGTCCCAAAATGGATCCCTGGAGGACACCTCTGGTGACCAGTGACTTTTCGGAGGTCATTGTTAGACCCTCCGAGAATAATGAATATTACACGACAATTATAACCATATATCTGTCTGTGCTACTTTTTTTTATCACCAAAAATCATTTTGAATAATCCGGTTTCGTTAAGTTTGGCCCCTCATTTGTATGGTACCAGAGGCAAACTTAACTCAACCGGGAACTTAAGTCAGAATAAGCTAAAGTTTGTAAGGAACCCTCGGTGTGCGAGTCAGACTCGCACTTAACCGGTTTTTTCTTCAGTAAAGTCGGTTTCCACTACACCTGTTTAAAAAAATGTTGAAATGTGACCAGCTTAAGGTGCGTCCACATTTGTATCATTTGCCCGTATCAGATCATCGTCGCGTAGCATGATCGCCGACCCGATCACTCGAAATCCATTTGCTACGCACTTGTATCGGAAGAGTGCGGCATTATCGGCGCGCCGACAGTAAGCGTCCAAGCAGCGCGATACGCAGTCATGCTACGGCACGGTGATCGGATACGAGCAAATGATACAAGTGTGGACGCACCTTTAGGCATGTCGAAGTCGCTACGATATTCCGACCGAGTGAATTATTCGTTACATCGCTGTAGTCGGCATCAAATAGTCTGTAGCGTTGAAAGTACCAAATATATCGCAATTTACACATACCTTTATCTTTAAAGGCGTGTGTGACGACGATATATTTGGCGGTTTGGATATTACAGATTATTTGATGTCGACTGCTCAAATATGTTAGCTGGACGGAAAAATAACAAACAAGGAAGTGTTAAATACGATTTGTGGAAAAAGGACCCTATTAACACTAATATAAACAGAGCAGAGATTATGATACGACACCTGGTAAGACATTTTTTTTTCAAAAACGTTATAGACGGAAAAGTTAAAGGAAAGCAAGGCAGGGGTAGACCCAAATAAAAAATACTTTGAGTAGACCAAATCGATTACAGTAAAACTAAACTTAAACAAAACCAATAAACTTAACCTAAAAATATAATTAAACTAAAACAAAATAAAATTTGAGTAGATAAAGTCATGTCTTACCAAGAAGTAAAGAAGTAAAGTAGATGGAGCAAGAATTGAAGGAGATGGAGCAATGTAGAAATGGATGGCGATAGCTACACCGACAAAAACATAACTCTTAAGTGAAAGAAGAGAAGAAGCTGGTTTTTTTCAGCCAATGTCAATGTGCGGTACATATTTCCACAGTTCTTGTAAAAACTTCGAGGTTAAATTTTTTTTTGATTATGTGAATATTTTCGGAAAGAATCGCTCTGAAAGTAGCATAATGTGCCACAACTCTATCTTCTAAACCGTATGTCAAAAACTATGAAAATATTGCAAAAAAATAAATAAAAATACTTTCAACGAATATTATTTTCAACATAATCGGATATATCGTTTTTGAGTTATAGGCGAAAAACTGCGCTTCTCAGTAAAAGGATTTAAGTGGCACGAAGATATTACGATCATTGGGCGGTGCAATTTTTCACATCGTTTGTTTTCATCAGTAGTGCAATGCATTTCTTTGTAGTAACGGCTGCGGAACCCTACACTGAGCATGGTCCGACATACTCTTGGCCGGTTTTTCTCATCTGCGAAAGAAGTTAATTTTCATAGAACCATAATGGGAGTGTGATGTATTTGCGAGCGGATGGGTAGTACTGAGTGAAGAATATCAAATCAAATCAAATCAAATCAAAATATTCTTTATTCAAGTAGGCCTAGTTACAAGCGCTTTCGAAATGTCAGTTACATGAGAGTGAATGTTTGCTGGGAGAAATACAATATGATCCAACATTTGCTGCAAGGATTAGGGAAACCCAGAACAACCTAATCAGATCATTTAACTTAAGTGTAATATTATTGATAAAATCATCATTTTTAAAATTAAAATAATCAATAAGATAAATCCCAAAAGGATTGTCAATAAAAAATAAATAATCTAGAATGTGTCTAGAATAAAATTCTAAATGTCAGAGTATATAAAACAATTAAGATTAAAATAATAATAATACCTTAGGTATTCGTTAAAATAATTATTCATATACCTACATGACGCTATAATTTACATTAATCCCACGCGGCTTCATCATTCATGTAGTCTTGTGTGCTATAATAAGCTTTAGAAAATAATTTTTGTTTCACAATATTTTTGAATTTACCAATAGACAACTCAGTTATGCTGCTAGGAAGTTTATTATAAAATTTCACACAGCTACCCATGAATGATCTCCTTATTTTATGGAGCCTAGTAGCATGCACTGCGAGCTTATGCTTATTTCTAGTATTAATATTATGTATATCACAAGTTTTTCTTAAAGTCAGAAATATTTTTATGTACATACATAATATTCTCATAAATGTATTGACAATGCACTGTCATTATATTAATGTCCTTAAACTTATCTCTAAGCGAGTCTCTATAGTTCATTTTATATATCGCACGATCAGCCCGCTTCTGCAGAACAAATATAGTATTAGTGTCGGAAGCACTGCCCCATAGTAAGATGCCATACGACATAATACTGTGGAAATAACTGAAATACACTAATCGAGCCGTTATCACGTCTGTTAATTAACGAATCTTACTTACTGCAAAAGCTGCAGAACTCAGTATATTCGAGAGATTAGCAATATGGGGACCCCATTGGAGCTTAGAATCTAATGTTATACCGAGAAATACTGTACTATTAACTAGTTCCAGTTCCTCACCTTTAACCATAACGCTTGCTTGCTCGTGTTTTACGTTACTCGTGACAAACTTAACACATTTAGTCTTTTTCTCATTCAACAATAAATTATTTATAATAACCCAATTTACTACTTCACAGATAGCATTGTTTACGTCATTGTAGGATCGTTGATTTCGTACGACTTTGAAAATTAGAGACGTATCATCTGCAAACAAAACTATCTCATGGTGGGTCTTTACGAGGTGTGGCAAGTCGTTTATATAGATAAGGAACAGGAAAGGTCCCAATATTGATCCCTGCGGCACGCCCATAGCGACTACTGACCCCGGTGAACGCTTTCCATTCACGTCAACCCTTTGTATTCTACCATTTAAATAAGACTCTAATAAATTTAGTGCTAATCCTTTAACTCCGTAGTGGTGTAGCTTCCTGATCAGTGTCTCATGATTAACGCAATCGAAAGCCTTAGATAAATCACAGAAGATGCCTAAAGCATCTCGCGATTCCTCCCAGGCATCGAAAATGTGTTTTACGAGCTCAACTCCGGCGTTGGATGTCGAGCGACCCCGCGTAAAACCGAATTGCTTACTATGCATCAAATTATTCAAATTAAAATGTTTTAACAATTGATATAGAATTAGCTTTTCAAAAAAATTTACTAAATGTAGGTAGTACAGATATTGGTCTAAAGTTAGTGGGGTCAGAGGTACTACCTGATTTAAATAAAGGAGTTATTTTGCTATGTTTCATCAGATCAGGAAACTCACCGCAGTCAACACTGTTATTGAATATGTCTGTCAAGTCAGGCGCTATTACTTCTATTAGGGATTTGACAGCATGGACTGAGACCCCCCATAGGTCATTGGTTTTTTTGACATTAATTGATTTAAATGCCTTTACTACATCTGAAGGACTGAAATGTTGAAAATAAAAGTCCTTACTACATTCTGGGACGTTTTCTTTTAACAACAAAACGGCAGACGAAGGTGATGAATTTAAACACTTTGTTGTGGATACTGGTATATCGGTGACGAAATTTTCAAATTCTGTTGCTACATCGAAACTAGAATCTATAATTTTGCCATCAATTTTTAATTCTAGATCACTAATTGCGTGCCTTGATCTACCAGTCTCCGCATTAATCACTTTCAAATCTGAGGTTCTGCGAGGGGATGGATGTTCGTGTGGCCTCAGTTTAAAATTGTAAATGTTTATTTAATTTGATAAATGTATGCTTTTTATAATTTCACAGTGCTTTGGCTGTCCGTTATGCTGTGTAATTAATTTGAATAAACAAATAAATAACTGTGTTTTTTTCGAATTTTTTATTACATCGTTTCATTAGTCTTAATATTTTCTTCTGTTTCCGCGATTAACAATTTAACGGATTATATCGCGTATATTATCTCATTTTAGTTCCCGACATTTCGGAAGCTTTTCAGCTTTCCATGGTCAAAAAAATATACGCGATATAATCCGTTAAATTGTTTTATTTCACTAAATTACGTATTAGTTTCATCGCAGTTTCGTGCTAAAACTAAACAGTTCAGTTTTGTATATTATATTCATGAGTTTTTTTATTGTCATTGCCTTTTATGAGCACGCAATAAGTTGATATTAATAGCAATAATCGCAGCCATTACGGCGACCCAATATAAGCGCATGCCAATGGACAATCACTTGTTCAATATTCATGCATGATTCGACCGAAAAATGACGTGGGAAACAATGTCGTAACTTGTATAACCTTTGATGGCATATATGTCATTCTTAATTGAAGATAGCCTGCCAAAGACGTGTGACAGTATGTATAGAAGAACGTAACAATTTGAAAGAGTTTTGATATCGTATACGCCGTTTTGTAATTGGGAGTAGCGTGACAAAGACGTGGGCTAGTATGAATACAGAAAAACTTAATTTAAAAGAATTTTGATGGCGTTTACATCGTTGTGTAAGTGGGGTAGCGTGGCGAAAAATACTAGCTGTAGTACCTATTCAGCGAAATGTGTGTCAGCGTCGACCACCAGCGCTGACAGATTAGTCACGGCTATAATATGACCTCTAGATCCATATCAACTCTTCGTAGTCATAGGCCTCGCCCTAGGTTTAGAAAACTAAACCTACTAAGCTATTTTGGACAAGCTGCTTGTTGAACTAATATATATTGAGCTGTGATCTGAAACATGTAGCAATACTTCACGGGTCTAGTTTTATCAGGAATGTACTGAAGGCAGTTTACTGCGAATTTAACCCTAGTAGGGTTAAAGACAAGTTGTTGACATCTTACTAAATTTCGCTATCATCGTCCGCTGGCTTGCCAATTTGTATTTTCATGCAAATAGTAACTTGAAATTATACTTTTCTATGATTGCCTCTTTAATTACACTTAGCAACAGTGCTACTAAGATTTAATTCCGCAAAAATTAAGGTAAATGTTTGACAGCCTTATTCCAACAATCGACACCCTGTTGGTCAGCTCTATTGCCACGAATTACGGTTGAATGTACCAACTATTGGGATGCTGTTGAATACTGGAGAATTTACTTTACTAGGTGAAGGTCGGATAAGACGGGGAAGCGAGACTAGTGAGGTATGATGGGGATCGCAACAGAATGTCGTTGATCTGTTGTTCTGGCGTAGCTGAAAAGCACCGTACCAACACAAAAAAAACGCTGAACAGAACACGTTTTTTGCATGGTCCCTATATCTTTTAAAACTGCATTGATGGTGAGATTTTGTTACAGTCGCCATCTTACCCCACCTTCCCTTTATTTTTGCGGAAGCCCAAATTTAAGAAGAAAACTGTGCTACACATACAAACTCTTAATAGTCCCAAATGACCATAAAACCATAACTTATACACAAAATAAACAAGAACCATTAAAACAATTTAACGGATTATATCGCGTATATTATCTCATTTTAGTTTAGTCCTCCCGTGACCATGGAAAGCTGGAAAGCTTCCGAAACGTCGGGAACTAAAATGAGATAATATACGCGATATAATCCGTTAAATTGTTTTATTTCAATGAGTAATAATCGCGGAAACAGAAGAAAATATTAAAAACCATTAAATTCATAAAACAATTTAAAGATGAAACATTCCAAAGTAGGTTAGTATCTATAATGCCGTCATATTATTTATCTTCCTGAGATAATAAGATAACATAAGATACGACATTCTTGACGGGATTCTGATTTTGCAACGCTACATGTTTACTTTGGAAAGAATGTAAAGAGATCGTTATTAACTGTTGAGTATTTATTTATGTGTGACATAATATTATTAACACATTTTAATAGCTTCTTTTGTAACTAATTAAGTGTATATATCTAACTAAGTAACAATTAGACGATAATGGATTATTTATTTATTTATTATTCAATTTATTTACACGGTATTACAGCGAACCAATTCACCGTGAAACCAGATTACTTAATTAACAACTATACAATTAATTGACAACAATTATAAGTACTTTCAAAAGATTGATAATATGTCAATTGTTTTTAGCTTGTGTACACAAGCTAAAAACAATTGACAATATTTTAAGTACATAAATTTTATGCATGTACGGAGGTCTGCCTGTTGTCCATCATCTCACAAAACCTCAAACATTCACGGCACACAGCTATCCATCTCCACGCAAACACATCACATTCAGGCACGGATGCCAAGAGCGCATTGAGTAAAGTGATTATAATTCCTTTACTATTGCGGGAGATAGTGTCTTCGTTAGATTAGGTTAGGACAATAAGTTCCATTTAATTTCGTCAAGAATAAGCTGTGCTCACACACATGCGCAAGTTTTGCAACAAACGACTGCCAAACAGTAAATTCTTGACACGCGTTTCGCCTCTCTACGAGACATCATCAGGACATGCAGGAGATGTTGACGGTCTAGCGTTCACCCGAGAAGTGAAACCATTTATCTGATATTAAATTCCAAAATAATATAACGCTTGAATTTATCAATTACTTAAAGTTAAACACATTTTTTACAGTATTTCTTATATTAAAGCTTTTGCAAATTGACACATCGTGAGAGAAAACATACTAAGTGCCGGGGCACGATATCGCACAAGAGACGACACAGGACTTTACGAAGTTTCGAAAACCTTGTTTATTGGGTCAGTGGAATACACGTCTACGATACGATAGGTTACAATCAAACGTCAAACTGCTTCGTTTTGCTTTTGATAAATAATGGACCCAACTTTTTTATTTATTTAAATTACATGAGACCAATCTAGGATACAAAAGGAATTAACTTATCGTTTGTTAAAGGTGATATCAGACGGTTTTCTTGTTTCATTTTGCATCTTTCACTCAAAGTTACAAGTCTCAACGAAGATAATTAATTAGGGTGAGCATTCATTCAAGTAAACCGTCTGATATCACTTTAACTACTTTAGCTCAATGACATTCCTCTTGTCCCGACTCGGGGAATCGGTGATCATTGGAAGGCAGGTATCGGAGGGGAGTCATGGTGGGCGCGGAGGCTTGAAATGATATGTGCATCGTTAATTTGTCAGAATATTCCAAGTTATTCGTCCGCAAGTGACAAAAAAATCATATCCTTAAGAAGGATATGATTTTATAACCATCGTAGTTGGATAGACATTACTCTATAACATTGGCGTGGCGTCCATATAAGCCGATTCCCACCGGCTTATAAACAATTTTTTCTTTAAATATGACTAAATGAATACGCTTCGGCTTCCCTCGTAATTTTCCTGACGCCACGCCTCTGCTCTATAATTATACCGTAAATACGTACACTAGTAAAGACTTTACGTACGTGTAGTTCATGACTGAAACAACAAAATCTGCGACATTTAGCAAATCACAGTAAATTTATGAGCAAAACTGAAGTATCAATTTGTACATTTTCACGCATTTCGCAATGGCGGCGGCGTGTCCCGCGCCTGCGCCGTGCGCGCCCAATTTGCGCGCGACCCTGGAGTTTGGAAAATGTGGCGCAATTCAACATCTTCCAATTTTAAAGTACTGACACATTCTTGGGGAAATTGCGGTCTTGATACTGTTTTTATTATAACTTATTACTCTTTAACCCTTAAGCGACTACAGAACATAGTTCTCCCATAACAAAAAAAAAATCTAAGCATCTGTTGGGTGTTATGGGGAGGGAAGGGCGTATTTAAGGCACATGTGTCGCACCTTGACAATGTGATGGATCCACTATATAGTCTATGATAAACGAAAAAATATATCAGTGTTCCAACGAGATTTGTGGGGCGAATATTCGTCAAATATTAATAGTAGACTAGACACGTGTACCATATTAGCATTAGCTAATTAGTATACAGGGTGTCCCTGAGACCGACGATAATTAACACTTTCGCTGTAAAGCTTTTCGTAGCGCTACGCACTTCCTTCTACATGCGGGAAAACGCATGTTATCGGCTACGCGTCTAAGAGGAGAGAGCTCGCTATGCGGGTTCTTGGCAGTGAATGTGTCAAGAGGGCTAATAGAGCCGCTCAAATGCAATAATTTGACCCCTATTTATCTCCTGCAATTTTTAGTAGCTTCTGAAATATTAACAATTTTAGAAAAAAAAAAATATTTTTTATCCCTTATAACTTAACGTGTAACCGTGTTACAGATAGTCGTTAATTTCAAGTGAATTTCCTTTTTAGGGTTCCGTAGCCAAAATGGCAAAAACGGAACCCTTATAGGTTCTCCATGTCCGTCCGTATGTCACAGACATTTTACTCAAAAACTACATAATGTACATTAATGTTTGGAGTATAGGTAGGTGACTAGTATAAACCGCTACATAGTTTGATATTTAAATAACAAAAAAGTATATTTCTAGGGGGGCACTCCATACATGTAACGGAAACTGAGTAAAAAAAAACAAATATCAATGTATGGTACATATTTTAAAATTTCTGATTTACAATACAATACAATACAACAATTCTTTTTTGCACACCAACAACAGAAACAGTACAATAGAGCCTTAACATAAAATACGGTAGACAATAGGCGGTCTTATCGCTAAAGAGCGATCTCTTCCAGACAACCTTTAGGTAGCGGAAATGATACGAAATAACTAGGAATGAGTAGGTGGTGAGATAAGATTACAAATAATACAAAAATAAATAAAAACAAAAATACATATTATACATATATACTAAACATACATACTAAATATATATATATATACACATACATATATATATATATATATATTTATATATATATACAAAACAAGAAAGAAAACTATGATACAGTTGACATCAAAGTGATTAGAAAACCAGTAGCAGAATTAAAAATAGAAATTATGGGAGTGATAAATAATGATCCTTTAACTTAGTTTTAAAAATAGGCAAAGACTTCGCTTGCCTTAAATCTAGCGGAAGAGAGTTCCACAACACAGTGAATATTTTCGGAATGAATTGCTCCGAAACTGGCATAAATTATGTCCGTCCCCCATTCTATTTTCTAAACGGTATGTCCAAAAATATGGAAAAAAAGCTTAATAAATACTTCGAAAGATTATTGTTTTCAACATGATCGGATATACCGTTTTTAAGTTATTATTATAAAACTGCGCTTCTCACCAAAAACACGTAAGTGCCGTGGAGATACGCTCTTCTGCTAATGCACTTTTTCATGTAGTTTTTTTTTCATCTGCAATGCATTTTTTTTATATGAACGGTTTTTTTACAGACATCCTGTATATGCCTACTTAAAGAGGTAATTACCTTCTGAATGAAAGGATTTTCCGGACACAAGTCTACTTAGCCGCAGACGAAGAATCTGGATGGATTTAGAAACAATGGTGTGTCAATCGACGTACTTATTATTACTCTGGAATAACTCTTCTTCTATTCTTGAATGTGAATGTAAATTCGGCTAACGACACGTCTTAACATTGCGCATGGCAACGATTTTGCTAAGTCCTTTGGAAAAGTTATAATACAATAGGTTACGTGACAAGAGGTGAGATTGCGGTCAAATGCCCGGCTATCATCAATTAAAAAAAAACGTCTCAAGCATTAACCACACGGTCCTGAAACCTGAAATTCTGAATGAAGGTAGCTCTTATAGCACAACCCATGGAATAAATCTGAAAATCAGTCTTTTATGTATATCTGTTATTGTTAGTAACCAATATAAAATGACCCCACACCGCGTGCATTTTGCTTAGGAGTGGCTCTGCTACCACTTCATTTTTATAGATACGGCCGTTTTTAACGTATGTTTTGTACGGAACCCTCGATTCGCGAGTCCAACTCGCACTTGGCGTTATTTTGCTGTGTCCTTTACTTGAAATAGGAATATTTCCGTAGTGTATTTCTGTAAGTATGTTTACCACGCTCCCCGCTTGAAAAGTTCGGCAGTAATACTCGTACTACGTACGTACAAATTGCCATTTTCAGTTGATTAATGCTGTAATATTAACACAGTGGCGCCATCTGCATTGCAACTAATGCCCAGCAAACATATTGAAATACTATTTTTATGTATATTTTATTTAAAGGCTTGAAAAACTGAAATCCTTGCAAATGACATAACAAACACACTTAACAATGTAACTTCACCGATTCGCCACAGTCACGACTTGCGAAGCGCCCCGTCACGACGTCGCTTGTTGGTTCAGTATATAATGTAGGTACATACCGCGTATATGTGTCAAGTGTAGATATGTTGATAACGCAGGTGTGCGCAACCTTTGATAAAGTGTAAGGTTAACTAGGTTTAGTACTAACTTGTCCCACGCTTCGCACCTAGAATTAGTAAACAAGTAAGTAATAGGGGGCGCCGAGCTTGTGACGCGTGTGTGCGGGGTTCCGTGTATGTGTGCGTGATACTGCCTGTCCGACGGATAAAAGCGGGACTGAAAGCGGCCAGATATTAAAATGTAAAGGTGCTTCCACATTTGTATCATTTGCCCGATGAGATCTTCGTCCCGTGGCATGATCACGCGTTTGGACGTTGCGCCGATCCGATCGCTCGAAATCAATGTTGCTACGCATATCACACACTTAGATCGGACAAGCGAGGCGTGATCGCCGCGCCGACAGTGAGCGTCCAAGCAGCGCAATACGCAGTCATGCCGCGCCACGGTGATCGGATACGAGCAAATGATACAAGAGTGGACGCACCGCAAGGTGCATAAGTTATAGTAAACATCTCGTTGTTATTATTAAAAAACTGATTACTTTCCGTGCAGTATTTACGAGACACTAAGGGTTTATTTTGTTTTTTAGAGGTAACCTAAAACAAAACTATCGAGGAAACTACAAGTAATCGTGTTTCTAAAGCGTATGTATTAATAGAGTGAATGCTTAAATATCTTATGTATTCATTGTATAACTAAAATCTTCAGTAATAACGACACAGCATGGATCAAACCAACGCAATTAATTCGAAATTACTTCGGCGCCTCCTTAAAACCCTGATAATAGCGGCATAGGTCCGTCATACTCTGAACTCCTACCCACCTATACATCTGCGGGCCTATGATGGTCGCGTTTATCACGCGACAAATGGTATGGTAACGCGTCTGTCACTCTCGCACTCACATATGTGTCAGAAGGTGACGGCAGCTATGATATTTATTTATCGCGTGACAAACGTAACCATCATGGCCCACTGATCTCGCATTCAAGCATTGATTGAGAAACCTTTTATTGAAAACCCCACTGTATTCTGTTAAAGATTTTCATTTTACTTAACTTCGTTCGCGTAGGAGAAAAAGTCAATACCTCTCTTTTTTCTTCAGCATAGCCGAGTAAATAAATGGTATCTTATAACCATCCGTGGATGTGCAGCTATTCGTATGCCAAAAAATAGTTAAAATCCGTTTAGTCGCTTTGGCATGACGAAGCTAATATGCTATTAAATAAAAATAAAAAATCGTTTTCGTTTCAGTGCTCTTCAAATAGTCCGTACCTATCACTTATTTTTATGAAAATATCTTAGTAGGTAGTATATATTATTTATTAGTGATCGAGGGCATTATCCGATTTTTATAATTTGTTGTAAGAATTTATCTCAAAAACAAAGGAAGCGAACTTTCTGAAGAAAAGAATAGCGAAGTTTTGTTTATTACGTTCAACAGGCCAAGTTTAATATAGATAACAAATTATAGGCCTAGTGTCCTCATGTATTAGTTTAATACAGGGAACTTAGATATAGATTCGATTTTTCTTTTCACATTATATATTAGGTATTTATTTTATACGTATGGCTTATAAATATACAGTCGTTCATATATATTCATAAATTAATATTAAGTGTATTAATCCAATGGATTGCTTCATTTTCCAGGGTGAATAAGTCTGCAGGCTTTCCGTTGTATTTGGAGAGTGGGCAGTCGTAGATGATATGCTTGACGTCTTGTACCGCAGCTCCACAGTCACATATATACATATATTAGGTACAGGTTGGCGACGCCTGTTTGTCGTCAGCGCGGGCGCCGGCGTCAGCACCTTCAGCCATTTACTGTTCAGTACATAAAGAAAGCACTATACTATATTATGTCACAATTTAATATTTTCCCAAGGTCACTGATTAGTCGTAATCACTGACTCATAATCACTGAATGACAATGTTTGTGACGATAAAATAATATTACCAATACAGAGCGTGCCCGCATTATGTCAATCTCAATTTGAAATAATTAGCATTATGTCAAGTTACTCTTATAGATATAACAGATTTACAGCCTTAAGGGCTTTATTATACCCAACAGGGCTCATGTTTGAACTGTACCTAATCGTTAAGACCATATTGTACAACATGAAATGCAAATAAACTATTTGATTTGAATTGAATTGAATTATGTTACTAGAAAGTTTCTGCAACTTCGTTCGCGGATGAGACACGAGTCATAATCTTTTTTAGGGTTCCGTACATCAATCGGAAAAAACGGAACCCTTATAGGATCACTTTATTGTCTATCTGTCCGTCTGTGTGTCTGTCTGTCAAGACCGTTTATATCGAGAACGCGTGGAGGTATCGAGTTGAAATTAACACTATGTAGGTATTCAGGTCTACAGTCCCTTAAAACTGTGAAAAAATCAAACTTCTACATTAATGTAAAAAAAAGATACGGCCATTTATGCCGCAAAATACTTATATTTCGACACTCCCAAGGGAATCAAAATGATAGCGTACTTCCCGTTGATAGAACTATGAAATTTGTAACAAATATATACAAGAATCTGAAAAGTATACATTTGTAATTAAATCATAAAAAAAGAACCTTATACATTCCCCTCTGCCAAAGTAATCGCGAAATCTCCGGTTAGTCTATACGGTAAATTATCAAAGTGTGGGTGCTTTTAGGGTTCCGTAGCCAAAACGGAACCTTTATAGTTTCGTCATATCCGTCCGTGCGTCCGTCCGTATGTCACAGGCATTTTACTCAAAAACTACTAGATGTATATTGATGAAATTTGGAGAATAGGTGTCTTGTATAAGCCGCTACGTAGTTTGATAGGTAAATAATAATAAAATATATTTCTGGGGGGGGGGGGGGGGGGGGGCACATCATACATGTGATTTATTAAATATTTTCGGAAATAATCGCTCCGAAAGTAGCATAAATTGTCCCCCTCCCCTCATCATCTATTTTCTAAACGGTATGTTCAAAAAATATGAAAAAATTTACAAAAATAAAGCTTATTCAATACTTTCAACGAAAATTGTTTTCGACACGATGGAATATACCGTTTTTGAGCTATTGCCAAAAAACTGCGATTCTCATTCTCAGCTAAAGGACGTAAGTGCCGTAGAGATACGCTCTTTTGCTAGTGACATTTTGTCATATCGTATTTTTTTCATCTGTAGTGCTTTTTTTTCTATGAACGGCTGCGAAACCTGTGACCCCTGAATCCACTGCTACATTTTCTAATGTTTTTTGATTCCATTTAGGCCGCATGTTATATTTTAAGCCTTTATCTAAAAGTTTCATTTCGTCTTAGTTGGTATTCAGAGCTATACAACAGAAAGTGCATTAAAAAAAAAGGTCCCGACGAATTGAGAACCTACTTCTTTTTTTTAGAGTCGATTAAAAATGGTTAGTTTGGCCTGAGAAACATGATATTGACCTTGAAACGGAATTCTTTATATGGCAACCATTTTACATATTAAAAAAAACTGCCCAATTATAAAACCTACCACATTTCTATGCATTCCATATTGCCAGGTGACGATTTTTAAATTTGCCGCATTTTGATTATCATGTTACGCTGGCCAAACTCTAGTTTCAATAGCAGTTAAAACGTAATTGTATCCTTATCTCACACTATTGAAAGTAATATTTTAAACAGCGTATATAAATAAACCCACAGGTAGTTATCAGCGATTGTCTGAGCAATCTATCATCCTGTCAGTATCGCTGCAGGATATATGTTAGACGGAGATACGAGGCGTTCGATGCGATAAAGGCTTAAGGTTAATTTCCAGCGGCAGGGCGAGACGAGACGCAAGCGCGGGGTGAATCGAACTGGCTCTTTTCCACTAAAAAATGGCGTTTATTGCAATCGCAAGCCAATTGAAATCGTAACCGCTGTAGATTGTAAGGCTTTCATGAGGTACAAATAATATACTTACGCATGATAAGGATAGTTGCAAGTGTGTACTTCGTGTTAATAGCGACCTCTAGTAGAAATGGCTTGTACTATCATGACGGTACTCTCAGCTAATAAATAGCAACGAACAACAAAATCGGTTGCAATACGGTTCATTTCTACACAAACCAATACATCAATTCAAGTCTCGCACATCCTCGTCAATCCATACTTATTCCACCGAAGATGCGCTAGGAGAGAATTGAAAATTTGCCATACAAATTTCAATTCAAATCGCGTCGCGTCTCGTCTCGCCGTGCCGGTGGAAAAACACCTTTAATGTGTGTGCGTGTTCACACTCTTACGATATCGCAGTATTAACACTTTCACGGACCACTTTGAAATAGCATGCTGCGGCACACATAAAACTCATAGAAAAAAGTTATACGGCCACAGACAAACTGTCAGATTTACTTGCTTTAATTATCATTAACATTGTGTCACATCTGTAACACATCAATTTACTCGTATATGTAATTTCATATACTGAAACCCTCCCTTTATGGCAGTTTATTTTCCGTACCGGTTAGAGCCACACTCTGAGAGCCTAACCCATAATAAAGGTTATAGTTGAATCATCGAGAGCGTGGAATTGCATATGTAGTAGTATTGTTTGTTTACGGGCATTCTATATTTGAATTTTCTATTTTCTTGTACTATCAGCATGCATAGAAATTATTCGTAGTCGTACGATATATATATATATATATATATATCGAAGAACTAAAAACAAAAATAATGTCAGTGTGAAATTGTCAATATTATTTACGTTGTGCGTATATTTTTACATCTGATTTGATTGTATTCTCAATTAATTATTGTGTCCGCCCGTACGACTACGAATAATTTCTATATTTAAAAAAAATATGGCTGTAAGTAATTTTGGTCCTATTGAGAGTCAAAGTAAGCAAATAATTTTCAACTGTTATAAATATTTTGAAAATGAACTGACGAAAAATTTAAACTTGCCTTACACCGCTGCCCAGTTAGTTGAAAAAGCTACAGGTGTTTGTCTCTCTACTGTTTATAACATTGTGACTGAGAGCAACAGCGAGAAATTCGCAACAACAAAGAAATTCACCTCCCCGAAGAATAAAAAGTTGCGTCCTTGTCCGTCATCAGCAGTAGACAATTTTGATCAGGAAGTCATCCGGAGAACTATATACAATTTTCATCTGTCCCATAAGCAATTTCCAACCTTAAAGGGACTTCACTCTGTGTTAAAATCCGATATAGATTACAAATTTTGCATTTCCACCTTACGAAAACAAATACAAAAATTAGGATTTAAATGGAAAAAGACCGAGGACAACCGAAAAATATTAATGGAAAAACACAACATACGACTGCTAAGAATAAATTACCTTATCAAAATTGCGGAATATCGATCTCAAGATAGACCACTAGTTTATACTGATGAAACCTACATCCACACTTCACATGTGTCCGGAGAAGCTTGGACCGATGGAACAGAATTTGGTGTAAAAAAACAAATCAGTACAGGCCAGCGGTTAATAATAGTGCACGCAGGAGGAAAAGATGGTTTTATTCCCAACGCTTTGTTAATGTTTAAGGCAAACCAAAAAACGGGAGATTACCATGACCAGATGAACTTTGTCAACTACGAAAAATGGTTAAAAGAAAAATTAATACCGATCCTCAAACCGAATAGCGTACTTATCGTGGATAATGCGTCCTATCACAACAAACTTTTGAATCGTGCTCCAACGTCAAATTCTAATAAACAAGAAATGATGGATTGGTTGACAGAACACAACATTTCGTATAACCGGTTGATGTACAAAACCAGTTTGTATGAATTAATTAAACAAAATAAAGAGCGGTTTCGCGAGTACCACATAGATGCAATTTTAAATGAACATGGCCACTCCGTATTACGATTGCCACCGTATCACCCGACATTCAATCCGATCGAAAATATTTGGTCCATGGTAAAAGGATATGTAGCAAAAAGAAACGTTTCATTAAACTTGCAAGGCACTATGAGTTTAGCAACTGAACGAATGAAAACCATCACTGCTGAGGACTGGGAAAATATTTGTCACCACGTCGAAAGTGAAGAAAATAAATATCGATGTCAGGAAGGAGAAATGGATCAAATAACAGACAATTTTATTATCAATACTTGTGACAGCTCAGATGAAGAACATGATAGCGAATAAAAGAAAAAAACAGAGGACTACTACTTATTCCACTTCTTGGGTATGTCATTTTATTAAGTTAAGAGAAAATTATTCTCCTTTTGTTGCTAACGGTACAACCACTACAAATGCAATTCCATCTTCTCGATAATTCAACTATACGCTCGTAAGGACATCGCTCCAACCGGTTAATATCTCGGAGCGCAAAACAGGGAATGAAATCCATTTAGCGGTTAAATAACAGTTCCTTCGTGTGAGCGGAGTTTAGGGTGAATAGCCGCTCAGCTAGACAGGATTGGTTTGCTTGCTATGGTATTAGATTCACTTTTTTATGTAGTTGACTGTCGTTGCGCCACTATCGGCGCGACAGCAGTCGTTCCCGTAACCGAACACGGAGTAACCGGTTAGAGAGCATTTCGAAATAAAGTTCCCAAATCAATTCGTCCGAACGTAACCTAAACCGTATCGTCCGCAGCCGTGGTAGTGCGAAGAGTAGAGGTTACCCTGAAGCTGTTGCTGTGGCTTTATAAACCTCGGAGATGTGCGTAAAGCGACATAAGATACTTGCCCTCAGACAAAACTTATGAGATTTATTCAGCTGTGGACGGAGTAGCAGTTTTGTGAAGTTAAAAGTCACCGGCCCCAGCCGTAGTGTCATATCACGAGGGTCCTAACTTAAGTCTGTGGACGAAGTGTCCGTGAAAGTGTATAAATCCATGTAATATTGTGCTATATATTATGAAAAAGTTACTGTCTGTCTGTTATCTATTCACGCCTACGCAGATATCCAAAAACATCCGAAAAGTGATCGCAATAATCAACAAATCTGAATCCGAATTATTAAATACTTAATCATTTATCCAAAGTAAATAAATTGATAAGGAAACTGTAACCCCAAGAAAAATCTATTTCACATTTAATTTCACATCGATACTGCACCAAACCAAAACGTCGGAACTGCGTGTGTATTATTATAAAATAGTGTCTTTTTTCGTTTAATTTAACACCGATAGTATTCAATCATCCAAATGGTCTTAAGTGTGTTTGTAGTAACATGAAAATTGTGTCTTTTTCCTTTCATATGGCAACAAATGTGGCGGTAATAATTTGAAACGCGAAGGCCGTTAAACAATGCGCAGTTACTGCGCAGGCGCGAATGAGCTGATTTTACAGTCAGAAATGTGATTGACTGTTGGATATTGCCATGACGGATATCTCCTCTCCTATAATATGTGACCAACCTAAGTCTTTACCATAGTTACCAGGAGATGATTACCTCCTATGCCTAGAGCGATGCCAATGATTTCCGATCCCTCAGAGGACCCACCCCACAGCAACCGCTTGCTAAGAGGCTTACCAGGCGTCCTAGACCGTGCTTTCTACATGTCAAATATATGTATACGCGATTAAGCTCACACTAACCATGGGCCTCTTAAGGAAACTTAGAGTCACTCAGCGAGCTGTAGAAAGGGCTATGATCGGGTTCTCTTGACGAGATCGAATCAGAAATGTGGAGATTCATAGACGAAGGTCATTGACATGGCAAATAGGGTAAGCAAACTAAAGTGGGGAAGGTACATAGTTCGTAGACTCGACAGAGACCGCGTACCGGCAAGCACACCGCACGAGGCCAATCGCAAGGTTATCGGACGACCTGGTTAGGGTTGCGGGGACTCGCTGGATGCGCGTCGCCTCCCGGCCTATGTGAAAATCTATTGAGAAAGCCCGTGTCCAGCAGTGGACGTCCTATGGTTGAAATGATGACGCTCACACCCCATTGACACACTCACGTTATCCCATCTTCCGTCTATATAACTGAGAGCCAGTGCTCCAGCAGACTCGGCGGGGTGCCTCAAGCGGCATAAATCTGCAGCCATAAGAAGTGGCTGCATGTTGGAGCAATTTGGGGTAGTAATAGCAACGCTGTGAGGACCGAGCGCAACCGCCGTCTTTAAAGATATATCGAAGAGGCTACACGAAATATCGGGTGATCAGAGTTGATATCTTAAGTCAGCCTTGCTATTCAGCGTGGCAATGCATCCTGCCTTCTGGCAGGAACATTCGGAATTTTTATATAGGTATAGGAAAACAGTGGCACTGTTTGCATAAGCCGTTTCCACCGGGTTGCCAGCAAGCCCTTTTTCTTGAAATATGAGTAAATGAATAAGCTTCGCCTTCCCTTATAATTTTCCTGACGCCTGTCATCTGTTTAAGTTTTGTAATAATGACAATAAATTGTTATTATTCTATTTCACGAAATCATGATTATCGGACATAAACCATTATTTACCAGTCAACCTTAGTGCAGAGTAGAAAAGTTAAATTATAATCAGAACACGCCGCAGAAAAAAAACCGGCCAAGTGAGAATAAGACTAGCGCACCGAGAGTTCCGTAAAAAATATACACTACAAACGGCTGTATCTATAAAAATCCAGTGTTAGCAGAGCCCTACTATACTCCTAAGCAAAATGTACGCGGCGTTCGGTCATTTTATATTGGTTACTGACATAGACAGACATGCATAAAATGATTCTGTTTTTAGTATTTGTTGTTATAACGGCAACAGAAATACATCATCTGTGATAATTTCAAGTGTCCGACTATCACGGTTCATTAGATGCAGCCTGGTGACAGACGGACGGACAGCGGAGTCTTAGTAATAGGGTCCCGTTGTACCTTTTGGGTACGGAACCCTAAAAATAGAAACCAGGGAAAAAATAGAGACATCTTCACAATGAATTTACCTCGACAGGAAATAAGAGAACAATACCAAATAACAATAAAGTACAAATGGAGCGAGAAGCCGAGGACGCGGCCCCGCGCTCGCGGTTTTTGCTATTGCAGCCAATTTCTATCAATAACTATAAATATAATAATATCCTTTTGTTCAAATGCCTTCTACCGTTATTAATTTAAACTTAAGAGTCCCCAGTAAGCTCGGTTCTCCATACAAACGAAGTTACGCTCTCATTTTCAAACGACTAGCTAGTTTGCTCTGAAACTTTGTACTTAGAATAAGTTTAGGTATATGCAGGTCTGTAATTAGTTTATGTAGCTTCACCATAGTAAAAAAAATAGAGCGAATTTGAGTTTTTCATACAAAACTTGTTTTTGCTGTATTTCGTTTGTTTTATAAACTGCAGGCATATAAACTAGTTTCAAGCCTAGATGTACCTCATGTCATTGTTAATGCAATTTTTCGTTACAATCCAACACGTAGTTTTAAAATAAGAATGAAACTCCGTTTGTATGGGAAGGTGAAATTCGGCCGAGCTTACTGCGGACTCTTAAACGATTTTGTTCTCTTCGGTTTCTGCTATTAATGCATTTAAATTACCTAATCAATATAAACGAATTTTATACCCACTTTAAAAACCAACGGAAGGAGAAACGGGTAGAATAGAGAAACGCAGCCTCATCTATTTAAATAGTAATAAATTAAATAATGGTAAAAATAATGTCCGTTTCATTCATTTGCATGTCGTAATATTCAATGGGGAAGTGGGGCAATGGGAGAAATGGGGGAAATGGGGGAAAAGCATGAATTAAATGAGAAGAGTTTTGACATTGGACATTCCCCCATTTTTCCCATTTCCCCTTTTCTCCCATTCTCCCATTTCCCTATGTGCTAGATATTTCCATAATTTGAAATTGAAATGTTAATACATATTTTTTTGAGTTGAGATGAGAGCCGCCTACGCTGCGCTTTCCTATGCGCGGTCGCAACTCCAGGACTTTACTGCCCCAACGGCCAGTTTTTTTATGTAATGAGTGGCAAACGGGCAGAGGCGCCGCGCCTCTCCACTGGGTTCGAAAGATGTCGCAAGACCTCCAAATTGATCAAAGTTTAAAATTTTCAAGTATTATTAAATTAACCCATTTCATTAATTTATTATCAAGGAACCCAAAAACGTTTTTTTTTTATATAAGCTAGTTATGAAGATATTAGGGAAAATGTGAATGAAGTATGTATAATCCTCTAAATGATGCACAATAAGAACAACAGTATCACATCACAGTTTACAAATCCGCCAAAGCCGTCTAGACAGAGCAATCGTGCGGGGTGCAAGGGGCGAGACGCGGGTGGGGTGAGCCCGAGCTGCATTGTCCGTATTAGTTAGTAGCTCGGGACATGTCATAGTCATTTACGCAAACGTCAAAAGCGTCGGCTTACTGTATGTTTTTTACACTGTGACATTATTATTTATTTAATAAATCCGCCTTAGTAACAGATCTTCTCTAAGATTATCTACGCTGCGATTGTCTATAGAGTTTATTTGATTTCATCAGAAAATACCTATTTAATTATCTTCTATTAGCAAGGTCCGCTCTAAACTTTCTTCTAGCTGTTCCATCATCAAAGTCAAAGTTTTATACAAATTCTTTTACATTCCGGGCTACTGTGTCGTGGAACTCTCTTCCACTCGATTTAAGGCAAGCGAAGTCATTGCCTATTTTTAAAAGTAAGTTGAAAGATCATTATTTATAAGTCCCATAATTTCTACTTTTTAATTCTGCTATTGGTTTTCTAATCAGTTTGATGTCAACTGTATCATAGTATTCTTTCGTCTGTTGTAAGTATATATTTATGTGTATATGTATAGTCGTATATATGTATGTTTACGTTTTTATTTATTTTTGTATTATTTATAATCTTAACTCATTCCCAGCTATTCTGTGTCATTTCCGCTACCCAAAGGTTGTCTGGAAGAGATCGCTCTTTAGCGATAAGACCGCCTATCGTCTACCATATTTTATGTTTAAGCTCTATTGTATTGTTTCTGTTGTTGGTGTGCAATAAAGAATTGTTATATTAGTTAAAAATTGGTTTTCTGTAAAGTCGGTTTACGGGCGATAATTTTAAATGATAACATCATAAGAAAACCGGCGTCATAAGAAGGCCGATGGAGTGGATGAGAGATAAATGCGTCACAAGCTGAAAGCTCGGCTCAGGCGGAACGTAACAATGAACGAAACGTGACAATGAGTCATGCTTTTTCGTGCGTGCAGCCGGCGCACGTCAAAAAATGAAATTGTGTCAATAGGGAATATGCATGAATGTTCACTTTTGCTTAATTAAAAGCTCATTCATGTAACAAACAGTACACAAAAATAATTCTTCGAATAACTATAAAAATAACCAAGATATAAGCCATCAAACATTTCATTCTATCTATTTCTAGCAAAACAGAATTTAATATGGAGTTTATATGGCCAGAGTGCACTATGACGTAACGGTGCACGTCGGACCTCTCAGTCTAATTAGTAATTTAAAATGCCTATATCTTGCCTATTTCTTGGCCGATTTTTATTTTTATTCCACATTTTGGAATCGTTTTTACGGTATTCTGATATTTAGTTAAGAAAAGCGATAAAAAAATTCATGCATGTACCCTATTCCATTCGAATTAAACTATGAACAATCATCGTCACAGTATCAAACGGCAAAGTCATTCTTGTATCCAATGACGTTAGTTCCTCTTGTGGTAGGTTGCAGTTCTCAGTAATCCATCAGTCGTAACAGAGTCCAATATTACCGTTCAAAACCGAAAAGGCTTTTAACCTTTGAAAATCGTTGGGACATACCACCATTTAATCTGTGCAGAATAGACAGGTATTTCACGCTCGATCTCAGTAAAAACTAAAGCAAAAACTGAGCATTCGACGATTAGATGCAGTGGATAGCCACGGGAAGGTCACTTAATTGTTAGAAGGACCTTCAGTTCTGGGCAAAAATGTTAAATCCTCAATCTGCTGTGACATATTGTTCGTATTCTTTATGTGGCATTTAGCTGTGGCTTCGCTCGTGTTACCAAGAATTGAGAACATTAAGTTTCACAGAGGTGTGCATATATTGCCGACCGGTTTAGCTCTGAGCGAGTAACGTTGCCTGCGAAGCTGATCCTGGGTTCAAATCCCGGTAAGAGCAAAAATTTGTGTGATAAGCATAAATATTTGTTCCCGAGTCTTGGATGTTTTCAATGTGGGTCTCCTTCGGAATCCCTAATGTCGTTTATCCTAATGTATCAATTGCAATAACACATTTTTTTCAAAAACCGTAAATTTTTCAGGATTTTTTAAAGATCATTGTATAGATTAGATTAGGTTAGGTTTGTTTTATAACAATCATGAAAATTTTACGGTTTCTGAAAAAAAATGCGTTATGGCAAATGATAATTTAGGACAAACGATACATTAGGACAAAGACGTTAGGGATTCCGATATAGATCCTTTCAATCCATATAAGTAAACGTATCTATTAAATATATCGTCGTTTAGTACTCATAACACAAGCCTTAGTGAGCTTACCATGGGACAAGTTAGAAAAAGTGGGGTGTTATGTGTAACGAGTGTATCTTTGTGTCTGTGGCACCGTCGTAACTTTTAAACGGATGAATGGATTTTGATTTTTTTGTTCAAAAGGTGATTTCATTAAGGTTGTTCTTTGCTCAAGAAATTAGGTTAAACTTTTAATATTTTTTTATAAATTTTCTAGACGTGTGGTGACGTTCTTGTTAGGGTGTTTGTTTAAAATTACTTATTTTGTAACAATAAATCCCAAGATATGAGGGCGCAGGGCCGAAACCAATGTGAAGAGGCATGTTATACATTATATTATGCCATGTAGACCAAGATCATTGACATTTGAGTGTCGCAACCGGGAGTGTTTATGTAAATAGTTGAATGGAGCGGGTGCCAAGGCTGTAGAAAGCCGATTGTGTGAGTTGTATGGCCAATTGAAGTTTCCCATGCGAGCAAAACAAAAATAAAACTGGTCAATAATAAAGTGGTTGTATTGGGTTTGCACAATTTGGACTTCGCACCAATAGACTTTATAATTAAATTTACTTTTAGGTTCTACTTATAATTGAAACTTTGGAAAGCATCTTTCAATCTTCATCTTTTTATAAGAATTATAAAACATCTTTGAATCTGACGTTTCGGTTACAATTGTAGCAGAGCCTCTCAGTTAGGGTTACCATATCTCAAGATTTAATCTGAAATTTCAGGATTATTGGGTTCATGATAGGATTGCGGATGGACTTTGCAAATCTCAGGATTATTCAATTGGAACTATCCTATCCTAGTACGATTTGAAAAAAAAATGCAATCAACATAAGCAATACTACTATGCTCTATATGTATTGGCCATTTGTCACAAATATTCAAAACGGTATTTCACAGAATAGCAAATCTTCCAGTAATTTCAAATAAAATTTTGGAAAGTAATGCCTAAATAATAATGAAGAACTGAAAGAAGTTACTTATACGGATCTCCCCTTTTGATAGTATCCTACTGAAATCGGTACGGAACCTTTAAAAATCAGAATATATTCGTACTTGCCAGATAAGAAGGTTATATCAGAAGGAAATACTCGCGTAAACCACAACATTAAATTACATTACCAACTAACATATTAAATAACGTTACACTGATAGTTTCAATGTAAACTCAATAAACCCCTTTATATGTGGTCTGCAACCCATAAATGTTGCAAAAAGTGAGGCAACGAAGCGGAATGTATGCCCGTGTGGCCTTCGCCTGCGGAACCGGGCCACGCGTGCGGCCCTTGATTTAATGCGACCCATATGCCTTAAGGATCGAACATGCTGCTATTAATTTTTATTTAATCAGAAACATCTGCAAGTGAGTTCTAGATGAATCCTAAATAGTGAACAGAAATACTTTTTCTACGTATAAGTCCATAGAGCAACCACTTCAAAATCAGGTACAATTAATTATTATATTACAATTAATTGATCATTGCGCGGTCGAGAAGCTCACGACTCAGCAGTTTTAGTTGGCATCATAGTCATCATACGCAATTTATTAATTCGCTTACCGGTCGCGCGTTGTTGTTTGTCAGTCTTATTTTTCGTACTAAGGGGGAACAGAAAATGGTTAATGCATGTGTGTATGTATACACTTTATTGTAAATAGTAACCAGTTAAAAAATGCAATCAACTTAAAAGATATAAGTGCGAAGGCGAACTTATCCCTATTAGGGATCTCTTCCAGTTAACCTTTGAGCAAGTGAGTGAAGATATAAGGAAGATAGACCAAGTAACAGAAAAAAATCGTCTTACGTAATAAATGCTGTACCAAATGAAATCGCCACTTTTGGCTAAACGCCTAAAGGCACTTGAAGGTGCGTCAACACTTTAACTTGTGTCACGACGAGTTTTTATACGAACGAACAACCTGATCACATATTACTATTAAATGGCAAATTGCTTCAATTTCGCCCGTAGGTATTTCTATGCGGGCCAAGAATGGTAATGAAATTTCGATATCTCGCTCAGTCGCCCGTGAAGCTGTTTGTGTTGTTCGTATGATTGCAACGCTTGCAAAACGACGTATGACATAGTAAGTACGTATATAAGTGAGTATTTTCCTGTGCCGTTACAATTTCAAAACATCTGGCCCCTATTTCACAATCGTGACAATTGTCAGGTGACAACGACAATTTTATGTTTACGGCGATCCCCGCAAGCTCGATACATCTTCTTACTTTATACTGGGCACGCAATGTTCGTGAAATTGTCATTGTCACCCGACATTTGTCATGATTGTGAAATAGAGCCTGATCTTATTCTTGGTTTACACGAGATAGGACAATGAGATGGACAGACCAGATTGAAGCTGCAGTAGATGACCAAGCTGCAAGGAAGGCGGCTATCAGAGAAGAATGGAGGCATGAGTAAGGCACTTGTCCCACCGCCGGCGAGTAAGCGATGAGCTATCGGCGATTTTCTCGCCCAAGAAACGAACAAAAGATAATTGCTCCCGTGTAAATGAATGAGAGAGATATATTTATAGCTCATCGCTGGCTGTTCACACTGCCGGCGATTTATCTCTCTCTTTTATTTACACGGGAGCTATTATCTTTTGTTCGTTTCTTGGGCGAGAAAATAGCCGATAGCTCATCGCTTATCGCCGGCGGTGGGACAAGTGCCTTAAGCTGGCTACCAGCACTTGAAATGTCCAATCCTCCTCCCTGTGTCGTGTTCCTCATCGCTGAGAGTCGTGAACTCCACGAATTATTTTGTTTACGATCGCTTTCGGGGATAAAATTGTCGTTGTTACCTGACAATTGTCACGATTGTGAAATAGGGGCCTGATATTATTCTTGGTTTACACGAGATAGGACAATGATATGGACAGACCAGATTGAAGCTGCAGTAGATGACCAATCTGCAAGGACGACGGCTGTCAGAGAAGAATGGAGGCATGATATAAAGCTTGCTACCAGCACTTGAAATGACCATCCTCCTTGTGTCGTGTTCTTCATTGCTGAGGGTCGTGACCTCCACGAATTATTTTGTGGAAATTCGCTTTCCACTTGTTGCGATCTTTGGCAGTATGTAATGCCTCGTGAACTTTTGTCTTGGTGTTGTCGTGGATCTGCCCTCCTATTGCCTAACGCGTTTGACGCTCGCAATCAGAATCAAGTGTCATGGTTTTGTATGGGCTATGACAGTTGATTCGGATACCAATTGTCAACATTTTGTTAAGCAATATGGTAGCCGATTTGTCCAGCGCATAAGACTTCTTTTCGTCCTCTTGGTCGCCTGCTCTGTACTTTTCCTGTCACCAGGAGCACTTTCAGGGTGTCGTTTTTCTTCCTGGCTATGTGACTGAAGAATTCGAATATCCTACGAAGACAGATTGTTGACAGCCTAACTTCTTAGCCTAACCCCACTTCTTGAAGGATTGACGCATTTGTGCGGTGGGCTGTCCAAGGGAGTCGTAACATTCTCCTCCAGTACCACATCTTAAGGGGCTACTTCGACATTTGTAAATCACGCCCCAAACGCGGAGCTAGCCAATAAGCGTGATTTGTAATAAGGGACGCATTTATTGCTCGCGCGCATCAAAGAAAGAGAAAGCTAATACACTACATGCTTGGGGTTTTTTGGCGTAAGCGCCAGATGTAAAAGTCCCATGAGATCGAAGATATTATTATGTTATGTTAACATTTAAGTTAATCACTTAAAAGATAAAGGGGAGAATGACATTTTAACATAATTTAGCCGATTATTAATGTGTCGTTTGTACAAACTAGACAAAAAACGGGAAATGAAGACGCGTTTTCGGATAACTTTTCTATCGAGGAAATTTTCATTAAACATGTTTCTGCGTTAATCACTGACTAGGTTACATAGTCAAGAAACACATATCTGAAAACTAGCCTTATTTACATACTAGATTTGGCAAAAAATGCGCAACAAAATAGCTTAAATTTTCGATGCATCCCCTTAAATGCGTCAATGCGACCAGCACTATAAATGACCAAAACGACTCTGTAAAGAGTGAAAAGGACGAAGAAGAACACGAGATTGTGAAGGGAATTTCTATTCATCTTCCTTGGTCCGCTAAGTTTTCTAGTTCCTTTAACGTTCGGTTTAGCTCAGCGGGAGTGACGTTATTTATTATTTTGATAATTAATGCGTAGCCTAATATAATCGGTCGTAAACGTTAACAGAGCATTGTGGAATTGGGCATTACTCTCAGAAGGTTTTGTTAAATTTCGTTAAATCTACTTATTTCCTTATAATACGTTATATTTTGAAGTCGGGTTTTTTTTAGAGATCTGATAATTATATTGGTTTATCATGATTAATAAAGGAAGTAAACAAAGTAAAGGAAATAAATAGATTTGAGGATAATTTTTATTTTTTTTGGCCTGAAGTAAGTGGAAGTGTGAGTGCATAGGGTGTCACTCCTGCGACCAAGACCAATGTAAGGACACCTCTTAAGTTAAAATTTATTAAACCGTTCAGGCTGCAGTGCATGCCAAAAAAAATACATAATTTTATTTACCCCAAGAGACATAACTGTCGAGAAAAAATATTCACAGCTGACAAATATTTTCGTTGTAAGGTAAGATTTGACTTGTGAGGAGATTAAGTATAAGCTCAATGCTCAATTTCCCGCTTTAGTCTTAATGAAGGTTTAAAAACGCGTGCATTGGAACTAGGGCGGCAGTTAACGGAATTAGCCGTCATGACACTGCGCAGATCCTCGGCTCGCGCGTGCGCACATGGTATCGTATCAACAAACCGGCAAGTACTCAACGCACACCAAATACATATACTATTAAATGTGTTTCAAACAAAGATGTTTTTTTAGTAGCTTATGAACAATACGATACCCAGATGATACTAGAAGGTGCGTCGTTCGCAGAGGACAAAAGTCATAACCCTCTTTTTTAAAGTAAAACGGGACCATTACTAAGACTCCGCTCTCCGTCTGTCACCAGGTTGTATCTCATGAACCGTGATAGCTAGACAGTTGAAATTTTCACATAACAACAAATACTAAAAACAGTATAATTTTATGTCTGTCTGTCTATGTCAGTAACCAATATAATATGATCGAACACCGCGTACATTTATCTCAGGAGTAGGGCTCTGCTAACAATGGATTATCAAAGATACGGCCGTTTGTAGCGTATATTTTGTACGGAACTGCGCGAGTCCGACTCACACTTGGCCGGGCTTATGTATTTATTATTATTATTAAAGTACAGTGACATTGTATATATTATATCATTCACATTAATTATATGTATAATTTCTATAGATATCTACATCTGATATACACAACAATAACGGAGTACATAACATCATCATCATCATCATCATTTCAGCCATAGGACGTCCACTGCTGGACACAGGCCTCCTCAATAGATTTCCACATGGGCCGGATAGAGACGACCCGCATCCAGCGAGCCCCCGCAACCCTAACCAGGTCGTCGGACCACCTGGCGGGTGGCTTACCCACGCTGCGCTTGCCGGTACGCGGTATCCACTCGAGAACCTTTATGCCCCAACGGCCATTGGTTCTTCGAACTATGTGCCGTGCCCATTGCCAGTTCAGTTTGGGTACATAACATTTAAGGTTTAATGGCACAAAGACACGTGCAAACATACAAAAATAAAATCTTAAGATGCTCAAAACGTATTAGCAAACAAATCGCGAGCTTTGCCTTGTTGTAATTACGTGGAACGGAGTCCATCGGTCAGGGGCGATGTTTTATTGCATTCCTAAATAACTCTTGTGTTTTTTTTTTAATTGGACGTTTGACCCGCGAGGCGCCATGTTGCTACGACAGCCCTCGAAATAGCAAAAGATGTAAAAATATTGCTATAATTTTAGGAAATCACCCTTAGCCCTTCCTCTTATTTTCATTCCTTATCCGATCCATTCTCGTCACGCCACTCGTCCATCTCAACATTCTCATCTCCGTAACATGCAATCTCCAATCACCTTTATTCAAGGTACAGTTTTATATTAAAAATTAAAACAATGAGCTGATCAACACTGATCAGCTCATTGTTTTTTGTTCATGTTACCCGTCCACGATGGACGACAAGAACTTTGCAGTTACTTTAATATTAAAATTTATTAAAACCAGCCAAGTGCGAGTCGGACTCGCGCACCGTAGGGTTCCGTACAAAATGTACGCAACTAACGGCCGTATCTATGAAAATCCAGTGTTAGCAGAGCCCTACTCCTAAGCAAAATGTACGCGGTGTTCGATCATTTTATATTGGTTACTGACATAGACAGAGCGACATCAAATTATTCTCTACCCGTAGCTGATAAGCTTTCGAAACGCCGAGGACTCAAAAGAGATAATATTCGCGATAAAATCCGTTTTATTTAAATGAGTGATAATCGCGTAAACAGAAGGAAATACCATAAAATTATTCAGTTTTTAATATTTATTGTTATAGCGGCAACAGAAATACATCATCAATCAACTGTCTAGCTATCACGGTTCATGAGATACAGCCTGGTGACAAACGGACAGACAGACAGACTGACGAACGGTATAGGGTAATATAGGGTTTAGGGTTTGGGTACGGAACCTTAAAAATCTGTATTTTCTCAGTAGTCAGTAGCTATTCATTTTTCCACTGAAGTCCAGGACTTAACATATCCTTTGGCCCCCGTTACATAACAACTATACCTACCACCTAAAACCGTGATCGTGCGCATCTTGTACAACCAGTTACATAACACAAGTCGTGACTCCAGCATCACTGGACTCGCCTTGAAGTGCAATTATCGAACTTTATTAACTTTACCAATTCATTTTTATTGCCCAGTTCGTAAAAAACTATTATATTACACGTATTGTGATAATTTACTAACTAATTAACTGTACAACAGCGGGTTACAGAAATATTCAATCTGAACATGCGATATTGCTGCAAGAAAATTGAGAATAACAGCAAAAGTGGGATGGTATGATACTTCTTCGCGCCGCCTACAACACAAATATTTTTTCAAGGGCTCTCACTACCCAAGGGTTTTCTGGAAGAGATCGCTTTTTAGCGATAAGAGGGCCTGTTGTTTACTTCTCGTTGAATGTATTTTTTTTTCTGTACTCTTATTTTGTGAGGTGTGCAATAAATAGTAGATTGTTTGACAAGGGTCAGGACAAATATGTCTGAGTGTCATAATGGCTTTTAGCCACGTGTTAAACACGCTGCTTTTTACATCGACTGCTAGGAAAACAATACTTAACATTAAAATTGTATAATATTTTCTTCTGTTTTCGCGATTATTACGTTGTACTCTGTTATTACTCACTAGCTTCTGCCTGCGACTGCATCCGCCTTATATCCGTTTATCGCGGATAAGGGTATTTTTCCGAGATAAAAAGTAGCCTACGTCCTTCCCCGGGACTCAAACTATTTCCATACCAAATTTCATCCAAATCGGTTCAGCTGTTTAAGCGTGAAGAGGTAACAGACATACAGACAGACACACTTTCGCATTCATAATATTAGTATGGATTTAAATAAAACAATTTAACGTATTATATCGCGTACATTATGTCGTTTGAGTTCCCGACGTTTCGGAAGCTTTTCAGCTTTCCATGGTCACGGGTTGAACATAAATATTTGTTTCTGAGTCTTGGATGTTTTCTATGTATATAAGTAAATATATCTATTAATCATATCGTCGTCTTGTACCCAAAACACAAGCCTTATTGACCTTACCATGGGACTAGTTTGATCTGTGTAAAAATTGTCTCGATATATTTTTTTATTATTATTTATTAATATAAATGTTACCCTGACACTCCACAATTAAGTCGACAGTTAAATTATAAAATATCATCGCAATATCATAGAGGTCCATGTACATTTATACAAACACAAACTCATTCGAATTGAAGTTTAAAAACTGATTCCTTATCTGTTACACAACAAGAATGTATTAAGTGCAAAATGGATACGAGGAATAATATAATTTGTAATAACGTAACGGAGCTCAATATTGTAAGATCTGTAAGTTTGTTTTCGACTGTCGCATAACGGATAAGTACCGTTAATTTGGCTTTAAGTGTAATTAGTATTAATCCGAGTCAGTGGACATGTCCGCTCGTTTATACGTTCGAGTTGGCAATAATATTATTTAATACTGTCATCCGAATTATTTTCTGCTCCGATATTTTGTTCCGTTGTAAACGGTTGCCATCCGTCCGGGTTTCCAGCCTGTGCGGGGGGCCGTTCGGGCGGTCTTTTAAAATGTGTTTCTCTTTTGAAAGAAGAAAGAAAGAAAAATAAATTTATTCGGTAGCATAGCATAAAAAGAAATTACATACAAAAAAACTAAAACTATGCCCCGAAATGGTCCCTCGCAGCATAATGCCAGCTCGGGAGCCAGCGCTGATCTTCCGGTGAGACCATATGTGGCGCCATGGAGAGCTGAATGCACGAACATTTTAGATGTCATTTCCTGAACGCAGCTGACAGCGACCATCGGACTGACAAAGTTTTTATTAAGGGAAACCATATTGAACTGAATGAAATCAAACATGTCCGGGGAAAAATGCGATTTCCTCCAAATATTCAGGTTTTTGAAGTTTTTATCGGGTTGGGCTATAATCAAGATGGCGGCCCTACTTTTATTTGATATTATACTGTATTATTAGACAATATTGTCTTGTATATGATGCTCTGTTGTTGGGGCAATAAAGAAATGTTGTATCGCATTGTTATATGAACCCTAAATCTGGCTTAGTTTTGAAGATATTATAAATTTTCATGTAAAGGCAAGTTTAACGTCTCTATTGACAGACATCAAAGTGACAGCTACCTACTACTCCCTAAAGTCGTCCTTTTTTGGAAAAATAATCGGTACCAATTTCTTCAAAGGGATAATTTTCATAGAGAAGCGAACGTTATTTATTATGTATGTACAATAATCGATAAAACTAGACTTGGTTATTTATTTTTTTGCTGAATTTGACTTTTTTTTTAAAACGTTTTTTACCTGAGGAATGCGTGGTTAAAATCCTTCGGATTTCTCGCGAACACCATGTATTGGTAGGTAATGTATCTCTTGTTCAATATGTAGAAGGTGATCTTATGTTACAAACATTGACAGCCGGCGTATTTGGCATGATCTAGTTTACTTTGCGAACGAGTTTGTTTCGAATGGCTCCCCAAAGATGACGGTGACCAGTCTTAGGAGACACGCTGAGTCAAACAATTGCTTAAATTCTGTATGCTTTTAAATTTTATATGAATCCCGTCTGCACATTATGTTTTTTTTTTATATTCTAGGCTAATATAATTTTTTTTTATTAATAATTATCAATATATGGAGGACAATAGTAAAATACTTTACAAGAAGTATGTAGATGGTTCCATACAGTCCTTTCTTTATTTTTTTATGCAAGCCTGTTTAATGGGACTATTTTTTCCATATAAGGGCAAAAAAGTAAGTCATCTGTGTTACATTCACATATTACATTTAGAGAATACTCGAATGGGTCAACCTTCAACTTAATTACGTGGAGCTTTTTTGGCGATTTTCAGAATTCCCCTTTTTTTTGCCCCAGTGTAGTCGGGTTGTTACCCTATATAACCGTCCTCAGGTACCCATCCAGGTACTTAGGTACCAAAAATGATTGAAATCTAAATGCAAATATTACAACCAAAAGTTAAAAAGTGTACCTACGTACCTGAAAGTGACTAAATTTTTTCAATATTTACGCTTTAATGTTAACATTGAGTTTTCGCTAGCAGAAGTTTCTGGTTAAAAAAAATCATGAATGAAATCCAGCCAGCCGCGTGGATGCGATGTTATCGCAAAGACACAAACATACTCGTAATACTTCTCATATTACTTTACAGGAGTCATACTTATTGTATACTGTATATATACATCATTGGTTTCTCAGAAACGGCAGTAACGATTAAGAAGAAATTTGGTTTGTAGAGACAGTTTTGCCTTCCAAGATTATCTAGAGAGGTTTCATTACACAGGTTCTAATATAAATATACAAAAAATGGATACATTGACATTCAAGTAGTCGGTTTTACTTATTTAAAACTAGCTTCTGCCCGCGACATCGTCCGCCTTAAATTCGTTTATCGCGGATAAGGGTATTTTTCCGGGATAAAAAGTAGCCTATGTCCTTCCTCGGGACTCAAACTATCTCCATACCAAATTTCATCCAAATCGGTTCAGCGGTTTAAGCGTGAAGAGGTAACAGACAGACAGACAGACACACTTTCGTATTTATAATATTAGTATGGATATCTTCAATGTAAAATATATAAATTTTATAATGAAGCTATATTATTAACTTTTCTTTAAAAAAATTGTTGCGTTTCGCACTTTATAGTTTTAAAAACTCTATATTAAGGTATAAAACTGTGTATTACAAGCACGTTATGTGTGTCAAAACAGCGGCACGTGTCGTGTAGATAATTCACAGCAGCGGTGTGCTCAAGTGCTATTAATCGATGCTGAAGTGTCAGACACTATCGTTAATAGAACAATCAATGCAATCCTATGCAGTTGATTATATGAATAGTTATCTCATCATCGTATCATTCATATCAGCCCAAGGACGTCCATTCCTGGACAAAAGCCTCCCCAAGGAGTTTAAGGAATTAGGAAGACGATCTTCAGCAGATCATCGGTCCATCGGTCCACGCAGTCTAGCAACTGAGGTATGTGTCGACCTTGGTTCTTCTGCGGATCTCCTTCCAGATTCGATCACGCAAGGAAATTCCGAGCAAAGCTCGCTCCATTGCTCTTTGAGTGACCTTGAGCTCGGATGGGCAACGTTCGGGAAGCTACGTTGTAATATCTTCTCGTCCTAAATACCGCAGTCTTAGGACAAAGGTTTGTGTTGCCAGTGATGACATACGGCACTTACGGCACTAAGACATGGTCACTCACAATGGGCCTCATAAGAATAGTTACCTGACCTAAAGTTATTTTTATTTGTTACTATCTAACCTATAAATAAATACAAGCCAATTAAAGAAATGTCTCAATGTTTGACTATGTACTTTTAATAACTAACACCCTACTTATCAGCTCTATTGCAATGAATTGAGGTTGAAGGGGCCAATAATTGGGACAACAGGATTTTAGTTCCTTTGCTGTTCCGCGAACTATTTTAGTTCGCGGAACAGCAAAGGAACTAAAATCCATTGATCAAGGTAAATAAATGCCACCTTTTTTAGAATAGGTACTGTAAAAAGATTTATTTTCTGGTTATTTTTAGGGCTTGATCTCTTCTTTGTACCCCTTATTATCATAGTTAGAACATTTAACCACTGATTTTTCATTTACCACATGAACAATTTGTTTGGTAAAAACGAAGTGTCTGAATAATGAAGATATTTTTTTGACATTTACTCTTTACAACTTTATAATAAGTATAGAAGTCGCGAGCAAAATGTTGTAAACAAATGAGGAAAGTGATCTAAAGTCGTGTGCGCGACCTCGCTGCGCTTTCGCCGCCACCTCGCAGGCGCGGGACCTTGCGTTTGTGAAATGGACCAATTAAATCATTACTTATAGTAATGTTTGTGAAACCAATCTGCCGTGACCGGCTGATTATTTGACACGTGTTCAATATTTTAAGAGATTATCTATACTATTATAAAGTTGTAAAAATGAAATGTCTGAATATTGAAGACATTTTCAAAAAGATGATTGTAACGGACTATTTGGAAGTCAGTAAATCGAAACAATTATTTTGTATTTTTTGTAAGTTTGTATGTTCGTATGTGTCGTTGTGGCTTCATCATGCCAAATCGGCTAAACGGATTTAAACTATTTTTGGTACACGGGTAGGTGGGTATCTCCAAGTGGTTATAGGATACTTTTTATCCGACTACGGTGTCGAAAAAAAGAGGGGTTATGACTTTTCTCCTCCGCGAACAAAGTTGCGGGCGCCTTGTAGTAAATACTAAAATTGGCGGGTAACCTCTATACTATAGGTAACTACAATACACATTTCTTCTTCATAGCAGGGTGGTAAACAATGCCTACTTCAGATGTTAGCCTGAGCTTCGAGCAGAACTGCGACAACTGGTTTAGCTCAGTGGGAGTATCGTTGCCTGCGAAGCTGAGGTCCTGGGTTAAAATCTCGGTAAGGGCAAATATTTGTGTGATGAGCATAAATATTTGTTCCTGAGTCTTGGATGTTTTCTATGTATATAGGTAATATATCTGTTAAATATGTCGCCGTCCAGTACCCATAACACAAGCCTTACTGAGCTTACCATGGGACTAGTCCGATTTGTGTATAATTGTCCCGTAATATTTAGTTATTTGATTTAACTGTGACTTTTTGTCGTGCAAATAATGCAGGTGTCCTTTTTAATTCGTACAGTGCAAGAAATACGGTCCTTTGCCAAAGCATAGGAGAAAAATTTGGTCAGATATTACAAAAAATTGTCAGTGTGTGTGTATGTTTATTTTGTCACTCACATTTTTTAATTTATGCGATTTTAGAAATAAACCGTAGTGTGTGACAGGTGAGCAGCAGGCGACGGAAACGTACAGTGGTATGCGTTGTCGCCTCCCTCTAAAATGTATGATTTTTCGGTAATGACACAGCTTGACACCCCCAGTGGTCAAACACTCTAAGCCGGTTAATATGTTAGCCTGGCTGATGTGGACAGAAAAATAATACTCTATGATACGTATATGTATACATTGGCCGACAAATGGCAGTGCAACGCATATTTGGGTCATTTTTACATGACGCTCTTTATTGAACTCCGTTGGAAACAGGGTTCTCGACATAAGCCACTTTTTATTCCACGCAAGCAAAACCACGGGAAAAACTAATGACACATAAAAACCGACTATGTTTTCCTCTCACAAACGTGTTTACATTCGCGGCACTTCAAACAATAAGGACATACATACATCGACCTAGAAAAGGGACTAAATGACAAGTTGTACGAATCAAAATGTCAGCTTTTGTGCTGTTGTATAGTTATGAATTCAAATGTAATCAAATCACGTGAAGCGTAGATGTAATGTATGCATGTTTTAGACCTTATATCAAGAATATAACGTGCAGATTTGTAGAAGTAATTATACTGTGGGAATCATAATTAGGGTTCCGTTGTGGGGTCAATAGAAAACGTTGCTTAATCGGGTTTATGCCGGGACATGGATTGGGGAACATTTACTACATAATGGCACATATTATCATGCCCTAAATTAGTAGTTGTGAAAGCATAGTGGAAGCGTTACCAAAACGCATGTCGAAGATAATTGACTAAATAGGTATTAAGGATGATCTCGTGATCTATTTGGTTGAAGAATTGCAATTTAGTCATTATGCAAAAAAACATTAACATATAAAGCAGTACTATGAACAGTTGCGGGAGAACAGAAGTCTGTTCAAAATAAAGTTACAAATTACTCTTCTAGAGTACTAGATTAATTCAAGCATAGTATGGATTTCGACCTAAGTTATTTTATATTCAGATGGGCCACTAATATTTATGGGAAGCCTAATTGACACACATAAAAACACTTAACTACGTTTAGTTTTGACCTTGTTACAGTTTAAGTAATATTATCTGGCCGTTTGTATTTTTATACTGATCTCTAAATTGATAATATCGTACGAAAGCGGACTGTGCTTTTAAGTCAAAGGGCTACTTAAGTTCGGGACCTGATTACATTTCAACAACTGTTTACACCGTTTTAGAATATAACCTTCTATACCAGGGCCAAAATCAATCGCTTTAGAAGAAACAGCAAGTACAAGCCAGTGGTGCGGCTTAGTGTTTATAACTCTAAATAACGTTCAGTTATAATTTTGGCCCTACAATAATAAGCAATATAATCGTTGATAACAAACGGCCGAGCAATATTTCCTACACTATATCTGTCCCGGGTCCTCAGGGGTTTCCCAGAATCCGTTTATCGGACACTTTCCTGTTCAAGAACCGGTCTCTTTGCGCTGCTGTTTTGTTTACTTTACGCCAAATTCTGACTTGGCTAGCTTATTTACCTTTCGCACCATGATATTAATAAACATGTTAACCTCAAAACTTATGAGGTGTTATAGAGCTATTTTTCAGACAAATTAAATTAACTTGCCTCTTCAACTACCTACTTTTAAGATCACGATTTATTAATTCTCATAGCACTGAAATACTATGATATAAAAACACATTTTACAAAGAAGAATGTGCAAAAATATGAAACGTAATGTTTTGCGGAGAACTTGAGTAATATTTGTTCTTTTGTTAAGTATATAGATTACCGGTCAGTGAGTCAACTCATTTCTCGGGAGGACGCCGGACCGTCAACATCTCCTGTATCTGCATGATGATGCCTCGTAGAGAGGCCAAACACGTGTCGAGGATTATACCTGGTGGTGGTTCGTTGTATTTGCATGCGTATTTTTTTGTGGAAACTGCATGAAATTATGCGCATATGAGCACAATAGGGAATATGCATAATCTTTTCTTTTTGCTTTTCTCGACAAACAGTGGAGAATTTTTTTTCGAATAACCATAAAAATAATCAAGATATAAGCTATCAAACATTTCATTCTATCTCTTTCTAACAAAACAGAAATTAATATGGAGTTAATATGACCGTCGTAGACTGTGACGTAACAGTCTATGTCAGTACATGTCGGACCTCTGTCAAATCGCTGTCTAATTAGTAGTTTAAAATGCCTATATCATGCGTATTTCTTAGCCGATTTTAATTTTAATTTCACTTTTTGGAAAAGTTTTTACGGTATTTTGATATTTTGTTATAAAAAGCGATGAAAAAACTTCATGCATGTCCCCTATTTATTGTCACACTAGCTTCTGCCCGCGACTTCGTCCGCCTTAAATTCGTTTATCGCGGATAAGGGTATTTTTCCGGGATAAAAAGTAGCCTATGTCCTTCCTCGGAACTCAAAATATCTCCATACCAAATTTTATCCAAATCGGTCCCGCGGTTTAAGCGTGAAGAGGTAACAGACAGACAGACAGAGAGACAGACACACTTTCGCATTTATAATATTAGTATGGATTTAACCAAGCAAGGCACAATTTCGCGCAAAAGCAAAGGAACTATAATCCATGAATCTAATTTGGAATACCGCAAAGGAACGCCTGAATCCACCAATTATTTTGTACATCTCGGAATATGAACTGTGACAAGATAAGCAATAATAAACAGTTATACTGTGAGATAAAGGAGTAAAGTATGAGTTAGATGAAGGTTTGTATATGGCAAGTACAAAAGTTAGATGTAGTTCAATCGGAACCGGTATTTCTTAAATCTTCAAAAATATACGCTATTTCTGGAATGTTTTAAAACTGTATTTTGGAGAAGAAAAATTAATCACAAAACACAGGAGTTCTAGAATTTAAATAAAATATACGAAAATCTCGTAAATGAACGAAAAAATTACTCGTTTTTTCGGATATTTTGTATAAAAAAAATACCGTTTCAGATCCCTGTTATATACACCTACGTTTAATGAGTCATTTCCCGGCACGATTAGTAAGGTATGTGTAGATTATAAGCAGTAAATGTCGACCAATTTTCCTTTTCAAACGTAGGTTAGTAACTTACTTATGTGTGCTCATACCTTTAAAGATCTACTGCTCTTTTACATAGATTTACCTTAGCATATCAATTAATATAAGATGTGCCAATTTATCACTATTCGCCTACAAACTGTTTTGCGAAAATATATGCCTATTTTTTTGTGATATGAATTGAAAAAAAAAATGGCATTAAGATTAGCTCCACAACACCAACCAAGTTAATAATAATACGCAATTAACATATTTGGCAAATATGTATCTATCAGCCACAGACGTCCACTGCTGAAGATAGGCCTCCCCTATAGCTCGCCACAGAGTGCGATCCTCCGCAGACCGCATACACCGACTGCCCGCGACCCTCACGAGGCCATCCGTCCACCTAATCGGAGGCTTACCTACGCTGCGCTTCCCTATGCGTGGTCGCCACTCCAGGACTTTACAGCCCCAGCGGCCATCCGTTCTCCGGATTACATGGCCCGCCCATTGCCACTTCAACGATGCAATCCTGTGAGCTATGTCGGTTTCTTTGGTTCTTCTGCGGATATCCTCAAATATACAGCAAAGTAATCTGTATCGTGTATATTTTTTTTATACAAAGAGTTAAAATATTTCTCGCTTTTGACTATATTTACAGACTTTTGGATTCAACAAAAATAGATAAAAAATTATACGTACTTTGTTTACAGATATATTTCTAAGGTTCCTAAATATATCTCATTTTATATTTCTCAGATGGTTAAGGTATTCCAAAGTATTTGTACAAAAACAACAACTAACATTAGGGTTTAGAAAATTGTTACTAACAAAATTATGGATCTAGTGTCCAAAATGAATATTCAATTAAATTAAATGTATCAAAATCAAATCAAATCAAAATATCCTTTATTCAAGTAGGCTTAGATACAAGCACTTTCGAATTGTCAGTTACAATGAGAGAAGTCTTTGCTGGAAAACATAAAATATGATCCAACATTTGTTGCAAGGATTAGGGAAACCCAGAAAAACCTAATCACATCATTTAACTTAAGTATAATACTTACTTATTATTGATAAAATCATCATTTTAAAAATTAAAATAATAAATAAGATAAATCCCAAAAGGATTGTCAATAAAAAAGAAAAAAAATTTAGAATGTGTCTAGAATAAAATTCTAAATGTCAGAGTATATAAAACAATTAATATGCGTGTACCAATTAACTATTACAATATTGTCTTAATTATACTTAAAACTTTTACAATTGTGTTATAACTTATTTATAATTGATACACGTAGAGGAGATGTACAAATTCTCCAGATCAATGTTAATATAAAATATAAACTATTTTTTTAGAGATGTATAAGGTCTCTAGGCGTCACGACATGCGATAAAATTAAATATAATAATTTGACTGAATTCTACTGAGATGTTTAAGGTCTCTTAGGGGTTAAAGTGAATAATACATTAAACATAATTATTATTAAATCTAAATTTCTTAGACATGTATATGGTCTCTAGGCGTCATAACATGATAACATCAATTTTCTTTGCTTAGTCTTAAAATTATACTTGCAATGCAATTGAAATCAGAGCAAGCTATTAAGTTTCAGAAACGCAGCGCCACAAAAGCTGCGTGGACGCATTGCTTCACGTCATTAAATATCTTTGTTTACTAACAATGTCTAGGGGTCGATGATCCGCATGATGACATGCTGCCAATTGTGACATAATGACTTTCATTCATCACCCTGTTAATGAAGAGCTCTATAAAGCTCTATTTAGAATATTATGAAACAACTAGTAATTCTACAAGTAATCAGTGAACTTAACAAAATGTCTTGAAAAAACCGGCCAAGTGCGAGTCGGACTCACGCACCGAGGGCTCCGTACAAAATAAACGCTACAAACGGCCGTTATTTATGAAAATTCAGTGTTTTCAGGGCCTACTCCTAAGCAAAATGTACGCGGTGTTCGGTCATTTTATATTCGTTACTGACATAGACAGACATAAAATCATTATGTTTTTAGTGTTTGTTGTTATAGCGGCAACAGAAACACTTCTTATTCATTTGTGAAAATTTCAACTGTCTAGCTATCACGGTTCATGAGATACAGCCTGGTGACAGACGGACAGCGAAGTCTTAATAATAGGGTCCCGTTTTCTTTGGGTAAGGAATCTTAAAAAACCAAAAACCCAAATTGAACCTATATATACATATATTAATTATTTTTATGAATACATAAATCTTAAAATCTCATGACTACCACGCCTTAATGATGTGATTTAGCCACTTATTTAATAATTTTATACACAGAAGCAGTACCTGCATGCTTTTTGGCTAGTTTGTATTAAGTTTTACAATACGGTGGGTATCCATTTTTTTTTCCTTATTGAGGGTAATTCGTGTCGGATAGTACTGTTATCTCTCACCTTTAAGTCCCATCTTCATTACACGCATATACAAAAATAAAAAAAAATAAAAGTTTTCTTTTTACTGAACATTATATACCAATGTACTCCAATGAGTCACTGAACTGGATGGTTAAAGTTTGTCGGTATACTTTTTCCTACCCTGTATATATTTGATTCTTTTTAGGACAACATATGAGCTGCCTGGACGTTTTCATACAAGTCCATTTTCCGAAGCTTGACTCGATAAATGCAGATGTTTATGACATCGACAGTTATTGCGTGTACCAGATTACCTACATGTTGATGACATGTGCATGTTCTACGAAGGTTGCCTGGTTGCGCCCGCGGCGTTGTCTGTCTCGTGGGAAGTAGAGCGATTGTCTGCCTACGCTTATTGGCAGAACAATTCGATTTTTTAAGAAATGTTTTGGAAGTTTTACTTTAGATTAAAAGTATATTATAAAATTGAAAAATAATAATATCTGTAGGTACATTTTCTGTCCCTGTGTAGCCATGGTCGTTCAGGGTAGGCAGTTCCTCTGTGCCTGTATGGAGCCATGGTCGTTCAGGGTAGGCAGTTCCTCTGTGCCTGTATGGAGCCATGGTCGTTCAGGGTAGGCAGTTCCTCTGTGCCTGTATGGAGCCATGGTCGTTCAGGGTAGGCAGTTCCTCTGTGCCTGTATGGAGCTATGGTCGTTCAGGGTAGGCAGTTCCTCTGTGCCTGTATGGAGCTATGGTCGTTCAGGGTAGGCAGTTCCTCTGTGCCTGTATGGAGCTATGGTCGTTCAGGGTAGGCAGTTCCTCTGTGCCTGTATGGAGCTATGGTCGTTCAGGGTAGGCAGTTCCTCTGTGCCTGTATGGAGCTATGGTCGTTCAGGGTAGGCAGTTCCTCTGTGCCTGTATGGAGCCATGGTTGTTCAGAGCAAACAGTTTCTCTATGCCTATATGGAGCCATGGTTGTTCAGAGTAAACAGTTTCTCGGGCAGTGCCTTTGTGCCGACATGGACCGTATGCCACTGAGTGTGATGTACCTGTTTACCCCCCCCCCAAAACGCATGAAAAAAAACACGGCTTGCCATCGCCATTAAATGCTCTAAGATTGCAAAAAGCCAATGATGACAGTAGTCTATGGGGCAAAAATATAGTTACTAGAAGGTCGACAAGATAGTTGATAGATAGTTGTACCCTCGGGGCACCAGCAAATTAGCCAGTCATCTGGTTTGATTTGTCAGCTCTCGATGCCGTGACGTCAGCTTCCGTTATGTAACATAGTTATTGGACTCATTTGATGCCAGTACATGCGTATAATTTATGTAATGAGTAACAAATGAGGTACCTGGTATTTTATAATATACATTTTTATTTAATAGGAGAAAAGAACAAGAAATTAGCAAAAGGACGCATTTATTTGTTGTGATTGTAGAAACTACACCGTGAATTTAAAAATTGTTTATATGATTTTATGCAGATTATTTCTGAAGTCCCAATGATATTTGAATGTAGTATTATTGGTTAGACGAGCAAGCAAGTCAGAATAAGGATGCATCTTGCCCGGGTTATTCCCACCTGTTACCACCATCTTGTTAGCAGTGGTAACTGGTAACAACTTAGCTGGGAATTTTTCCCCCCTCTGTTACCAGGTGGTAACTATTGGGAATAAAATTCCCAACCACCCACAATAATGGCACTGTGGGTGATTGATTGATCGTCGTGTTTCAAAAAACGCAGACACCCACAAAGGCATCCGATTGTTCTTTTCAGAACCCTGTGTTTCTTGTAGACGTCAATCACAAAATGATCTTATTAAAACAATTATTGAAACCCGACGATCAATCAATCAGCTACAGCTGCATTTACTTTAGTGGTAACATTGGTAACAGATGAGGTAAAAAATCCCAGCTGTTACCACTCGTAACAATTTGGTGGTAACAGGTGGGAATAATCCTCTTACCCGACTGCGGTAAATCAAACAAAAAGGGGGTTACGACCCTGTTCACCTTTGCGACAAGGTCACAAAGTAATTCAAACAAAAATAAATAAATAAAAGGAAAGTGATGGCAAGTAGCAAATCCTTGAGAACAATACCTTACGCAACAGTTTTTGCCGCAGTACTCTTGACTTTCTTGACAGATCTAGTGCAGCGGTCAAGGCACATGCGCGAGAGGTCGGACCTGCGCACACGCAACTATAACCTCTATGTTATTAACGTTGAGTTTAAAACCCACCTATCACATTCTGGCAGCAATAAGCTCGCGGTAAATACAGTTTGTGATATATGTATGTAGTTTTAGAAGACAAATTTGGTCATGAAATAAGCCGAGGAGAGTTTATGTACAACTAGCTTTTGCCCGCGACTTCGTCCGCATTAAATTCGTTTATCGCGGATAAGGGTATTTTTCCGGGATAAAAAGTAGCCTATGTCCTTCCGGAGGACTCAAACTATCTGCATACCAAATTTTATCCAAATCGGTTCAGCGGTTTAAGCGTGAAGATGTAACAGACAGACAGACACACTTTCGCATTTATAATATTAGTATGGAAGTGTGGATTCGGTACAATGCACATATCTATAATATTATAAAGTTGTACAATATTGTGTGAGTTTATTTACATAACGATAATTCAACATTCATTACAGACTGGGAAATATATATGGTTACCAGTATAAAACTTAAAACTATAGATAAAAAAGTTCCCCCAATGTCTCTGCCGGACGGCAGGGAGCCAAGAAAGCTGGCAGCATTGCCACGCTGAATGGCAATGCTGATTCCCTGGGCTAAGAAAGTGCCAGCCCTCTGATCACCCGATACTTCGCGTAACCTCTTTGAAATATCTGGTTGGTTGAAGTTGTAAAGTTGTAAAAATTACATTGAAGATATTTTCAAATAATAATGGATGCAGACTACAGACGATTCGGTCACTGAAAAAAACTGGTTTTTTTTTGTATGTTTATATGTGTCGTTGTGACTTCATCACGCCAAAACAGCGAAACCAATTTCAACTATTTTTGGTACACGGGTAGCTGGGCATCGACAGATGGTTATAGGATACTTTTGACTCCATTACGCTGAAGGAAAAAAGAGGGGTTATGACTTCTCCTCCGATGACAAAGTTGCGGGCACCTTCTAAAACAATATACAGACAGACGTACACTGTACAAGTGTATATTTGTATAGAGATAAGACTCAAATTATGACACATTTTGCACGTACTAGAGATTTTGACAAATAGCTGCTGAACAGGTTGCATGCTTGTTTTCACGATCGTGATCTTAAATGGACGAGTTTAGAATGTACAGGATTTTCCAAATTGGCGAAAGTTCAAGTTACTCGTACGTTGCAAAATTTCAACTGCTAATGCATTTTGCAAGACATGTTGCCTAAAAGTATTTTCTTGTATTACTTCTACTAGCAGCGAAGTGTCGTATAGGACATTACATCGCAAGATCATAATTGTTTCTTAGATGCATAGCACTTACGACATTACGGTATTACAATTTTATTGAAATGTCGAGTGTTGTACAGCCAGCGACAAATAGTCTACAGCATCCAAAGAGCCAAATTATAGTGTCACACAACTTTATGCTCATAAGAATAAAGATGTGTTGTGTGTTGTGAACCCCCGACAAAAAAGAGGGGTGTTATAAGTTGCACGTGTCTGTGACTCTGTGTATCTGTGTATATGAGTATCTGTCTGTGGCATCGTAGCGCCCATACGGATGGACCGATTTTAGTCGGTTTTTTGTGTCATAGATAATTTTATCCTGAGTGTTCTTAGCTTTGTTTGATGAAAATCAAAGCACTCCTCGCCAAGATATTCAGCTTTTAATGGAACAAGTGACCGGATCTCAGCCAATATTGAAGCTAGGAACTCCAAATTTTGTTATGTTCATTTGTGTCGGGGGGGTTTTATTTTTTTTTATTTTTGAAACAGATTCACACACATCAAACAAACAACCACGCCTATATAGGTAATCAGTTTGCACGGTGCACAATCAGAATCACTCATGGGATTCTAATTCATTTGAAATAAATTGAAACAGCCTAGGGTTAATTACTTCCATGTGGTAACGTAGACTTTGACCTCAAGAGACAGGCCTAGCCTAGTGTGGAGGTAATGGGCAAAATTATTCTGAAATATTCTTGGAAATTGATGTTTTTTTGTAACTATGGATGCTACAGTTTATTTGATGCTGACTGCACTTGCGACCATTTTAGGATTATTAGGACTTTACATATTTTTTTTAGTTTAATCGAAGTTGTGTTTGTTACAATGGTCCCGTTGTCAATTTTGGAATTTCTTTGTATTCATTGAGAACAGTGGCGTGCGGTGCATATAGGCACAAAGGCCCTGCCTACCCTAAACGCCCACGGCTCCACACAGGCACGGAGATAATGCCTACCCTGAAGCTCTAAACGAGCATGGCTTCATATAGGCACAGAAAAACTGCCTACCCGGAACGACCATGGCTCCATATAGGCACAGAGAAACTGTTTACTCTGAACAACAATGGCTCCATATAGGCACAGAGAAACTGTTTGCTCTGAACAACCATGTCTCCATATAGGCACAGAGAAACTGTTTACTCTGAACAACCATGGCTCCATATAGGCACAGAGAAACTGTTTACTCTGAACAACCATGGCTCCATATAGGCACAGAGAAACTGTTTGCTCTTAACAACCATGGCTCCATATAGGCACAGAGAAACTGTTTGCTCTGAACAACCATGGCTCCATATAGGCACAGAGAAACTATTTGCTCTGAACAACCATGGCTCCATATAGGCACACAGAAACTGTTTACTCTGAACAACCATGGCTCCATATAGGCACAGAGAAACCGTTTACTCTGAACAACCATGGCTCCAAGTAGGCACAGAGAAACTGTCTGCCTTGGCCAAAAACCCTCTGCGCGCCACTGCTTCCAGTTGTCTTAGAAACTTGAAATTTGGTATATGAAGGTAGCTCTTATAAAATGGCTGTCTATGTAAAAACCAATATAAAATGACCCTATACTGCGTTTATGGGCAGGGCTCTGCTAACACTGGATTTTAATAGATACAGTGTACATATTTTGTACGGAGCCCATGCGCGAGTCCGACTCGCACTTGACTGATTTTTTTATGAGTTTGTTAATAAAAAATGAAGATAACTTCTTTCAAAAATATGGACAAACAACAGCGTCCTTATCGCTACCCGCGCGGGCGCCGATGATTGCTCTAAATTGCTTGTTCACCTCGTTCCGCCCATCAGCGCTAATTCCACATTTTTGTCCACGATATAAATAAATTAAAACTATTATTACATCGTCTATTAAAGTTTCAACTAAATTCGCAAAAATACAATTTGACGTGGGAACATATTTTGCTGACGTTAAAATATTTTTTCTCATAACAGTTTAACTTTAACTTTAACTTATTCATTATTTAACTCACGTTTTTTTTGGAAACCGAAAACTCTTTGAGATACTTTTTAACCGTTTTACACAGTCTGTTAGTTTCATACGGGAGAATATTTTATCCAGCTATAGTTTCTGATTATACAAAACATATGGGGGTAAGTATTTTTTTATTAGTTTTATTAATTGCGCGCAGGATTTGAACCTGCGACCGCTTCTTTAACGCAGAAGTGCTCTGACCAACTGAGCTATCGCAACTTTACGTACGTGGCTTGAAATTTTCGAACACAATCTAGTTAGCACTAATAGCGACCTTTGTATCTTTCTTATTTTTAAATGCTAAGCGCATTCGGTATTATTTTATTAATGAGGCATATTTTTTGCCGAGCAGGAATGTACATAATATAACTTGGTTTGACAAGTAGGATGACGTGACGTATACGTAAATTAATCGATTGGATGTATTATATTGCGTGCTCAATTATTCATGTATGAAAAAAAATTAAGCACTTTTTTAACGAAATGTATGTATTTACATTAGGATTTATTGTGTCGGAGAGGGCTGCGTTCTGTTGAAGCATTAAAATATTCCCCTGTATGAAATTTATACACTGTATAACCAACTAGCTCAGGTTTATTTTAGAAAAGTTCTGAAAATTTTACGGTTGAAGAAAAATACTAAATTATAGAAATGAAACTTGGCAAATGAAGCATTTCGTACAACAAACTGAATTGTTTAATATTTTCTTCTGTTAAGCGATTATTACTCATTGAAATAAAACAATTTAACGGATTATATCGCGTATATTTTCTCATTGGATTGTTTAGTTCAATATTCTTTAAGTACAATTATGAAGATGTAATAATGAAATGTCTATACATTGAAGATATTTTCTCAAAATAAGTGATTAAAATTGTTTTGTATGTTTGTACAGATCGCTGTGGCTTCATCACACCAAAACGGTTAAAGTAAAAAAATAATTATTTTGATACACGGGTAGCTGGACATCCACAGATGGTTATAGGATACTTTTTGCTCGACTGTGCTGAAAGAGAGTGTTGTTACTTTTTTCTCCTCCGTTAACAAAGTTGCGGGCACTTTCTAGTGTTTAGATAAAGTTAATTGTATTAAGATGAATAAATCATTAAAACCAATAAAGCATTAATATGTTTTTAAACTCTCTCCTTATTCGTAACGGCCCGTGATTGTCCGGAATCAATCGGACTGCAGATGATACATAAATAACCACTTAACATCAATTCAATATCGCGCCGACTTATGCCAAAGTGAACCATCAATATTAAAAATAAATATAAGGGACAATCTTACACAAATCAACCTAGTCCCAAACTAAGCAAAGCTTGTACAATGGGTACCAGGCGATACGTACTAATATAGATAAATATAATACTTAAATAAATTGAAAGCATCCAAGACCCAGGAACAAACATACGTGCGCATTACACTAACACTTGCCCTGGCCGGCATTCGAACCCGGGAACGCCAGCTTAGTAAGCCGTTGTGCAACCAACTTAGCCACGTGTCGTCAAACAATGACGTATAATTTACTGAATTACGTCATTGCTTGAATACGCCACTGAAAAAATCTGACAGCAAAATATCTACTAGAGAAGGAGCCTGCCGTCAGCGGAGGAAAAAAATCATTAACCTCTTTTTTTTTAGGGTAGTCGGCTAAAACTCCTCTAACTATTTGTGAATGATAGCCATGTACCATAAATGGTTGAAATCTGTTCAGCTGTTTGACGTATAGAAGCCGCAAAGACACAAACATATAAAAAATAAATATGTTCGATTGAGTCACCTTCAAATAGTTCGTATCAACTATTTTTTTCAAAATATCTTCAATTTACAGACATTTTTTGGACGACCGGTTTGGCTCAGTGGGAGTAACGTTGCCTGCGAAGCTGAGGTCCTGGGTTCAAATCCCGGTAAGGGCAAATATTTGTGTGATAAGCATAAATATTTGTTCCTGAGTCTTGGATGTTTTCTATGTATATAAGTAATATATCTATTAAATATATCGTCGTCTAGTACCCATAACACAAACCTTTATTGAGCTTACCATGGGACTAGAGCGATTTGTGTAATATTGTCCCGTAATATTTAATACTTTATTTTATTTAATTTTTACAATTTTGTAATGGTATCGTTGGTGCCGTACTGCATGTCACATGCCACGCCCGCCACACACACTACGGTTACTCTACATCTGTGTGAATGATTACATATTATAGTATTTACGTTCCGTCTACAACCTAAAGTTTACCCAATCATATATTCAGAGAATTCCCTCTGCGTATAGATTTACGCACGTAAATAAGAAAATACCTAGAATTTGTGGTTTTATTAGTCAAATAACGTTATTATTACCTATTATCGTCACTTAATTTCCAGTGTTTGTGTTTTGTTATGACTTATAGTTTAATTGGTCAAATATTTTCCTAAACCACTTAAATATGTGACATTTTAAACCACCTCATAAACATTATTACCTTGAAGTTAAATAAAATATAACTTAAAATAAATTAGTGATAGTACCCAGATTGTTGCGGTTATTTCATCATAAAAGTTATTTATATCATCAAACCTTACAAAAGTCGGCCATTTTTCTTATAATTTTCATTGAATATTGAAAAAATACATTACACCCAATAATATTACATTAGCTGGTCTGTTTTTTTTACAATTAAGCGTTTTTTTTATATATAATTTTCAGTAGCGTTACGTTAATAGAGAAAAAAACATACCTACTTGGGCCGCACGCCTCACTAAATATCGTTACAAAAAATAATATTCTGAGTTAACTTTTTATCAAACCAAAGTGCAATCCCGAGGCTGAGTTTATTTTTCTCGAAATTATCACGACATTTCTTTCCGTCGTGATGATTACCTTGAGACAATAATGACGATTGAATCGAGCGTTTAAAACGTTCGGAGATTCGCCCACTTACTTACTAAAATGTTACGAAACTGAGATGAACATTTGGGACACATTTTTTCTTGTATGAGGTTCGAATGCACAAACGATTCTGAAGCTGTAAGCCCAAAACAAACAATATTTTAAAAAAAGGTATTTTTTTCTGCGAATCACTTGATCTCTAATTTTGAGTTCTAATTCTAAAGCTATTTACTTAGTATTGATAGCGCGGGCAACACCCCCATACATTTTATAAATTAACTAAATAACTCACAAACGGTACGGACACGTCTGCTATCATTCAATTGAGTCATACAACGAATGGCGGCGACGGCGGGAATTCACTTGTTTCCGTCATAATGATAATTATTCATCATGTTTATATGAAATTCGCAAGTATTATGAAGGAGGGGAAAATATAACGGTTAAATAAAGGTGATGTGCCTATTGGGAATTTCCAAATTGTGTTTTTTTTACTCCTGAAAATTAATTACAATGTTCTATTTCCGACACGAATTGTTATGAAATAAACTATATCTATCTTTTATGGTTTCATACCTCAAAATTAAAAGCGAATCCCTTATAGAATCATTTTGATATGCACTTTGTAAAAACCATTTTTCTCAGGAACACGTGGAGTTATCAAGTTGAAATTTACATCAAATACTGATATCTGCAGTCTTTTAAAGCTGTAAAAAAAATTAAGCTTCTAAGTCAACGCAATCCAAAGATACAGTCATTATAAAAGGTCTTTCCATATAAATTGCTGTCCATGGAAAACCTACATGGTAACCAGGTGTCGTACAAACTTGAAATTTGGTATCAAAGTAGCTCTTATAGCACAACGATCGCTAAAAATCTTTAACTTTTATGTCTATGTCAAAACCAATTGAAAATTACCCCAAACTGCGTACATCTTGCTTAGGAGCAGGACTCTGCTAATACTGGATTTATTAAAATCCACCATCCGAATCAACGTACCATATTTTTGTACGGAATCCTCTTTACCTCTTATTGTGCTATAAGAGCCTAGGTAGTGATATAGGAACTCTACCTGTCATAAAACTTTGCCCTCTAAATTTCGATGTCTGCATTATAAACATTCGCCAATTTCACTAATACCTACAGTCTGTTAGTTATTAATGACTGTTTAAAGGCTGATTAAGTGATGACACTTGTCCAATGATTGACATTACGCCGATTCAGCTATCAATAATAGATGCATGATGAAATTTGGACACAAGTATATGAGAGACTTAACAAAGCTGTAATTCTGTTGAGCAATGCAAATACAATTCAAATTACCAGAACCATATGCAGGTGCAGTTTATTTTTAAAAGTGTATAATTACTGCGGTAATTATAGCTAAAACTAGGGGAAACGTATGACTAAAGTTCTAAGTTTTTCCCCGTCATCGTCGTCGTCAAATAGCTGATTTTTAGGGTTCCGTAGCCAAAATCGCAAAAACGGAACCCTTATAGTTTTGGTCATATTTTTTTTATGACATAGGAGGCAAACGAGCAGACGGGTCCACACCTTCGCCCATAGACACTTGCATCACGGAGGAGGCACAAGTGCGTTGCAGGCCATAAAATAACACGCTCTTGGCCCATTTTTTGTGTGTAATTTCTTGGTTGGACCCATAGTAAAACCTCAGTATGAACCCCTGTCACTCCAGCTTCAATATCTGCCAAACAAAGCGAGTGAAAATATCTGACACGTCCTAACAGCCCCAGAAATAGAGTCGTTTCAGGTATTTATGAGTGCTTTGTTGTGGCAGATATTAATGCTGTTAACATGCCTATACACGGTGCCCATGAGGAATGGGAAAGATTCTAACCACCCATTCCTAAAGGCCATTAGGAGTAAAAAATGTTATATGAACCAAGTCAAATTCCGCAAAAAAGAAAAAACAATATTTCTCTTAGCTTCTCTATGAAAATAATCCCTTTTAATATTGTGACCATTATTTTTCCAAAAAGGATGATTTTAGTGAGTAGTAGCTGTCACTTTGACGTCTGTCAATAGCGACGCGAAACTTGGCCACAAATGTGTCAACGACGCGATAAAAAGAGCTAGTACTTTAGTAATCACAATAAATTGTTACCATTAAAATTTATAATATCTTCAAAACTAAGCCAGATTTGCCTGAGGTATAAATTACATTTTATGCTCGTAATGACCTTAGGAATGCGTGGTTTAAATCTTTCCCATTCCTCGCGGGCACCGTGTATAAAGGCGGGAACGAAAAATTACTGTTTTAAAAAACTCAATACATATTCAACCAGACTCAAACCTTATGATTATGACCTTTGTTCAAAAGACTGTGTATCCGATAGACAGATCTCACTAAGTAGGTATGTTTATTAATGAACTGAGCAGCAATGTTTACCACGAAGCCACTAATGTGTATAAAACAAACACCCACAAAAAAAATCTTGTTTCTACGAACCATGAATGAATACCATAATCAATCGCGCCATACATTCTCGCATTCATCAGAAACTCATCGCAAAACAGCTCTTATTAGTTGAACACAACACAACTTTTATAAACGTTATGTAAGCAGTTGTATGGTGCGATTGAATGCATTTCGTTTTTGATAACACTTAACCTTCAATTTTTTATGAGTTTAAAGTCACACATGAGTGAATCACGAAATTTTGGTATTTTTGGTGGCACTAATTATACGGTGAAGATACGGGACAAAATTCAAATTCAAATTGTTTATTCTGTAAGCAGGCCACAAGGGCAATTTTACAAGTCTGACTCTACGGCATTTCCCAAAAGGAGACCACTGTTGAGAAGAAAGCCGAAACAAACTCAACAGTCAGTCATGTTTTCAAAATAATTCTTAACTATTACAATATTAAGTACTTACACAAAGTGATCCTATCATCATCATAATCATCATCATAAGCGAATCTCATCATCATCCCATGGCATGCCATTGAGCTCGGTCTTGAGCTTGGAGCAGATGCTTTGAGTGATATTTAAAATGGCAGCTTTACCGATTAATGTACAATCGGCTACAAAGAAAAGTATTTGGGTAATTCTCAAATGATTAATGTAATTTAGTCACGACCATTTGCAAAAGTTAAAGGTTTCCAGGAAGTTAAATATTCTAATACTTATATCCTGAGAATTATTATATCCTGAGTCACTTTATTAAACTACGATATAAAACGATATAAGGCAACAAAAAATATGTTTTCTAACCAATCCATACTAATATTATAAATGCGAAAGTGTGTCTGTCTGTCTGTCTGTTACCTCTTCACGCTTAAACCGCTGAACCGATTTGGATGAAATTTGGTATGGAGATAGTTTGAGTGCCGGGGAAGGACATAAGGCTACTTTTCATCCCGGAAGAATACCCTTATCCGCGATAAACGAATTTAAGGCGGACGAAGTTGCGGGCGGAAGCCAGTAGTCTAATAAGTAATCTCGTCAGTATGTTAATATTAGCCTAGATTATCAGCATTTTTCTATGTAACTCTATCACAATTGTCTCCTGAGATACGGGTCAAGAAAAAATGGATCCACCCATCAGTGAATCAAAATATCCTTTATTAAATTTTCCCATTGTCATTTTGTAACAACACAAACAGTCCAAAGAAGCACGTGTTCTGACCAAAACATACAGACAGTATGGTAGTATCGTAAACTACGATACGCGCATGTTTACATAGATGGCGTAGTAGTGACCACGTGACCTGCGATATCGACTATCTTATGTGATACAAAAATACAATGACTATGCTGAAAATTGCTTACTAAGAAAACATTAATAACGTTGATTTTTGTCGTTGAATATTGCAGAAAGTAAAATTTTGCTATTAAAAGCAAACATTGTTGGATAATGATGTAAGTTACTATCATATTTTTTATCATTTGTCATAATCAAGCATCATGTGTCCAAAACTATGAGACCATTTTTTTCAAGGTTCTTTTAAATTAAACCTTTTTTTAATGTAGTTTTATGAGATGATTGTCCAAAAAAATATCGAATTGTTTATTATAATTAAATATATGATACGCTACGAAAGCTATCGCCGTTGCTTAGGTATATTTAGTGTATTAAATGGTCTCTTCGCAAATTAATAATACCTACCTTAACATAACAAAGTATACGAGAGTTAATGCATAATTCTCTGTTACGAATAATGAATCATTTCTTAAACCTCGACCGTCTTTTACCAGATTGATTAAATCGTAACACTATATTGAATAATAACTATCGTAACCTAATCAAACGTGACATATAGTAGATTCTATAGCAACAGTTCACTTCTCCATTCTAGAAAAACATTAGTAACGCTCACATATAGAATCAATCAACTATAACAATAAATGCTTATTCACCGATCAATCTACTCAATTGTGATTAATCATGCATCAAAGCAAAGCATCTCGCTTGAATCTCGAAAAGACAATACAAAGCTGAAATTCAAAACTATTATTATGGGTCTAAAGTTGAATGATAAAGGTAAATAAACAATATGGCGTTAGACCCGGCGTATTTAAGTTTAATTATTTGTGCAAACCGTGAACGTAAATAGTGTTATAATCTTGAAATGGCTCAAAGAGTTTGATAAACATCGAAAGCCATGTGGTTTAATTTAAAAAAATGGGACTTGCTCCTAGTCCCAGCAGAAGTACAGTCACAGCAAACTTCTCGAAAGGGCCTCTACGTGATGAATCCATATCCCTACGTAAGCCTCTCAAAAATCCGGGACATACGAGCCCGGAACTCAAGGTGAGATACAAAAAATTATAATAATACCTAGTAATTTAGTAATGAATCGAATAGTTATTCATTTTCCCCAGTCACAAGTAAGTACATAAGTTTCTTCTATCCTAATTCCTGTAAACTATAACCGAATACACGGTTTTATTTATTTTCATCGTACATGTAAACGTAACATTACTTTACAATACTTTATCATAAAGAAAAATGTAAGTCACGCTTATACAAATCAATTAAACATAACATCAATTATTGATCGATGAATAAACTCGATTAAATTGTAGTCACCAAAAATAATCACCATGCATCAAAACCTTGAAATTGCTTAAAAATACAAAACGAACCCTCATGAAATGAAAAAGTCGTAACATCCAGGGCTATGGTATCAATCCAAAACACAACACTGTTTACACTGCACTCCTGCGCGGGCGCAGCGCGGGCGACCGTATGCGTGCGCGCGGCTCGTGGCACTGGTTAGCATCGGCCACGCGACCCGGTTAAGGACCATGTCCTTAACATACTGATAGATTTGCGTGAGAATCAATTTTGTCCGTTATGGCCAAAATGATAACTTTTAGGATCCCGTAGGTTAGGGTCTGTTCCCTTGGAACCCTGTTACTAAGCGCTGTCTGTCTGCCACAGGGCCTTAAGAGTCCCCGGTAAGCTCGGCCGAATTTCACCTTCCTATACAAACGGAGTTTCGTTCTCATTTTAAAACCACGTATTGGATAGTAATGAAACTTTGCATATACAATGACATGAGGTATATGTAGGCTTGTAATTAGTTTATATGGCTCCAGTTTTTAAAACAAACGAAATACAGCAAAAACAAGTTTTGTATGAAGCACTTAAATTCGCTGAATTTTTTTTCACTGTTGTATCTGAAGCTACATAAACTAATTACAGGCATGCATATACCTTAACTTATTCCCAGTAGAAAGTTTCAGAGCAAACTAGCTAGTCGTTTCAAAATGAGAGCGTAACGACGTATGTATGGAGAACCGAGCTTACCGGGGAGTCTTAATAGTCTAAGATCTGAATATACAAAGACCTTATTATGACCCATCCCTTTATGCGATGAAAAAACTTGTTTTTCTTGGTTATTATTGTGGTTATTATTGGTGCTGTACGCACGATGCATTCTTTTATCCAGTCTCCATTCCAATTCCACTTGACAGCTTTCGACAATCGAAACTCCTGACAGCTCGCTTAAGGCTGCGTTCACAAAAATGTTTTCGTGCGTACAGTTCTCCGTGGCGCCACCTATGGTCTCACCGGAAGACCAGCGCTGGCTTTAGAGCCAGCATTATGCTGATGTGGGACCATTTCGGGGCATACTTAGTTTAGTAATTTATTTTTGTATTGCTGTATAAATATGCCCTCGAATAAATGTATTTTATTTTTATTTCTTAAATATATTTTATATCATATTTGATATGTTAAAAAACATATCTCAAGTAGGGTGCCTAAAAAAATCCTGTCCAGGCTGTGATTATTTAGTATTCCAGTATTAGTAGAGCCCTGCTCCTAAGCGAGATGTACCCGGTGTTCGATCATTTTATATTGGTTACTGACATTAACTCTTGAACCGTAATACCGAACACTTAGAATTTTCACAGAATCTGTATTTATTACTTAGGCCGCTATAACAACAAATAGTTACTATAAAAAGGACAAACAAAAGGCGGTTTAAGGTGAAGAAAAAAACGGTCAATTGCGAGTCTGACTCGCGCATCGAGGGTTCCGTACAAACTTTCATTTATTCTGACTTAACTGGCCGGTTGAGTTAAGTTTGCCACTGGTATCTATGGCGTCACATACAAATGAGAGCTAAACTTAACCAAACCGGGTTATTAAAATGATTTTTGGTGATTAAAAAAATAACACAAACAGATAATAATATATGGTAATAATTTTCCTGCAATATTCATCTTAAATTATATAATGCAAGTTTTCAAATTTTTCGCTTGGTAAACTTGGGAGATAAAGGGGGGAAATGATATTTGATTCCTCATTTTCCTCAGTAAAACGAAATTTAAGCACAGTTACAAAATAAAAATTGTTACAAAATGTGCAGATGAAGATGTATCTCGTCGCCACCCTTAAATCACTTATCGTTTAGGAGTTCCAGTGACCTTCCGTGGTCTTCTTCATCAGTCTCACTTCACCTATGTACATCTTGAATGCAAATGCTTATTATGTTTCTTAATTAAAAAATTAAATCATATATATACCTACAATATTTGAGGAGTTTCTTCAATTCCTGGTGCCATCATCAAATCTTCACTAAAATTAAATGGGACCAATCCGGAGGCAACTCCTTTCAAAGAAAAAAATCTAAATCGGTTTATAAATGACGGAGTTCTGAGGTAACAAACATTAAAAAAAATACAACCGAACTGATAACTCTTTTTTTGGGAGTCGGTTAAAAAAACAAAAGAAAAAATCGTGTACCCTCCGAGCACAGCTCTCTGTCTGTAGATATTAAATGCGTTCGATTTGCATCCAAACGTGATATACCGACACAGGTACGTTAATAAAAGATGTCTGAATATTACATATCTCGTAGTTCTCAGATGCTGCGGTTTTCCTTAATCCAGTATATTTCCTTTTGAGTCGCCATGTTTATTTAGCTGAGAAATACGATTTATCGTTCTTAACCGACATGAAAACAGGAGGTTCTTGAGAAATATGAGACCCGGGTGTCTACGTAGATTCAGGGTTCACAGGAATAACATAAGTCCTTTAGCTGCAATATTTAAACTTAAATTCTTAATTACAGTTGCGTTTCTAGGGTTCCGTAGCCAAATACTCTTCAAAAAATAATTGTAACAGAGGTCACTGAATTGAAAAATACCTTTTTGGAATTTTTGTATGTTTTTATGTCGACACATACAAACATACAAAAAATCCAACGACTTGTGGCTTCATCACGCCAAATCGTCTAAATGGATTTCAACTATTTTTGGTACACGGGAAGCTGGGTATCCATAGATGGTTATAGGATACTTTCACCCGACTACGCAGAAGAAAAAAACAGAGGAGTTATGATTTTTTCTTCTGCTCGATCAAAGAAGTGCTTAATAAATGTACCTCCTACCACACCACAGTAGAATGTCCGGCGCGTACAATTGTTTCTTTCATAGATTATCTGTGTCAAAATCAAGTCCGCCATATTGATATCAACTTTGTTTTATTTTGCTATTCTGTTGACAAGTTAATTGTCATTTTTTCGGAACCAAACCGTCACAATCGCTGTCTAGGAAATAAGTGCATGCTTGTTTAGGTATATTTAGATTGTAAGCCTATTTCTACACACTTGTTTTTGTTTGTTCTCCAATAAATAAATAAATAAATAAAAAATGGCAGAAACGGAACCCTTTTAGTTTCGTCATGTCCGTCCGTCTGTATATGTCACAGGCATGGACCTATAAAATAAGCGGACGGAGTCTTTAGAACATTCAACTGAAGCCAGCTAAAGGTGCGTCCACATTTGTATCATTTGCCCGTATCAGATCATCGTCGCATGGCATGATCACGTGTCACGATCACGCGTTTGGACGTTGCGCCGATCCGATCGCTCGAAATCCATTTGCTACGCGTATCACACACTTATATGGGAAGAGTGCGGCATGATTGGCACGCCGACAGTGAGCGTCCAAATAGCGCGATACGCAGACTTGCCACGGCACGGTATCGGATACGAGCAAATGATACAAGTGTGGACGCACCTTAATGGCGGACCGCGTCAATGAGTGCATTTTAACAGAGTTGCCATGTACAACAAAATTTCCCCAATCACGAAATAGGTTTTAAATAATAATTTTCCCGTAAAAAGGTTAGAACACAATACTTGTAAGATTCAGATGTGGATAATATCAAAATAAACGGATTAAAACGGAAAATCTAATAGTTATTAATAGAACCTGGAGTTTTTCATTTGGTAAACTTACCTTTTTTGGTAAAGAATTAGTAACCGTTCTAATCATTCGACCTTCGGTGTAGTATAAATTTGTAGCCTCAAAATGCATAGTACTGATTACGCTCGTTTTGGATGGTGTTCAATTATTTTATTCCTACATTCTCTTATAATTTTCATGTCGTAAATTATTTCTTTGAGATTTGTCCACTCTAGGAAACCTAAATAATATTTTCGATGAGTTTAAGACGTAATTCCACGATAATTAAACAAATCTATATACTGAAATAACAATTCTCACGTTTTATCAACTTATTTTTCATTAAAAAATAATTAATTTAACGCAATACCAATCTCCCTAACTTTTAGGATAATTACCCCATTTTTTAATTGAGCGCACTGGTTTCGTTGTATGAATTTTATCGTATGACAATTTAAAATGTTAAATTTGAAAATAATATTGATTTACGAGTTTGTTACCTATAAAAAGTAATGCTCTGAGTTTTTTCCTCACTCCGCTGTGGTTCCAACAACGTTGGACAGCGCAAGACGGCATATTTCAATTATATTATGTCATTCTGAGAGATCTGTATTCGACGGAGTCTCGTTTAGTTATGGCGGCCGACTGACTTACTATGGTTTAAATGTGTGTGTGTCTCTCCTAAGGACAAGCGATTTGACAGTTACTGACTTGCTATGGTTGCTTCACTTTCATGTTCTAAAGACTCCGTCCGCTTATTTTATAGGTCCATGGTCACAGGCATTTTACTCAAAAGCTACAGAATGTATATTAGTGAAATTTGGAATATAGGTGTCTCGTATAAGTCGCTACTTAGTTTGATAGTTAAATAACAAATAATAATATTTGTAGGGGAGTAATATCCATACATGTAACCGCGTGAAAAAAAATCAGAAAATATCAATGTGTGGCACGGGACTTACGACAGATCTTTTGAAAACATTTTGAGGCGTCCAATTTTTTTTTTTATATATATTAAGTTAATATTTTCAGAAATAATCGCTCCGGAAGTAGCATAAATTATGTCCCCTCCCTCTATTTTACCTTATATCCGAAAAATATGTAGAAAATTACAAAATAAAGCTTAATACTTCAATCAAGTTACTATATTAACGAGACTAGCTGTACGCACAGTGACGTCATACAACATGTGACAGGCACGGGTAACAACCAAGTCGGCTCATTTGCTAATAAATTCCTCCCAGTTAAACATCTATGAAGGAACTTACAGACAAGCATAAGTAGGCGAAGTTCATTGCCCTTCCTCGGGATTTCTCATTCAGCTTGGGTTACAAGTACAGTCACCCACATTAATATTCTGACAAACGGGAAGCACTCAACAATTTCTGCCACGATATAAAGCTTAGGTATCACACACTCAGATAAAAGGGATATCGACTGTACTGTATTCAAATAAAAATGAAATTTTGATGCAAATGGTAGTCTTTATGATATAAATCCAAAAAAAATTGAGTTCGATACCTTATACGTATAGCTTGTTTTATGAGCCTTTGTAAGGAAAGCTCATCTTTAAAGTGTGAAAATATTAATATAACTAATAATACCATTGAATAACCCATGAAATTTATGGTAACGTTTGTTATAAAACCATGTCTTTAAACGGTAGTTTTAACATAGCTGCAAAACAAAGTTCTCAATTTCCCCATACTAGTGTGCCTACTCTGAGCTGAGTTTACGATCGGCGCTAGCGAGTATCTCGTATCGGGAGTCGTGAACATCTCTCGCACGCGCTAATAGTGCGAAAGAGATAGACCGTCATCGAGCGCCCGATACTCACTCGTGCCGAACTCATGGTAGGCGCACAGCTAATAGGAACGTGCGTCGTCAGGCCACACGTTCCTAGGCTTTCGTACGGAGCGTGTTTTGGGAAAGTCCAAAGTAAGTGTGGAGTTTTTTATGAGATCGAAGTAGTTTTTTTAACAATATATCTATTATTGAAAGGTCATTGTATAACATACAACAGAAGAAAGTTGTCAAATGTTGTCAACATCCGTATATACATAATATCTATATTACCTATTATTATATAAAATTTTAAAAAATGAATGTCTGTACATTGAAGTTATTTTCAAAAAATGTGACCGACTATTTGTAGGTCATTGAACGTTTTTTATTTTTTTCATGTTTCTTAAAAAAAAAGTTTCTATGTGTCGTTGTGCAGGCTTTATCGACTGCTACTAGAATTCTTCAATTCTTTGTATATACACAGGTATGGCTGGTCATCCACAGATGGTTATAGGATGCATTTTATCTGATTATGCTGAAGAAAAAAGAGAGTTTTTGTTTTCTCCTCCAATGACGAAGTTGCGGGCCTTTTAGTAAAATATATAAGTACGGATTTACTGAAGAGTGGCGCCTCTAGTGAAACTTGGGAGAAATATTACGTCTTATTAAAGTAGAATTTTTAATCAGCTGGAGTAAACAGACAGATGTCAACGTGAATATTTCGTTGTTTAGAAAGAATTCTACAAAAGTATACATGAAAATACGTGTATCCGGTGATATTATGGTAACTTTTATTCATAAGAAATACTGTACTTCTGCCATAATGAAGTTATAACGGTCGACGTGTGTCCGTAAACGTCAGTTTACTCCGGCTAATTAAAAATCCCACTTAGTATTGCGTGACTCGCGATGCCTCCCAAGATGACATGAAACCTTACACCACGGCCGTCCCATAGTCATTCTGATCCTTAGTACCGTCACGTCTAATAATATGTATACATTTGGGAACTTATGTTTGGAGAACAAGGTTCAGAATACGATTCATGTTTTTGGACATGCAAGTACAGGCCGTAAGATTCCAAACGCTACGATTGAGTAGGTTAGATTGCGTGCGATGAGATGGTGAAGTCGTGTTACTTGAGAGGTGGTTTATAAAGATTATATCACGTGAAACAAGGTCCAAGGTTCAATCTTACTGACTTCGGATAGAGAAGATCGGGATGTTTCCCGTTTTCTTTTTATTGATTTACAAATAAGTGATAATTTTCAACCAATTATCTTAAACCATAACACTCTAACTGCTAACGTTCGCCATAAGCCAAGCCCTAAGCCCTTGGTTCAAATGGTCAAACAGAGGGTTGAATGGAAGTCATTGGGCATAAAAAAGTTAGCTTACTATCATGTTTTTTTTTAATTTAATTTCTTTTACTAATCTATGTAGACTAAAGTAAAAATGTATTCATACGAGGGAACTGTACAAATGTCACAAGAGTTTAAAAAAATATAACTAAAAAACAATATGTGTGAAACTGTATGTTCCCAAACATGCAATTGAAAGTTTGTTGTCATAGCCAGTGTTTAGTCTGTTCCTGAAGCGATATCGACGATAAACAGACAATGCGCTAATCTGAGTGTGAGCTAATGTTTATCATTCTGAGATACGAGTACTAATGTCTGGGTCATAGTTTTGGGTTATTTCAAAAAATCCCAAAAACTGCCAAGAAAAAAAATACTCTGTTGCCAAAATAACCATTCTAATAATAAATAACTTGCTCTCGAAACTACACAGTGATGTGCAAAGCGACTAATTTCTCATTAAATAACAAAGTTAAACGAAAAAATATATATTATTTGAAAACTTGAATAAATTGTGGTCATAAATCTAAGAGAAAAACTAGAATTTCTCACTGACTGGCTCAGATTTTTAAACCGAAATAAAGACTGAAATTTGTCACAGAACTAAAATAAAGCTGGTATTAGAAATTAAATAGTATATCCTACCTTATAATACAACTTTGTGTTTATATTATTAAATTACAAGAATTTGGGAAGACATTGAATGACTATAAATCTATGAGCTATTGTTATCATTTATCTATAGCGTTCATAGAGATTAGAGATATACGACTGGATAAAGAACACTTCACAATGATTATTTGTCCAAATAACATTTTGAGTGGGTTTTTCTGGTTTTACCAATAGGCTGGTTATATCCTGGAAATGGCAGGTTGTTTTTGTTTGAAACTCACTAAGGATAGGAAGATTTCATCGTTGTGATTATATATTGTGGCAACTTTAAACTCTTTTTCTTTACATTTCGCAACAAAATCATCAAAGAGACTTATTGCCGCAATGCACTCTCCATACGTAAAAATAGATAAACAAGACAAGCCGGTGCGACAGCTGATCTGGTATTTTTATCAATGTAGCCATCAGCTGTGCGCATCGTGCCCGCAAATCCCTGCTGATAACGCGCTTGATAACCATGTGTATGTACTTCGGCATATATAATTTACTTTTACAAAATTCTAAAATAACACATGTGTGCCAGGCTAGATTTTCAGCTTTTATTTATCTCCCTATCCCGTAAATTGAAAAAAGATTTTTTTTTGGGCGATTGTGCTCGAATGATCTATAGCTAGTCGGTCTGTTTTTTTTTTCTTAACGTATAAATTTTTTGTTAGTACATAACTTGACATCGAATGTTTGATATTAAGTGATCATTTACGATGCTACTTAATAGGTTTGGACGAAATGTATAACATTAAAACTAAACTGAGTGCTGGTCCTAAACCGAACAAACAAATCTCCTTAAGAAACTTCTAAGAAAGTTTAATAGTTACCAATGATACAGACATCACCGCTTTAGTATGTGAAACAATTAAGAAAGTTTGTGGATATATTCTCCTTGTTCCCAACTATTCAAGATGTACATCAGTCTGACGATCGCTTGGAGCGACAGTTTCGAATCGAAGATATTTTAAACAAACCCGAAAATTGTTATATATACCCGCAGTTTCATTGAAAATAGGAAACCGATTTATCTCCAAAAATACAGCCATTTAATCTCAGGTAAGTAAAAAAAGGGGTCTCATTCGGAATCCCTAATATCTTTTGTCCTAATGTATCGTTTCCCAAATGTATCATTTGCCATAACGGATTTTTTTCAGAAACCGAAATATTTTCAGGATTTAAAAAAAAATCGTCGTATAGATTAGGTTAGGTTAGGTTAGGTTTGTTTTATAACAATCCTGAAAAGTTTTCGGTTTCTGAAAAAAATGCGTAATGGCAAATGATACATTAGGACAAACGATACATTAGGACAAATGACGTTAGGGATTCCGATATAGATCCTTAAAAAAAGATAAATACTAAGTACTAGATTCCTGTTTAGTTACTAACGTAAAAGAACGACGATAACATTCCGGCAAACGCATCATGACTTATCGATCTCATTATTCCATCTTTATTCTCGGCACACAGCACTAAGATAATGTGTTGTGATGATAATGTATTGCTAGTGCTTCAGATATTGTCAATCTTATCACAAACGTAAATTCCGAAATAAATCCAAGAGATAATACAATACATACAGATATAAGTTTAGCTGCACTCGATAACGTTAAGTAACACATAATACATACGAATAGAACTCGATTCGGTCCCGAGCGGAGCCGATCCAAAATAAACAACCACCGCATCATAACAAACAACAACCAATCACAGAAGCGCACATACCAGGATCATATTAATACACTAGTACACTATTCGGACACACTGACGCACCGGCAATTTTTCAAAATTCGATCCACTGTTTGTTTTCCGTTATTGTTTATGCTTTTATACATTTTAAATGCGTTAGACGCGAGTGAATCGCGCGCCACCGTCGCGTCGTCTAAAATAGACGGAGTTTTCAAGCCAGACGCCAGACGGTTAGGTTTGGGCTAAAATTACAGCTTAGATTCGTGAAGATTTACGTCTAAACGGGTACTCAAGGTAAGCGTCAGCCCTATTAATACGCGCGACAGTTTGGAGATTCCATATTTCTGGCACACGTTTGTTTAAAAACAAACAAATTTTCGGATCAGTAGTGTGTTTATTGTGTCGTGACAGCTGTTAGCTTAGTCTCGTGTCGTAACTTCAAATGAGACAGCGAAATGAAGACTTCATACTAAAGTTTTTCTGTTTACATATTTTGTAAAATATATGTTTAAAAATACCTACACAATTGATTGTGACCAAAAAACCTAAACAATAACGGACTATGCAGTTAAATAATCTCAAGGATAAGTTATTTAAGCGCATTTTACGTAATTTCATTCATTGTTTTTTCAAATGTCAGTCTTAGTGAGTTTCTCAAGGCACTTTTTAAAAGATTATATGCCAGAAAGTTATGCGCATTAACTTGGAATATGATCATTTAATAATTAGGCGCTGGCTGGTGCAGTTTTACACATCAATAAAATTCTTCATGTTAAAAAAATACGCGACAAACATTAAACAAATACACAGGTGCATTAATAATTCGCTAAGGAACTAGCGTGGTCACTAAAGGATGTTCTCTTGGCCCTAATTGTTTTATTTTCTCAACAAACTGGCGTGGCGTTTGTTAACTGGTGGGACTTTTCCGGCTTTTGGCACGAGTCTATGTTGAATGTCTTGGCCAGCACTTCGTCTTTGTTCCTATATTGTGTCTTTCTATACAGGTTACATGATTTCTGTTGAAAAGCAGTGGCAATCGACAGGTCTTTTAAATAACAGAACGGGTGTCAGCTGAATACATTTTTCCAGTAGGTAAATATTTCTATTTTTAAAATTAAAGAACAGGGGGGGGGGCAAGTTTTTTCCAAAATTTCATCGGACACATGAATATAGTATGAGTAATAATATATGCTAATATATATTACTAACTAGAAGGTGCCCCGCAACTTCGTTCGCGGAATACGAAAAAGTCACAACTCTTTTTTTTCTTCAGCGTAGTCGAGTAAAAAGTATCTTATAACTTCTGTGAATACCCAGCTACCCGTGTACCAAAAATTTACAAATTTTGTTCAGCCGATTTGGCGTGATGAAGCCACAACGACACATACAAACACACAAGAATCAGTGACCTCCAAATAGTCCGTAACATTTTTTTTTTTTTAATCTGCATTGCACTGGGCTGGTCATGTTTGTCGCATGCCGAGTGAGCTATGGGCCAAGGTCGCCACTGATTGGAGACCTAAAAGCTCAAAACGGAGACGCGGCAGACCACATAGGCGATGGCAGGATGAACTGGACTCCTTTTTGAAAGATTGGCCGGGAATTGCACAAAATAGGGAGGATTGGAGGAAGAGGGGGAGGCCTTTGCCCAGCAGTGGGACAAAACGGGCTCACAATAATAAAAACAATAATAATATGCAATGTACAGACATTTCATTTTTACAACTTTATAATAGTATAGATCGTCAGGTGACAAGCAAAACTCACTAACGAACAAATACCTACTTGAATTAAAGCTCGTATCTCAGCATCGATGCCGTACCGAGATACGAGGTTTTGAAGAGCAGTAACAGATGTTTTACCACCTGACGAGATGTGAGTACGTTAACTCCGCAACGTGCTTATGCTGAGATCGCCGCTAAGGGTGCCCCCAATCTAAGTAGCGGGATATACATAAGGACTAAGGAGGTACATTACGCAGTTGCTGCATCCCGCCGTACCGATGTTGCTGTTGTAGGCATGTGTCCCGTCTTCATTACTGTACGAAGGCTGAAGAGATCATAGAGTATGTACGTGTGAAGACCGAAATTATCCTGAGGATCGTGAAGTTGGAGTCTCGCCACAACGCGAATTTTAATTCCTTTCGTAGTGATAGTTACAGCCTCAGACCAGGGATGTTGCGGATGCAGATTTTTTGACATCCGCGGATGCGGATGCGGATGTAAGATTAGGTATAGGTAAGGTATACATAAAAAAACATGAAATGCTAGTTTTAGTAGGATTTGTATCAATCAAATCAAATCAAATCAAAATATCCTTTATTCAAGTAGGCTTAGATACAAGCACTTTCGAATTGTCAGTTACAATGAGAGAAGTATTTGTACCCAAAACACGTAGGGTATTTAGAAATCTTTTACTAAAATTGTGATTAACTAGAGTAACACATTAGCACTTAGCACTTTAAATACAAATAACATACCTACTTTATAACAACTAGCACATTGAACTCGAAAGAAAGGAATAGGTTAGGCACTACGCGAAAATAAAAATAATTTTTTTTGGCACGGTTTTGACAAATCAGACAACTTCACACACATGATTTGTTTGTATCTGTATCGCGTGAAATTCTATCTAGTCTAGTCTATCTTTTTTTCTTGTTCGGAGGTTCCAGCAGACAAACTCGCGGCCTACAAGGAACAATTCTGGTCGAAAGGTGTCATGTTCCGGCGTTTCAGCAGTTTTACCATCGCTGTTATCAAAGTGACCTAATTGTTTAGTTATTTTTATTATTTTATTTACGACTAATACACATGTTAGTCTAGAAGGTATTCATATATGGGCCACGTTACCTGAAATAAACGATTTCATTAATTAATAGTATTTAATGCAATCGTTTTAAAACGTATGCTTTTTCAGTCGATTACCGCGTTTAATTAAGGTACAAAGCTTAAAAAGCTAATTATATAACTATTGTATACAATACATTCTACGATTAACCCATAAATGAAACATAGCTAAAAAATAATTGCAAAACACTGCGTTCTTTTATTGAAATTCATTATAGTTCTGTGCGGAGTTCTATAATGTAAGTATTATAGTTCAGTGACATATAATATTAATCATAAAGTATAGAGTGATGCTCCAATCTTAAAAGTATACCATTTTTAGCAGGATTCGTGGAGTTCTTATTTACAGATTCTTAGTTCTTATGAACTTATAGTTCACGAGTAGAAAAACACCTAATGTAGCAGCAGTAAAGTGTTTACATTCATAAATGATGTCGCTGCCGAGTTGTTACAGTGTTATTCTTCGAAACTCTATTGCATCTTTCTTGCTCTGGTGATCTAATTACAAACAAACAGGCACACAGGGCTAAAGATAGACACAATACTACCGCAGCACGTGCCGTGAGATTGCATTCGCCGTAAGCATTATCACACTAAAAACATATAATTATAAAAAATGGCCAAGTTCTTATGTCCACAATCGAAGCTGCAAAGTTGAGTGTTGACTCGACTTTGCAGCTTCGATTGTGAGCAATCACCAATCCATTGATACTACGGAAATACCGTTTTTCGCCACGCGAAAACGAGTTACGAATTTTTTCATACGAATAAATACCAGTTTTCGCTCCATAGTTATATGACAAATTAATGCAATTTACGTAACTGCTACCCTGTGAGGACATAATTCCTCATTTGTAGAAACATCAAGTAAAAAAACATTATATGAGTGTGGAAAAAAGGCTTGAGTAATGGGTTCGTGCAGTGCAATGTTACTCTTTATCGTACTTTAACAAGGAAGAAAGAAAACATCTATTCAACGCACGAACATATATGTAAAATAGACAATAAAAAATTGTTTCACAAGAGATGCCACTGTAACATTTCAGCGGGCAGGCTTTCAGTGTCACTAGCAAAATGCAACTAAATTGAATCTCTACAATTATATCCTGATTCAATTCCAAACGTTGACAGTTCCCGTTTTGATTACAACGTTATTTGTTTAAACATCGTTTCGTAAACACTAGATAGAGATTTGGAAAAACTATTGAAAACAGGGTAAATTTTATTGATAAAAATAAGTAAACTTCAAGATCAAAAGACAAGACCGCGTGTTGTTTACCTCTCCTTGAATGTATTGTCTTTTATGTACTCAGTTTTGTGAGGATAAATAGCTATTGTATTATAAACATCAACTAAAACGCAGTTATCACAGAAAAAAGCGCCTAGAAACCTTTGATTTTTTAAATTGATTTACAACTCGGAGTGTATGTGAGACATAGGACGCCAATACATTGTTTTTTCGAGCTTGGCCGGACACACTACCGTGTACCTTAACAACAGACACTGAATACGTGGGAACGATGACGTGGGTTGCGCGGACGCAGATCATTGTAACTCTTCATGCACGACAAGTAAATATAGGTAGAGATGAGGCGCCACACTACGTGATTTTCTTGCAGTATCGGTGAAGAGATTATTCTGAGAAGATAATTTGTTTAGATTTGACATAATTTTTAAACTAAACTAAAAACTAAAATTTGATTTAGGGTTATCGCCTTAGACATAAAATATAGTAAGTATTAAGTTTAGTATTAAGTTAAACGTGTGTATCTTGTCTGTCTGTGGCATCGGAGCTCTCAAATGCGTGGATTATTGAATGTGGTTTTTATTGCGAAGCTAGCTAGCTTCTTGGCCCTTTTTTGCACTTTTAGTTAAGTAGTTCGATTCCCGGTTGAGGTAAGCTTTTTACATTTGTAAATGCAGTTATTCATGTTAGGAAAATTAAAAGATTTCAAATGGTTTTTACTTTAAGTAAAACAAGCGCTGGACGCGGGGCGCCTCTATCCGGCCCATGTGGACATCTATTGAGGAGGCCTGTGTCCAGCAGTGTACCTATGGCTGAAATGATGATGATGATGATGATGATGCTGAAAATAAGCGACTTAAGGATTCAAGGAAGGTTCCTTCTAGGGCCCACATTTTTTTTCCATCCTGTATAACAGGTTCACCTGTCATAAACGTGTATGTTTGTTTATTCGCCACGTGGGAACGACAGTGAATGACCCCACGTGGCCTAGATTACCTCGCGAAACGGAGACGGCGCATTACTGGAGAAAAGGATATGCGTTTGGGATGTGAAGATTGCCAAGCTGTCACTGTGAATGCAAATATACGGCCATTTTGAATCCTAGGCCGATGGAGAGCTCTTGAACTTGCACACTAAGACTGGACTTAATCAAACTGTAATTAGGTAAGCTAGGTTTTTATTTATATACTAGAGGGTGCCCGCCTGCAACTTTATCAACGGAGAAGAAATTCTTGTCATATTATGCACACCATTGTACAGTTTTATACAATAAAATTATTGTAATTTTTATTCTTATTCTGAAAATCATGATTCTATTCGGCTGGGGAAATTTAAAATTTTTACTTAATTTTGCTGTTTATTAACTGGTTAGTTGCTCAAACCAGATAAAAAATTGGGAAACCTAAACGAAAGTTGGGATTAATTTCCTATTGAGGAACTTTTAACAAACATATTTCTACGTTAAACAATGATTCAGTGACTTTCTCTTAACCGCATTTCTTTCCCCAGAACAATATAACTTGGATATCTTCAAGATGATAGTGAATATGCACTATCTAGGTAAACATGCTCCATCGTCGATTTCATCGTTGCTTACCAATAGTTCAGATTGAAGTCACTTGATGAAATGCTTGATCTAATATTTAAAAAAAACACATATAATCAAGCAACACAGACCTTAAAACTAGCTTTTATTTTCGAAGCGCCGCCGTTAGTGCGTTAAAATCAGATAGATTTAGATAAATATATAGACAGATAGATTTATTTCATGATAAAATAACAATATACATTTGCTTAATATCAAAGTTACATGTATTAAAATCATGGTGATGGTCAACTGAGGTAAAATAATAATACTTAAAAAGTCCTTTTTCACCTTCCACTACCTATAGATATAATTTTATTATCGATTCACAACTTTGACGGGGCCTGTTGCGGATGAAACGTTATTGGTGTGTTTTATGACGAAGCGTGTCGCTAAATCGATTTTGTTTTCCACTTGACTCTTAAAATGAGAATTTACAATTAAATCTCATCTCCCAATAAGGATCCTCATTTAGTTTAAAAGTAGAATAATAATTACAGAATAATCAATCAATACATTCATTTAAATATTTTTTCTTATTATTATTATTAAACTTTGAATCGTGTCAGATAGGTACCTATTACACAGGGTGACTAAACGCCCTCATTTCATATATGATATTCATAAACATAAACATGACTGAATCACAGCGTTTCTATAAAAGGTTGTATCTAGGGATTGCAATCCGGTCCGGCGGATCCGGTAACCGGCCGGATCCGGTAATTTTTGGCGGCCACCGGATCCGGTAAAAATTTACCGAATCCGGACCGGATCCGGTAGACCCTAAGAGACGCACACAACAGACATACAATGCGGACTACCCAACCCAAGAAAGCTGATGTCAAGAGTCAATATGATCTAGATCTAGTTAAGCTTTAAAGAACGATGTTTTTCTTAATTATTCTTTGAGATTAATTGTGTTTAACGGTTAATTATGTTTGGTTGGCCAAATTAGAAAAACAGTTTTTTCAATTAACGTTATTACAATTATAAGATGTCTCTTACCTAGTATTTAAAGTGCAATGTGTGGTGATATGTGATTATTGATTAGATTTCTTTATGTATGTTTAATATTACGGGTATTAAGGAAGTATAGTATTTTATTATTGTTGATGTTACCTCTTATAGTATTAATAAAGTTAGTTAAATATAACATAGTAGAGAAGAAAAGTGGGGTCAAAGTTAAAAGAACGATCATATATATACAAAATTAGTGGTAAATTCTTAAAAACTATAAAAAGTCCATTTAATTAAAGTGTTTGTTTTATTTTTTATAAAATGATTTAATTTTATGATATTTACTATGAGACAAGGTTACCATGTCTTCATGTGTGGCTGTAAATAGGTTGATAATGTTATTATTAAGTTAAGGCTAAATATTATTGAAGCAGATGCTTAAATTTTCATATTACTGTGAAATTAGTGGCTAGTGAGACTGATTTTTGACTTAATAAGGGTGATTTTTAGCGCTAAATTGTTTCATTAGTTCATTTGCAAAAACAGCTACGCGTGTCTACTTTACGGCCAATAAACTGGACAAAAAGCATAATTTTGGATAGACGCAATAGCAAAACTTAAATCCGGCCGGATTGAGAATTGGACCGGATTGCAATCCCTAGTTGTATCGTATTAAGTTACCGCTGTCGGTTAAGTTCTTTTAGTACAAAGCACCGATGACAGCGACATCGACATTCAGTAGGCGGTGTCAACGAATTAAATGTCGCGATGACGTCACACTTGCCGAGCCTGGAAATACGGTAATCTGCCCTTTGCATGACTGTGTTCCTAAAAATTACTTCATCGAAGTCAATATGTAATCGGTGAAAAGGTTTTTTGGTTATTCTTACCCGACTGCGCTACACAAAGGAGAGTAATATGTTTATAAGAATAAGCATTTCACTGTAAACGTGGCATAACATAAAAAAATATATTGACTACAGGAAAGCACGCAATTACAGATCACAACGTCCGCAGAATCCGGACCAAAAAACCACACAACTACAGTCTAAAATCACTCAATTATGGTCCAAACTAAATCAAATTTTACTCACCTAGTTGGGATTGTATTATAATAATGTGTTTTTCAACACACTTGCTCGTAAAGTGGCTCTTATAACACCGTTCTTATGTCTGTAATCCAGTCCATTACACACGCGTATTTTTTACATAACATAATCGCACTAGTGCCTTTTTAGGGTTCCGTAGCCAAACTGGCAAAAACGGAACCCTTATAGATTCATCATGTCTGTCTGTCTGTCTGTCCATCCGTATGTCACAGGCATTTTACTCAAAAGATGTACATTGATGAAATTTGGAACATAGGTGTCGTTTGTAAACCGCTACTTAGTTAGATAGTAAAATAAAAATATATGTCGCAGATTTTTAATAATGTTAGTTTTGCTTTCGATTAAAATAGTCTCTATGTTGATTAAAAATAAAGTTTCTAATATGAACTTGTTCCGGTTTGTAATGGTGGTGGGTAAACGCCGTGACGTCACGCGCACGTGAGACCGAGTCGTTGTAGAGGGGCTGGTCGGATGGCTGGTCATTCTTGTGCCAAGAGCCGAACCGAAAGCACCTAGCTCAACGAATCTGTCGGTTTACCCAATACTAATAGGCACTGTGTACCGATCTAATAAGTACCTACATAATACAAGTTGAGTTTTGGAATAGTTGGTTTTCTTGCCCGGTTACCTACGCCATGGATACACTTCCAAATGAGTCACTTGATGAAGATCCGCGGGGAACCCTAGATATTACTGTTCCACCATCAAATCCACCTGGTAACTCTGCTGTTATGCCCCCGCCGTCATATATATATATTTCTAGGGGGGCACTTCATAATTACCAACGTAACACTCTCGTATCATATCATAATGTACTATTATAGGCAAAATAATTCGGCTACAATTCTCTGTTCTACCTAGAGTTACGTATGTATTTTACTAATTCCTTGTATCTGGGGTCAATCAACTTATTTCTCTGCCTCGTTTCCCTGGATACGTCTCCTTATCTAATATAGGTCCATCTTGTCAGTATGTATTATTATAATTTGTCTAAGTCAAGGACCATTAAAACAAGAGGACTGACCATCCCTATAAAGCTGTTTCCCGATATGTATAAGACATATCGACGCCATCTATGTATAAGAATTATGGGTACTCTACCCAGAGGCACCGACTTAGGTGATTTAGTATAAGGTTTAGTTTTAGTTTATACTGATATTATAATTGTTGTGTAACAGTATAACTGTCAATAAAATGTAAAATGTTAGAATTACTTTTTACAATTAGTCAACTTTGCAAGCGTGAAACAGTATTTAAATGTTACGATTGTTTATTATTAGCTTTGCGAACTAATTTTTACTATATTATGTATCTTTATTCAATTATAACATCGTTAAATGTTTAGTTTTAAAGCGCTATCTAGTCTTTGCCATATCTCCTTGCGATCGGAACTTGATCCAAAGTAAATATGACAAATGACAATCCTCTTATTTTAATGGTCCAGCTCATACCAATGTGGAATGGACGAAAATTTTCAAAAATCTTGATTTTTTATAGGTAGGAATAAGCCTCCTAATTGTTAGAAAAAAATACAGATTTTAGAAAATGTGTTGGTGGGCCTGTATACCTGCATTATACGGTACGGCAAATGCAGCATTGATATTTTCGGTTAAAATGGCTGTAAATTTACTGTTTACTGTTATTCTTGCCGTACCGTATAAGGCGGGCATATAGGCCCACCAACACCTTTTTATCTTTTTATTGTTTTTTAAGCCACAGAAAAATCTGTAATTTTTACCTATAAACAAAATTTCAAGATTTTTGAAAAATGTTCATCCATTCCCCATTGTGAGCATGCCTCAGTGCCGTATGTCGTCACATGCAACATACGCTAGTTAAAAACAAACTAATCGTGAGTAATCTAAACGCATTTACACACATTTGACGCCACGGGCGGCCGTGGGTGCGTACACGCATAATTTTAGCGAACGACGTGATGTCATGTGACGTCACTTCGCCTCCAGCTGGCACCGAGCCGTCCACTGGAATTGCGAAATATCTACATATTTCAAAATAAGGGGTTCATCAGTATTTCGTATTGGATTATAAAACTTGACTTCAATGTTATAAATAATCTTATTATAAACGGCTAAAGAGTGGAATTCTCTTCCAGCATATTTTCCCCGGAACACTATAACTTGGATCTCATGTTTATGTATAATGAAGCTCTTATTTACTTGCATCATTTAAACAAATGAGTTGTTTTTTTTGTGGATCCTGTTTTTTGTAGAAATCACATATCTATATGGTATTAACCACAAACAGACTGTTCTAAAAGTCAAAATGATAGTTAAAGTGAGACATCCTGCAGAAACAAATGTTTGGTTGCCTATTTTGGTTGCCAATTATTTCCATCCAACTTATTTTTACAATATTGTTTCACATTTTGAACTGGCATAATTTTGTTATTAGAAATTACAACACACAATTAAAACACGATGAATATTATCCTAATTTTCCGGTTACTTCTTTTGACATCAAATAACGGGTCTCCTTCGGAATCCCTAATGTCGTTTATCCTAATGTATCGTTTGTCATAACGCATTTTTTTCAGAAAACATAAAATTTTCAGGATTTTTTAAAAGATCATCGTATACATTAGGTTAGGTTAGGTTTGTTTCATAACAATCCTGAAAAGTTTATAGTTTCGTAAAAAAATGCGTTATGACAAAGGATACATTAGTATAGTTGAATCATCGAGAGCGTGGAATTGCATATGTAGTAGTATTGTTTGTTTACAGGCATTCTATATTTGAATTTTCTATTTTCTTGTACTATCAGCATACAAAGAGTTTGTTATATATATATATATCGAAGAACTAAAAACAAAAATAATGTCAGTGTGAAATTGTCAATATTATTTACGTTGTGCGTATATTTTTACATCTGATTTGATTGTATTCTCAATTAATTATTGTGTCCGCCCGTACGACTACGAATAATTTCTATATTTAAAAAAAATATGGCTGTAAGTAATTTTGGTCCTATTGAGAGTCAAAGTAAGCAAATAATTTTCAACTGTTATAAATATTTTGAAAATGAACTGACGAAAAATTTAAACTTGCCTTACACCGCTGCCCAGTTAGTTGAAAAAGCTACAGGTGTTTGTCTCTCTACTGTTTATAACATTGTGACTGAGAGCAACAGCGAGAAATTCGCAACACCAAAGAAATTCACCTCCCCGAAGAATAAAAAGTTGCGTCCTTGTCCGTCATCAGCAGTAGACGATTTTGATCAGGAAGTCATCCGGAGAACTATATACAATTTTCATCTGTCCCATAAGCAATTTCCAACCTTAAAGGGACTCCACTCTGTGTTAAAATCCGATATAGATTACAAATTTTGCATTTCTACCTTACGAAAACAAATACAAAAATTAGGATTTAAATGGAAAAAGACCGAGGACAACCGAAAAATATTAATGGAAAAACACAACATACGACTGCTAAGAATAAATTACCTTATCAAAATTGCGGAATATCGATCTCAAGATAGACCACTAGTTTATACTGATGAAACCTACATCCACACTTCACATGTGTCCGGAGAAGCTTGGACCGATGGAACAGAATTTGGTGTAAAAAAACAAATCAGTACAGGCCAGCGGTTAATAATAGTGCACGCAGGAGGAAAAGATGGTTTTATTCCCAACGCTTTGTTAATGTTTAAGGCAAACCAAAAAACGGGAGATAACCATGACCAGATGAACTTTGTCAACTACGAAAAGTGGTTAAAAGAAAAAATAATACCGAACCTCAAACCGAATAGCGTACTTATCGTGGTTAATGCGTCCTATCACAACAAACTTTTGAATCGTGCTCCAACGTCAAATTCTAATAAACAAGAAATGATGGATTGGTTGACAGAACACAACATTTCGTATAACCGGTTGATGTACAAAACCAGTTTGTATGAATTAATTAAACAAAATAAAGAGCGGTTTCGCGAGTACCACATAGATGCAATTTTAAAAGAACATGGCCACTCCGTATTACGATTGCCACCGTATCACCCGACATTCAATCCGATCGAAAATATTTGGTCCATGGTAAAAGGATATGTAGCAAAAAGAAACGTTTCACTAAACATGCAAGGCAATATGAGTTTAGCAACTGAACGAATGGTTACCATCACTGCTGAGGACTGGGAAAATATTTGTCACCACGTCGAAAGTGAAGAAAATAAATATCGATGTCAGGAAGGAGAAATGGATCAAATAACAGACAATTTTATTATCAATACTTGTGACAGCTCAGATGAAGAACATGATAGCGAATAAAAGAAAAAAACAGAGGACTACTACTTATTCCACTTCTTGGGTATGTCATTTTATTAAGTTAAGAGAAAATTATTCTCCTTTTGTTGCAAACGGTACAACCACTACAAATGCAATTCCATCTTCTCGATAATTCAACTATACAAATGACGATAGGGATTCCGATATAGATCCATCATATAACATGTAAACCAGTGGCGCCGAAAAACCCCTCAAGAAAAAGCAAAAGATCACCCAGTCATGCCCAGTTAATATCGTATGATAACTCCAAAGTTAACAGCCTATAAACATGCAGAATATGCATTGTTTTGCACATTATAGCTGCCATAATTTCGCCATTAGCTCAGCTCGTCATTCGTCCATCTGTGACGTTATCGGCCGTCGTAAAAATACTACGGACAGACATCGCCGTGACGTGGCCTAGCGTAAAAAGTTTTCTAGAAATAACTGGTCACTACGTATACTATAAGACGGCCGGTCCTCTATTTTGGCAGTAACATAAATCAAACCACAGTCATCTAGAATTATAAATAATTGATAGATTCAGACGTTACTTTACGAAATTCCATATTAGATTAATTGATTATAAGTACCTTTGCTTTTCCACGAAATAGTGTCTTGGTTAGATGTGACAGTGACAATAGGCATGGGACGGGGTATGATAATGTAAATTCTAATTAGTCACTCAGATAGGTAATAAAAAAATAATGGACCCGTATTTTTGCTTTTTCAAACAATAAAAAGGTACTCAGATAAATCGCATTAAAGTTCAGGAGGGGGGCTCGTGACGTCACTAATAAGTACAATTTGTACCTAGGAGTGACGTCATGCGACATTTTGACTCAATGTATCGCCTTTATTTTTGATTACGTAAAAAAAAATACGTCTCCAATATTTTTTATTATTCTACATGACGGACAAATTATTAAAATTTAGTAATTAATTGAGAGAGAAATTCGGACGGTTAACAATATACTATACGCTGCATGTTCCTCTTTCAGGATTAAGAAATATATAGCAAGCCTAACTTATGTTGGCCCTTTATCAGATAAAATTTATAAAATACTAGCTTCCGCCCGCGACTTCGTCCGCCTTAAATTCGTTTATCGCGGACAATGGTATTTTTCCGGGATAGAAAGTAGCCTATGTCCTTCCCCGGGACTCATACTATTTCCATACCAAATTTCATCCAAATCGGTTCAGTGGTTTGAGCGTGAAGAGGTAACAGACAGACAGACAGACACACTTTCGCATTTATAATATTAGTATGGATTCGAATCTAATGATATTAACGTAGCCTTTAAAACCAATAACACTTTGCTCTCTAGACTTTGCAATGGTACCTAAGGATAGAGTAGAAAGTGGGAAGAAGACAGGAGTTTATCAACTTACATGTGACAGTTGTGACATGGTGTATGTGGGACAAACGGTTCGTAGTTTTAACACTATGTATAAAGAACATGTTTCTTCTTACAGATATAACCACCTGGAAAAATCCAACTTCGCAAAACATTTATTAGAAAACAGCCATTCCTTGTCAGATGCTCATTCTTTTAACACCTTCCATGTTTGCGGAAAAGGATTACGTCTTAGTGTAGATACTTGAACAGTTGGAAATAATTAGGTATATGAATAGGGAATATGCATGAATTTTTATTTTTGCTTTATTAAAAGCTCATTCATGTAACAAACAGTAGACAAGAATTATTTTTCGAATAGCTATAAAAATAACCAAGATATAAGCCATCAAACATTTCATTTTGTCTCTTTCTGGCAAAACAGAACTATATTATGCGTATTTCTTGGCCGATTTTAACTTTAATTTCACATTTTAAAATAGTTTTACGGTAGTTTGATATTTAGTTAAGAAAAGCGATAAAAATTTCATGCATGTACCCTATTGTTATAAAATATAACATTATGGCATATGACACGTTATGGAATATAAAATTATGGCATATTTTATAACAACAAACATGACTTATTTTTCATTAGTTTAGGGTTCCGACAAATATTTCGCTTTCCATAAATCGCCAAAAAAGTTTGAGAATCTCTGCATACTACAATTTACAGAATTCTGATTCTTCCACTCCTCCATGTAAGTGAATCGAATTTATTACGGTTACTGATGCTGTATAAATTGTTAATATAATACTTTTACTTTTTATATCAAAATGTATATATCAGAACTAAAACTATACATATCAGATTGGTTTCAAAGTATTCCTTTAAATTATAAAACTACATCAACATCATCAATGCTCGTGACCCCTACAGATTGACTCTAATACCATTGCCGCCACAAACCCATGAGCCCTCATGATTATGACTCAGATCCATTCCCATTCGTTCCGAATGAATCCGGCTGCGACCGGCGCGAACGAATGCTTAATTAGAATAATGAGAGACGAATTAAAAACGGCGTCCAGACCCCTTGGTCCGTGGGAGACCGTCTTAATGTGATCTATTGTGATGACAATGACAGTTGGCATGTTAAGGCTAAGACACACTGGCAGGGCAAAGTCGCGAAAGTTTTCGACCGGTAGGTTTATCATCAACATTTCAGCCATAGGACGTCCACTGCTGGACACAGGCCTCCTCAATAGATTTCCACATGGGCCGGATAGAGGCGACCTGCATCCAGCGAGTCCCCGCAACACTAACCAGGTCGTCCGACCACCTTGCGGATGGCCTTCCCACACTGCGCTTGCCTTACGCGGTCTCCACTCGAGAACCTTTCTGCCCCAACAGCCATCGGTTCTTCGAACTGAATCTATATCGGAATCCCTAACGTCTTTTGACCTAATGTATCGTTTGTCATAACGCATTTTTTACGAAACTGTAAACTTCTCAGGATTTTTATAAAACAAACCGAATCTAACCTAACCTAATGTATACGATGATCTTTTAAAAAATCCTGAAAATTTACGGTTTCTGAAAAAAAATTATGACAAACGATACATAAGGACAAACGCCATTAGGAATTCCGAATGAGAACCCTTCGAATTATCTGCCATGTCCATTGCCACTTCAGTTTGCTTAGGTAAGTACCCTGTTTAATATGTCGGTGACCTTGGTCTATGAATCTCCTCATTTCTGATTCGATCTCGTAGAGAGATTCCGAGCATAGCCCTTTCCATAGCTTGCTGAGTGGTAGCTAGGGTTAAATTAAATGTAATTTTTAAAAACCTCTTATAGCTAAACATTACTAAGTTTTTATACTTTTTAGTAAAATAAATGAGGATCGATTAATGGATATAATTCCTTTGTTTTCCGCGAAATTGTGTCTTGGTTAAATGTGACGTTAAATTGTGTTCACATGCGCATATTTTCATGCAGTTTCCACAAAAATTACGATGCATATACCACAAACCACCGGTGACTGGATCATCAACATCTCCTGCATCTCCTGATGATGCCTCGTAGAGAGAGGTGTAAAAACTGCATGAAAATATGCGCATGTGAGCACAATTTATTGTCACATCTAACCAAGACACTAATCATACATTAATCAAATAGGGAATTCCGAAAACTAACACCTAAATCTATCAATTATTTGAATATGGATAATTTAAATCTGTCGAACGTAGCTTCAGGACTAATACATGTTTACTAATAAATGTTAATTGCTGTTTAGTTTTCTATACTAGATTGGATATCCAGTATAGACAACTTGCAGTCGGTGCACGATCCAAAGTAGAGCGATTAACAGTCCTCTCCTCTTATTTGTCCTTGGTAATCCACCTTTCGGCTGTTATATTATAAATTCAACAGTGACCACCACAATGGCTGTTTAACATAAATTTTCATCCCACTCTTTTGACAAGTTTGACCATACTCGCGAGTTAGTTTGCCTGTCGTATCGTATGGTCAACATTCACAGGCTTAATCCGTCGTTAATATCTAACAGCGTGGTAAAATTAACGTAGTCTTCAACCATTAAAGCATATTTACTTACCCATTGCTATTGTAGAAGTCCGTACCACGTTTTACAAAAGAATTCTTCACCCAATAATTGCCGTAATCTTACCTGTAACAACAATAAGATAACATTTAATGTACAATTATTATAAAAAAATACAAATTTACTGAAATGTATTGCTACAATGATTTTGATTTGCAGTTTTATAGTTTATTACTTCAAAAAACGGTAGAATCGCAAGGCAGACTAAATCGTCGTTTAGGTATTTTTTATTTCATTTATTCAAATCAACATAAGCTTACAGTCGACACGAAATCGCTACTCGTAAATTAAATTTAACAATTATAACTACAAATGATAAAAAAGGAATGAATAACAATAAAAAATAATTCGTCAGTCTAAAAATGGTAAGACAGACAGCCCCAAAGTTCAATTACAAAGACAATTTGTACAGTGCGACCAAAAAGAGTAGAAATTAAATAAAATGTAACTAAAAAAAATCCATACTAAATTGTTGCCATGTTAAGGCATTTTGCGTCAAAAATTTGACAGTTACGTAGAAAGTGGCGCCCTCATTTAATATCTAGTGTTTTTGGTCGTCTGTATAAAAGACTTGGAGTATTTAGTAAATGGAGACGCCTTCATGTCGTTTCCCCTCTGCCAAAGACGTTGGTACAATGTTCCAACCGTTTTATAAAAACTACTTCATTCATCGATTATTGGCAGTCTTGTAATCGTTATTGACGCCTGACAAGCTCCGTCAAAATGCCTGTATGTGCTGTGTATGGGTGCAAAAAGCGTTCAAATATATCAAGCATACAAAAGGATGGAATATCATTTCACAATTTTGCTTTTATTATACCATATTACAACATATTAATACATAAAACGTTTTCAAGAAAATCCGGCATCTTGGAATCGCTTGGAATCGATTACAAAATTAGTTTGAAAAATATCACATACAATTTCCTTTTGACAGATCGAGAAAGTTTGACGTTTACAGGTCCCGTTTTAAGGTTAATAAGATCTAACGGCCTTTAAATTTTGTATGAAATCACAAGCAAATATCAGCCTTAGCGAATTCAGTATGGAAGAAACGTCTACCTTTGTCTAAAAATGAACCTTATTTCTAAAGAATTAAGGTTGAATATTTATTGCTCTTGTATATTGCAGTGTGCGATCAACTAGAATAATGGTATTGTTTCAGTGTGAGTGCGTAGTAACGAGAGGAAAAAATGCATTTGTAGTTACATGTGTGATTTTTTACATGTGTGTTACCTCGCCCCCCTCGAATAACGGCAGATCTTTTTGTTAGGAAATTTGTAACGATGCTTTCTCAGTTATTAAATCCTACAAGATAAAAGAGCACTTAAATGACGTACATACATATCAGAAAGAAAGAAAAAAAGAAAGAAAGAAATATAGTTAGTCCGTCAGTTTGATTATCAGAAAATATTGGACACGTTTATCTTTTGTTAATTAAACAATAAAAATATGAAGATATATCCCGTTAAAGTTCCCCGTGACGTCACGCCGTACGACAGTTTTTCGCACGGCGTGACGTCATGCGGCCCCACTCCCAAACTGACGCGCTTTATCTTTGTCTTTTTTTGTTTGATTGACAAAAGAAAAAATACGTGTCAAATATTTTTTGATAATGTAAGTGACGGATTAATTAGAATAATATTTTTTTACCACGAAACTACCCTATTGGAACAGGTGAGTCCTAGAGTTAGACCTGAGGGGTTACTCCGAAACTCGAGATTCGAAGTTCATCAAAACATGCCGCCCCTCTCGCTCTCATGTTAAGCTGTATTTGTGAGAGCGAGATGGGATGATTTTCGGGGTTCGGAGTAGCCCCTCTGTCTTACCAGATGGTTACTCCTGCGGGCCTATGTCGATCGCGGTTTATTGCGTTACTAGCGGCCGCCCGCGACTTCGTCCGCCTTAGATTCGTTTATCGCGGATAAAAGGTATTTTACCAATTCAAATGTGTGTGAAGCATATTACCAAAAATATTTACTGTCCATACAAATCTTCATCCCCTTTTTCGTCCCTAAAAGGGATGAAATTTGACATACATATGCCTATGTCCTATTCTGATATATGTATAAGGTATATAACTGGAAAATTTCATAAAAATTGGTCCAGAAGTTTTTGAGATTAAGTGAAACGTACATACATACTTTCACGTTTATAATATAGATAGGATAGGATAGTATAGATAAGGGATACAGCATCCGACACTAGCACACATAGACATGTCGAAAAGAGACTTTTTATCATTTATCTATCATATCATGCGAGAAACAAGCCATCATAGGCCCTTCTGACTTATATATACTCAACCGGAATCGAGAGTCTATATATCATCCGCCGCATAAGCCGAAAGATGTCCACTGCTGATGGACCCTCACAAGACTATTAGAGACTTTAATAAACAAATGACATTATCTTGATAATATGACAGCTAAAAACAATGGATGTAAAAATATGGAGCGCGATCTCAGCAACAGAATGTCTTAGCAGTTTGACGAGTTAATTTTGTCTAATTGCACAAAAAAAAAGATTCCTTTGCGGTTACAATAGGTATCACAAACTTAAACTAGAGACCCAGTCCACCCAGGGTAGGCCTATCCACGGCATCCACGCTGCGTTTTCCGATGCGAAGCCGCCATTCAAGAACTCCTCACTCCAAGTACGATCAGTTCTACAAAGGGCCAGTGAGACACAGAGACCAGACTTCCCCATGACCAGGTTTACTTTAAAACCTCAGTATTACTAAGACTTACTCATAAACATTAATTGCGTCAACTAGTTCAATATCACACGCACAATCGGTCACACATTCCACAATTACTAGAACCACGCGTCCCCCCGTTTCGGCCATCTTGGAGAGAGCGAGACGCCGCTATACACGTCGTATAAGCGCGTCTCGCTCGCGCAGCTTATAGGTTATAGCACGCATATGGAAAAGTCCAGTAAGGACAAACATTAGGGTCAAGAAGAGAACTGGGCCTACATACTAATGGTTTTTGCAGGTTCACTTGCAATTTTAAAGTTAAGTCAGCATCAAATGGTCTGTAGCATGTAAAGTGCCAAATATATCGAAACACATCTTTATTTTTCTATACTATTATAAAGTTGTAAAAATTAAATGTCTGTACTTTGACGATATTAAAATAAATTGGAACGGAATATTTGGAGGTCACTGGCCGAACAATATTTTTTTTTAGATTTTTCTTCTTTATCATTCAAACCTCCCAAAAATCCGGGACGGGCGAACCCGAGACACATAATGTGAAAATTTCAAGTGTCTATCTATTACGGTTCAAGATAAACCCTTTGTCACGCTTGCCAAGTTAAATACTCGTAGAAAATAATTGTGATACCTATAGATTTTATCCTTACCTGTCCTGAATAGTACATAACGTTCTAACTAAAAATATTCATTGAATTAATGTACGAATTTGCCAATGTGGCACTAAACATATTAATTTCTGTTACTTTATTTACAAGAAAATTGGAGTTTAAGCCAAAAGGTGTACTTTTAGGTTAGAATGTTGGTTACTATTTAGGACAATTGAGGATGAGTAACCTATAGGTACATAGATGACATATCGGGGAACGATTTTTTGTATGGAGATTGACAGTCCTCTTGTATTAATGATCTATGGTAATATGGTTTCATTGATAAACCTTTGTGTAAGGACTAAGGGACCATCAACATGCTTGACGGAAATGCTTCTTGTCACAATTTCTCGTCTAAGATTAGTATCATTATTATTAATTTGAGGAAAATTTTCAATGTCAAACTAAATTTTCCTGTAATTTCGGCCTTGCTGCTATCATAAAAATGATTACCTTCACAGATAATTATAATGCGCAAAATGAAAACCATTTTCCCGCAGTTCTTACTGCAGCGTTTAACGCCATCTAACAAAACCGCAGTAAACTACGTGACGCGGCAACAAAGGTCAATAACATAGGCGTGCTGTTATCCTCAACTCGCCGGCAGATGGAGCGGAGATCCTTAACCATAAAACGAATGAAAACATTCACGTAACAAATCTTGATAGTTCAATTACGATGAACTGAAACACTAGAAACAAATTGGTTTTAATTGCCTTAGATGTTTTAAGGACAATTTAATCATGTTTAAGTGTTTTTACAACACAAACTACCTACATGTAATATCATAATGCCAAGAAAAGTATTTTCGGTCTCGCAAAATGTGTCAAATCATTCGGAAATAATTATTGCATTACGAATATTATAGGGTAGAGGACTATTTATCAGACAAAAATGCATGGCCCAAAACAGAAACCAAATAATTTACTTTTACCGGGACACAGTTCTTATAAGGTGGCATATCAAACGTATGTAAGTTGTTTTAAATATTAAATCTTTATTTTGCTTTTTAGAGTTCCGTAGCCAAAATGGCAAAAACGGAACCCTTATACATTCGTCATGTCTGTCTGTCTGTCTGTCTGTCCGTCCGTATGTCACAGGCATTTTATTCAAAAACTATAAAATGTACATAAATGAAATTTGGAGCATAGATGTCGTGTGTAAACCGCTACTTAGTTTGACAGTTAAATAAAATATATATATATTTCTAGGGAGGGCACTCGATACATGTAGGTAACCGAAAGTTGAGTTTGACTGTTGAGTTTGTTTCGGCTTTCTTCTCCTCAGTGGTCTCCTCTTGGGAAACGCCGTAGTCAGACTTGTAAAAGTGCCCTTGCGGCCTACTTACAGAATAGAGATCATTATCTCATTATTATTATTTCATTAATATCAGGCGGCCAACTTCCCTTGAATGAATCCAATGTGGGCACTATCACACGTGACCAAACAATAAAAAACCGGCCAAGAGCATGTCGGACCACGCTCAGAGTAGTGTTCCGTAACCGTTACAACAAAGGAATGCACTACAGATTAAAAAATAAGATGCCTGTAAGTGCACTAGCAAAAGAGCGTATATTTGTGACACTTACGTCCTTTCACTGAGAAGCGCAGTTTGTCAGTAATAACTCAAAAACTGTAAGCATATATTCATGTTGAAAATAATTTTCGTTTCGTTTTTTGTAATTTTTTCATAGTTTTTGGACATATAGTTTAAAAGATAGAGGCGGAGACAATTCATGCACCTTTCGGGTCGATTATTTCCGAAAATATTCACTATATAAAATAAAATTTAGAAACCTGTACGTATTTTTACAAGAATTGTCGAAATATGTGCCACACGCTGATCTCTACAAATATTTATTTTTGTTATTTAACACGTTCACTGCTAGAAACCCGCCTAGCGGGCGCTCTGCTCATAGACGCGTAGCCGATACCATGCGCTTCCCCGTATGTAGAGGAAAGTGTGTAGCGCTACGAAAAGCTTGGCAGCGAAAGTGTTAACATAAGTAGTGTTTAATTCAAAATAAGTAGCGGTTTATACAAGATACCTAGTACTCCAAATTTCATCAATATACATCTTCTTTTTTAGTAAAATGCCGGTAGCATACGGACGGACGGACATGACGAAACTATAAGGGTTCCGTTTTTGCCATTTTGGCTACGGAACTCTTAAAAAAAACGTGTTTTACACTTTTTCGCGTGGATTGTGTAAGTCCGTTACCGCTATTTTGCGTCTACAGCACAAGCAACAGCAAATAATCATTTCCATCATTTGGAACGTAAGACATCCTGAACTCTTGGTAATTTCGGGACAGTTTGAAACAACATTCAAAATACGGGCCTGACTGAAGTATGAAATGCGGAACTGTCCTTCAGAATCCGAGACGGCCGTCTTAAAGAATATTCATACCATACAGTAGTATGAAGTATAAAACATTATTTACCTAGTCGAAGTTATAATCTCCTCGTCCTTAAAGTCGGTTTAACACATTAGCTGTCCTCATGCATAATGCTTTGAGTTATTAAATCCCGCATACATTAGAATGGCGTAAACACTTTATATCTCAATGGTTGTCGTGTAATGTTTAAAGTACTTACTTTACTTGTAACAAAAAACGAGTAACTACGATGAGTAATTTTAGCCACCATCTCGTAACGCCTTATCTATACTACGAGTATTATAAAGATGTAACAATGAAATGTCCGTACATTGAAAATATTTTAAAAAATATATTGTAACTGACTATTTGTATGTGTTGCTGTGGCTTTATCACGCCAAATCGGCTAAACGGATTTCAACTATTTCTGGTACACGGGTAGCTGCATGGGTATCTCCAGATGGTTATAGGATACTTTTTACCCAACTACGCTGCAGAAAAAACGAGGGGTTATGACTTTTTCTCCTCCGCGAACGAAGTTGCGGGGCGCGCCTTCGAGTACATAAAGTATAAAGCTGAAAAAATGAAACATCCGAACATTGAAAATATTAAAAAAAGTGAAACGGACTATTTAAAGGTCGCCGAAACGAAAACTTTTTGTTTTGGGTTATTCCATGTTCGTATATATAAAAAAGTTTTTTTTTTTTCTTATAATATAACCGTGTACTATTTCAGTTCGTTTTCCATTTTTATGCAAAGAAATCCCCGATCTTCGTCGTTACGTTGTAGGGTGAATGAAGGACAAACCAGCCAACCGACAAACACGCTCCATCACATTTTCAAAAAGAAGTGAAACGGTTGTTTCTACAATACTGAATAAAACATATTTTTTTAGAATGTTTTGTATGTATTTATGTATATGTCTCCGCAGCTTCCTAACGTCAAAACGGCAGGATGGATTTCGACAGTTTTTGGTAAAAGGAACAACTTAGGATAGGTTAGGATAGGATAGGTCATCTGAAGAACAGTTATACAATACTTCTTAAGTTCTAACCCGACTACGCAGATACAAAATGAGTGTTATGACTTTTTTAACTGACTTAAAAAGAGATTAATGTTAGCGAGACCCAGATATTATCTATTATGTATAAATCAACCGTTAACGGCCAGTGTCAAGGAGTGCGAACGGTAGGCGTTTTCGCTAGTGACGGGACGATTTCGATGGAAATTATCGATAAACCAAAAACTAATTTCATACATACATTCATTGTGTTGTGATATATAGGTAAGGTACCGTCAATACTTTGAAAAATCCTTATATCTTAAAAAGGTAAGTGCAATATCGGTTGATATCAAAAAGACGGCAGGGTCGACCTGGAATAGAATCACCGCATTAAGAACCAACTGGAAATCCATGCAAGAGGCATATGTCCAGCAGTGGACACATATATGCTGAGAAGAAGTGCAATATACAATTACTGCGTTTCTACTTTTAATGCTACTACTTTCCTACATCTGCCGATATGGCGTAATATAAGCGTCTATATCTGTGTAACTCTCTGAGACTTAAATAAAACACAATCATTCATTCTGAGAATTTCAATTTCGAGAGGGCGATTAAATTAAACTGCTTCGACCCTGATATTACATTGAGAATAAAAACCCATCTGTGTTTCTGATGCAGTGTTTCATCTTTTCGACCAGCTAGCGATCGTTTTCAAGTCTAGACAAAATAAACGCAAATTGTTTCCGTTTTCGCTGTTGTATTAGACGATTATTATAAAAAATATGCTACCTAATTCGTTTTTAAGCGTTTGATAAAAAACATAAATTTATTTATTTATTCATTAACCAACTTACATTAACAGCAAATTGCCAAAAGATGACAGTTATATAGGTCACAGTATAAACCATAAAATTATGAATAAGCGTTTTGATAACATTTTGATAAAAAAATTATACATTTCAATTTAATAATTACACTATTAATTAGGTAGATATACATTTCTATTTTGATAAATTTTCATTTTAATTGAATTTCATTAATATTGATACATTAAATAATAATTCCGATATTAAATGCATACGTTCTTTCGTACTGTACTGTGGTAGGAGAGTTGATTGACTCCAAATAGTCCAAATAGTGACTGGCTGTGGCCAGATATCTCGGCTCCGAGTGCGAGAACAAGTCCAGAGTTGGATCATAGAGCAGTATGTTGTTGATGTGGTTCAAGGCCACGTACAAAGGACTTGTGCTCAGGGTTATTTTGGCGCGGGGAACCACGAATAGCGGCTGCAGGCGGGGGCGGAGAGTGCCTCTTATGTGTAGTGGAACCTTAAGCGATACAAATTGTAGTAACGTGGAATTATTTACTGAGCCTCGTATCAGTTTAAAGAAATATTTTACTACAGCACGTTGTCTACGGATTTCAAGGCTTTGATAAGAGACCATTCCCAGTACAAACGATGTTGGGTATAAATAAGTAAAGATATCGGACAAATGATTTTTGTACTTTCTCTATTAAAGTAACGTGTTTTTGGTATTACGGATTCTTTTTCATTAGGTAATAATCAATTTACTCTGCTGCTACACTAGCTGCTAGCACTGTTTGTGATTTTGGGTTGAACTCTATTTATATTTTAAATAAGAAATGTGACGTGCAACTACAATTGCGGAAAGCACTTGAGTGGTGGTAGCTGCCTACTAATCGGGAATGTCATTGACCTACTAATTTACGGAAATTAGAGATAATCATAATTAACTATAAGATAACTTATCTTTAACAGCAAAAAATAAAAGCAATTTAACCGCCAATTATCAAATCATTAAAAAAAGTTATCGACGATGAAGTCATCGATATCGTTTCCCGTAATCGAAAGCACTAAAGATCTATATATATATTGATTGCTACTGATCTATGATAGACCTGTGATATCTAACTGTTTATTCATTATGATAAAATCTAAGATATATTTTTAATAACACTAATGTACTGGGATATCATTCTTAAATTTCACATTCGACCGCCTTCAGTTCGTCCCTAATATGACACGTGAAGTAGTCGTAATGGGTCTGTCAAGCAAGTTGTCAAAACTAACTTAAGGAAACGAAGCCAAGGGCGAGACCTATGAATCGTTTATACATGTGTATAGGGGTCATAATTTTATTATAGTAGCGACGAGCCCGTCAGCGCTGCGTCCAACGCTGACGCACATTTTATGAATGCTATAACTAGCTGTCGGTAGTCGAGCGAGAGTAACGCCATCTAGTTGGGCAATTTAGTACTTTAGAATATTTTAAAGAAAGGTACATATGTCTTGGCTGTACTGTAAATTTAATAGTAGATTAGTGGAACCATGGGAAAAGTTTATTGCAAAAGTGACAACTTTAAAACTTTCACATTAAAATTATAACATATCTTAGTATTACCTGCCCTATCTTTCTATACTTTTTTTTATTTGTTTCTCCTGCGATTTAAGCAGTTGAACTTTAATCCAAAAATGGGTAACACGATTCAAATCATCGCTCTTTAGCGATATGTTCGCCTGTTGTTTACGTCTACTAGTAATTTCTCACTATACACGATAAAACATTTGTACGTTTTGGTCGCTGCCTGTAGGTACCACGTGTGTAGTTTATCGACAAGCGAGCCATCGATAACGGCGCGTCACTAGCGTAGAGACGCCGACCGTGACCGCAAATTAGAGCGACCAATAACAACTGGATGGCATTATGCAAAAGTATGTAATGACCGATAGAAAATATAGTACTTGCTGAATATCTGATTTTAACCGATGTATTTTTAGGGTTCGAATGAATTAATGAATGAATGAATGAAATCATTTATTTGCAAGAATTCAAGTACATACAATTTGGTGACATTTGATCAGTTAAGAAGCATGTGAATTCTGCCTCAAAGAGGCGTGCAACATTATAAATCATGCCTTAATACTATTAAACATCTTATTGCTAATCCACAATATTATGATAATTAAGAGTTGATATTAATATTATGTCTAATTAATTACATTGCAAGTAAGCAACATATATACATTTAATTTTAGAACTGTGTGAATGTCAATATATATATTAGTATTTAATTGTATTGAAATAATTTATATCAATTGTTCATTACTTAATTAATTAACATCAAGCACATTAAACATTGATCATATAACTTCGTCGTCTAGGTATTCCTTAATTGAGTAGTAGCATTTATCAATTAGCCATTTATGGATTTTGTCTTTGAATATTTTTTCTGGTAAGACTTTAATGTCATTGGGTAACTTATTAAAAACTTCTATTGCCGTGAAATATGCATTGTTCTTAAAAAATAATAATCTATATGAAGGAATACGTAATCGGAAGTCTGTTCTTTGAGGTACTGCCCTCTGTCGTATTGACTTATTTACCTCAAAGAATTGTTGGTGCTGTTTAACAAATATAGCGATCTGCTTTATAAACATGCTAGGGAGAGTAAGCAGTCTATATTTTTTTAAAGTGGTTTGCATGAATCGGCATATCCTGCTTGGCATAAAGCTCTTACACACTTTTTTTGGACCAGAAAGGCATTACTGGCATTAGCTGAGTTTCTCCAAAGCAATAGGGAGTATGCATGAATTTTAATTTTTGCTTTGTTAAAAGCTCATTAATGTAACAAACAGTAGACAAAAAAAAAATTCGAATAACTATAAAAATAACCAAGATATAAGCCATCAAACATTTCATTAAAACTCTTTCCAGCAAAACGGAATTTAATATGGAGTTTATATGGCCGGCGTAGACTATGACGTAACAGTACATGTCGGACCTCTCTGTCAAATCGCCGTCTAATTAGCAGTTTAAAATGCCTATATCTTGCGTGTTTCTTGGCCGATTTAAATTTTAATTTAACATTTTGAAATATATCATATTTAGTTAAGAAAAGCTATAAAGAAAATGCATGCATTGTATATACCAAACTCTTAGCTATGGTTAAAAAAACGGTTCATTCAACCTTTTGCAAATAATGCAAACTCAAACTTTTTTATTGGTGATAGGTACATATCAAAGGTCAGTTACTTAAGTTTCAATATAATATATATGAAAGAATTTGATCTATTTCGCTACATGCTAAAACTATAGTTATACATATTAATAAATGTTGATACTAGAAGGTTTCAAAATTCGAAATGCAAAGATCCTGCGGGCCTAGGTTGATTATATCATTTGATTTTTGACTAACAGTATTATGACTCATAATTGTTTTTTTAGTTCCTGTGTAAAAATTCATTCAATCTATTACTCTTAATGCTTACAGGCCATTGATATAGGGCGACATAAATTACCTTAACACAAAAAAAAATAATCCCAGCAGATAAAAATGGTGGGAAAATATAGTTTCTAAAGGTACAAATTAAAATTCCGTGCACACTGAAAAAGTGGACCTTATATCCTTAGCAATTTGGATTGCGGCGGAACGTGCGTTTGCGGTTTGCGGTCGGCTACGAACTTGTACCTTTACGTGAGGGAGCATTGTTCTGTCTGCGCAAGCTCGTCGTGAGATGTCTGCCATCAGTTGTGTAATATATGTACAGAGCAAAATATAAGATGCCCGCAACTTCGTTCGCGGAGGAGAAAAAGTCATAGCTCTCTTTTTTGCTTCTGCTTAGTCGGGTAAAAAGTATCTTGATACGGCGCAAGCTAATATTAAACCATGGCTAACTGCAACGAGTTACGGACGTTTGACCGGGGTCCCTACCCGAGGCCCGCTACGTATGTAGTGACGTATGTGACGACATAGCTCAGAAAGAAAACAATGACAAGCACATACGGCTCGTCATCCCATGCAGCTACCAATCACGGACATCGTACGTGGAACATTTCCTTCTTCCTTGGTTCGTAACAAGAAGCTCCACTACCTTAGCTAAAACTTCATCTGTTTCAATTTATACAGGGTGTATGGTAACAGGATGCAAAGCTGAAAGTAGATGATAGTTTAGGCCATTTAAAACATTTTAAGCCAGACATGTCTTAGACAAATGTTATAATGTATTTTTGTTATATATGAGTTCTAAGATTTTTTCAGAGAAAACTCCTAGTATTGTCGAAAAAAAGGAATAACATTTGTCTAAGACATGTCTGGCTTAAAATGTTCTAATTGACCTAAACTATCACCTACTTTCAGCTTTGCATCCTGTTACCAAACACCCTGTATACTTAATTATATTTCATGTCAAAAACCCGAATAAAACTTATTAATTCGCCAAGCTGCTGTGTTCGTCATTGGATCACCTGCCATCCATATCTTCAAGCCGTGTCAGCCTCCAACTGTATTAGGTATGTATTTGAATGAAAGTGCCGATCCTTCTTTACTAGATGCATGGAATTAAATTTGAAAACAGGTGTTTTTTCATGAGTTTGCCAGATATTTACAAGTTAATTAAATGGTTTTTTTTTTTCTAATACAATCAAAAAGAAGAACAATTCGTCGCTATGTACAGCGTCCTGGAGGTTGGAGTTGGAGGCAGACCACTGGCAGACAGGCTGGATGGCCCATTTATCAAACACTGGATGTCGCTGCACGCACCAGTGCCTCCATTTGTGCGAGTTGTAAATTTATGTGTACTAACATTAGTTTTGGTAAGTAATATTGTAATTGACTAACAAAATGGATGACATTATCTGAATAAAAGAAATTATTAAGGGAGACCGAGGTGAGTGGTGACAGAGGTGAGTTGTGACATCGTCGATTTTTTTGTATCTATTAACTGATAGCGAGCTCACAATAGTGCACGTTTGTTAGTTCGAGTTTCGCTAACAGTTATTAGGTTCCAAAAAACGGCGGAATCACAACTCTCCTCTGTCACAACTCACCTCGGTCTCCCCTATTCGATTGCGATTGGTAAACTGGTGTCTCTTAAGGATAAACTGTGGAAAAAATAAGATCTTAAGGTAGGTTAGTAACGAGTAGGTAATATAATGAATCACGTGGCAACGAACAGGAGTAACGGGTTCGGAACCGGTATAACTATGGGTTTAACCACTAATTATATATTGGTATTTGCAGTCCTGCGATGATTTGCACAGAGATTTCCTTGATTAGAATTTCCTTTCCATGTTTATAATAAGATCTTATAAACGCTTGGAATGGATTTAAACTATGAATTAAAAGCCTGAGTTAGGGCAATCGCATTAAAAGTAATTTTACTGTCCTACAGGCTGATTTATTACTGTCCCATTCTAATTTGGCATCCTTATGTATATATGTATTCATTCAGTGACGATGCGATATTATGATACCATCGAGGTGATCTGGTGATGGAGTCAGAAGGTGGTAAATTAACTCTGAAATACCAAACTGGGCAGTGCCTTATTTTATTACAAAGTTAATTTGACCACCTTCCGGCTCTTTAGAATCGTCTCGATGAGACTTAGCCGATGATTAGAAATGTACAGTCGGCAATAAACACATGTTACAAAAATGTACAAAGTTTATTACAGAAACGTATTCTTTATTTTGTTGCGAAATTCCGAAAAATGCAATAGGGATGTTGTCGCATTTCGAAGCTTACAGCGTACACAGTTAGATGATTAAAAAAACACCAAGGCATCATTTAATAAACAATAACACCTCGAAAAATCTAAATTACTTCGAAATACAAAACTTCAAAGTTACGCAAAATTTGTGATTTTTTCATCCATAATCAAATTTAAAGTTTCTTATCAGAATCCTTATATTCAATAAAATAATAATTGTATGGCGACCAAGTACTTAAAGGCAGTTTTTGACGACCAAAACGCCTAAACTTTTTTTTGCCATATAAAAGTTAAGAAATGTATGTATGTGTGTATGGACAATGAGTCAATTAAGTGAATGGCGGTTTATAATTAACCATTTGCGTTGTATTAGCAACGGGCCAAGACGATGGCACCACGTTTGAAAGTCGTGATAATTAACAAATAAGTAGCGAACAAATAAGTGAAGGAACAGGGTTCTTAAAATGCGAGCAAAATTAATCGAAGTGCTATATAGTCATCAGTGGTTCATATGCAGTGCCGTGCGCTCCATATAGGCACCAATTTCATTCTTGTGACAAACTTTTATCGCGACTGTACTTTTCTTCGAACACCCGTCAACGACGTGCTTAACCGAGACCAAACTTGGTACGATTGCAATTCTTTATTACAGATTTCCTATGAGGACCTGTCGGCTCCATCATCAGACAAGCTCGATAGTATCATAATATTGCATTGTCACCATTGTATTTAACTTACATAAGTACTTATGCCAAATTTTAGCTCAATCGAAAACCGGGACATTTCCCGGCATTGACCCATTGGTCAAATTTAACTTGCCAGATTTGTAAACGGAAAGTGCTTCGGAAGATCCTGGGACTGACCAAGAGGACCGATGGCACGTGGCGGATCCGTACTAACGCCGAGATTGAGGAGCTGGTAGCCGAGTCTAACATTATTGGAGAGGCAAAGTCCCATAGACTTCGCTGGCTTGGTCACCTTCAAAGAATGGAGGAGGATCGCGCAACGAAAAGAGCATATCTGGGGAGACCAGCCGGCAGGCGACCGGTTGGTCGTCCCAGGTACCGCTGCGCAGACGTGGTGGAGGCGGATCTGCGTAAGCTTCAAGCCGAAAACTAGCGGGAAACCGCGCAGGATCGGGACAAGTGGCGTGCTCTCGTTTCGGAGGCTAAGATTCTATTTGGGTCACTATGCCAAAATAGTTAAACAGTAAGTTAGATTTGTAAACGGGGCTTCGTCGACAGGCTCACATCCCCCCGCATTAGAAGAAAATTTGACCAATGGATAAAGCTCATTTGCTTTTCCACGAAATTGTGTGTTGGTTAGATGTGACAATAAATTGTACTCAAATCCACATATTTTTATGCAATCCTCTCTACAAAGCATCATCACGAGATGCAGGAGATGTTGACGTTTCGGAGTCCACATGAGAAGACTTTGTTTGAGGAAACTGCATGAACATATGCGCATGTGAGCACAATTTATTGTCACATCTAACCAATACACTATTTCGCGAAAATGCAAAGGGACTATAATCCATTAATCTAATATGGAATTCCGCAAAGTAAAGCCTGTATCTATTAATTATTGAAACAGATCATCCAGCAGTTATGCTAGCACTGCAAAACCTAGTTAAGGCGATCGCTACTTTGCTAGTTTAATAAAACAATATACTTCTTGACATACTTGATCTCAAACTATTAATTATAAACTATGGAAAATTAATAAGTCATATTGTGAGCATCAACAGTTCACAATTTATAATCTCACTAGATAAATTATAAAATAAACAAATATACGGTGAGATATATAACGCACTACATACAAAATTCTACAACAAGCGAATACAAATGGCGTTGTACGAGGTTAACATTACTTTTCCAAGCCCTAGGCACTTGTACCACCGCCGGCGATAAGCGATGAGATGAGAATAAAAGAGAGAGATAGATCGCCGGCAGTGTGAACAGCCAGCGATGAACTATAAATATATCTCTCTCTTTTATTTACACGGGATCGAATATCTTTATTCGTTTCTAGGGCGAAAAAATCGCCGATAACTCATTGCTTACTCGCCGGCGGTGGGACAAGTGCCTAAACCACGAGGCAGATTCCCACAGTCGCAAATCTTCCGAACCAACCTTCCGAATGGCTCGCCTTACCTCAACTTACCAAACATGTAGTTTTCGCGCTCCTTGTTTATTGCGCGGATGTTTGCGCACGCGCATTAATGCCAATTTGTCAATACTAGTTAGTGATCGTGACGAATTATCATCATTGTAGTCCTTTGGGTTCGAACCCCGGCAGGGCAAAGTATTTGTGTCATCACGAATATACTGATATACGAGATATTATAACCATCATAGTAATATTATAAATGCGAAAGTGTGTCTGTCTGTCTGTCTGTCTGTCTGTTACCTCTTCACGCTTAATTCGCTGAACCGATTTGGATGAAATTTGGTATGGAGATAGTTTGAGTTCCATGGAAGGACATAGGCTACTTTTTATCGTGGGAAAAATAGCCTTATCCGCGATAAACGAATTTAAGGCGGACGAAGTCGCGGGCAGAAGCTAGTAAGATATATGGTTATCACATGGACCCTGACAGGGTAGCAATTGCCTTAAAACTAAGATTAAAACTAAATTTTACATAGAATAGAAACTAAGCACAGCCACAGTTGAACTTAAATTTACTAGTAACATAAATAAACTTAGTAATAAAATTAAGAAAAAAAAAAGGTATACCATTAGCTTATTAAATTTAGTCTACTTAATGTCTGTCGTCAAAAAACTCGTACACCGAGTAGGTAGTAGGATATCTGCGTAAGAAATTACAAATAAATTAAAATTTGTGAATATTGTCTCGTTTTCTTCTGCTTTTATATGATTTGGTTGTAATATTTAACAGCTACATAATGGGAGCTGTTTTGGAACATTTCTAAAGATACTGAGCTACTTGAATCTTCAGTGAGCGAAAGAGCGATTGAGCTAAACCAAGTTGAGTTACACATGTCTAGTATGCTTGTTGCGTATACTGAACCCATAAGCTGCCCGAGTAAAATGTCTGGCAAACAGTAGCATTTACTTTTTATAAAGTGACAATAAAACAAGCATTTTGGTTTTATTGAGGCTAATAATCGTTCAATTTAGGTAGTCGATTGTTTCAGTTGATATGAAATTAGTCCATTGTTACCTCAAAAAAAACCGGCCAAGCGCGAGTCAGACTCGCACACCAAGGGTTCCGTACAAAATATACGCTAAAAACGGCCGTATGTATGAAAACCCAGTGTTAGCAGAGCCCTAACTCCTAAGCAAAATGTACGCGGTGTTCGATCATTTTATATTGGCTACTGACATAGACAGAGATAAAATTATACTGTTTTTAGTATTTTTTTGTTATAGCGTCATCAGAAATATATCATCTACAAAAATTTCAACTGTCTAGCTATCACGGTTCATGAGATACGGCCTAGTGACCACCAAAAACGGCAAAAAAAAAAAAAAAACTGTTGTATGGCAGCTCCCCTTAAATATTTATTTCATTCTGTTTTTAGTATTTGCTGTTATAGCGGCAACAGAGATACATCAACATCATCTGTGAAAATTTCAACTGTCTAGCTATCACTGTTCGTGAGATACAGCCTGGTGACAGACGGAAGGCGGAGTCTTAGTAATAGGGTCCCGTTTTACCCTTTACTTTGGATACGGAACCCTAACTAGAAAAACTGTCCGCAAAAAATGGCGGTGAGTAGTATATATTCCTCAAAATAACATAGTTTTTGAAGCAGCTCACGGTTTATTTGGTACATTTTCGCGCTCCTTGTTTAGGGCGGGGATGTTTGTTATGACTTTTCCTCCTCCGGGAACGAAGTTGCTCTAGTACGCTATAAAATTTTGCAGGCGGTTTTTTTGGAGCTCTGACCATAAATTTGTTCTTTGAAAGGTATCTTAATCATAGCTAAGCTTTGATATGTTTAAATGCAACCTGTTTTAAGACTTCGAACGTGTTAAACAAGTCGCATATGTATTAGGTTTCATACGTGTATACTTATGTATGAACTCCGTAGCCAATCTCCCGGTTTAACGACCAGTAGGGACGAACCCCTCGCTGGTTCCATTACTCACAGTTAACAATGATTTTAGTGCATTTCCTAGTAGTCTTAGTCAGGCTTGTAAGAATGCTTGTCGCTCCTTTTATGCATTATTTTACTCAGTTTATTTCAACGTAAGCTAAGACCTCTTATTTATATAAAGGAATGTTCTTTAGTATTACAAAGTTGGAACGTCTGTACATTGAAGTTACATTCAGAAACATAAGTGAAACAAAGCTTGAAAGTCATGGAACCGATATTTTTTTTGGACTTTGTGTATGTATGACTATTTCTCCAACGCGAACGTTTACGACTTACCAAATTATACGTATGCAGACAATACGCTTCAATGCGGAAACTGTTAAGTTCCGAAATTATAAAAGAGGCAAGCAAAATACAGTATAACAAAAAAAACTTGTATCCCCAATCCCCAAACAACCTATTATTTCCATTAAATTCGGATTACTTTCCAGCTCCCCTCACCTTTTTCTACATTTCGACTGAATTAATGTCGATATTTTGGTTTATTTGGCGGTTCCGATCGTAAATAGATCTCTCGAGTGTAGATAGTGCTATAAACGCCTTTTCAGTTAACCTATAAACAATTGGGTAATACATCATAATTATACTAAACAAACAGGCTGACAAGTTCATATCTTCACAGTCAATTCCTTTGAAGTCAACGCGGTCCAAACGAGTTTTCTGACTCAAATGCGAAAAGACACAAGTGACAACAGACTGTTCTTCAGTTAGGGCGTTTTGAGCTGGAAGAATGATACACGCACTTCTAGTCCAAATAAGAAAATACGTCAAGAAACCGACATGCTGTTAGGACGTTTTGAACTAGACGGGTGATAGTACGGTTTTGGCAGGCTGGCCATGTTTATTATTGCGCGGCTATTTCGGCGCAAGCGCAAGTTCAAGGAAGAAGGAAAATTCCGGACGTAGATTTGTTCGATGGAGTTTCGTGAAACGAAAATGTAAGTCTCGGACCAAAAGATCTATTCTTATTTCCGAATAAATATCTATTGCTAAAAATATGTCTACAATCTTAAGCTTCATACATACTCGTAATGAATGTCAAAGTGTATACTCATTGTTTACCCACATTATCCTTCCTACTACAAAAACAAAGGATCTAAGTATTTTTTTGCATGGAGATCAAATGTGGGCCACGCGGAGACGGAGACATAAATAGGCGACTTTGTATTTACTTAGGAGGGCCCCAACTAAGGGCCTTATCACACTTGAGAGTTGCGAGCGTGTTTTCTATACAAATATCAGTTGCGGCGAACTCGCTGCGTGAACGCCTTCATACAAAATTCGCTCACAACTCGCTAAGTGTGATAAGGCCCTAACGGTGTGCCAGTGTGTTTGGATGGACGGCGTGTGGAAAGAGTGGAATGGTTCAGATATCTAGTACACATGCGCACGGAGAGTCTGCTTGATGACGAAGACGGGAGCGTAAGCTGTAAGCCAGCCCTGCGGTGGCAGTGCAACAAACTCGCGCGCAGATCTGCGCATTGCAGTGATGAAGTAAAAGTGACACTGTTTAGGGCATATTGTCTATGTTTCTACACATGTCAACTTTAGAGCCGATTCACTAAACGCGCAATGATATTTAAATCGCGATATATGGCACGCGCAAACATTTGTGTGATTTGCATTAATATTTGGATGTTCGGTTTGTATAAAATTATCCCCTAATATTTATTATTATTTATTAATAAGCAAAATTAGAGTGCAGTATAATGACTCTTACCGCATCCTAATGAAATTGTTAAGATACTGCAGCACATCAAGCATGTACACTAAGGCCGGAGTTCCTCACTTTTTTGCCATCAAGCATGAAGCGAACACGCATAATCCTTATGGAGCCTCCGCACGTCTGACAAAGGTATCTGCGTGAGCTGTCTGGGTAACATGGATAATCCTATTTATAAGCATTGGATTTCCGGGCAGCGTGCAACGCGAAAGAGACAAAAAGTAGCGTCGTAATATGTAAATATTCTGGCTTGTGACTGCCTTATATTTTATTGCTTATTTTAACATTGTAACTTTGATTTTGGGTTTATAGCTCAAAATAAAGATCCAATATTAATAATTTTCCCCTTATTTAAAAAGTAAAACACTAAACAGCAAACATAAAATAAAAGCAAATTATTAAAAAAACCTAACCTATGGTGCTGCCGGCAGCGGGCTCAAGTTACCGGTGGTGTCAGGCTAAACCGAGAGGAACCCCTGGGCCTGACGATACGCGCCATGTCCAGGATTACTGCCATCAGTGCGCCTACCATGAGTTCGGCAGTCCTCGATGACGGTCTATCTCTTTCGCACTATTAGCGCGTGCGAGAGAGGTGCACTGACTCTCGATACGAGATACCCGCTAGCGCCGATCGTAAACTCAGCTCATGGTAGGCACACTAACCCTTGATGTCATTTGTGTGCATGCCATCTTTCTAGAGTCTCTTGAGATGTTAGTCGAGTCAAGACTCTTCTCTATAAGACCATTTACCGCAACGACTATCGGGACAATGGTGGTTTGTTTTTTAATGTATGGGGGGCAAACGTGTAGACGGATCACCGAATCACCAGCTGAGAGGCCTCTCCAGAAACCATATTTTCGGTCAGTAAGCAGCTAATAGTCCTCTAGGTATCAAAGGAGCTGGCAGTTGATAATGGTCTCCATTATTTTCAAGAACAGGGAGGTTATAGCTATCAGCCTGTAGTAGGATAGGTTTGAGCGGTCACCTCTTTTAGGGATCGGGTGCACCAAAACTGACTTCCATGAGATCGGGACTACGCCAGAAGAGTAAGAGAGCCAAAACATACTCGATGAAACCGGTGCCAACTGCCAACTCTGGGGCTCACATCTTCAACACAATAGGAGGGATTCCATCGGGCCCACTTAATTTATGAATGTCGAGGGAAAGAAGTGCTCCACAGACTGAACTTTAGTTGAACCGGACGGTATGTCGTGGAATCAAACTTCCCACATGGCAGTCACCTCGTGAGCCAAGTCAAGGTACTTGCTGAGTTTGTCCTTCTCGGCCTTCAAGAGATTCTCCTCATGTGAGGTGGTGATGTCAACGAGCACTACCCAGTGCTTAGATCGGTCTGCCAACACGATAGGCTCAGCCTTATTGACTACAATAGTCCGGTCTGTGATTAAAGTAAAAAGACTGTATTTAAGAGTATATTGCTAATGAAATACTTGGTACTACTTGGTTATGTCTGTGCAAGTACTCATCTTTAGCAAGATGAGAACAAATGGAGATGATCTGAGCCTGAGTGACTCTTCCGGACGGTGGCATATTACCCGACAGATGTCGATCGTACTTTCCTTCAGGATTATTTTTATTATATACTGCGTCTACGAAGGCATGGAAACAACGTTATAAAATTAAAAACCAACTAGAGATGAAAGCGCTTTGCATAATCTGTATAAGAAAGTTGCAACATTTTCTCAAAAAGGTTCTAATGTTTTTAGAAATATTATTTTTCGAACGCGTACAATGAAATTTCCACAACTTTCGACTGCCAGAAAATGTTGAAACAAAATTCGTAGTAAATGTCTTATCGCTACCTAATTGTAAGCTCGTGCGTGATCAATTAATCATACGTATACATACACACTTATGTGCAACTAACTTCCGGTTATCTATAATACTCCTACACGTGTCTATACAAGGTGTTTTGATTTAATTAGAACCGTACGGAGATTTTTTTTATCTATAGGAAAATCTGTAGGATATTTAGTCCCACGTGATTATGATTTTAAGTTCCCATATATAAAAATGCTGCATAATATCCGACATTAGTTTAAAACTTACTCGTATATAGAGTAAGTACTGACAGAAGAATTGGATAAAATTCAATAACAAAATAATTTATCTCGTAAGACCTAAAGTTACTTAAGACAGTTTCGTTGTAGCTACTATATGATTAATGAATTCCTATTACCGTACTCAAGATATAAAAACAAATATGTCCAATATATCTTCCTAGATTCCAACCTATTATCTCAAATGCTGGCGGCGTCAGATTTCCTCGTGTCTTATCTCTCAACTTCGCCCTGTTCCCTTATTGTCCCATTAAAAAAAAAAAACATACCGTATGCTCTCCCGTATGTGTGACTCTGGCCCTGCCTCTGCCCGTTTTATTTGAAAATCATACTTATGTTGACGTTTCCAATTTTAACCCGTACGTGTGTCAATCTTTTTAACAGCGCACGCATAAAAGGTCAGAAAACTGATACAACATCAGTTCCTAAGAAATCTATCTTTGTCGCACGCGTCTCGGATGATTGAAGTGTAAGTAAGACAGGTAATGTGCCGATTCGGAAATGTAAATACACGTGTCAAGTTACGAAGTACCAAAGAGTTTAAGAAGGTAAGGTAACCTAATTTACCGAACATGATTTCCACGATTATGGAGGGTCACGAATAGAAAAGCAAAATATGTTCTAAGTAAAGTTACACGGCATTAAATCTTCACTTCGTGATACCTCTGAAAATTAAGACGTTTGGTACGTATTAGTACAGTCTGCAAGTCCACCGGCAGATTAATGATCAATCATAAAATTTGCTGCCCAAATTATTTAAATACTTTATTTATTTTCAAACAAAGAATCGTTCCCTCTCCAATCAAAGCATGTTAACTTGATCCAATACCTTTTAAAATTGTCAACAGAAACAGTTTCCACGATGTTGACAGAGTGTTCGTGGTTATCATCTTATGGGCTCGTAACAAGCTTTACAAGGTCAAGTCAGAAAGGGAGGGCCTCCCCGTCCCTCTCTCTCCTTGCGTGTAGAGATACTCGTACATCTACGGCTGCTTTAATTGCTCTTTCCATCTTATGGTGATCTGCCTCGTGGTCTGGTACCTTCGACTTTTCCGTGGAACACAAATCGCTCAGTAGCTCGTACATCTCCCCGAAGTCATTTGTTTTTCTATTCCTAGAATAGGTACAAAACTACCAAGGTTACTCGATTCGAAAATACCGATGTCAGGAGAGATTTCCTTTTTAGCTCATTATCGCATCATCCATGCGTCACTAACACTGCCCAGTCGGACACACAACACTGAAACATAAGTATTTCAATTTTCCTGTTCAGAAATGTCTTCTTTTTTTATACTACTAAGGTCGGAAACAATCGTACGGCCTGCCGGATGTTAAGTAGTCACCGCAGCCTATGAAAGCTTGCAACTCCAACTGCATTACGTGCGTATTGCCGACCCTTTAAAGATCTATTCACTCCCCTCTTGAAGAACCCCATACTGTAACCTTCAGGGAAAACCGCGGCAGCGATGTTATTCCATATTCGGTGCGCGACCATTTTGTTTCCAAGGTGTGTGGATGAATACCCTGACGATGGTGTGTTGGTTGAAGGTAGCTGTAGGCATCATGTCTCATTATCATGTTTAGAATCCAATTTAAAACGGGATCTCACTGTTGAAGCGAAAGCAAAACCGTGGTGTCTTCTCATTTCGTTTCTTCTCAACCAGAGTACAAGGAGAACTAGTTCACGTCCATGGAGTATTAGCTACGTTTGAATCGTAACACAGATTCGAGACATTAACAATGATGGAGTGTGCCTGGATCTGAACACACGCCAACACATCAGTCAGTGTTTGGACAGAGCCACTCGAGCATTGGTAGAAAACGGGATATGTTTATTTTCTTGCCCACGCGTAGTCTTTCTGCTCTGCTTACGTTACGACAGCTTTTAATAGTTCTGTTTTTTTTACAAGCTTTTATTTAACTTGCAATGTATGGTTACGTTCAGGTCAAATCTGGGAAGTTAAATTTAACCCACTTCCCGGTTTCCAATTGAGCTAAAATTTAGCATACTGGTGTAAGTTGGGTGGCAATACAATATGTGACAATATTATGATACAGTCGAGCTGATCTGATGATGGAGCCGGAAGTTGATCCTATGAACTCAGTAATAATAGCAATAAAGATTTTTCATAGCAACTTTCATCCTTTTCTTTTTGCATAATAGATCAATTTACGGAGCATCTTAGACAAAGACCAAGCATATTAATATCCCCACGATCTAGATAGACAAGGGGTTCTTCAAAAATCCAGTTAACAGGGTAGGTGATAAAATGACAGCAACATATGGTAGGCGATGACTTCCCTTGCCACTTATATACTGTTATATCTAAAGATGTAAAAATGTGATGTCTGGATACTGACCTGAATATGTTGTATTAAGACATCTTTCCGGTCTTCCCTACGTTCCCCTTAATTTTAAAAACTACAAGACGGATCTCAATGAAACTTTCCAGTAACATTGCTTAGACATCTAAAGAACACATAGGCTATAAATTGTATCTCTATGACGACGTAGTCGCGGGCAATAAGTGAGTTTCTTTCGGCTTTTTACTCAACTTGGGTAATTCCGATAGACTGAAACTTGTCAAAGGATCCTTGCGGCCTACTTACTGAGTAAAGTTAATTATTCCTTCATTGTTGCTTGGTGCCACCTACTCAATACAGCTTTTTTTCTCAACGTTCGCAGATCGCTGTTTAGATAAGACCACTTGTTGTTTACATCTCTATAAATGTATTAGGTATTTGTTTGTACTATATTTAGTGAGATATCTTATAAAGACTTATTGTATGGTATATTCTATCCATATGTATGCCTTTTCACGCCTGCCGATAGCACGAGTTGTTGCCCGTCGTGTCATGGAGTCGGAAGCTGCGGAATGTGATAGCGGCGCGGGCGCATCGCCAACAGACACCGTCTACGTCTGGGCGCGTGCTGTACTCACCATAAATAATATGCAACGCTACAAAATTATGGGATATCAGGACAGACGACAAATTGTTTTCATGCTTATATTTTATTGGGTTATTAGTGGTATTTTTAAAGTTTTTTTTTAAGGCTCCGGGCTTTATCTCACCATAAGTATCGGTAAAGTTTAAGGATAGTATGGTTGATCAATGTGAAACCATTGGATATTTTGGGTAATTTCAGAAATTAAACATTCGCGTAAATGGACACTTAGAGAACAAGACCTTCTCGTATTCATATTTAGAAAGAACGAAAGTATTTCTATTTCGGGACTAAATAAACATTCGGCTAATCAAACATTTTCACGCATAGGAAGAGCCCAAGAAGACCCAATATCCAAATTTCAACCATTTGTCTGGATAGTAAACCAATTTGGAAAACTTAATTGTGTTCGAATTGTGTAGTACTCCCTTAACCCTTAGGTGCACGATTTAATATTTTTTCGCAAAAAAATATATGTGGAAACTTCACTTCAGTGATGGGAAAAAAAAAATTAAATCGTATTTTTTATATATTTTTATTTAAAAAAATGGTTGTATCAAATTTGATACTCCATGGAGTAAGCACAAAAAAAATACTTCAACTTTAACTTTGTAAAAAAATGATATGGTGTTTGTAGACTCCTTTTATCTTGTGGGTGACGCCATTAAACTGATTTTGGTGTTCACAAAATGGCAAAGAAGCTTTTCGCCAGCGAGTGTTTTGTATTTTTATGGGTATGAACAGATCTTGTGTACTTGTAGATGGCGTGTCCTCATTTATCAAAAATCACAGTGAAATTAGGTTCCTTTATTCAATTTCCTTCGTCTGTCACAACCGTCAGTGCTTCTTCTGCCTCCTCTTCCTCAAGAGCTGCTTGCAGTTCTTTGAGTAATGGATAAAACTCAGCATAATCTCCGTCAGACTCCGCATTATCTTCCGATATTTCTCCACCTTTTAACTGTGCTAACAATTGTTCTATCCATATCTTTTAATATTCTATGACGTAGGATTATGTACATAAAATAAAAGCTCATTTACACACTCACACTTCATGCAAAATATTAGTAAAATACAAGCAAACTCAAAAAAGTATTATAAACCGTACGAGTAGAAAAACGAAGCATACTGCATGGAGTATCATTTTTGATACCACGAAAAAAGTCGTTATCGCATGGAGTATCGTTTTCGATAACAAGTAAAATCTCAAAAAAAAAGTTTAAAAGAATATTAATGTCACAAAAATGCACATACTGTAAAACAAATATAAGTTCGAATCTTTTTTATACAAATTTTCTGATTGTAAATGTCACGGAATTCACCAGATAAACAAAAATTCAAACTTGTAAATCTCACTGTTGCAAAAAGTAACCGAACAATTCAAACTTTTGACATTTAGTATAAAAAATGGTTGCATTATGGTTGCCAGTTTTTTTTCTTTTGCTAGTATTGCAGCAAAGGTAGCTAAACTCAGCCATAAGATCGTAATGAAAAAAAAAAAAATTTGGCGGAGAAAAGACAAGGTATCATATTTCAAATCAAATCAAATCAAAATATTCTTTATTCAAGTAGGCCTAGTTACAAGCACTTTCGAAATGTCAGTTACATGAGAGTGAATGTTTGCTGGGAGAAATACAATATGATCCAACATTTGCTGCAAGGATTAGGGAAACCCAGAAAAACCTAATCAGATCATTTAACTTAAGTGTAAAATTATTGATAAAATCATCATTTTTAAAATTAAAATAATCAATAAGATAAATCCCAAAAGGATTGTCAATAAAAAATAAATAATCTAGAATGTGTCTAGAATAAAATTCTAAATGTCAGAGTATATAAAACAATTAAGATTAAAATAATAATAATACCTTAGGTATTCGTTAAAATAATTATTCATATACCTACATGACGCTATAATTTACATTAATCCCACGCGGCTTCATCATTCATGTAGTCTTGTGTGCTATAATAAGCTTTAGAAAATAATTTTCGTTTCACAATATTTTTGAATTTACCAATAGACAACTCAGTTATGCTGCTAGGAAGTTTATTATAAAATCTCACACAGTTACCCATGAATGATCTTATTTTATGGAGCCTAGTAGCAGGCACTGCGAGCTTATGCTTATTTCTAGTATTAATATTATGTATATCACAGTTCTTCTTAAAGTCGGTAATATTTTTATGTACATACATAATATTCTCATAAATGTATTGACAATGCACTGTCATTATATTAATGTCCTTAAACTTATCTCTAAGCGACTCTCTATAGTTCATTTTATATATCGCACGAACAGCCCGCTTCTGCAGAACAAATATAGTATTAATGTCGGAAGCACTGCCCCATAGTAAGATGCCATACGACATAATACTGTGGAAATAACTGAAATACACTAATCGAGCCGTTATCACGTCTGTTAATTGACGAATCTTACTTACTGCAAAAGCTGCAGAACTCAGTCTATTCAAGAGATTAGCAATATGGGGACCCCATTGGAGCTTAGAATCTAATGTTATACCGAGAAAGACTGTACTATTAACTAGTTCCAGTTCCTCACCTTTAACCATAACGCTTGCTTGCTCGTGTTTTACGTTACTCGTGACAAACTTACTTATTTGATACCATATGCACCTTAGCCGTGAATAGACTTTTGGGGCATCAGACATAACCAATATTACTATAGATATGGACATTCGGAGAATTCAGCGTATTGGACCAATCCTTGCGTTACATAATGTTTAATAATGCGTACGAGTAGATAATAAAGGCACATAAAAATATCGCCTAAGACCCGTCATAAATATATATGTTTAATGAGATTTTTGTGGAGACAGGGCCCTGATATTTAGGTACCAACATTGCATACCGGATGCCTCATTGCATTTACAAAGCACTAACAGGATCGTGAGCGAGTGCTAAACGCCGCCGCACGCGCAGACGAAGGCCCCGTTGCCCAAACTCTTGTTTACACTAGGGATGTAACGAAAATTGCATTCGCCATCACGAAAATCCGCAAGTTGTTTGATTCGCACTTGCGGAAATCTTAAATGTAATTTGTTATTACTACTAGCTTTTTATTAATTTGCAACGTTCGTATGTAAGTAAGTTGTGGTTTAAAATTTTACCAACCATTTTTCAACCACTTCTTGGTATCTGCTTGAGTTGAAATTTGGCTTATCTACTTATGTAAGTTGGGTGACAATTCAAGATTATGGTACCATCGAGCTGGTTTGCTGTAATTCTTAGACGTTTCGGACGTCGCGTTCCGACTATAGTCTCGAAGTAACTAGCGAGGAGGGTACTGTCTCCAGCATCAATATCTGCCAAAACAAAGCGGGCGTAAATATCCCGATTGCCCTCGAAATAGAGTCGGTTCAGATATTTTAGCGCACTTTGCTGTGGCAGATATTAATCCTGTTGACTGTACAAGTATCACTATCTTCTTGCCACGCGTTTTTTTTTCTCTACCTGCTTGTTCTTAGTAATTCATTTGATTGTCTCTATTATATACCGACACACTCGTGTGAAAATGTTGTCCATGAACGTCAAATATTCGCATCCGGATTCGTATTCGCGAACGCTCATGAACCCACGATTTGTTACATCTCTAGTTTAATCGCTGTGCAATTACGTATATCGCGGTTTTAATGGCCCATCTGCGGGTTTCTGTTTGAATCTATGGTTGAATGGAAAGACTGCGCCTACGACTGGTAAACTAAACTTGACTCGTCGTGTCGTTAAAAATTAACACGTAATAAAAACTATTCTCATCCTTCAAATATCCTTAACAGGGTCTCAAACTGTATAAATACCATTTCATCTCAATCGATTCATCGGTTTCAGCGTGAAGAGGTAACAGACAGAAAGACAGACAGACAGACAGACAGACAGACAGACAGACACACTTTCGCATTTATAATATTAGTATGGATGGATATAGTAACATAGTAATATATAGTAATAATATATAGTAATATATAGTATATATAGTAATATATACTATGGATATGGATAGTATGGATTAGTATGGATTTTGTTCACTTTTGGTAGCATTATATTTAAGACCATGCCGTTGAGCTTGACAAATTACTTTATCGAGTCGATTGAGGGTCCCAGCAGGACCATATCGTCCGCATAACTAATGTTATTGAAACAAGTTTCCCCTATATGGCAGCCAACATGCGCGCTGCTGAGATCCTCAATCAGCTCGTTCACATACAGGTTAAACAGGATCAGGTATGACAGCCCACCCAGTCTTACTCCGCACTGCGGCCTATATGCGTCAGAGACCACCCCCGATCTCACGTGATTGACCTGATTGCTAAACCAATATTTGAGCAGGTCATCGCACTCTATGGGTAGATCGGTTTTTTTTTTATTTCGTCCAAAGTTTTTCATATACGACCGGCGGGGTTATTGCCTAACGAAATTTTGACACTTGGTATCGTAATCAACTGTCATAGCCCATACAAAATCATGACACTTGATTGCGATTGCGAGCGTCTAACGCGTTAGGCAATACGGGGGCAGGTCAAAAGCCTTCGATAAATCCAGAAAAGACGCGTACTGAGGTGTGTTTCTGTCCCTGTAGTACCTGACACTGACAGTTTGCTTAAGGCACAATATAATATAGGCTATTTATCCTTACATGTCCTAAATAGTAAAACAACATTCTAACCAATTTTCCAAACAATATTTTAGTACAACATAGCCAATTTCATGCATTAAATTTATTTCCTTGCGAGAAAACAGCTGGTATTGGCATTAAATGCATATTTTTAGGTTAGAATGTTGAAATAGCCTGTAGCACTCGCCGTCGATAGTTTGGACAAATTTTTCTTTTAGTACATGAGATGTGATTGTATCGTATTGCTTAACTTTACAATTTCTGATCCTACGAAATTTACTCTTAATTTTACGCATGTTACTCATTGTTCAAATTAAAGCGAAAGATAACGCAATCAGAGGTTTCACACACTGCAGATAAAGAAAGACAATCACATGATGCTGGAGATTGGAAATGTCAACGCTTATCGTAGTGTGTCTGTTTGTTTGTTCGGTTATGTTCGGAGTAATGTGTGCTCTTATTGTTCATTCAGTTAGGAGGTGGAATAGAAAAATTTATTTTTATCAGATAGCGTTAGAAAGAGGGTTATGTGTTTCAAGAGTATGTTGTGTCTGCGGCTTCATCGCGTCGATATTTCATATGTTTCAGTGGCGTGGCGTCCATATTGCTTTGCCCAAGGAAAAGCTTATAACCACCTTTATCTTTAAATATGAGTATATGAACACGCTTCGGCTTCCCTTGTAATTTTCCTGACGCCACGCCTTTGATATGTTTTTAATAGTAAAGATATATGAGTAGCAAACATCGGTTATCCTTTTGTTAAGAAGAAGAAGAATATGTTTATTTGCAGGATATTTATGTCTAGTTACAGGGTGTTATTGTTGTTTATGGTAGCTACAGTATTCAATCGTAATCATTAAACGATATGCAAATATTATGGTAGCTTACAACATGCGATTTCTACCTTATTCCTAACAAGATTCATGCTGATTCTTATAATCTATAAATTCCTTGACACTATAAAAACAATTTTCCAACAGGTAGCCATTCAGATTTTTCCTAAAGTCAGTAGCCTTCATATTTCTAATATTTTGCGGTAAGCTATTATATACAATTATGCACATATTATAAGCGTTTTTTTTTTATAAAAAGCTGATCGACATCTAGGCTGGTATAATAGATTTTGGTATTGTGCTCTCTGTTGTGCTGTGTAGACTTCTGACCTAATTTTGAAAAAATCAGGGCGTTCTTTTACAAAGTAAACAAGCCTTTCGAATGTACATGCATGGTAACGGCAAAATATTTAATTGTTTGACAAAAGTATGAGTAACAAAAGGATAACCGATGACGACCGGTTTCGCTCAGCAGGAGTAACGTTGCCTGCGAAGCTGGAGCTCCTAGGTTCAAATCCCGGTAAGGACAAATATTTGTGTGATGAGCATAAATATTTGTTCCTGAATCTTAGATGTTTTCGGGCGACCGGTTTAGCTCAGAGGTAGTAAGTAGTAACGTTATCTGTAAGCTGGAGGTCCTGGGTTCAAACCCCGGTAAGGGAAAATATACAATACAATGCAAAAAATATTTATTGCTCACCAACACGAGCAACAGTAGGGGAGACCGGGGACAAAAGTAACACTTTGTAGTTTTGCTCCTATTTCCACCTATTTATTATATATTCTATTAAATAAATGCAGATATATGTAAATTTAATTTATACTCTACATATATGAATACATTTCCATTGAATAGTTTTCGAATTTGAAATGGAAATTGTTACTTTTGTACCCAGGCTCGGGTCGAAAGTAACACGCTTCGGATCGTAAAGAAATCCTGTGAAGGTCCAATTTATTTATATGTACCGTGTAACTGTAGAGACTTCTTGCTCTCATATGTATATTAGTTTTAGCACTTTAATAATAGGAATTTATGATTTAATTTTTTTATGATAAAAATAACATTATGATCATTAAATCTCTATGCGCCTGGTTCACTCGATGGCTGGGATTATTTAGAGATGGGATTGAATGTCAGTTTATTATTCTTAGCCTTATGATTTTAATGCCACTTTTGAACGTTGTGCTGTGTTATTTTCGTACCCAACCAAGTTATTCTCTTACACACGTCAGTAGCAAAACTCTGAATGCCCTGCACATAAATATTTTATAAAATTCTATAAAGGATCTAATAAAAAATGTCTAGGCATATAGACACATCGATAAAATCCCCCCGGTGCTAATTAAGCGCTAAAGAAATCAATGTGAAAATGTTACTTTAGAGGCGTAAAATTCGTATTTTGTCCTCTAATTTAAGCTCTGATTAGGATACATGCGTGATGCCTACTCACAAGCAGGGAAACATCATCCGCTAACTCTAGTCGGCCACGCGCGGCATTCTGATTATTGGATACTTCTACAAAGCCTTTGTTACTTTCGACCCGCTGTTACTTTTGTCCCCGGTCTCCCCTACAATTCAACCTTGACAAAAACTATGGTCAACAATAGGTTGCTGTTCCTATCGCTACAAAGCGATCTCTTCTAGACTACCTTCGGAATAAATATTTTAAAATTTTGTTTGGAGGAATTATATTATTGTTTATGCGTTTCCAGTAGCCGCATAGTATAGTAATGTTTAATGGCAAATGGACAAATAGACTGATAGTGGACGCTTAGTTATTTCTAAGAAAGAATCTTATTCGGTTCCCTTGGTGTACGGAACCCTAGAAAAAGCGTAACAAGTACCGAATGAATAAACATAATTCGCTAAACTTACTACCTTAAACATATTAAGTTTATTTGTGGTGCGGTTATCAAGATTATCCGACCAGATATGCCGGCTAATCTTATCAAATACTACTGCGTTGATAACAGTTACAGCATCTCATTCCCAATCTGCAAACTTCTTTACATTTGCAACCACTAGGACTTCCTTAATTCCCAACTGTTACCACTAAAGTAATTGGTGCCATTCAGGACCGTATTTAGGGGAGGGCAACCGGGGCTGGCGCCCTGGGCCTCCACAAGTGAGGGGCGTTCACTTATTTGTTACCCCAGGGCCACCAGAAGCTTAAATCCTGCCCTGGTGTTGATGTATATGACAGTATAATTGATAGATATAAGTAACAGTTGGAAATTTTATTCCCAGTAGTTACCACTGGTAACACCGGTGGGAAAAAAATCCCAGCTATTACTACTGCTAACAAGTGGGAATTTACCTGTTTCGCTCCATTTGGATATGATAATGTAGGATATGAAATATCCTTGTATCATACAGTTTCCGTATTCAATTGCAGATAAAAGAGTTTCTCAACCGTTCCTGACATCTTATCTTATTTCTTACTCGCCAATATCTAAAGCATTTATAAATAAATAGTTCTACTCGCGACTTCGTCCGCCTTAAATTCCTTTATCGCGGATAAAAGTATTTTTCCGAGATAAAAAGTAGCCTATGTCGTTCCCCAGGAATCAAACTATCTCCGTATCAAATTTCATCTAAATCGGTTCAGCGGTTTAAGCGTGAAGAGGTAACAGACAGACAGACACACTTTCGTATTTATAATATTACTAGCGGCCGCCCGCGACTTCGTCCGCTTAGATTTTAGGTAAAACCAGAGATATAAATGAAGAAAACTTTTTTCTGTCAGTTGTTCGATGCTGTTAATGTTTAAAAAAAATACTCAGAAGATATTCAGTGACCAACGGATTTAGAGTGAGTGCGGATATTTAACATTATTCCATAAGAAGGCAACACTGGCACTATTAATTTGAACGCCTGCTAGACTATGACAGGCGAAGTTCCCGACACTGGCCTAAATAATATTGTTCTAGAAGGTCCTTCGGCGCTTCAAAAGGATAGTATGTTAAGGCAAAGCATAATATTGTTGACTGTAAATTCGGTTTACAAACGATCATTTTACGTGCTACCGTCATATGAAAACCGACGTCATAATTTTACTACGTCACCAGTTTTTGCCTCTCACTATCTCACGCTCCCTCTCTCTCCCTCTCCCATTCTTCCTCTCTTTTTCTCTCCCTCTCCCTCTCTTCCTCTCTTTTTCTCTCCCTCTCTCTCTCCCTCGTCTCGCCCTCACTCCCTCCCTCTTCGTGTTTTTCTTTAATAATAAACGAAATCTGTTGTCCCGCTGTCATGTTTCTTCTGCCGGTATGTGAACATTCAACCCCCATCTTAAGCCCTTCAAGGGATGTATTGGAAAAGATGCTCTTATCAATAGTTTTCACTGTACATTAGGAGGTTGTGACCGAAGTTTTAAGCGTCTTACTTTAAAAAAGACATGTTTCTCATACAAACTTTCAACTTTTTTTTAACCCCCTTTTGGGATGATTTTTTATATCAACGCTAAATCATTTGGTTATTTTTTGTAAGAAACCTTTATACAACGATTCAAGTTTATAACTTTCCAAATGAACGATTTTTATAAAACGGTTCAACCCCTATTTCACCCCGGTGTTGGGTTGGGTACACTTACGGGTTGAATTTCGAAAAATCCTGTCTTAATACACGTCCACGTACTATAAAGAATATACGTTCCAAAAAAATTCATGCTTATATCTTTAGCGGTTTAGGCCGTTGTCTGTCAATAGGTCAGTAATGCAAGAGTTTTATAATATGTACAGATGATTCTTCGGAATAAAAATTTCAGCGTTAACAAAAAGTGATGATTATCCATTTATTGAATAACCCGTTTTATGTATTTCTCTTATTTTTAAACCATACTTTGATACTAACGTGTCATTGGTTTCCTAGCAACTGTTTGTTGATATTATTATTCGCGATAAAAATGTCACAATGAACAAAACTCGGGGTTTTCTAAGACTTTTTCATTTATCGTTAAAAACCCATTTTACGAATGAATATCCTCGAAAATTGTAGCCTATGTCCTATTCTGTTATCTAAAGCTATATTACTGAAGAATTTTACGCAAATTTGTTGTGGAGTTGTTGCGCAATAGTGAAACGTACATACCTACATACTTTCACGTTTATAATATAGTAAGGTTAAGGATAAGTATAGTATGGATTCGGAGGGCCTTTCCTAAAGATAACAAAAACACATTTTCTTACATCTGACTGGGATATTTAAGATTTTTACACCAATGTACCTACCAACAAAAAACAAATATATTCGTATACTGTATGATAGATATTGGCCTGATATGGTTTTTGTTTGCCATTCCGATGCGCCGAGATAAAAGTGACAGCACCCGATTTAAAGGTTTTAAATGTAATGAAGTTTGTACAATGAAAACTACCAGATGGAACAGAATATCTATACTATTATAAAACTAAATGTCTGTACATTGAACATATAAAAACAGAGTAACAGACTATTTGAAACTGAATTTAAGACGTCCCAAAGGAGTACTTTCTTAATTCTAATTCTAATTGTTTATTCTGTAAGTAGGCCACAAGAGCACTTTTACAAGTCTGACTCTACGGCATTTTCCAAGACGAGACCACTGTTTAGAAAAATTAAAAACTTCATACTAACTATTAGATCATTTTGACAATTTATATCGAGGTAAATACTTCTTCTTTATCGTCAAACTCTTGGCAGAGGTCGTGGTCGTCATATCAGGGTTTGTGGCTAGATTCACAATCCGTCGCCATTGTTCTCGTACTGAAGCTCTTCTCGTACATTCGAGTTGACCATTGAATGCAGTTTTAACTTGGTCGGTCCAACGCATTGGTGACCTGCCGCGCGCTCTTGTGCCTTCAACTTTTCCCTGCACTACAACTCGCTATTACGCTAAATACTTCATACCTACTTCATATCGGCAGAAAATCGACCAAAATTGGCACACTCATTGCCATGGTGAACGGTGTGTTCAAGTTCAAAGGCGGGTAGATAGTCTGATGATTGCGTTTGTTCAAATCTGTACACAAGCGATTCCTAAAGTGGGTTCCGTATAAAATGAAATAGCTCAAAAGCACGCAGGTTCCCTAAAATAAAAGGTATTTGGTGGGTGTTCCGTTATCTTAAAAGTTAAGGAACCTCTGCTCTACACAATCAAATCCGTTGTTTAGAGTATCGAGAAGCGATTCTACATAGAATGGTGACATGCGTTTTTCATTATCGTTACCAAGAAGATTGAAGATTTATAGCATACTATTCATACTATATGTAGAACGTGCGCGCCGCGCAGGGGAAAAAGCCATAACCCTCTTTTTGCTTTACCGTAATCGGGTAGAGAGTATTTCATAACAATCCTTGTATTTTCCGGTACAGCTATTGGAATCTTAGAAGCATCTTGACGTGATAAATCTATGTAGATAATGAGTGACACTAACATTGACATTGAACCGATGGACTGGTTTGGATGTAGTATCTTTTTTTGAAAAATTACTTTAACCAGGTATAGTGGTTTAGATATGGATCAAAAAAATCGATTGAACATTATCATCTTTATTCTCTGCACGATGTCTGCCCGAAAACGATATCAAATTTTCGATATTTCCATGTAATGTAAAGGTATTATTTTTACTCTACTTTTGACTGAGGCCTCCTCAAAAGAGGTAGGCAACAGTCGGTCTTATCGCTAAACAGAGATCTCTTTCTGACAGCCTGTGCGTAGTGGGAGACGTTGAGAAAAAAAAACGTACGTATAAATAGGTGGCGAAAAGCAGTACAATACAATTGACTAACTTGACCAATTTCGAGTGACTTCAAAACAAATTGCGATCATATTGTTCAATAAAGGTTCAACCAAACCAATGCTTAAAATACGCTGACGTTGCGTTATCACAGAAAAGTCACTTCCGCGTCACCATTTTACCGCTTGCCCAAACCGCTGCTCAATAAACGCTGTCAGTGCGTTTACGCGACTGTATACGCAGCGTTAAGCGTCGGTGTGGGAGGCATGCGTAAATATCGTGACGCATAAAGTCACGTCACTGCGATAACGCGCCGCGCCGTCAGTATCAGTTGGGCGAACATTTATACTGCTTCAAATAAAGATATACAATACAATACTTTTTTCTTGCACACTAAAAGAAAATAACATTAGACACTTAAATCTAAAACAGTATGAAAAACGGTAAACAACAGTCGGTCTTGTCGCTAGAAAGAAATCTCTCGCACACAGCCAAAGATGGTTAACTATAGGTATTTTTTTTGTTTTAGAACAAATCAACCACACCACAATCAACCACCGAACGTAAGCAACCAATCAAAGATCGATGGAATATTATACGGTCACAAGACTTTGATTAATCTGTACATCATTTATTACTTATAACTGCCAGTCGTCTGACCAATTCAACTCAATAGACTGATTGTGTTCAAACTCCGTCCAACTGTTCAACAATGTAAACAATGCAGTATCTACAGCAATTAAATGTAAAAATATCTACTCCGTCAAGTACGAATCAAAGTTAACTAATTAAAGGTAGATAACTAAAGAAGCTGAGCGCAACTTCGTCAGCGGAGGATTTTTTGCGATTTTTTTTCGTCATCGTAGTTGGATAAAAGTCGGATAAAGAGTCAAACAGTAGATATCCATAAACAAGCCGGAGCTAACTTGGCTCGTTTTTAGGGTTCCGTACCAAAAAGTTACAAAAGGAACCCTTATAGTGCGGCTGTGTCTGTCTGTCTGTCCGACTATTAGCGCGCCATATCTCAAAAACTACTAACGCTATCCGCTATGTACGGAAACCTAAAAACAGAGAATGAAGACGCGTTTTGGGATAACTTTTCTATCGAGGAAATTTTAAGAAAAAATGTTTGCGCGTTAGTTGTTGGATAAGTTGTATAGTCAAAAAACACATATCTTAAAACCAGCCTGTTGCATGTACTAAATTTGACAAAAATATCCCAAAAAAATTGCTTAAATTTTCGTTGCACCCCCTTAAATGGTCTAAGCCGACACGTACCACAGATAATAGTCGTGCTTCTCCCAGACTATAGACTAGATAGTTGTGTAAACACGTCAATTTGATACACTCGTGTGACGACCAAAGGTGACCTTAGTTATCGGGAACTGTCTCATAACTCATAACGATTTGGATTCCTGAACTAATTGAAAGTTCGTAGATACTATAATATCTACATCAAGTCAAGGCCGTCTTTATACATGCAGCCTCGACCACTAAGGAATAGGGGGCCTCGAGCATATTAAAAAATAATAAAAAAATACCAAATGTAAATATTTTCAAAATTGGGGTTGGATATGAGGCTATTACATATAATTTTAGGTATATTTTACACATAATGTTTCAACCGTATCATATCTGGAGGAGCCCAAACTTGGTATGATTTGAAAATGATTTTTATTTTAATTTAAAACAAGTGATTGAAATATAATGTGTTACATTTTTAGAATCGGCTTAGTAAGCATACAAACTTACACACGATAGGCTTCAGAACATTTTTTTTTCCGTACAAAAAAAGATGACGTCATAAACTGCTCTCCTTTTCTTGCTATTTTTTTCTTGCTACGGGTCAAATTGATTCGTATGACCTAAATATCAATCGTAGTTTCATGCTTTTAACAACATTTGCACCTTTTTTGCCGTACCACTAGCACTAGAATGGATTTAGAAGAGTAGTCGCGAAAAAGAAAAGTACGTTTACAAAAAGAAAACTTCTGTAACATTACATCTATCGATCGTCTAGGTTGATTAGTTAATTAAATCCAAAACGCAGTAAAAGCCTCGAGTCTCCGCATTGTTGACGTCATTTTAGTCTTGCGGCAGCGCAAGAGCGCGCCAGCGACCAATGGAGCATCAGATTTCCTCGTGACTCAAAGGTCAATGAATGAATTGGGAAAAGTTGACCACATCATCCTTCTTCTCGTCATGTTACTAAACCCATGTAATAAATGTATATTTAACTAGTGGCGAAAAAGAGGGGTTATAAGTTTGTCGAGTATCTGTGTTGTTTACTGCACGTAGAATTTAGATTTTACTGCACAAAACAATTGAACAAATAGATTACGGTAAAACTAAACCTAAAAATAAAACTAAACTAAATCCCAAACCCAATACATTCATACTAATATTATGAATGCCAAAGTGTGTCTGTCTGTCTGTCTGTCTGTTACCTCTTCACGCTTAAACCGCTTAACCGATTTGGATGAAATTTGGTATGGAGATAGTTTGAGACCCGGGGAAGGACATAGGCTACTTTTCATCCCGGAAAATACCCTTATCCGCGATAAACGAATTTAAGGCGGACGAAGTCGCGGGCAGAAGCTAGTAATATTATAAACGCGAAAGTTTGTACCCATGTACGTATTGATCATATCTACGAGTATGATCCTCTTAATTAAAAAAAATACTTAACGGATCTCAACGAAACTTTCCATTAATCTTGTTTAGACATCAGAATAACACATCCATACTAATATTATAAATGCGAAATTGTGACTGTCTGTCTGTCTGTCTGTCTGTTACCTCTTCACGCTTAAACCGCTGAACCGATTTGGATGAAATTTGGTATGGAGATAGTTTGAGTCCCGGGGAAGGACATAGGCTACTTTTTATCCCGAAAAAATGTGGTTCGCGTCAATGTATGACAAACTGTCTCATTACTGAAGCCGTCGGGTCGGGAGCATACTCCAGTAATAGGGAATATTATCTAATATATAACACACTCGGATAAAGTTACTAAATTAAAATGGATAACAAAGGGCATAAAAATATCAAGCACGATGAAACGAGTTCTTGTCACTCATAAAACATCTCTAAATGACTCGATTGCGATTTATAGGAAGAAATATCTAACGATTTTCAAAAGAGTTGTTAGGAGTGCTAGAAGAATGGCTATACAGGCACAAATCGAAAAGGCCAAAGACTCGTCTAAGGAGAAATTGTTCAGAAGCATCGCGGTAAAGCTGGCAAACAAGCAAGAGAAAGCAACATGCATCTAAAAATAACCAAAGAAAATGGGTCAACATATATACTTAACAACCCTGAGAATGTGAGTGCCACCCTTTTGGACAACTTTACTCAAAATGTCAACAAAGATGATACGACAATGGACGCTACAAACCCATGTCACAAGAATTCCCGATGAAATAAAGCTTGAACTGGTGAATGAGACTGAGCTAATAACGATAGTCAAAAATTTCAAACCTAAAACGTCTTGTGGTTACGATAAGATACCCATATCTCTGATCAAAGAGAACATAGATATATTGGCGAAGCCATTGGTGTACCTATTCAACGAATGTTTGCTAACCAGTACTTTTACTGACCAGTTTAAGATGGCAAAACTACTGCCCATCCATAAAAAAGAGGGGCTAAACCGGACCCTGCAAACTACAGGCCTATTTCTCTTCTACCAACGTTGTCCAAACTGCTAGAAAGACTAATGAAGAATAGACTTATGAGGCACCTTAATATCAATAATATCTTAAGTGCCAGACAGTACGGTTACCAAAAAAGCAGAGGCACAAATAATGCTATTACTACACTGATAGATGACATAGTATGCCAACTTAATTGTAAAAAGAAAGTAGCAGGACTATTCCTAGATCTGAGCTCTGCTTTTGACACCATCAACCATGAAGTTCTGCTGGCAAAATTGGAACACTACGGCATAAGAGATAAAATGCTTAATCTCTTCCGGTCTTACTTAGCTAATAGAAAGCAATTTGTTGCACTGAAATGGATACAAGATAGCAAAGAAACTACACATAGATCAAGGGTGTCTAAATTGGAAAGAGGAGTCCCTCAAGGGTCAATCTTAGGTCCTATCTTTTTTATAGTTTTTATCAAAGACCTAATATCCTACATTAACAGCTCTACCCAGGATACAAAATTAGTGGTATTTGCTGATGATACTAATGCTGTTATATCGGCAGAAAACATCATACAGTTAAATGATCGAGTCAATTCTGCATTGGCAGCTCTAAATACCTGGTTTAGCACAAACAATTGAAGCTGAACTGCACGAAAACCAACGCCTTGTTGTTCAAAACCACATCGAGAAACAAAGATAGTCTACAAATTTCATCAAATGGCGTCACAATTCAACCGATGAATTCTGCGAAATTTCTCGGTGTCTGGATTGATTCGAGTTTGAACTGGAAAGATGAGCTATCTTCGCTTGTCAACTCAATCAGCTCAGCATGTTACGCATTAAGAAGTCTCAGAGAGGAACTAAACATGTCTCAACTCAAGATGGTTTACTACGCCCTGGTTGAGTCGAAAATAAGGTAGAGTGTTAAATTTTGGAGAAACAGTTACCTTTATAACGTCCGGTCAGCCTTCGTAGCCCAGAAAACAGCCATCAGAATATTGGCCAGAATACCTCAGACCACATCGTGTAAACCATATTTTCGGGAGTTCGAAATCCTAACAGTACCTAGCTTATATATTCTTATAACTCTTTGTGATTCAATGAAAAGTCTTAACTGCATTGAAACGCCGGAAGAAAGAAAAAAGCGCTTGGCAACACGAAGGAAGGACTTACCACAAACAATAACTAGTAAGCTTAAAGTGGTACAGCATTCTTCGAGTTACCAGGCAATTGTGCTCTTCAACAAGTTACCATCTGAATTGAAATCAATCACAACTATTAATATGTTTAAAAACGTCCTAAAAGCATTTTTGTTAAAGGAGTGTTTTTACTCGGTAGAGGAATTCCGTCAGCACGGTGTAGACTGACAAATGTATTTTACTTATTTTTATTATTATGGATTATTTTTAATATTATTTTAGGTTGACATTTGAATGGGTCTTTTTCTTATTATTGTTCAATTATTAATTAAAATCGAAGTAATGTTATTATTTAAATTGTGATCAAACTTAATATGAATGTGCTTTAGACTAAGTTGTTTATATTTGTTTGTTTATACATTTATAATCGTAAATTATGTGTGATTCTAACGCAATCTATATTGTTAAAGAATAAATGACTATGACTATATATATGATATTTTTTATTTTTGCTTTATTAAAAGCTCATTCATGTAACAAACAGTAGATAAAAATATTTTTTCGAATAGCTATAAAAATAACCAAGATGTAAGCCATCAAACATTTCATTCTATCTCTTTCTTGCAAAACAGAATTTAATATGGAGTTTATATGGCCGGAGTGCACTGTGACGTAACAGTGCATATCGGACCTATCTGTCTAATTCCTAATTACTAGTTTAAATCAAGGCATTTGCCTATATTATGCGTATTTCTTGGCCGATTTTTAATTTATTTTCGTATTTTGAAATAGTTCTTACGGTATTTTGATATTTAGTTAAGATAAGTCTATTTTACGGAGCGCTAATACTAGCGGATAGTCCATAGGTGATGAAATCGAAATAATTACTGAGTTTTCCAGTGCAAAGGGTACATCTTAATTCTAGTAATTACGTATATACATGCTTAATCCAACAAAATATGACTGTATGCTTATGATGGTAATATGAGTCAGTTAAGTATTTATAAAAAAAGTTGTTATTTTTTTCTTTTCCTTCATATTGATAAACTATATATTGCTCTCTATAACATAGAAGATGAATAACAAAGATCAGATACAAATGAAAAAAAAATCGACGATACTGGACTTGAACCAGTGCCTTGAGCCAGACCGGGGCAGCACGTCTAACCAACTGAGCTAATCGTCCATACCAGTAGTCGACGAATTTTGTCATCTGTTCATGCTTTAAAAATTTTTTTTTTCATTTGTTTCTGATCTTTGTTCATACATTTTGTTGATTTAGTGGCTTTTTGTGTAAATGTTTTGTGAGATTTCACTATTTCGCCCAAAGCACGCGCTGGATACCTACGTTTGATAATAATCACAGCATTAACTTTACGCTTGTCTAGGGTTACCGGATAAAAAATTCAAAAGCCCGGTGCTTTGGCCCGATTTCCATTGAAAAATCCTGAGATTTTGTTACAGTTTGAGAATTTTCTCACTTTCTTTTAGGAAGTTTATTTTTAGTTTAAGTTTTTATTAAAAAGATCTTTGAAATGTACTTTATAATAGAAAATTCAAAAAATTCTGATATGTCCTGAGATTTGCAAAATCCGGCCACAATCCTGAGAATAGTCCAAAAATCCTGAAATCTCAGGACAAATCCTTAGATATGGTAGCCCTGCGCGTGTACGACGCCAAGCCACACGTGTAGTAAGGAAGCATTATAATTACAATGAACACTTTGAATGGTCTGAATTGAATACATATCTCATTATCAGCCCATATTCATTCATTGTTATTTTCGTATTTATGACCGATGTGAGACAAGACTGGACTGGATTCTAAATCCAATAACAAAAGTATTACTAGGTACTTCTTGTGTTACAACATGTACGTAAGTATGTGGCAAATAGTCACCGGAAACTAAGAATACAGAAATCTTTCAATCGTTGTTGAAGTCTAATGACTAAGACTTCATTCACACGAGAGTTTAAAAAGCGTCGCGTTAAAACAGAAACTCGAAGTTCCGTACGCTCAATGCGATTAAACGTCCAATGTTGTCAAACGTCATCGTTGAAAATCCAAAACTACTCGAAAAATAGGCGCTGCTGCGCTTTAATACCACCCTTGTGTAAATATTTAAATGGGTATCCATTGGCGACATTTTTTTTTAACGACTGACCCTTGAAAAAGCGGTCGTGCGAATGAAGCCTAAGGGAAAACTTATGTTCACCAGTGGACATCTCCATTCCATGTTAAAACATTGATGGTTAACCAAATGACAGATCGACAAAAGATACAAAGCAGAAAGCAGAATAGAGAACAATTTCACATTCACATTTATCGAAATTACAACGGACCATCAAGTTAAGTTCATTTACTTACTTTCGGAGTAGAAGAGTTGTTTATCTTAATTTATGGACGCGGTGTCAAACGTGTTTATGTGGAATATATCCATGCAGTAGCGTAGCTAGGCTGCTAGATAACCAAGGGCCTTGGGCAAAATAAATAATTGGGACCCCACGTCAGTTCGAGGTCCTGTCACCGTCCAACCTTTTATTAGCTACGTTACAAGGGACCCCTAAGCCTGGGGGCCGCTGGGCACAGCCCCGTCTAGCCCAGTAGCTACGCCACTGAGTATAGGTATCTCAGGTGCTGTGAGGCGATGGATGACTGTCAATACCGATATACTTCTATTATCTGTCCTTAAATGTTACATTTACAATTTTCCATGGAATTATTGTACCTACTGTATTTTATGATTTTCAAAGTGTGTTACTATTTTACTGTAATCCTATGCTATTATTTCAATAGATAGATAAATAGCATATCAAATTTATCCACTGGTGCACTGGAGTAAAATCGGTTTCCTTTGTCTCCAAATCCAAAAACCACTAAATGAACTGAAACGCTTAAATTAGTGCTTCTGTACGATACCTATAGAACTGCCAGTAGTATTACTTACCGCGACTTCCCTTGTCGCGCGACATAGCATCACCTGTCTTTCTTGTACTGTACTGAATCAAAAGATATAGAGCATATAACAGAGTCGCGTTCACGTTTGTCTTAGAGGTGCTGCTCTAAGCCACTTTTTATCGGGCGAAGTTTATTATCACTCCCTTTCCTTTTAGCACCGTGCGAGAAATACGGGCCATGACGGGTGAGCTCGGTTGTATGAGTATTCTCAGTATCGCGGATCTAGTTGGCAAAAAATTTAAGCCATGATTGCCTTTGCAATTAGACGTAGTTACAGAAGTGTAGAGATTGATTCTCACTGGCTTCCTAATTTATCAGCGCCTTAAGCGGCGGCGTAGGTGGTTCCTGTGGTTTATGGAGTTCTAGTTACGTTTAATAAACGACAGTTAAATGATACCTATGGAAATTGCAAATTTTCCATGTTAGCTCAAACTCATAACTCAGGTCAAAATTGAAGAACGACGATGCTAACACGTCAGAATGATACATTTTTGACCCGACGGGTTACTACAAATCTCGAACTTCGTATCGTGAGGTCGCTCTCGTGTTAAACTGTATTCGAGTGAGGCGCGATACGATTTTCGAGCTCTGGTACTTACCTATATGACGTGAGCGCATTGTTCGAACCTCTTACTCCTTTTTTGGAGCAACCTACTTATACTTCAATATTAGGCTACCTACCTAACCTACATTCAATCCATTAGTCACTTTTATTTCAATCACAACTAGATTGGATTCGTACCTATTAATACTCGGTTGAGTTGAGGCTTTACGGTTAAAAGTTTATGAACTCTACTCATTAGATGTCAGCTGGAAATTTATAATTTATTTTATAACTAGCTTCTGCCCGCGACTTCGTTCGCCTTAAATGCATTTATCGCGAATATGGGTATTTTTCCGGAATAAAAAGTAGACTATGTCCTTCCCATACCAAATTTCATCCAAATCGGTTCAGCGGTTTAAGCGTGAAGAGGTAACAGACAGACAGACAGACAGACAGACACATTTTCGCATTTATAATATTACTATGGATTAAGTACATTATTCATAAATTGCTTAAAGCAAATTAGCATAAGGTAAAAATGATTAATGAAAAGCAATCCGCTCGAAACTAGCAACAAAATATAACACGTGATTCTCCTGCAATCCTGCAAAGGAGGTCAAATCGGAAAGTCATGATAGACCTCATTGAATAAATACCTAAGCATGCCGCCTCCCAAGCACAAGCAAATGATTTACCAATATTCTAAAACCAATAACAGCACTAAGTAAATCACTTAAAAAAACTTTATTATGATGTCTACTAAATGGCGTTGGCGTCTATAAAACTGTGAAAATGGCGGGAAACTTGGCAAAAATATAAACAAATAATGTTACCCGACCTAATTCCAAAAAGTCCCAACTCCCTGTCCTATATTTATTCAAACTCAGCAAACTCCAGTAATTAAGTTATAACGAGCCAATTTACTAACGATAATATAAATGAAGTTAATAAAAGTAAAATAATATTATGTATTGGGCGACTGCTCCCGCAAATGTCTATAATGTATAGCGAAGATAAACAAATGCACGGAACGGGGGACTTGCCAAGTCCAGGTTTCAGGGTCGCGGGCGCTGACTTGAGTGAAATTGTTCCTCATACACAGTGCCAAAAATATTCACCTGCGCAAACTTTACCAACTTAATAATGAAATATTGTCTTATTAGATTCACACTTACCTTTCTGTGATCGGCACGGCTTTCGACTTGAGCTCGTAGAACATGAAATCCTGGTGCTGTTGAGCGGCGGTCATCTCTTCCAAAATCTTCTGATCGCCGAAATCGTTCGACAAAAGAGAGGCGAGATCGAATCCCATATCAATCCCAGATTCATCCATTTTGAGCGAAAACACAAACACAAAACTTCCACTATGAACTGATATTACATAAAATCACTTAAAAGGCATATTTAGGAAATAGAAAGTCGCTGTTTACAGAGATACTTCACAATCAGCATCCTCTCAGCAGCTGTCTGTAGACTTGTTGCTATTGTATTCTATATACTTATGTATATCTACCACATGGTTTGTTTTTAGGTTTGTGTTGTGACGTTGACTAAAACCCTGCCAATTTTAGCATAGCAAATTTGTAGCGTAAACGTATGTGCGACGTAGCTCTCTATAAATGAGTTGTGTAACCGATAAGATACTTTTTTCTCAATGGCAATATCACTTGTTCAAAGTTTAAGTTTTTATTAGTTTACTTTTATCGTTTCTATATTTTCGATAAAAAAGTTTACACGAGTCAAATAACTTATTCGGGCCAATTTGTATTTTCGACAGACTGACAAATTTGGTTCTTAATATTTTTTAACAGCAGCAACACCAAAAAGCACGGGAATGTAAGTTCATTCGGAAATTTGCAAGCTACAAACCACATTCCAACTAAACTGGAATAAACAGATTTTCAACTCACAAAAAGAATTGGTCAAGAGTAAAAATTACTAAATGGTATAAAATTAAATATCGTTTATTTTATTATTTTCCATTTGCAGGAAAAATATATGTGCACAAATCTTGCACAATCGGAATAACATATGGTATTTGAACGCCATACCTAACTTTAGTGTTGTCAGCAAAAATAGACATGAAACATTGTACATTCAACTTATTGATAACTACATTTCAAAATTAACCTTATATTTTTAAAGAAAGTAAGCAAAAAAAATAATAAAAATACTGAATATATCTATAATTTCACCTAATTTGTAAATCATTATTTACTTCTAAACTAATTAGTTTAATTTCAATTTGGATCAATTTCAGTTTTTACCTGGTCACACTAAATTCTCCGGGTTGTATCGTATGCTGTGGAAACAACATATTTCTCAAAATTAAGGGATATTCAGTGCTTTAGCTAGTTAAACTACCAAAAAAATAGCAAAATGTCGAAAGCGCATCCCCCAGAATTGAAAAAGTGAGTAATCAACATTGTTATTTATGTTTTTCCCCATTTTAAGTTAGCGTCCTACACGCCATGGTAACCTCTAAGATTTGTTTTTTATACTATGACTATCGAAATCCTGTGATTCAACTTTTTATCTAATAATTTTTCGAATATATTTTAAATTTATTTTAATATTCGCTGAATAATCAACCATTGTCAATTTCTAACAACACTATATGCCGGTTCTTGCGGTACTGTCTTAGATTAGAAGACAGTATAGATATTTCGTTGAGAGATTCAAAATCTTTCAAAGCTGTTAACATGTGGAATAATCACCATTTTGTACTCATGAGCATAGAATTATACTCAAATAATAATCTGTCTCCCTCCAACTCCATATTTGTGTGTTGTACATCCTTAGTGATCAATAAGTAAAGCTTTTTGAAACATTTTACAAGATCAATACCTCTTTCGAAAACCAAAGCAAATGCATTTCTTGTATGCGCGGACTAAACTTTCTATGCATAAATATAATTTTAAGACTGCATTTATAATGTTACTAAAGGTTATTGATGATATTTAATGTATTTATTAAATTTTAAGGTTCATGGACAAGAAGCTATCCATCAAACTGAATGCAGGCCGTGCTGTTACTGGGGTGCTCCGAGGGTTCGACCCCTTCATGAACCTTGTGCTGGATGAGTCTGTGGAAGAATGCAAGGATGGTCAGAGGAACAACGTCGGCATGGTGGTTAGTAATATCTTGTAGCCTAAAGAAAAGAGTAATAGATATTGTAAATAGCACAAGTATGAAAAAAATAATCAATTAATGTAACCCCGGGCTAGCAATTTACGTCCTCGCACACCTGGCAGTGGAATGAAGAGAATTTTTACCCAATAATATAATAGTCTGCCGACCAGTGTAATATCCATGATTATCAGTTTAACACAGTCCTCTGTTGATTATCCTACTAAGCTTCATTTGTTTATTATTTATTAAATTCTATTAATATTTTTATTATTTTTCAGGTCATTCGAGGCAATAGCATCATTATGCTGGAGTCATTAGACAGAATATAGTTGATAACTCATCCTAATATTAAGTTATTTGTAAGTCAAGCTAAGGTACAACTTGGTTCGGGAATTGTGTTTAAAATGACTATAATGTGTGATAATATAGTCAGACTCATGCTTAATTGTGTGAAATGGTTATAAAATAAATTAACAGTTCTAGCCAATGTTTGTCTTATTTGTAATCCATGTCCATGATAAACTTGTCCTTATCCAATTTGTCTTTGTTATTCTCCCCTCTTTTTCTCTTGCTATTATTTATCTCATCTTAATGGCTTAGCTTTGCCTAGTGTATTGTTAAGAGTGACAAACCAAACCATTCTATAAATAAATAAATAAATGGATAGGCATATCCAGATTAAAACATGTGCATGAAAGAATCCATTGAAACATTAGCGAAAAGTTATTTCTGTTGTATTGGCACTGTCCAATACTTAGCACCTACAAGCAAAACCTGTACGAAGTGAAAGTTGCGTACTCAGTTAGAGAAAAGATTACATTACAGGACATGCCTGCATATGTAACCACCAGAAACCTGTATGATAATCCGTTTTCATCTAAGTTACATTTTTTTATTAATCTAGGTAATATTTAAAAACCAAGAAAATATTATGAATATAGCTTGTGTAGGTACAGTATACATTTGTGAAGTTGTAAAAATGAAATGGCTGTACATTGAAGATATTTCCAAAAAAATTTTTTGTAACGGACTATTTGCAGGTCAATAAATCGAAAAATATTTATGTATGTGTCGTTGTGGCTTCATCACGCCAAAACGGATTTCAAATATTTTTGGTTAATGGGTACCCAGGCATTTCCAGATGGTTATAGGATACTTTTTACTCAACTACTCTAAAGATAGAAAGAAAGATTTATATTTTTTTCTCCACTGATAAAATATATTTCAATATGTACTATAGTGTTTGATTTGTGTAAAAATTGTCCCCTAATATTTATTTATTTGGTATTAGAAGGTGCCTGCAACTTCGTTCGCGGAGGAGAAAAAAAAAAAAATTACAAGCAAATAACAATGCTATCCTGAACCGCCAAAATGAAAACGTCTCTGTTGCAAAAAAATGTTATAATCGTCAAAAAACGCCTTAGCAAGTGACAGTTATGGGCACGTTCAAGTAGAATCTTTATACATTTTGTGTAGTTGGAAAAACGAATGTTTTTCTATGAGTTTCTGCTTAAATTAATAAAATTACATAAACTTGCAGCTTCATTATTTTTTTCCTTAATTAAATTTATAGTTGAGGGTCGGTGAATAGTTTTTATAAAAGAATATTTGCAAATTAGTTTGTCTATTTGAACCTGCTACTAACTTCCCGTCAAAATCCGACTTTGTATTGTATTGGATCATTTCTTATTTCCGTATGTATCATCGTTCTGGAAAAGATAACATACAATATTTACATTTCGAAACAAAGCTATGAATCCAAACTTCCGATATAGCTATGCTCAGCAGCTGAACCAATAACTTACGCCCCATTATTGAAGAAACAGTGAGTAGTTTTTTTAGTTGTTCTCATTCTAACAAAGCGGTTTTAATAACTGTTGTCTCATGTAGATTCTAATTTAACGAAGAATTAAGTTATGTATCATAACGCTGTTATAAAAATGTAATGGTTTAAACTATGGCTCTTGGTTTAATTTGTTTTTGAAGTTTCAATTTGGTGTTTTGATGTGAAAATATCATCCTAAGCCAGCAATTAGGTCACAAAAGGCACAGAACTTACGACAATTGAATTTGAGATTCGATAATAACATTGATTGAATTGTTTTTTCATCTTGGAACTGGTTTCTGCCAGCACTGATTATACATTGTTATTCCAATGGCCACATAACTAGTGCTTACTACTCATGTTAGAGCAACTATGTCATATTACTGACTATAGTTTCTCGTAAGCATAATTAAGTTGTAAATTTATGTATCATCTTGTACATCAGCCTGGAGGAGTTTAAAAATCACAAGCAAATTTTAAAACTGTCCAATGGAAGATATACATTTAGGTAAGTAAACATTTTAATTAAAATCCCTTTTATGTACCCCTGAGTTTTTAAGATTATGTATACTCCAATCACAAAGTTTAAGTTTGGTTATTTATATTAGGTGCTATAATAGAAGTTTTATTGCCGATGGGGTTGCCACATGGTCGGGATTTGGCAGGATTCTCTCGAATTTTTGTATGATTTCCGGACTCCCAACAAAGTAAAAATTTTCCCCAGAAACAACTTGACTGTGCATGGACTTCATAAAAGCAGAGTTAATGTTTTGACAAAATTTTGTGGGAAATCTTTTTAATTTCAAGTATGTGAATGAAAAAGGACAAGAAAATGGTTAATTCAGTAACACAAAATACATGTGGCAACCAAAAAATTTAATCACTATTAAATTTTGTTGATTATTGATAATAATCATATAAGCAGTGACAAAAGCATTTTCCTTTTTTTTGTTAGTAAATAAATATTTATATGCACATTTCTATCTGCATCGGACAATGTAACAATAATGTTAAATTGTTGTTTTTAATATACTTACTTTAATTTGATTTTATTTTTATTTCTCCAGACCAAAGTACCAAAATCAATTTCAGAGTGTATATGCTCTCTCTGTCTCTGCCTCATATGGGCAGCACAAACTGAGTAACTTAAAAAAGTGTAAATTTGACATGCCATAGCTACTAACCAATGAGTGGTTTATGCAAAAAACTATAAAAATATAAATTTTCACGACTGGTTTGGCTCAGTGGGAGTAAACATTACCGCAAAGCTGAAGGTCCTGGGTTCAAATTATATAAGGGCAAATATTTGTGTAATGGTCATAAATATTTGTTCCTGAGTTTTGATGTTTTCTATGTATATAAGTAAATATATCTTGTCATCTTGTACTCATAACAAAAACCTTATTGAGCTTACCATGCGACTAGTTCGATTTGTGTAAAATTGTTCTGTAATATATATAAATTTATTATAAAGAAACATTAAACAATAACGTAGATATTAGTACCTATTACTGAGTATCGCTTAGATTTATTCAATCGGAAAATTCAGGAGAAACTATGTTATCTTTCTTTTACTCAAGAGGATGCTGACAGCATGTGCTCGGTCTTATTTGATTGCATAAAAAAAGAATTTGATTCTTGTCTCAATGTGAAGAAAGTACAAGGCAAGGTTAAAACTACATTTAGCGACTGGGCTACGCCTGATATTCATGAAAAAAGACTTCGTCTTTACGATCTATATGATCAAAGGTCTATCAATAAGAGACCGGAATTTCTAGAATATGTGAAGAATTTTTCCAAGTCCTTCAAACAATTGTACGCTGCTGCTAAATCGGAATATTTGTCAAAAAAAATTATTAATTCTAGGTGAAGGCCGTCTGGAAGGTCATAAATGACGAAACTGGGAAAACTAAAGTTAAAAATCCTCATTTTAGCCTAAAAATCAACGATGAAACAGTAAATGCGGACATTGAAGTTGCGCATCAGTTTGAGCGGTTCTTCTCTAATATACCTATCGAGACAACAAAATCTTTAAATTCATCGCCAGATATTGCTGAATCAATATTAAAAATGTATGTACCAAAATGTAAAGACTTCTTCAAATTTGCTTATGTTACTCCAAATACTGTTTTCAAAACCTTTAGATCGTTAAATTTGAAGAAGACTGAAGACCTGTGGGGCCTTTCCGTTAGGGTGTTACATTCAATAATAGAGGCGATTGCACCATATTTGGCTGATATATTCAACAAATGTATTGACACTGGAGTATTTCCTAATTTGATGAAGCACAGCAAGATCATTCTTTTATTTAAATCAGGAACGAAAACAGACCCCACAAATTATAGACCAATATCAATACTACCCGCATTGAGTAGTTTTTGAGAAACTTTTTCTTGATCAACTTACATCTCATTTTAATGGATATAACCTACTTCATAGCAGTCAATTTGGATTTACCAAAGGTCGCTCCACTGCTGATGCTGGGGTAGTGCTAGTTAAACACATCTTTGATGCCTGGGAAAACGCTCAAGATGCTATTGGGATTTTTTGTGACCTATCAAAGGCATTTGATTGCGTTGATCGTAATAATTTAATGCGTAAGTTGGAACACTACGGAATAAAGAACGGTGCACTTGACCTCGTCTCATCATATCTTTCAGACTGAACGCAACGCGTAGTCATCAACGGGATGCAATCAACTGGATCATCTGTTGCTATGGGGGTACCCCAGGGCTCAATTCTAGGCCCCTTTCTGTTTCTAGTGTATATCAATGATCTACCAAACCTTGTGCAAGATAAACATGATATTGTGTTATTCGCAGATAATACTTCTCTTCTTTTTAAAGTGAAAAGAAGAGAGAATAACTTCGTTACTATAAACGATGCGCTGTCTACTATTGTACATTGGTTGACTGCAAATAACTTACTTTTAAATGCCAAGAAAACCAAGTGCATCAAATTCACATTACCGAATGTGAAACAAGTAGATTGTGCCAAGGTTACATTGAAAGGCGATGTGCTAGAATTTGAAGACAAAACAGTATTCCTGGGTGTTACTTTGGACTCAAAACTGCAATGGAATGCGCATATAGCCACTCTCGTAGGTAAACTAAGCTCCGCAGCCTATGCAGTGTGGCGAATCAGACAGTTAACAAACGTCGCGACGGCAAAGCTCGTGTATGTCAGTTATTTTCATAGTGTAATGTCATATATAATTCTGTTGTGGGGCAAGGCGGCGGACATACAAACCATCTTCGTACTACAAAAACGGGCAGTACGCTCAATCTATGCACTTGGAGCTCGTGCATCACTGAGGGAAAAAATTAGGGAAACCAATATTCTCACCGTAGCATCTCAGTACAATCTCGAGAATATTATGTATGTTCGGAAAAATTAACATGATTTCAAACACAACAGTGACATTCACCTCTACAATACAAGAAATAAGAACAAGCTTGCCATGCCTGCTCATCGTCTCCGCAAGGTCGGAACTTCGTTCGTGGGGAACTGTGTACGCTTCTATAACAAAATACCTACCGATGTAGTGAATTTACCTTGCAGCAAATTTAAGTCCCACATAAAACGTCACCTACTAAACAAGGCGTATTATACTGTAAATGACTTATTAGACGATAAAGATGTCTTTAAGCCAGTTGTTTAGTCTCGTGTATGTAAAGTAAGCATTATTTTAAGAGGTAATAATAGTTCGCATTTAATGTAACATGAGAGCACATTTGTTGTTTCTCACCGGGCAATACTATTAGTGTTTAATGCCCGGCAGTGTGAGCATGAGCATGTCATGCTCGCTTAAAGGTCTTTGCTTACGGTGGCGTCGTTGATCGGGTCGCAACCTTCCCTAATATATGGTTGAGGGAGGCGATGGCTGAGATATGCGTAATGCCCGTAAACGGGTGCCGTTTGTGGGGTCCGGTCTGTTCATGCTAGCAAGGGCCAAATTAATTGTATACCTAGTAACTGCCTACCAGTGTTTAATGAACTGATGACGTGAGAGACTTCATCCTGTACTCGATTGAAGTTATTCATTTTTTATTTGATATAGAGACTGTATACATCTCTAAGAGTTTTGTTTTATTTATAGAGGTATATCCTTAAACATTTCTGAGGATTTTAATTAACTAATTTTATCTTTTTGCATGTTATGTCGCCTAGAGACCATATACATCTCTAAAAAATTTAGATTTAATAATAATTATTTTTAATGTATTATTCACTTTGACCCCTAAGAGACCTTAAACGAATTCAGTCAAATTATTATATTTAATTTTATCGCATGTCGTGACGCCTAGAGACCTTATACATCTCTGAAAAAAAAATTTGTTTATATTTTATACTTACATTGATCTGGAGAATTTGTACATCTCCTCTGCGTGTATCAATTATAACACAATTGTCAACGTTTTAAGTATAATTAAGACAATATTGTAATAGTTAATTGGTACACGCATATTAATTGTTTTATATACTGACATGTAGAATTTTATTCTAGACACATTCTAGATTTTTTTCTTTTTTATTGACAATCCTTTTGGGATTTATCTCATTAATTATTTTAATTTTTAAAATGATGATTTTATCTATAATAAGTAAGTATTATACTTAAGTTAAATGATCTGATTAGGTTTTTCTGGGTTTCCCTAATCCTTGCAACAAATGTTGGATCATATTGTATGTTTCCCAGCAAAGACTTCTCTCATTGTATCTGACAATTCGAAAGTGCTTGTATCTAAGCCTACTTGAATAAAGGATATTTTGATTTGATTTGATTTGACTTTGTATCCATACTTATGCTCAATTATATTATACATTCGAAAGAATGTCTGTCTATTACCTCTTCACGCTTAAACCGCTGAACCGATTTGGATGAAATTTGGTATTGAGATAATTTGAGTTTCGGGGAAGGATTTAGGCTACTTTTATCCCGGAAAAATACCCATATCCGTGATACACGAATTTAACGCGGACGAAGTCGCGGGCAGAAACTAGTTACTTATAAAGTTGTGCACAGAAATATGTATTCAGATGTGATTCTAAATTATTATTTTTGTTTATTAATGTTGATTTATTCCGTCCCACTGTTTGGCAAAAGCGTTTTTCTTCCAATCATCACCATTTTGAGCTATTAGGTAGTAAACAAATAATATAATTATTATAAACAAAGATCAGAAACAAATGAAAAAATTTTTCGACGATACTGGACTTGAACCAAACCTTTTGTTTATAATAATAACGCTAGTGGAGTGATCCACTAATAAATTGCAAAAATTGTGATTATTATCATGATATTTGTAAAACAAAAAGTAAATAATATAATTAGTCTAAAACTTTTTGTATTGGTTATTGGTACTAGCTTGAAATTAATTGTTCATGTATCATATCTAGAGATGCAATGGATATGGTATCTGGCCTATCCAACCACATTTTACTATGCGGCCGACAAATGAATAGTTGCCCTTATCCGCCATAAACGAATTTAAGGCGGACGCAGTCGCGGACAGAAGCTAGTTTTTTATATTTTAATTGCGTGCGCGATTCCCAACACGTACCCAATCTTAACCGATTAAGAAATATCAATCAGTTGGATTGTTCACCTTTCTATCAAAAATTGCCTACAACATACGTACAACTAGAAACACGTTGCAACCGGCACCGCCCATCGCGCCCGCGCGCCGTCGAATTTACTCCATTTAGTTATTTTAGGTAAAAAAGTTTTGGCCGCATATACGGTCGTAACGGCCGCATATCCGGTATCCAGCCAAACCACTATCCGTTGCATCTCTAGTCATATCATACGAGAAGAAATTTGTAGGGTGACCATGACTTACATCAAAATAAATAAAGTTTATTTCCCATAATATATTATAGCATAACTGTATATTTGTTTGATATATCGTCGCCTAGTACCTATAATACAAGCCTTGCTTAGGAATTTGGAAGTAGGTCGATTTGTGTACGATTGTAGGAAGATTTTATTATTGTTGTTTTCCAGGGACAAAGCCACCAACGATGGCCGAGACTCTAAACCCGCTCTCTCCGAGCACGAACCGGGTGCACGCGGCGGGGCTGGTCGGTAAGCTGCGCGCGCGCTTCGGCAGGACGCCCGCCAGCAGGCCGCAAGGGGAAGGTATGTGGGCACAGCTCAGGAATTACACTAGGGCTTATTTAGATTACATTACCTTTGTAGCACACAAGCTGTGTAAGAAGGGCTTATACAGCTATTATATAGCCAGTTTGAGCGTTATAATAGAATAGAATAGAATATGTTTATTTGCAGAATATTTATGTCTAGTTACAGGGTACAGTATTGTTGTTTATGGTAGGTACAGAATTCAATCGTAATCAAACGATTTGCAAATATGGTAGCTTACAACAAGTACATGCGATTTCTGCCTTATTCCTAACAAGATTCATGCTGCATATAAGGGCTGTATAAGCTTTAATACTGCTTGTGTGTTACTTGGGTAGCGGTTACTCACGTCGTAAAATCCGCATAGGGCGAGGCGGGCGCATATATAACAAAATACCACTCCTAAAAAGGTGGCATTTTTCATGGTGCAAGGTTATGGTGAACTCCGACCCTGGTGTCCTCTTTCTATGAGAAAAAAATCACTTAGCTTTTCTTCAAGAACAGTTGATAAGAGTGCTTAAATACCTTGAAATAAGTAAGCTGGTGGGATGGGACCGGATTATTTTAACGCCACGCGACTGCTGAGGAGACCACCACTTAAAAGCAATTTGGTGCACTATTTTTTAACCCCCGACAAAAAAGAGGGGTGTTATAAGTTTAACGTGTCTGTGTCTCTGTGTATCTGTCTGTGGCATCGTAGCGCCCATACGTATAGACCGATTTGAGTGTGGTTTTTTTGTGTCATAGATAATTTTATCCCGAGTGTTCTTAGCTTTGTTTGATGAAAATCGGAGTACTCGTCTCCAAGATATTCAGCTTTTAGTGGAACAAGTTGGAGGGTTTATAAAATTTTTAATTCTTAATAATTGTTTAAGAGTATTTTTAAATATCTGCACCTCATGTTGTGCCGTATGTCCATTGAGTAAATACAGTCAAGAAATGTATCTAATGTGATGAACTGTATCATTTAACGTAACTGGGAGACGTATTATGACATCATCAATTTTATTTCTGAACCATACCGTGCCATAAGGCAGGGGCGTATCCATACTAATATTATAAATGCGAAAGTGTGTCTGTCTGTCTGTCTGTCTTTCTATCGGTCTGTCTGTCTGTCTGTCTGTCTGTCTGTCTGTCTGTCTGTCTGTTGATTTGGATGAAATTTGGTATGGAGATAGTTTGAGTCCCGGGGAAGGACATAGGCTACTTTTTATTCCGGAAAAATACCCTTATCCGCGATAAACGAATTTAAGGCGGACGAAGTCGCGGGCAGAAGCTAGTTTACCCTAAGGCCAAGGGGGCGATGGCCCGGGGCGGCAACAGGCAGCGGCGGCGTAGCAGCCGTCCGCGTGAGCTCAACTCGCACTTGGTCGGTTTTTATTCTTTAACTTCTGGAGCGTCGAAATTTATTGGCATAGGGCGCGAAATTTGAAAATACGCCCCATACGGTATGGGGTATCAAATGAACGTGTGTTGTAAGCAAACATATTCAGCCAATTAATTATTTAAAAAGAAATACGTTCAAAACTCCAATAAAAATGTAATTTAGCAATTCGTGAATGAGGCAATAATTAACTAGCTATTAAATCAAAGGCTACCATATCCTCATTTTACGAAACAGCAAAGCATAGTTTCCTTTTATATTATATTCTGAACAAATTCAAACACCTTGACCTGTGACTAATAAGCGTTACCCCGTTGAGCCATTGTCAACAACGGCACAGATAAACCACTATCAGTGCAACGGTCTCCGTCGCGGTGGGCAGATGTCCAGTGTTTTATAATTTTTATAAGTTTAGGTTTTATAGATTTGATGTGGTCATTTCGGACGTGCCGTAACGCCCATGAACGGACTGTTTATACGCGATTAAGTATTTTGTTATGTGTGTGTTGAAATCGTGAGATATAAATACAATGTTTGTTCTAAATATACACGTGTGATATCATACAACTGTTAAGCTTGTCCCAATAGGCAAGAAACCATTATAAATTAGAAAAAAATATGGAAATCTGCATGTCACATGTAAAACAATTGACAACTATTCTTCTTTTTGATTTGGTATTTATCTAATTATGGATTTATGGAGGATTAAAGATGCCACATTTTTAAATTTACTAAAATATTTAGATTTCATATTAATTACATCCATTTCAAAATTCTCTCATTCTGAAAGAGCGGAGACGACATATAGAGCGTATGTGATAGTCGTAGCGTAGAAAATCGTATAGAATCACTATTAAAAAATATTTATTTGCATAGACTTAATAAAAATAAATATAAATGTTAAACTAAAATGATAAAAGAAGTTAACACTATATGCATATCGCAATTACACGAACAATTACTACGAATTTTAGTACTGTTGTTGTTCGTCATACGTCTTTTAAGAGTCCCCAGCAAGCTCGGTTCTCCATACAAACGTAGTTACGCTCTCATTTTAAAACGACTAGCTAGTTTGCTCTGAAACTTTGTACTTAGAATAACTTAAGGTATATGCAGGCCTGTAATTAGTTTATATAACTTCAGATACCATAGTAAAAAAAAAACAGTGAATTTAAGTTTTTCATACAAAACTTGTTTTTGCCGCATTTCGTTTGTTTTATTATGTAAACTAATTACTAATTATAGGCCTAGATATACCTCATGTCATTGTATATGCAAAGTTTCGTTACAATCCAACACGTAGTTTTAAAATGAGAACGAAACTCCGTTTGTATGGGAAGGTGAAATTCGGCCGAGCTTACTGGGGACTCTTAAGCTGCAGAATAAACGCTCTAAGAGCCAGTTTGTTAGACTACGTTTAAAGGCGTTTCCCTCCAGCAGCTTTAGTTCCTCGGGAGATGATTATAAATAACAATGCACATATTGAATACATTTTTCTTGTAGATCATCTTGAGACTTCGAGGATGATATAAAAGGTTTATTATTTACTACTACGAAGAATTTACTATAGAAATCAAACTGCTGCTCTCCTTGTGCGCTGCGAATGTCACAATTTCGCCGATGACGTCATTTAGAGGATCGCATACTTTCACATTTTCCTGAATAGCTTTAAAATTAGTGGATAAAAAAAATAGGTTCCTTGATTAATGTCGATTTAATATTACTTGGAAATTTTAAATGTTGTCAATTGTCCTAGAATCATCTGAAAATCAACCGTATAATGAACCAAATTATAATAACATACCTGGCATACCGTTCTAGGCTGTGGTAGGGGGAACCATTGTGTCAGTAATCCGTGTTTATAGTAGGTATTGTGAGTGATTCATAGCATATCTCAGTGCGCAAGTGTTTGTGAATTATGACCAACTTTTGCTGTAAGTGGACAAGAAACATGTGTGAAAAGAACGCTGAAGGAGGTAAATTTTACTATTTTATTGAAATAAAACAATTTAACGGATTATATCGCGTATATTATCTCATTTTAGTTCCCTTTATTTGTGTTTTTTTTTTAAATGGGTAGTTTGCACAAATTGTAACTTTGACAGAGGAAAATACATCTTTTCTCAGTCCTCCCGTGACCATGGAAAGCTGGAAAGCTTCCGAAACGTCGGGAACTAAAATGAGATAATATACGCGATATAATCCGTTAAATTGTTTTATTTCAATGAGTAATAATCGCGGAAACAGAAGAAAATATTATTTACTATTTTATGTACATTTGATTGTATCTATGGAGTGAAGGGAACTAAGGAGAGCAATCTCTATATAGCTGTTGCTGGGTTATTGCTTAACGAAATTTTGACAATTGGTATCCGAATCAACGGTCATAGTCCCTACAAAATCATGACACTTGATTCTGATAATAAACACATGGGGTCGCCACAGTCGGTTAAAAAGCAATAACCGCGTCGTGTACATTTAATAACCCGTCTATTGGATTTCGGTTCGATTGCCGCCCGCATTCACTTTAGTGCTGCACTTACCAAACTATAGGACTGCGGCGTGCGGTCCATTTAGACACAGAGGCACTGCCTACCTTGAACGATCATGGCTCCATATAGGTACAGAGAAACTGCCTACCCTGAACAAACATGGCTGCATATAGGCACAGAGATCCAAAATTGTACACCGTGAGGCAGTTTTAATGGCATATCACGGACTGATATCTCAATATTGAGATATGGTATAATCTTCTGGGGAAACTCAGCACATAAAGAAATGGTGTTCAAAGCACTAAAACGCTGTATACGATCTATGTGTGGGCTGTCCGTAATAGAGGGCTGTGTACCTTATTTCAAATCACTCAAGATTTTAACGCTACCTTCATTATATATTCTTGAAGTGGGCATATTTGTTAAAGCTAACCCTGATTTATTTAATAAAGTAGTAGAAGGTCGCAGTTTCCCAACACGTTCACAGTACGAAAGAAAACTAAGAGGCTTAAACAGAAGTAACACGGCTTTGATGAGAAGTAGTATCCTGGGTATGGCGTCAAAAATATATAATAAAATTCCAGATTCACTTAAAATCCTTGATATTCGCCAGTTTTTTGAAGTACGCAGTATGTATCTTACTACTCTAGCGCTGTTCTGGATGGTTTTGGAACAATTTTTACTGGTTTCCGCATGACACTTTTTCATCTGTTGTTCTATATGTGATTGTTCTCTTTACCTTTCCATACTCCATTGTTGTATCTAGACTAACTTCAATCGCAGAGAAAAAAAACAATTTTCTTTTTTCTTAGGCGTAGGTGAGACAAAAGTATTCTTGTATCAAAATAGGCATGATGGGGTATAAAAATCAAAATCTGATAAGTCCGTATGTTTGATAATAAAAAAAATATTGGACACGTATTTTTTGCTTTAACACGCAAGTTACAAGTAAATTTAAGTAATACAATAATTTCTTCATTAAGTGCGTTATTATATTATTTTTAACCCCCGACAAAAAAGAGGGGTGTTATAAGTTTAACGTGTCTGTCTAACCGTGTACCTGTAACTCTGTGTACCTGTCTGTGGCATCGTAGCGCCCATACGGATGGACCGATTTGAGTGCGGTTTTTTTTGTGTTATAGATAATTTTATTACTCGTTTCTAAGATATTCAGCTTTTAGTGGAACAAGTCGGGGGGTTTTTAAAAAAAATAATTTTCTAGCTATTAATTCACAGAAACAAACGAGATGACGGGCGATAGAGAGATATGGAAGGAAGAAAAAAACATGCTGCGCCACCGAAAAATAATATATAATCAATTAAAAATAAAAATAATTCAACTGAATCATTCGTTGGATAATAAATGTTAAATAACCTCGTAGGGTCAAAGTACCGCATCCTTGCGGGATGCCTGCTCGGTGCTCAAGGATGACGTCATACCTTAATAGCAATTATTAAGAAGCGTTTTCAGCGCTGAGTAGGAATGCCGAACTTAAACCATCATTTTTTACTTTAAGACTAGTCTATTTGTATATAGTCCCATATAGGTATTTGATCCTATTTGGCGGCACTATTTTTTAGGCAACTTCTCTATTTTTTAGACAACAAAATGAGGATTATGTTTATCGAATATATGTATGTAATATATGTCGTACCTATGTCTATTACGTGTTTCTGTTTCAGGGTACTAGCGATATATTTCAGGTTAAATCTCGTAGATCGGAGACTTGTGCCTTGAAAATTTAGGCAAAAAACCGTGTCTAACAAAAACCGGATGTCGGGTGTTGGACATCGGTGTTTCCCAAGATTAAACAAGGTCAACTAGACACTATTGCATCGCTTGCATTTATTTTAACTGTGTTTCCGATCATTTAAAACAGTAGCCACTAGCAGTGGTTCCCAAAGTTGACTGGACCGCGACTCACCTAACAAAAACCTTGCCAAATTTTGATCTCACCACTTCATTTTCATGAAGAAAGATGGGACAGGTATAAAGAATTATTGAAACAAGTCTGGGAGCGTTCAAGTATTACGTAACGCAATTTTTGGAGACTTGACCCCCCTCTCCCATGTAACGTGCCGTAACGTTTTTCTGTAACCCCCCTCCCCCCTAGTAAAACGTTACGTAACCACCAACATTTTTAATCTAAAATTTTCAAGCGGTCATTCCATTTAAATTTTGAGAAAAAAACGTTTTTAAAATGCTTGAGACAATCTCTGTACGCGACCGTTCTGAAGGGTAAAAAAAACAATGTTACTTAACGCGTAATTCAAAGTGTTCACAGTGTCCCCTTCCCTCCCCTGTAACGCATCGTAACGTTTTACAAGACCCTCCTCCCAAATTACGTAATACTTGAACGCTCCCTGTCTGTCAAAAAATATTTTTTTAACAAGCTTTATTTCATTTCCCGGTAAGGGCAAATATTTGTGCGATGAACATAAATACTTGTTCCTGAGTCTTGGATGTTTTCTATGTATACATATAAGTAACTAGCTTCTGCCCGCGACTTAAATTCGTTTATCGCGGATAAGGGTATTTTTCCGGGATAAAAAGTAGCCTATGTCCTTCCCCGGGACTAAAACTATGTCCATACCAAATTTTATCCAAATCGATTCAGCGGTTTAAGCGTGTAGAGGTAACAGAGAGACAGACAGACACACTTTCGCATTTATAATATTAGTAAGTATGGATATATCCATTAAATATATCGTCGTCTAGTACCCATAACACAAGCCTTATTGAGCTTACCATGGGACTAGTTCGATTTGTGTAAAAATTGTCCCGTAATATTTATTTATTTCCGACTGTACTTTTCATGAAACATCTGTCAACTATTGCCCTAACGCATAACTGAGTCCGTCCTGTGGTATGGGAGCGGTACGAAGGGGGACAAGTGGTGTTTACGTGTATAGCGAGGCAGTTAGGGCACGTCATGTCACGTCACTTTTCACCCCTCCCGTACCGCTTCTTAACCTTACGAACAACTCAGTTAAGCGTTAGACCTGTACTTGCCGAGACGATTAAGACACAAGGGGGCGTGTTTTTCGTCTAGGAAAAGGGGCGCGGCTGTAGAAACAAGTTTGTAAACCCCTGAATAAGGAACTCGTTTCATAAGTTCATAACATTGCATTGCATTGCAATACCAATCACGACTGGCAAGGTCGCCTTGTGATGTGGGGAGGTTAACTGAAACACGTCGTTGTGCATAGAATGATTATTTTCCGAATGGTGTAAAATATCTTATCTGTTTAAAAGTAGTTTAATAGTCTCTGTTTTTAAATATTATAATTAGTAATGAGGTAGCCAGGGAGTTTTTCTTTGCAGCGTTTCTTTTCTCCTCAGTACGCCTCATTTGTGAAATGCTGCTTGGTAAATTATTAGAATAAAATAATTAAGCCCTTCTGGCACATGTGTAACTGTCTTTACAGCTTAGGCCCATCTGGCATGTATGTACACCTTTATTTGTGTTTTTTTTTTTCAAAAAATGGGTAGTTTGCACAAATTGTAACTTTCTCAGTCCACCCGTGACCATGGAAAGCTGGAAAGCTTCCGAAACGTCGGGAACTAAAATGAGATAATATACGCGATATAATCCGTTAAATTGTTTTATTTCAATGAGTAATAATCGCGGAAACAGAAGAAAATATTATATATAAATATATTCATATACACGCACATACACACTCACAAAACATACGCGACATAAACCATCACTCAAGCGTACGTAAATTAAAATAGGCACGTGCACGCTTACCTTACCTTATTTATTAAACCTAATTTTAAGCTACATAATGTGTTACCTTATATGTACCTCATAAATACCATTGTCACCACTCTATCACAGTGAATAAATCTACTTGTATTTCCGGGGTGGGGGCCTGGAGATCTGTAATACAGGTTTATACCTAGTTCAGACTCCAGTCTCTCACAAAGGTTCTGTAAATCATTTGTAAATTTTGCTTGTAAAATTGTCCTTTCTGAGGTGAAAACAAATACATTAATTATTATTATTATTATACTGACCGATCTTAATGTGCCACCCTGTATACTAACAGACATTTAAGTACTAGACTTATACGGTGAGAGGTATTGATACTCACAGTACTATTGCTATCTGTTCCAGGATATGTGGAATTCGGGGAGTTCCGATCAGAGCGGCCCAGCATCAAGAAGGTGGGGACGTTCGCCGGCGTCTTCTGCCCCGTCGTGCTGTCCATGTTCAGCGCGCTTGTCTTTATACGAATGGGTGAGTACTGTGAAGGTATAACCTTCACGGTAGTATGCGGACGGGTTAGGCAGGCTGTTAAAAAGTATATTTTAAATTATTGTCGAATATCATCCGTCTCACCTGTCATATTGTATGAATAGGAGAATGTATCTAACAGTGATTGAATAATCATCTATCTTATAATATTAAGTAATTTTTAGGGTTCCGTAGCCAAATGGCAAAAAACGGAACCCGATGGGAAATCTGACATTTCCCATTTTGATTATTTTAACAAATAAATTTTGTTTCATAAAAACATGAATGAGAATATTAGGGTAAGTTTTATTGATAAAAACACTGACACTTAACAATATGCAGTAATCACAGCGAATGTGCGGCCGAAAAATCTGAGTACAGTTGCTCATAAAACCGATGGCCGTTGGGGCAGAAAGGTTCTCGAGTGGCGACCATTTACGGGACAACCTAGCGTGTGTCATCCCCGACAAGGTGGAACAACGATCTGGTCAAGATTGCAGGATTGGTTTCTTGGACGAAGACAGCGCATGATCGGTCGTCGTGGAGATTCTTAAGAGATGCCTCTCTCCAATAGTGGAAAATTTATATTATTATTCTCTCACTCTCTCAATAATTTCCCTTGTTTGTGTAAATTTTTTAATAGAATGTTTTTAAATGATTCACGAGCGTTATCGGGAACGAAATGTGTTTGTTAAATAAATATTTGTCTATTGATAATATCCGTTCACAAATATAACTCTGCCTATAATGTGACACAAAAAACGTCTCGTCGTGTTTGTGATAGTGTTATTTATTCGAGTTGCGGAAAATCAGCCCGCGTATATCTATATAATGTTACTTATAAAACATCAGCCACACCACACACTTAAATGATCATTGACATTGAAATGATGAAGTTAAATGATTTATTTAAATATAGGTACTAATAGGTACACAGGTATTACGAAACCCTTTTCAGGCGTACATACTTTTTTAGTTAATTTTTATGTAATATAATTATACTAATACAGAAGGAATAAAATTTAAATGTCAAAATAAGAATATTTAGTTCAAAAAAGAATTTTAAGTAATATAGAATAATTAATAATAAGACTTATAGACATTGAAAGACTTGTAGACCTTATGCTACAGACGGTCACTTAGTAGGTGTGTTGATGTTTGTACGAGAAGGGTTCCCTCTATGTCGCATACTTTTGTTTGTCCGAAACTGTTTTAGCATAACAGACTTGGCATATCCAGTTTTCGACGAATGGTAATGTGGCAGATATCTTATTTGGTATAACTTCTAACTTACCGAAAATGTATTTGTCCGAAATTGTATTCGCATACTATTGTTAAGGCCGATTATATTTACGAATAATTTGGGTTAGCATAATGGTACTTGGCATATTATCTATTGTCCGAATCTATCTTGGCATACTTAAATTGCTACAAGAAAAGCGGGTTAAGTTAGGTTAGAACTGTATTCCTCGCAAACAGGAACTGCTAGCAGAAAAGTAGGTTAGGTTAGAATTGCGTCCTTCGCAAAAACGATCTGCTAGCAGAAAAGCGGAGCGTCAAAATGGGTCAAAAACCGAAAACTGTAGGTTAGGTCAAGTTTGTATTATGACCATGTTTAGCGGAGCGAGCGAAGCGAGCGGAGCGTCAAAATGGGTAAAAAACCGAAAACTGTAGGTTAAGTTAGGTTAGTATTATGACTATGTATAGCGGAGCGGCAAAATGCTAACATTACCTATTTCACTAGAAAATGAAACATATGAAGTTATAAATAACATGGTTTTATTTTTAACATTAATTACCTATATTTAACAAAAACATAAGATGCAAAATTATGACCAAATAATTTTCGGTCTGATAAAAATATGCCTATTAATTTTATACGTAGACATGATTCGGACAAACAAAAATATGCGCAAATAAATTATGACAAATTAATATCTGCGTGATCAAACTATGCGAACCTTGATTATGCCAAAACAGTTTATGCGATAAGTCAATTATGCCTACATTGATTATGCCATGCAAAATTATGACAAAAAAATTATGCCAAAACAGGGGGAACCGTACGAGAAATATCAAAGTGATCCAACATATTTTGCAGCCTTTACAAGTTGCACTTACTCTTACAATAATTTCATTCATTCATTCATTTCATTTATTCAAGTCTCTATACTGGGACACGGTAGTCAGTAATAACTAATAACCAAGGACAATTAAAACAAGAGTACTGAAAGTTGCCATAGTTTGGATAGTGTTCCGATCGCAAGGAGATATTCTGGCAAAAACTAGATGGCGGTTACTCACGCCGTAAAAGCCGAGTACTATTGTACTTTTAATTGTCCTTGGTTCAACCGGAACTTCCCATTTTTACAAGCTTGTAAAATGTATGTATGTATGTAATATGTTTGTTCGGGTGGAATCTTGCAAGTTAAATTTGATCTACTTCCCGGATTCCAATTGAGCTAAATTTTGGCATATTATGTAAGTTTGGTGACAATGCAATAATATGATACCATCGAGCTGATCTGATGATGGAGCAGGAAGGTGGTCATAGGAACTCTGTAATAAAATACCTCAATCCTACCGAGTTTGGGCTCTTTAGAATCATCTCGGTGAGGAGTTGATGACAAGAAAAGTACAGTCGGCAATAAAAGCTTGCCACAAAAATGTTTTTTTTGACAGAAACTTATTAACATTAAAGACAGTAATGGAATTAAAGATTTAACTGGTCGTTTGTAGGCTACCTGGTGGGCAACGCTGGTCTCCTTGTGACCCTGGCGCAGTTCGGGCTGGCGTACCTCATCGTGGTGTTCACGGTCACCTCCATCTGCGCCATCTCCACCAACGGCGCCGTCGAGGGCGGAGGCGTTTACTGTATCCTTTGTACACTTGTAGAAAGAACGAGACAGAAACATTGTTAGTAGAGAAAGCCAGCGAGCATGGGACATAAGGCTCATCCAGAAACCTCGCGAGGTTTTTTGCGCCATATTTATACCCCCTTCCCCCCCTTGGTGTTCTTTTAGGCGAACCCAAGTAAAACGGGAGCTTGGTGGCCATCTACCGAGATTAATATCATCAAATAATACGTCAACCTGTTAACTGGCCAATTTACGGAGACTTAAACAATTGACTAAGTTGTAAGTGACGCATATTTTCTCTATTTATTTGTATTTTTCTCGTTACGCCGTCGAAATGTTAGAGCAGCGGACGGCTTGCCTGCATAATGTGTCAATTAAATGTCAAAGTATCTATTTATTTAGGTAGCAAACAATTAATAACTTGCATGGCTAGTATTAGTACGATTAATGACCAGGAGTGCCATAGCTGGAGATTATATAAATCTATTTAGGAATGGTAGGAGGCGAATCAGCTACAATAATTGAGAGAGATTATTCGAATCCTGCCCATTCTCTACCTTCAGCCGAAGGTCTATATTTGCGTTGATTCGTAGAAGCTTAATTATTGTGTGGTAACAGATCGAATTGTGCGTAAAGGGGCGTTTGGGAACAACTGTTTGGTTCAACGATATTAGGTTTAAGTTTGTAAGATATGTATGTACGTAAGAAACGTTTCAATCAATGCAATATGATCCTGAACACCTCTAGTCATGATCAGCCGCACGCTCGGCCCCGAGTTCGGCGGCGCCATCGGCACTCTGTTCTTCTTCGCCAACGTGGTCTCCAGCGCGCTCTGCATCTCCGCCTGCACCGAGGCCTTAGTGGAGAACTTCGGGCCTCACGGTGAGTTGTTGGTGCCGTGACCAGGATCATGACCACAGCAGTCATGGCCAGTTGCCATCGGCACGCTTTTCTTCTTCTCAATCGTGGTCTACAGAGGACTGTGCCCCCGTGTGGATGAATAGTGCGTCTCATCCATTGACACGCAACTAAACCACTCTCTCCGATTCATAACTGGCTGTCTCAAGTCCACCCTCTCCCACTGGCTTCTTGCTCTCAGCTACATAGCTCCAGCACCCCTAAGATGAGTAACGACCCTTCACCGAGAAGCCTTTAAAACTAACAGTAGCCACAATCTGCCGATTCACGAAGACCTTGCAGACTTCGGGCTTTAAAGGCTAAAGTCCAGGAATCCTCCAGCACTGCTGATGTCCAACAAATAGGTCTCCTGGAGCTTGGAGGAATCATGGCTTCGGGAATGGGAACCTCATCAGGATTCTTCGAGCCCCTTTACATCCTCGCCTCAAAAACCTCCTACCGGATTCACAGAGCCCCGCCGGCTCTGTACCGCCTTAAACCGACTGAGGACGGGAGTAGGAAACTGTGCCTACCACTGGCACAAATGGGGCTGGAGCCAGGCCGCTGCCTGTTTCTCCGGACACCCAAATCAGACCATCGATCCCATAGTCACAGAGTGCCCCTTAACTCAATACGCAGGCCATTTAGACGATTTCAAGGACCTCTCCATGGCAGCAGCTGCCTCCCTGAAACGGGCAAAATTATGAACTAGTTTTCATTCTACTTTTTTTTTTTTTTATAATAGTTTTCATTCTTTCAATTAATTCGACTTCTTATTCTTACTGACCCAATTCCAGTGTATATAATGCCATACTTTAAATAAATAAATAAACCACAAAAAAATACACATAGCCACAATAAAGGATTTTGACATCTATTTTTAAACAGACCTTTCGTAATAGTGGCGCCGTGAGCTAGCGAAATAATTATCTTTCGAATCCCTCATGATTCACAGTCTCAACAGTTCCATAATCTCTTCTGCAGGTTACCTGATCGCTCACCCTAACCAGCCCAGCCTGCCAGACGGCATCTGGTACCGGTTCCTCTACCGCTCCATCCTGAACACCATCGGTCTGTGCGTGTCTTTGGCCGGGGCGTCCCTCTTCGCCCGCACCAGCTTGGCTATATGGCTGACCATGGTTGTGTGCCTTGGTAGCGCAATGCTGAGCTTCTTCATAACTGCACCGGCTGAGGTGAGAGCTTTTTTGTAATCATGCTTGCTTAGTACTTTCACATTAATGAAGTCATATTATCTTCGGTAATGAATAATAAATGATTTTTCTAGCACTCCATACATGTATGGAACCGAAATTGAAAAAACTAAATTTTCAGCAAATATGAATGTGTGGCACACATTTCGACAGACCGTTTAAAAACATTTGGTTGTTTAAAAAAAAAAAAATTAAAGAGAATATTTTCGGAAATAATCGCTCCGAAAGTTGCATGAATTGTGTCCCCCCGTCCCCCGGCCCCCGTCCCCCCACCTCTAATTTCTAAACCGTAAGTCCAAAGATATGAAAAAAAAAAAACGAAGATAAAACCTTATATGATCGGATATACAGTTTTTGAGTTATTGCCGAAAAACTGCGCTTCTGAGCAAAAGGGCGTAAGAGCGATACGCTCTTTTGCTAGTGATACATAGTTCCCTTGAACCAAAACCATAAAAATTTCGTTGTTGAATCATTCAATAACCACGAGAAGTGTTGACGTCCCTACAAACTATGCTTGCCTGGTATCTCTTAAATAAATTGTTGGTCATGTGTGCCTAGCCACTCACTTGCTTTCGGATTTTAAAAATGGTGGCCTATATTGTTCTGTCTTTTTGTGCAAATTTCCGCGAGATGCCGTGTTTTATTGAAAAAATCATAACTTGGTTTCTACTGAATCATTTGCTATGTTTTTTTTACACAAAAAAGTCAATGAAACAAAGAATCTGATGGTGTTACTTATTTTATGGATTACAATATTGAAAATAATTATAAAAAATGCGTAAAACTGACACACTGATAAAGTTGACGAAATCAAGCAGAAATATATTTTTAGAAAAAAAACTAAAGCGATAACATCCTTCTTGTTTACATGCAAAAAAAAGAAGATTAGTTGTTCTTTCATTTAATGCCAAATATTGTATAACTGTTCAAATAAAATTGTATAGTAAACATCATTTCATTTTTAGATATCTGACGCAAGACGGGGCGATTTTTTTTCTTTGATTCGTGATTTATTTGTGGCTAATTTAAAAAGTCAAGAACCAAAATATAGTTCTAATTAGAACAAACAACTAGTAATCATAAATTGAAATGGATATATTTTGCAATAATTACGTTAATTACGGTTCTAGGAGTCTAAATAACAAAAATTATGTACGTACCAACGAAGTTTTGGTTTTCAGCCGACCTAAAAACCCTTAAAACCACAATATCACACGACATAAACACATTATAAATCACAGTCTGTACCTAGGAAACCACAATCACACAAATAAAACCATTAATACATATAATCACACTGATTTTAAGGTAAATAAACAAAGCCGTTACGCAAAAAACTAATAACGTGCCATGTTACCGGGGCAACTGCCGAACATGGCGCCCCGTTAGGGTCGAACACAACGGGCGCCGCCAGGTCTATGCAGTGTTTTAGAAATTGAGCATACGTTATTTTAAGTGTTACGGTCCATAAATAGTTTAATATAAACAACGTAATATTTGCAAATGTTTTTAGCTACTTTTCATTTACTTTATGTTCGAGTCTTTACCTGTTATTAGGAACAAATCACAAAATGTACCAAACGCGATCGCAGCGCTTCAGGTGTGCTCCCACGCCTTACAACGTCAAAGCGAGTAATTGGCTAAATTGCTTTTGGTAGCTACAGCTACCACCACTCGTACCCGTATTTACATGGACCGTTACTTGTTTTATTCGCTACTCCTGTGTAAATAAGTCATAGATAATATTTTCTTCTGTTTCCGCGATTATTACTCATTGAAATAAAACAATTTAACGGATTATATCGCGTATATTATCTCATTTTAGTTCCCGACGTTTCGGAAGCTTTCCAGCTTTCCATGGTCACGGGAGGACCATGTCCCGTGACCATGGAAAGCTGGAAAGCTTCCGAAACGTCGGGAACTAAAATGAGATAATATACGCGATATAATCCGTTAAATTGTTTTATTTCAATAAGTCATAGATGTTAATGATTTAATGTTTATTTATGAAACTTAATACTTAAACTGTTTTAATGACTAGATAATTACGAGAAATATTCTTTATTCTTAAAAATGTTGGCCATTTCAATCGCAAGTCACCGAAAAAATCTCTGTCTTAACTACTTTGAAGTGAGATTTTAATTCATAATTATTAATTGGGACCGAAATATAGCTATAATCTGATAGTTGGATAACCACTGAATCGTTTGATGTCTATCTTTAATAGTAAAATATAAATTTGAATACTGACGGCATTTTTAAAACACTGCACTTTTACGCAACTTTACTTTTTCACAACGTTGAGAACGACAGCTATTTAAAAATATGTTTGTTCTATCATGTTGGTTGCCAATTTTTTTCTGCGTTGCCATCTTATTTGGGTATGTTTTGGTCATAGTTTAAACTGCTCCGAAACTGACCTTCACAGATTAAAAATTAAAAATTGTATAAAGGTCATCTGGTAGCTCTGGCTACCGAAAGCAATTTGTAGGTTATCAAAGTTTGTAGCTCTAGTTACCGAAAGCAAGTGAGTGGCTAGTACATAAGGCGGGCTTGCACCAAAATCTTAACCTAGAGTTAATCTGACAATTCTGGTATGAATCTGACAGAGTTAAAATCTAACTAATGTTGATAACCCAGCGTGGTGCAAGTGGGCCTAAAGAAACATTTTTTCGTTATTTTTCCAGATCGAACGGCCAGAGACGAACACCCTCACGAACGTGACGTACTTCAACTACACGGGCCTCAGCAGCGCCACGCTGGCCTCGAACCTGTACCCTCAGTATGGACGAGACTATTCCACGTCCAACGGGGAGATGGTGGACTTCGCCTCTGTCTTTGGCGTGCTTTTTACTGGCGTCACAGGTGTCATGGCCGGTGCTAACATGAGCGGTAAATTGTCCTTTAAAATTCAAATCGTTTCGTTCCGAAGATTCCTAAATCTTCGGATAGCTAAGAGACCCATAAGTGCGCTAAAGAGCGATCTCTTCCAGACAACCTTTGAGTGGCGGAAATGATACAGAATAGCTTGGAATGAGTAGGGGGTGAGATAAAATTATAAATTATACAAAAATAAATAAAAACATAAACATACATACATACGAGTATTTATATGATGCATGGAATTTAGTTATAGTTTAAGACAATCGGTTCAGCCGTTTAAAAGTTGTCAGCATTTTTCTAGATGTGTCAGCGGTTTTTGTCAATCCCTCGGTGACTTGTTCCCAGGTGAGCTGAAGAACCCGGCGCGCAGCATCCCGCGCGGCACCCTCGCGGCGATGCTGTTCACGGGCGTCTCGTACGTGGCGCTCAGCGTGCTCACGGCCGCCACGTGCAGCCGCGAGCTGCTGCAGAACAACTACGTGTACCTGCTGCCCGGCAACGTGTGGCCGCCCTTCATCGCCGTCGGTGAGTGCTGTCTGCTCATTATGCTACCCTGGTACCTGCTCCATGCGCTTGAGAATACCAGACGATCGAAAGATGCTCTATATCGCTGTCGGTGAGTACTCCTTGCTCATTATGGCTCCCTGGTACGTCCTCCACGCGCTTGAGAATACCAGACGAGCGAAAGATGCTTATCGCTGTCGGTGGGTACTCCTTGCTCATTATGGCTCCCTCGTACATGCTCCATGCGCTTAAGAATACCAATCGAGCGAAAGATGCTCTATATCGCTGTCGGTGAGTACTGCTTGCTCATTATGGCTCCCTACAAGAGCGAAGATATAGCAAATTACCCATATTATAGTTCATATAAGATAACGTATATAATTGTTTGTCCGCAGGTATGTTGATGGCGACGTTTTCCGCCGGTCTCTCCAACTTGATCGGCGCTTCGCGAGTTTTAGAGGCTCTGGCCAAAGACAATATTTACGGTAATCTAGCTATTTATAACAATTTTTCTTTCAATATCTTTTCTGTTCTTAGAAATACAACGTTAAAAATCCGTTTCTGATGCTTTTTTGTACTAAAAATACGAAAGCGCTCTTAGTCTTTCAAAAAACTCTCTTTTCCAGGTTTCTTTCTCCGGCCGATGGTCTCCCGCTCCGGCAACCCGGTGTTAGCCGTGATCGCGTCCTGGCTGCTGGTGCAGGTGGGGGTCATCTCGGGCTCGCTCAACGCCATCGCGCAGATCAACTCCGTGCTGTTCATGACCAGCTACTTCGCCATCAACCTGGCTTGTCTGGGCCTGGATTTGGCCGGGGCGCCTAACTTCAGGTGACATATATAGACATTAAATAAAACAATTTTTCAGATTCAGATTTTATTTGGTAAAGAGAGATATTCGTTTACACGTCATTTTATAAAACATTAGTATACTTAACTAATTATCGGTTGAAGTACCTACAGCTAAAAAAAATCTTCTTAGGTTAGAGCTATACTCAAACGAGAGATTGGTAGGTATGGTAATTGGGTCCACGATCCCCTTGGAGAAGAATTTCATGAGTAATAATCATGGAAACAGAAGAAATAGTAGATTGTTTGACAAGGGGCTAACATAAGCCAGTATGACACGAAGTGATTATTTGGACGAGCTCACGAAGTAAGCGAGGACAAATATGTCTGAGTGTTATAATGGCTTTTAGCCAGGTGTAAACACTCGGCTTTTCACTTCGACTACGAGAAAATAAAAAAGACTTAACATTAAAATTGTTTCTTTCATGAAAAACCAATAGTACAGTTTGAGCAATTCTATCAGAAAGTTTGGCCAATCTGATCAGGTTGTTTTGTTTGCCGCAAGTTTTATTTTTCAGTGTCATAGAAATTTGTATGGGATTATATGGCTTTCTTTTAAACCCTAGGGGCTAAATTTACTATTTCAGGCTCGCTTTGCGAAGCTAATATGACGTACTTTTTGAGCAGGAGAAGTGAAAAGATTATTATAATCTATTATAGACTTTATTAGACTTTTTAGGTTTGTGAGACCTCTTGTTCCACATCAGTTGGCACACGACGATCGTGTGTATCGCGGAATAATCGCGATTATTATTGATCCGCTGCGGGTCTATGATAACCAAGGACGATTAAAGCAAGAGGACTGTAACTTTCCATTAAAAAGGCCGTTCCCTGATCTTTAGTTCCGTGATGAAAGAGAGGTGACGTTACTTGTAACAAAATTTTGCTTAAAACGCCATCTAGAACGAATTTGCTGCAATATTAGGACCAGGAGCACATTAAAATGGAAGCTTACCGGAGAAGGCTGACTCGTCCGATTCTGTGTTTAGTACCAGGAGTACATTACAGCGCGAAGCTTCTAGCTAGCTACTCAATTTATTTCTTTAGGAATTAGAACAATTCTTTCCGTTCCTGGAAGTGGAAGTCGTCTGACCACCTCCTATAGCACCAGGAGCACATAACAGTCAGGAGCCAGTCACCCCTGAAAGAGAGACTCACCTCAGTTTTGCAGTACCAGGAGCACATACCTGCACAACAGGTTGTAGCGCTCAGGAAATAAATTTATTGTTACGAGCCGCTCGTGACACTTTTTCGTGTGTGCAGCTGGCGTTCATCGATTATAGGACGTTATCACGTCAAAAAGTGTTAGTTTGAGATTGGTTTGACGGAAAATTACGTCAAACCAATATATAATTTATTTCAAAACTAATTTATTTCAGCGCCATCTAGATTACTGAGGGCCAATAGGTAATAACCTAATAATTCCGTGATTTATGTAACAAGCATTATAATTTTACCATCTGGCTACGACCTTGGCGCCATAGCCTGAATTTTTCGGTCACTACGGGGAACGGCCTTTCGTATGGAAATAGAGAGTCCTCTAGCTTTAATCGTCCTCGATGATAATCAATAAACGTTCGAACGTATACAGAGTGACTGAGCTTGTTTATCGCGCGATAAACGCCGGAAGATATGCGTATCGGAGATCGCTGATTTTATTTCCACAGACCACGATGCCTCCCTCAGCATAAACTCCCTGTACGGGCACTTGTCTACACGTAGATTGCTTGATAGGTATCTTGATATTTGGTTGGAACACGAAAGTCTGTTTTCTTGATAAATTCGATTTATTTTACTTGATAGGTGTGCACACTTATAATTAGCGAACGTGAACTGATTGATTGACTGCTAGCGGAAAGCTATACAAAGTAAAATGCTGATGATGCAAATGATAATATGACGCATGTGCGATGTACTCGTACATATTCCGGGGCGAGAAGAGATGAGATAAAAATATAAATCTGATACAAAAAATAGATTAAAATTACAATGAATTAAAAGTTACTACTTTAAAATTAGGAGACGTGGCTTTATCTGTTCGCGAAGTATTTTTTGTTTCGCTGCCTCCTGCGTCGTTGTGTTGGCTAGTTCCGGCGGCTGCGGGAGCGCGCGGGTGGGCGCGGGGCGCGGGGCGCGGGGCGCGGGGCGCGGGGCGAGGGCGGGTCGGGGCCGGCCGCGGGCACGGGGGCGGCCGGAGACGGCGTCGGCGGCACTCTCCACTTAACTCGACATATTATGAAGCATAATGCTACTGCTCCGATCACTCCAAGTATCACGTATATCATGGCATAATGATGAATGTCGTGGTACGATATCTTCTCCGATGTGATCTCGACTTTCTTAAATTTTTCGATTTTTTCTCCGAGCTTTGCTGTTTCTTTTTGTAAATCTTCCGATTCATTTTCGCTTGAATATTCGGGATGCTGATGTTGATGACATGATTTATGGGAGCGATAACAGGATTGTATAATTCAGGTTTTATTTTAATTTCCGACCAGTGAGGTTTGTGCGGGAAAATTGTGAAATTACCTGTCTTGATAATGCAGCCGTGACCTATGTTAATCAGTCCGACGTTCGTCAACTGATGAGCGGTTACTTGATCCGCGCATAGTGTCCGAACCTGACACCGCTCGCAACAGAAGTAAATGTAAGTATTTAATGCGTTACTTTCTTGCCAGTCGTTTTTACATGATGCGTTGACCGTTTTGCATTCTGAGTTTTCCCTCTTGCAAAAACTGTTATCGTCTTTCAATTGATAGACAGGTTTCTTAATAATATTTTTTTCTGTTTCCGCGATTATTACTCATTGAAATAAAACAATTTAACGGATTATATCGCGTATATTATCTCATTTTAGTTCCCGACGTTTCGGAAGCTTTCCAGCTTTCCATGGTCACAGGAGGACTGAGAAGATGTATTTTCCTCTGTCAAAGTTACAATTTGTGCAAACCACCCATTTTTTGAAAAAACACAAATAAAGGTGTACATACATGCCAGATGGGCCTAAGCTGTAAAGACAGTTACACATGTGCCAGAAGGGCTTAATTATTTTATTCTAATAATTTACCAAGCAGCATTTCACAAATGAGGCGTACTGAGGAGAAAAGAAACGCTGCAAAGAAAAACTCCCAGGCTACCTCATTACTAATTATAATATTTAAAAAACAGAGACTATTAAACTACTTTTAAACAGATAAGATATTTTACACCGTTCGGAAATTAAGGTTTTGCAGTCCTGTGTCTCGCTTGTTCCTTGATGAGATGTATTACAGGATCCCAAGCTGGTGGTAGTGACAATCCATCTTCTCTATTGAAATTAGGATGCTTTTTAATCTAAATAGCCTCGCGTAGCATCCTGGGAAAATATCTTTTTTCATTGGCAAGGATAGAAGGTTTATGAAACTTAATTGAGTGGTTTGGTTTGTCAATGACATGTTCACAGACTGTAGACCTATTACACCGACGGTGCTTGACATCTGCTATGTGCTCCTTCACCCGGGTTGATACACTGCGTTTCGTTTGACCAATGTATGAAAGACCACACTCGCAGTCCAGCTTATAAATGCCTGCACTCTGCAAAGGGGTGCTACTCTTCACGGGTCTAAGGTATTGAGACACCTTCTTCAACGGCTTGAAATATGTTTTTATAGAAGCACGCTTCAAAATGTTTCCGATCTTGTCTGTGACCCCTTTCACATATGGTAATACGGCACGTTTACGCTCGACTGTTGGTTTCTTCATACTGGGATTCTGCTTGGAACGTGGTATCTGGAGCTCGTTGGCTCGAAGCGCACGTTTGACATTCTGTAACTCAGCAGTCAGATGTTGATTGTCGCAGATACCCCTGGCTCTCTGAAACAAAGATTTACCCACTGTAGCAAGTTGACAGGGATGGTGGTGAGATTTGCCATTCAAATACCTATCTGTATGCGTAGGTTTCCTATATACAGTATGACCTATGTCATTTTTAGGACCTCTAATTACTAGCACATCTAAGAATGCAAGTGAATTTTGATTTTCCAACTCCATAGTGAATTTAATTTTACTATGCATGGAGTTCAGATGGTCCAAGAAAGCTGAAACACTAGATCTAGGTAAAATAGTAAAGGTATCATCTACGTATCTTTTAAAGATCCTCGGCTTGACAGGTGCCAATGAAAGCGCTCTCTCCTCGAAGTCTTCCATGAAAATATCGGCGACGACAGGAGACACCGGAGACCCCATTGCCACACCATCAACTTGCCCGTAGAATTCACCATTCCATAGCATATAGCCAGATGTAAGGCAGTGTTGTAATAACTCAGCATATTCTATTGTCATCTGTTGTTCACCCAATCTTCTTTTCACAATTTCGATACATTCTTGAACTGGTAGGCATGTGAAAAGAGACTGGACATCAAAACTGACCTTAACTACATCATCAGTTCGTCTCAAATCCTTAATCTCACTGACAAAATGGTATGAGTCCCTTGTGTATGCTTCCGTCTTCCCTCGCAGTAAAGAAAGTACACCTGCTAAGTGCCGAGCTAATCGATAAGTAGGAGCATCGATTTGACTCACTATAGGGCGTAACGGAGCACCAGGTTTATGTATCTTTGGTAACCCGTACAACTTTGGTGGCACCGGGCAAGAAGGCACTAAACTTTTCACATCCAGATTAAGATTTTCAGAGTGCTTACTTATCAGCTCGGCTGTCGTTTTTACTACTTTCGCTGTTGGATCTCGCTTAACAAGCTTGTATGTTGTAGCGTCTGACAAAAGTACTTCCACTTTCTGGTTGTAATCACTAGTATCCATAACAACCGTCGCATTTCCCTTGTCAGCTCGAAGAATGGTGATGTCTGGGTCTTCACGCAAGCTCTTCAAAGCGTTGAATTCAGTTCTGGGTAAGTTAACTTTAGGAGACTTCGCTCGTCTTAAAATTGAAGACACATCCTGGCGTACGGCCTCCAAATCAAAACGTCAAATGCCGTTGCACCTGTACCACTCAATTAAGTTTCATAAACCTTCTATCCTTGCCAAAGAAAAAAGATATTTTCCCAGGATGCTACGCGAGGCTATTTAGATTAAAAAGCATCCTAATTTCAATAGAGAAGATGGATTGTCACTACCACCAGCTTGAGATCCTGTAATACATCTCATCAAGGAACAAGCGAGACACAGGACTGCAAAACCTTAATTTCCGAACGGTGTAAAATATCTTATCTGTTTAAAAGTAGTTTAATAGTCTCTGTTTTTTAAATATTATAATTAGTAATGAGGTAGCCTGGGAGTTTTTCTTTGCAGCGTTTCTTTTCTCCTCAGTACGCTTCATTTGTGAAATGCTGCTTGGTAAATTATTAGAATAAAATAATTAAGCCCTTCTGGCACATGTGTAACTGTCTTTACAGCTTAGGCCCATCTGGCATGTATGTACACCTTTATTTGTGTTTTTTCAAAAAATGGGTAGTTTGCACAAATTGTAACTTTGACAGAGGAAAATACATCTTCTCAGTCCTCCCGTGACCATGGAAAGCTGGAAAGCTTCCGAAACGTCGCGAACTAAAATGAGATAATATATGCGATATAATCCGTTAAATTGTTTTATTTCAATGAGGTTTCTTAATTTTACAAAAATAAGCGTCGGATACTATTGCGCATGTATCGACGTCAAATTGCGACATGGGTATGTAGGTATCTTTCTTCATGTTGATAGATACGTAGTCGGATACGGGTAAAATAGTCATAAATTTGCTACCGATTTTCTTGGGTACCGGGATTATGTTCAGAAGTTCATAGGTATCTCTACTGATAAGGGGTACCCTTAACTCGAAGATGAGGAAGTTCTCCATCCTTGTCTTCACTTTCAACAGGTCAAATATCTTGCGCAGGTCAGAGTGTAAGTTATCAATTGGCAAAGACACATCTCTTGGTAGTGTGCTTGCTATTGTACTTAGCTCGTTAATAAGTTGTTCCGGAGTCAGCAGGTGTAAGTTGAAACGTCCATGATAAATATCAGTGATGGTGTCCAATCATACGTTTTGGATTCCCTGTTAAGTTATAAAGCATTTAAGCTATCAAATATATAAATATAAATATCTCCGGTTTCGTTGCTTACGACCGCATTAACTTGTATCCGTATGTTTTTCTGTTCTTCATCTGTGGTGTATGTTCTGGCTGTGTCTTGTTCTTCTGGTTTGAATGTGGATAACCAGGTAGGCACTTGCCACCACAGATGATGTTGGCTTAATTGCGAGGCAGTGAGGCCTCTGCTTGCGCAATCTGCGGGATTTTCCGCCGACTTCACGTAACGCCAGCATTCCGATGGTATTATTTCTGTGGTTTGTCGCACCCTGTTGGCGACAAAGGTCTTCCAGCGACTTGGGTCACCCTTCAGCCACCCCAAGACAGCCGTAGAGTCCACCCAACCATAGACCTTGATATTATGGTTGGTTAAACATTCCTTGACCTTGACCATCAAGTTGGCAAGTAAGAGAGCACCACACAACTCTAGTTTTGGTAACGATATCGTCTTGTTATTCGGTACCAGTCTTGATTTTGCTGCTAACAGAATAATATTCGATTGCTCCTGAATGTTGATTCTGCAATAAATGCAACAAGCATATGTTGCATTTATTGCAGATGTTAGTATTTTTAAATGCCTATAATATTGATATCTTATGTATAACTGAACACTGGCTAACTTGCAATAAATGCAAGATAATGCCCCAATTCAATAATCACCAGGTGGGTAGTTCGTTCACCAGACGTAGTTCCATACATGGTGGGCCGTTAATTATATTAAATAGTCAATTGAAATTTAAGGAACGTAAGGACATTGTATCCTTGTCTGTTGAACGGACCATAGAATTAAGTGCAGTAGAACTAGAGCAATTTATTGTAGTTTGTGTGTATAGGCCGCCATTAAGTAATTTCGATGTTTTTCAAACTATTATGGAATATGTGCTTTTTAAGATATCGCGTACTCGTAAAAAATTACTTATTTGCGGCGATTTCAATGTAAATCTTTTGGAAGATTCAACACTAAGTATTAGATTGTTGAATCTATTCAAATCTTTTCGTTTAAGCCACGTATTTATGGAACCTACTAGGGTGACCGATACCAGCGCCACCTGTATTGATAACATTTTCACTGATATTTCTCCTTCTAAACAAAGTATAATCAGTAAATTAGAATCAGATCATTTAGGCCAATTAATGGAATTTGAGATATTAAGGGAAAATATAGTGAAAAAACAAATTACTTTTGTACCGGTAACCACAGACCGTGTGGAAAGAATGAAGCAACATTTGTTTCAGGCGCTACCCGTTCTGTGATCTGAAATGAGTCCTAATCACATGTATGATTCATTCTTTACAACTTTTATGAAACATTATAATACAATATTTACTTCCAAATCGGTTGTGGCTGGCGGTGCACCAGTATTTAGCGAATGGGCTACTGCGGACTTACACAAACGTAGACAAGCACTGTATGCCATGTATGAGGAACGGCGGTTTAATACGAGTGATGAATTTAAAGAACATGTAAAGCAATATTCAAAACAATTCAAAATTGATTGTCATATTGCCAAACGTAATTATTTATCCCAGAAAATCAAAAATAGTTCTAATATTATCAAAACCACCTGGAAAGTGATTAATGTGGAGACTGGTAGATCAAGGCACGCAATTAGTGATCTACAATTAAAAATTGATGGCAAAATTATAGATTCTAGTTTAGATGTAGCAACAGAATTTGAAAATTTCTTCACCGATATACCAGTATCCACAACAAAGTGTTTAAATTCATCACCTTCGTCTGCCGTTTTGTTGTTAAAAGAAAACGTACCAGAATGTAGTAAGGACTTTTATTTTGAACATGTCAGTCCTTCAGATGTAGTAAAGGCATTTAAATCAATTAATGTCAAAAAAACCAATGACCTATGGGGGGTCTCAGTCCATGCTGTCAAATCCCTAATAGAAGTAATAGCGTCTGACTTGGCAGATATATTCAATAACAGTGTTGACTGCGGTGAGTTTCCCGATCTGATGAAACATAGCAAAATAACTCCTTTATTTAAATCAGGTAGTACCTCTGACCCCACTAACTTTAGACCAATATCTGTACTACCTACATTTAGTAAAATTTTTGAAAAGCTAATTCTATATCAATTGTTAAAACATTTTAATTTGAATAATTTGATGCATAGTAAGCAATTCGGTTTTACGCGGGGTCGCTCGACATCCAACGCCGGAGTTGAGCTCGTAAAACACATTTTCGATGCCTGGGAGGAATCGCGAGATGCTTTAGGCATCTTCTGTGATTTATCTAAGGCCTTCGATTGCGTTAATCATGAGACACTGATCAGGAAGCTACACCACTACGGAGTTAAAGGATTAGCACTAAATTTATTAGAGTCTTATTTAAATGGTAGAATACAAAGGGTTGACGTGAATGGAAAGCGTTCACCGGGGTCATTAGTCTCTATGGGTGTGCCGCAGGGATCAATATTGGGACCTTTCCTGTTCCTTATCTATATAAACGACTTGCCACACCTCGTAAAGACCCACCATGAGATAGTTTTGTTTGCAGATGATACGTCTCTAATTTTCAAAGTCGTACGAAATCAACGATCCTACAATGACGTAAACAATGCTATCTGTGAAGTAGTAAATTGGTTTAATATAAATAATTTATTGTTGAATGAGAAAAAGACTAAATGTGTTAAATTTGTCACGAGTAACGTAAAACACGAGCAAGCAAGCGTTATGGTTAAAGGTGAGGAACTGGAACTAGTTAATAGTACAGTCTTTCTCGGTATAACATTAGATTCTAAGCTCCAATGGGGTCCCCATATTGCTAATCTCTCGAATAGACTGAGTTCTGCAGCTTTTGCAGTAAGTAAGATTCGTCAATTAACAGACGTGATAACGGCTCGATTAGTGTATTTCAGTTATTTCCACAGTATTATGTCGTATGGCATCTTACTATGGGGCAGTGCTTCCGACATTAATACTATATTTGTTCTGCAGAAGCGGGCTGTTCGTGCGATATATAAAATGAACTATAGAGAGTCGCTTAGAGATAAGTTTAAGGACATTAATATAATGACAGTGCATTGTCAATACATTTATGAGAATATTATGTATGTACATAAAAATATTACCGACTTTAAGAAGAACTGTGATATACATAATATTAATACTAGAAATTAGCATAAGCTCGCAGTGCCTGCTACTAGGCTCCATAAAATAAGGAGATCATTCATGGGTAACTGTGTGAGATTTTATAATAAACTTCCTAGCAGCATAACTGAGTTGTCTATTGGTAAATTCAAAAATATTGTGAAACGAAAATTATTTTCTAAAGCTTATTATAGCACACAAGACTACATGAATGATGAAGCCGCGTGGGATTAATGTAAATTATAGCGTCATGTAGGTATATGAATAATTATTTTAACGAATACTTAAGGTATTATTATTATTTTAATCTTAATTGTTTTATATACTCTGACATTTAGAATTTTATTCTAGACACATTCTAGATTATTTATTTTTTATTGACAATCCTTTTGGGATTTATCTTATTGATTATTTTAATTTTAAAAATGATGATTTTATCAATAATATTATACTTAAGTTAAATGATCTGATTAGGTTTTTCTGGGTTTCCCTAATCCTTGCAGCAAATGTTGGATCATATTGTATTTCTCCCAGCAAACATTCACTCTCATGTAACTGACATTTCGAAAGTGCTTGTAACTAGGCCTACTTGAATAAAGAATATTTTGATTTGATTTGATTTGATTTGATATGTTTGAAGTGTTGCGTCACTGAAGCCGTAAAGGTGAATTTCGCTTGAAGCATCCGTGCCGAGCCATCGCGGTATTTTATATTTATTTATGTTGCTATTTAGGTCTTGCTTGATTTTTATCCACTCTGTATTGATGTCATTAGGAATCTTGTCATCCCATTGTACAGAACTTTCTTTCCATAGCTTCTGAAATAGCAGCTTCAATTTGGTGGAAACTGGGGTAAGCCATCCCACGGGGTCAAATAATTTTGAAATGTCTGATAGCAGTTGGCGTTTCGTATTACCCTTGTTGGTGTCAGGTGATTTTTAAATTTTTCAATGAAAGTGGAATATATCTTGTGCGGGATCCCAGTTCAACCCTAACGTCTTTCTTGATTCCGCCTCGTTAAAAATGTAATTAGTTTCAGCCACGGTATCTTCACCGATATTTTGAACAAATCCATGATGATTCGACATCCATTTCCTCAGAAAAAAGCTTCCTGACTGCAGAAGCTGTTGCAATTCTTGCTGCAATTTTATAGCTGATTCGACGGAATGGGACCCGTGAAGGAGATCATCCATGTAGAAACACTCCTCCAGTACATGTGCGGCTTCAGGGTAGTTCGATCTTTCTTCATGTGCAAGCTGCTTTAGAGTCATCATAGCTAGAAAGGGAGCGGCTTTGAATCCGTATGTAACTGTGGTTAGTTGGTATTCTTGTAATATTTCGTGTTGCGAGTCTCTCTAAATAATCTTCTGTAAACTTTGGTCTTCTTCATGAATCCATATTTGGCGAAACATTTTTCCAAATCGGCAATAAAACAGATTCGATGCTGTCTCCATTTTAAAATTAAAGATAAGAGGTCCTTTTGAAGATTTGGGCCCTTGTGCATAAGATCATTTAGACTTACACCCGTTGACGTCAATGCGGACCCATTAAAAACCACCCTTAATGCTGTTGTAATAGAGTCGTTTCTTATGACGCAATGGTGAGGTAGATAGCACTCTCGTGTTTTGTTCTGTTGTGCTATCGGCGCTGGTTTCATATGACCGAGAGATAGGTATTCATGTATAAACGATTTATATTGTTGCGCAATTTGTCCATTCTTGATGAATTTGTTTTCTAATTGTCGGAATTGCATTACGGCTTTGTTTTTAGAATTTCCCAATCTCTTCAAACTTGTATCTTTGAAGGGTATTCTTACTTGATATCTTCCATTTGGCAACCTTGTTGTTGTTGATCGATACAACATGATACATTCATCTTCTTCGCAGGTATAGGGCGTATTTTCGGGGATGTCCTGTATTGTCTAAAATTTCTGTATGTCTTCAATATTATTTAACACCATATTACAATGGAACCCTTACTGTACTTTGCCGGATAAAATATATCCCAGACGAGTGTGTTGAGCAATAAAGGGTATGTCATTATTCTTGTGAATGCCTTCCATGATAATATTTGCATATACCTCTGCTCCTAATAACAGGTCGATCGAGTTGCTGATGTAGAATTTTGGATCCGCAAGAGGTATGGTATTTAAAAGGTCCCATGTTGGTTTCGAAAACGTTGAATTTGGCAAGTTTCTTGTTAAACTTTTCTTGATGAACGCGTCGGTATTAAATGAGAACTCCTGGTCTGACGATAGACAATTTAAGTTCATCATCCCTTTACAAATGTTGTCTTTAGTGCCGACTCCTGTGATCACGCTCTTACATTTGTGACGTGGCAACCCTAATTGTTGGGCGGCGTTCTCCGAAATCAGGCAAATTTGAGATCCCTGATCTATAAGGGCTCGCATGGTGCGGGGTGCCCCATCAGCTCCCAGGACCTTGATCATAGCTGTGGCTAAGAGTATTTTTGGTTGTTCATCGCCGTCATTTTGTTGCGCCACGTGTGACTCAGTTCCTTGTTGACGTGTTTGGCTTCCGTGCGCGTTTTGATTGCGAAATACGTCGTGCAATAGTGTATTATGATAGCCATTGCATTCTTGACAACGTTTTACAGAATTAAAAGGTTTTCCATTATGATTATATAGACAATTATTGCAAAGATTGAGTTTCGCAATTGTTGTTCGTTTAAATCCCGGTGCCATTTCTTTGAACTCTGTACAGAATTATATTCCATGGTCATTCTGGCAGACCGGACACTTCCGCTGGTACCCGTAGGAAGTTTTACTCGACGTAGCCTTGTTGCTTGTGAAATATTGTTTGAAAAGGCTTGTTTTGAGCTGATTGTTGGATGTCGATGGCGCATTAAAACTAGGCTTGTTCACAACGGCTTCTTGCTTGCGCCGTGACGATTCCATAGCTGTAAATTTGCCTTCCAGAAAAAAAAAACTCCTTTAACGATGCATCTCGGGGCTGTTTTAATGACGCCATGTAGTCGTGATGGGTTTTGGCATCTAATTTTTGTGTTAATAAATTGACTAATATCGGATCCCACGTGTCAATATTGACGCCTAAATTCTTGATACCATTTAGACTTTCAATAGTTACGTCATGAAGTCTCTTGAGATGACTCGATGCGACGTGTTGTATTACCGGCAGGCTCATCCGGTTCCAAGGACAATTAATGTACGGGCACTTGTCTACACGTACATTGCTTGATAGGTATCTTGATATTTGGTTGGAACACGAAAGTCTGTTTTCTTGATAAATTCGATTTATTTTTCTTGATAGGTGTGCACACTTATAATTAGCGAACGTCAACTGATTTATTGACTGCTAGCGGAAAGCTATACAACGTAAAATGCTGATGATGCAAATGATAATATGACGCATGTGCGATGTACTCGTACACACTCCCCATAGATAATCAGATCGTACGAAAAAATTACAAGTCCAGACTTTTAGTACAGGCGCACCCGTTCGGAGCGCCTTTCGTCGTAACGTATGGTGCCCAATCGCAGATCGTCGGTGAGAAGGCGGAACGCAGCGATACGTCGGAATGAGATGGAAAATATCGTGCTCTTTCCAACGTATAACCGCGTCCCGTCCCCAATAATCGGCGATCGCGTAGAGGGGCCAAAAGATCGCGCGCTGTCCCCAGGCCGTCGTTCAAGCACTTCTCGTGGCTGACGTGCGTGTGCGGGCTGCTGGGCTGCTTCGGCGTGATGTTCGCGCTGCGGCCCGCGCACGCCAGCGGCGCCGCGCTCGCCTGCGCCGCGCTCGTGCTCGCGCTGCACGCGCTGTCCCCCGCCGCCGCCAACCCCGCCTGGGGCAGCCTCAGCCAGGCGCTCATATTCCACCAGGTGAGAACATGTACATACCGCGCTCGTGCTCGCGCTGCACGCGCTGTCCCCCGCCGCCGCCAACCCCGCCTGGGGCAGCCTCAGCCAGGCGCTCATATTCCACCAGGTGAGAACATGTACATACCGCGCTCGTGCTCGCGCTGCACGCGCTGTCCCCCGCCGCCGCCAACCCCGCCTGGGGCAGCCTCAGCCAGGCGCTCATATTCCACCAGGTGAGAACATGTACATACCGCGCTCGTGCTCGCGCTGCACGCGCTGTCCCCCGCCGCCGCCAACCCCGCCTGGGGCAGCCTCAGCCAGGCGCTCATATTCCACCAGGTGAGAACATGTACATACCGCGCTCGTGCTCGCGCTGCACGCGCTGTCCCCCGCCGCCGCCAACCCCGCCTGGGGCAGCCTCAGCCAGGCGCTCATATTCCACCAGGTGAGAACATGTACATACCGCGCTCGTGCTCGCGCTGCACGCGCTGTCCCCCGCCGCCGCCAACCCCGCCTGGGGCAGCCTCAGCCAGGCGCTCATATTCCACCAGGTGAGAACATGTACATACCGCGCTCGTGCTCGCGCTGCACGCGCTGTCCCCCGCCGCCGCCAACCCCGCCTGGGGCAGCCTCAGCCAGGCGCTCATATTCCACCAGGTGAGAACATGTACATACCGCGCTCGTGCTCGCGCTGCACGCGCTGTCCCCCGCCGCCGCCAACCCCGCCTGGGGCAGCCTCAGCCAGGCGCTCATATTCCACCAGGTGAGAACATGTACATACCGCGCTCGTGCTCGCGCTGCACGCGCTGTCCCCCGCCGCCGCCAACCCCGCCTGGGGCAGCCTCAGCCAGGCGCTCATATTCCACCAGGTGAGAACATGTACATACCGCGCTCGTGCTCGCGCTGCACGCGCTGTCCCCCGCCGCCGCCAACCCCGCCTGGGGCAGCCTCAGCCAGGCGCTCATATTCCACCAGGTGAGAACATGTACATACCGCGCTCGTGCTCGCGCTGCACGCGCTGTCCCCCCGCCGCCGCCAACCCCGCCTGGGGCAGCCTCAGCCAGGCGCTCATATTCCACCAGGTGAGAACATGTACATACCGCGCTCGTGCTCGCGCTGCACGCGCTGTCCCCCGCCGCCGCCAACCCCGCCTGGGGCAGCCTCAGCCAGGCGCTCATATTCCACCAGGTGAGAACATGTACATACCGCGCTCGTGCTCGCGCTGCACGCGCTGTCCCCCGCCGCCGCCAACCCCGCCTGGGGCAGCCTCAGCCAGGCGCTCATATTCCACCAGGTGAGAACATGTACATACCGCGCTCGTGCTCGCGCTGCACGCGCTGTCCCCCGCCGCCGCCAACCCCCGCCTGGGGCAGCCTCAGCCAGGCGCTCATATTCCACCAGGTGAGAACATGTACATACCGCGCTCGTGCTCGCGCTGCACGCGCTGTCCCCCGCCGCCGCCAACCCCGCCTGGGGCAGCCTCAGCCAGGCGCTCATATTCCACCAGGTGAGAACATGTACATACCGCGCTCGTCCTCGCGCTGCACGCGCTGTCCCCCGCCGCCGCCAACCCCGCCTGGGGCAGCCTCAGCCAGGCGCTCATATTCCACCAGGTGAGAACATGTACATACCGCGCTCGTGCTCGCGCTGCACGCGCTGTCCCCCGCCGCCGCCAACCCCGCCTGGGGCAGCCTCAGCCAGGCGCTCATATTCCACCAGGTGAGAACATGTACATACCGCGCTCGTGCTCGCGCTGCACGCGCTGTCCCCCGCCGCCGCCAACCCCGCCTGGGGCAGCCTCAGCCAGGCGCTCATATTCCACCAGGTGAGAACATGTACATACCGCGCTCGTGCTCGCGCTGCACGCGCTGTCCCCCGCCGCCCTCAACCCCGCCTGGGGCAGCCTCAGCCAGGCGCTCATATTCCACCAGGTGAGAACATGTACATACCGCGCTCGTGCTCGCGCTGCACGCGCTGTCCCCCGCCGCCCTCAACCCCGCCTGGGGCAGCCTCAGCCAGGCGCTCATATTCCACCAGGTGAGAACATGTACATACCGCGCTCGTGCTCGCGCTGCACGCGCTGTCCCCCGCCGCCGCCAACCCCGCCTGGGGCAGCCTCAGCCAGGCGCTCATATTCCACCAGGTGAGAACATGTACATACCGCGGCCGGCCCACCTGTATATGATATATAGTCCGTATATCAGCTTCTTTGCCCCAAACCAGCACAGGACGCGTGACCTAGTCATCTCACCCTATATGATTTACGAGGGTTGCTACTTATATATCCGGAAACAAAAAAACAAACAAACGTACACGGCTGAAAATAGTTTTATTGTTTTTCAAAGTATTCCCCTTGATGATCTATGCACTTTTGCATTCGCGTGAACCAATTTTTAAAGCACTTCTGCCACTCCGCCTGAGGTACCTCCATAACGTGTTGTTTGAATGCGTCGACAGCATCTTCAGCGGTCGAAAATCGTTGACCGCGTAATTTATTCTTTATATTTGGAAATAAATAAAAATCGTTGGGTGCCAAGTCAGGGCTGTACGGCGGATGACCCGTTAATTCCACATTTTGACCCTCCAAAAATAGAGTTGTTTCGCGTGACGTATGACAGCTGGCATTGTCATGATGAAGAATGATTCTTCGTCGCTGGTTAGTTTTACGAATTTGTTCAAATACTTCCGGTAAGCAAATGGTCGTGTACCACTCTGAATTAACCGTTCTACGGTTTTCTAGTGGCACTGTAGCTACATGGCCATTAATACCGAAGAAGCAGGCCACCATTTGTTTCAATGTACTTTTTGCACGAGTAACTTTCGTAGGGTTCGGCTCATTTTGAAACACCCATACCGTTGATTGTTGCTTCGTTTCGGGATCGTATGCATAGATCCAGGATTCGTCACCTGTATAGATGTTATAAACGGCTTTTGAGTCACCACGGTTATATTTTTTTAACATTTTATTGCACCATTCGACGCGAGCATGTTTTTGCTCATTTGTTAAGTTGTGGGGTATCCAACGCGAACAAATTTTTTTTACAGCCAAATAATTATGTAATATGCTATTAATGCTGGTCATAGAAATACCCAGAGTCGCCTCTATCTCGCGGTACGTAACATGTCGGTCGTCCATTATAAGTTTTCGCACAGCCTCGATATTTTGTTGTACAACGACCGATTTCGGGCGACCTGCCTTAACTTCGTCCGTAAGCATACTACGTCCACGATTGAACTCACTAAACCAGTGATACACAGTAGTTTTAGATGGGGCTTCATCACCAAAAGTTGAAGTTAGTTGATCTATGCACTGTTGTTGCGTTAAACCACGCCGAAAATCATAATAAATCATAGCACGAATATTTTCACGAGTGAGTTCCATTCTTGCTGCGAGATGACATTTAAAACCCGTCAAAAACAAAACACGAGCGTTAATAAGGAAGAAAAAATATACCTTATATACTTAAAAAAGTTCAAATTTTACCATGGCGGTCAAATATGCTATTTAAGAAGATTGTAATCCCGGTTTCCGGATATATAAATAGCAGCCCTCGTAATACATTTTTTAATAATTCTACTGCAGGTCCGCAAATATCTCCTCCTCTTGGACCCACGGCGCGAGCACGTGAAGTTCTGGCGCCCGCAGATGCTTCTGCTGATCGCGTCGCCGAGACAACAGGCGCCACTTATTGACTTCGTTAATGACCAGAAAAAGGTGAGTACTTACTTACGTATCGTCTCCGTCACTACAGCCGTTCTTTCATAGCTGTATCCCGCAACTCTTTGTAGTGCGAGAAATATAACTTCCCTTTTCCCATCTAGCACAGTGACTCATGCTTGAGAAATATTGAACTTCCTCATAAACAATTGACTTTGGACATATTTTTAGAATTTGGTCTATAGCAGACGGATTTTAGTCGTTTTTGGTAGTCGCCAGAGGGCTGTCACACTCCGGCGTCGCTATGGTTACTTACGAGTCTTAAACTTCGAACATTAAGAGACAATAATTTCGTCTTGTGAAGTACATGGTTCAAATAAAAAAAACAAGCAGTCTCTTAACAAAATGTAGAGCTATATGAATCGTCATTAACATATTCGACTGTATGAAATTTACGCACAAGATATTTTTCTCAAACATGCAATGAAATATTGATGTTATGTTCCTTATAATAGGCTGCGAAGTATGACGTTTCAGTTGCAGCTAGGACAAGAGGTCGGTAATGGAATGTCATACAAATCATACAGGCCTAGGCCGGCAGTCCTCTTTTTTAATTTCCATTCCACATAAATTTGTGGCACAGGCATCATGACATTCTGCCACTATGCGTATTAAAAAATAAAACTTTGTTTCTTTTGTTGTTTATTTCATTGCATGTTTGAAAAAAACAGTATACATAGCTCGGCGGGAAATATGGGGTTGCCCGCCTCAGACCTATCCGTATATACGTCTTCGGCCGGCAACCCCTTTCGTTCCGGCCTCTGTAGTAATGTACTATTATAGGGCGGTCTGTTCGTGGTGGGCCACGTGCGCGTGGGCCAGCTGGACGGCAGCGGGGACCCGCTCGCGGAAGAACACAAGTACTGGCTCAAGCTCATCGACCATCTCAAGGTAAGTTTCAATCAGACACTGTTGCTAAAGTCCGTTCTTTTTTGTTTAGCTATGGAACCTGTGAGCGACGGAAATTCGGTTTTGTATAATGTTAGTCAAAGCTAGGGAGCATGCGGGGTGAGCGGGGTCGCAGGGGAGGTAAGCCGTTAGTTTACCGTCCAGTAACAAATTAAAAAGTCAGTCGATGGAAGCTTTTGCACTCGCCGCACGCTCCTATAGCTAGTATTTATTTTAATGTACCTCCCATGGTCAAAATATAAGTTTATGTTACGTGAGGTGACCCCCGATCCCCAACAAAACCCAAAAAAGCATGCACGGGGCATGGTTTTGTTTGAGTTGTTCTGTGCGTGTGTGATTACACTTACAGCTTTGCTACATTTTTCGTATTGATTCCTCCATCTTTTTATCTTGGTCTACACTAAAACTGTTTACTAGGCGATAATGATAATACTAAGTTTGGGCTCTACAATCGTTTCGGGGGATGTTCAAAGAAAAGTACAGTCGGCAATAAAAGCTTGTGACTCTGTGACAAAAATGATTTTTTTAATAGTTACTTATTGTCGATTGGCCTCGTTTAAACTCTCTGGTTATAAAGGTTGAATGTATTTCCCAGGTGAAAGCTTTCGTGGAGCTGTGCCTGGCGTCGTCGGTGCGGAGCGGGGCGGCGCACCTGACGCGGCTGGCGGGGCTCGGCGCCATGAAGCCCGACACCGTGCTGCTCGGCTTCCGGGACTCCGCGCCGCCCACGGACTTCTTCCGAGAGTGAGCCCCATCACTCTCCGCCTTCTTTTCGTGGATCGTTATGGTTATGGTTATGGGCTCCGTTTTTCCGCACTTAGCCCGTAAATGTCGGGCCATTGTGCGTAGAAATGTTGCTGCCTAAGGGTCTAGCCAGCCTAGCTCCGTCCAGAAGCGCAGGAACCTCCCGATATCTCCACAGGCTTCTCGGAGCGACCTCGGTGTGGTGAGGATTTCATCCCGTTGTTTAGCTACGCCGACGCATTCCAGGATCACGTGGGGAGCTGTTTCTTCAGCCGACAGGCAACCTCTACACGGGGGGCCGTCAGTTATTCCTAGAACATATAAATGTTTGTCAAGTGGGCAGTGTCCAGTGATGATGATTACGATTATATGTAGGGCAGGCCTTCGTGGATCGTACAAGTTTTACAACAAACTAACATTAAAATCCCTTTGTTCCAGTCCCAACTCGCCGTACAAAACGGAGGAGTTCGACGCAGAGTCCGGCGACGTGTTCCCCCTGCGCGGCGCGGGGGACAAGATCCCCGCGGAGGAGTACGTGCGCGTGCTGGTGGACGTGCTCAGCGTGCGCAAGAACGTGTGCCTGTGCCGGCACTTCCACAAGCTGGACATGGCCGTGGTGGAGCGGTGAGTCACACGGACGAGTCCCCGGACGGTCGGAGACATCTGTACTGTTATAAAGTTGTAAAATTGAAACATCCGTTCATCGAAGATGTGTCGAAGCGGGCAGTATATGTAAGTATATAATGAATCGTTTGTCCGCAGAAAATCGCCGGCGTTGAAATACATCGACGTGTGGCTGGTGGAGCCGCTGGCGCCCGCGCACGGCGCCTTCACCGTGCGCGCGCTGTTCGCGCTGCAGCTCAGCGCCGTCGTGCGCTCCGCGCGCGGCTGGCGCCACCTGCGCCTGCGCGTGTACAGCAAGCCCGAGCCCGAGCAGGGCGTGCTAGGTGAGGGGAGGGGGGGGGGGGCTGCAGCTCAGCGCCGTCGTGCGCTCCGCGCGCGGCTGGCGCCACCTGCGCCTGCGCGTGTACAGCAAGCCCGAGCCCGAGCAGGGCGTGCTAGGTGAGGGGAGGGGGGGGGGGGCTGCAGCTCAGCGCCGTCGTGCGCTCCGCGCGCGGCTGGCGCCACCTGCGCCTGCGCGTGTACAGCAAGCCCGAGCCCGAGCAGGGCGTGCTAGGTGAGGGGAGGGGGGGGGGGGCTGCAGCTCAGCGCCGTCGTGCGCTCCGCGCGCGGCTGGCGCCACCTGCGCCTGCGCGTGTACAGCAAGCCCGAGCCCGAGCAGGGCGTGCTAGGTGAGGGGAGGGGGGGGGGGGCTGCAGCTCAGCGCCGTCGTGCGCTCCGCGCGCGGCTGGCGCCACCTGCGCCTGCGCGTGTACAGCAAGCCCGAGCCCGAGCAGGGCGTGCTAGGTGAGGGGAGGGGGGGGGGGGCTGCAGCTCAGCGCCGTCGTGCGCTCCGCGCGCGGCTGGCGCCACCTGCGCCTGCGCGTGTACAGCAAGCCCGAGCCCGAGCAGGGCGTGCTAGGTGAGGGGAGGGGGGGGGGGGCTGCAGCTCAGCGCCGTCGTGCGCTCCGCGCGCGGCTGGCGCCACCTGCGCCTGCGCGTGTACAGCAAGCCCGAGCCCGAGCAGGGCGTGCTAGGTGAGGGGAGGGGGGGGGGGGGCTGCAGCTCAGCGCCGTCGTGCGCTCCGCGCGCGGCTGGCGCCACCTGCGCCTGCGCGTGTACAGCAAGCCCGAGCCCGAGCAGGGCGTGCTAGGTGAGGGGAGGGGGGGGGGGGCTGCAGCTCAGCGCCGTCGTGCGCTCCGCGCGCGGCTGGCGCCACCTGCGCCTGCGCGTGTACAGCAAGCCCGAGCCCGAGCAGGGCGTGCTAGGTGAGGGGTGGGGGGGGGGGGCTGCAGCTCAGCGCCGTCGTGCGCTCCGCGCGCGGCTGGCGCCACCTGCGCCTGCGCGTGTACAGCAAGCCCGAGCCCGAGCAGGGCGTGCTAGGTGAGGGGAGGGGGGGGGGGGCTGCAGCTCAGCGCCGTCGTGCGCTCCGCGCGCGGCTGGCGCCACCTGCGCCTGCGCGTGTACAGCAAGCCCGAGCCCGAGCAGGGCGTGCTAGGTGAGGGGAGGGGGGGGGGGGCTGCAGCTCAGCGCCGTCGTGCGCTCCGCGCGCGGCTGGCGCCACCTGCGCCTGCGCGTGTACAGCAAGCCCGAGCCCGAGCAGGGCGTGCTAGGTGAGGGGAGGGGGGGGGGGGGCTGCAGCTCAGCGCCGTCGTGCGCTCCGCGCGCGGCTGGCGCCACCTGCGCCTGCGCGTGTACAGCAAGCCCGAGCCCGAGCAGGGCGTGCTAGGTGAGGGGAGGGGGGGGGGGGCTGCAGCTCAGCGCCGTCGTGCGCTCCGCGCGCGGCTGGCGCCACCTGCGCCTGCGCGTGTACAGCAAGCCCGAGCCCGAGCAGGGCGTGCTAGGTGAGGGGAGGGGGGGGGGGGCTGCAGCTCAGCGCCGTCGTGCGCTCCGCGCGCGGCTGGCGCCACCTGCGCCTGCGCGTGTACAGCAAGCCCGAGCCCGAGCAGGGCGTGCTAGGTGAGGGGAGGGGGGGGGGGCTGCAGCTCAGCGCCGTCGTGCGCTCCGCGCGCGGCTGGCGCCACCTGCGCCTGCGCGTGTACAGCAAGCCCGAGCCCGAGCAGGGCGTGCTAGGTGAGGGGAGGGGGGGGGGGGCTGCAGCTCAGCGCCGTCGTGCGCTCCGCGCGCGGCTGGCGCCACCTGCGCCTGCGCGTGTACAGCAAGCCCGAGCCCGAGCAGGGCGTGCTAGGTGAGGGGAGGGGGGGGGGGGCTGCAGCTCAGCGCCGTCGTGCGCTCCGCGCGCGGCTGGCGCCACCTGCGCCTGCGCGTGTACAGCAAGCCCGAGCCCGAGCAGGGCGTGCTAGGTGAGGGGAGGGGGGGGGGGGGCTGCAGCTCAGCGCCGTCGTGCGCTCCGCGCGCGGCTGGCGCCACCTGCGCCTGCGCGTGTACAGCAAGCCCGAGCCCGAGCAGGGCGTGCTAGGTGAGGGGAGGGGGGGGGGGGGCTGCAGCTCAGCGCCGTCGTGCGCTCCGCGCGCGGCTGGCGCCACCTGCGCCTGCGCGTGTACAGCAAGCCCGAGCCCGAGCAGGGCGTGCTAGGTGAGGGGAGGGGGGGGGGGGGCTGCAGTTCAGCGCCGTCGTGCGCTCCGCGCGCGGCTGGCGCCACCTGCGCCTGCGCGTGTACAGCAAGCCCGAGCCCGAGCAGGGCGTGCTAGGTGAGGGGAGGGGGGGGGGGGGCTGCAGCTCAGCGCCGTCGTGCGCTCCGCGCGCGGCTGGCGCCACCTGCGCCTGCGCGTGTACAGCAAGCCCGAGCCCGAGCAGGGCGTGCTAGGTGAGGGGAGGGGGGGGGGGGGCTGCAGCTCAGCGCCGTCGTGCGCTCCGCGCGCGGCTGGCGCCACCTGCGCCTGCGCGTGTACAGCAAGCCCGAGCCCGAGCAGGGCGTGCTAGGTGAGGGGAGGGGGGGGGGGGGCTGCAGCTCAGCGCCGTCGTGCGCTCCGCGCGCGGCTGGCGCCACCTGCGCCTGCGCGTGTACAGCAAGCCCGAGCCCGAGCAGGGCGTGCTAGGTGAGGGGAGGGGGGGGGGGGGCTGCAGCTCAGCGCCGTCGTGCGCTCCGCGCGCGGCTGGCGCCACCTGCGCCTGCGCGTGTACAGCAAGCCCGAGCCCGAGCAGGGCGTGCTAGGTGAGGGGAGGGGGGGGGGGGGGCTGCAGCTCAGCGCCGTCGTGCGCTCCGCGCGCGGCTGGCGCCACCTGCGCCTGCGCGTGTACAGCAAGCCCGAGCCCGAGCAGGGCGTGCTAGGTGAGGGGAGGGGGGGGGGGGGGCTGCAGCTCAGCGCCGTCGTGCGCTCCGCGCGCGGCTGGCGCCACCTGCGCCTGCGCGTGTACAGCAAGCCCGAGCCCGAGCAGGGCGTGCTAGGTGAGGGGAGGGGGGGGGGGGGCTGCAGCTCAGCGCCGTCGTGCGCTCCGCGCGCGGCTGGCGCCACCTGCGCCTGCGCGTGTACAGCAAGCCCGAGCCCGAGCAGGGCGTGCTAGGTGAGGGGAGGGGGGGGGGGGGCTGCAGCTCAGCGCCGTCGTGCGCTCCGCGCGCGGCTGGCGCCACCTGCGCCTGCGCGTGTACAGCAAGCCCGAGCCCGAGCAGGGCGTGCTAGGTGAGGGGAGGGGGGGGGGGGGGCTGCAGCTCAGCGCCGTCGTGCGCTCCGCGCGCGGCTGGCGCCACCTGCGCCTGCGCGTGTACAGCAAGCCCGAGCCCGAGCAGGGCGTGCTAGGTGAGGGGAGGGGGGGGGGGGGGCTGCAGCTCAGCGCCGTCGTGCGCTCCGCGCGCGGCTGGCGCCACCTGCGCCTGCGCGTGTACAGCAAGCCCGAGCCCGAGCAGGGCGTGCTAGGTGAGGGGAGGGGGGGGGGGGGGCTGCAGCTCAGCGCCGTCGTGCGCTCCGCGCGCGGCTGGCGCCACCTGCGCCTGCGCGTGTACAGCAAGCCCGAGCCCGAGCAGGGCGTGCTAGGTGAGGGGAGGGGGGGGGGGGGGGCTGCAGCTCAGCGCCGTCGTGCGCTCCGCGCGCGGCTGGCGCCACCTGCGCCTGCGCGTGTACAGCAAGCCCGAGCCCGAGCAGGGCGTGCTAGGTGAGGGGAGGGGGGGGGGGGGGCTGCAGCTCAGCGCCGTCGTGCGCTCCGCGCGCGGCTGGCGCCACCTGCGCCTGCGCGTGTACAGCAAGCCCGAGCCCGAGCAGGGCGTGCTAGGTGAGGGGAGGGGGGGGGGGGGCTGCAGCTCAGCGCCGTCGTGCGCTCCGCGCGCGGCTGGCGCCACCTGCGCCTGCGCGTGTACAGCAAGCCCGAGCCCGAGCAGGGCGTGCTAGGTGAGGGGAGGGGGGGGGGGGGCTGCAGCTCAGCGCCGTCGTGCGCTCCGCGCGCGGCTGGCGCCACCTGCGCCTGCGCGTGTACAGCAAGCCCGAGCCCGAGCAGGGCGTGCTAGGTGAGGGGAGGGGGGGGGGGGGCTGCAGCTCAGCGCCGTCGTGCGCTCCGCGCGCGGCTGGCGCCACCTGCGCCTGCGCGTGTACAGCAAGCCCGAGCCCGAGCAGGGCGTGCTAGGTGAGGGGAGGGGGGGGGGGGCTGCAGCTCAGCGCCGTCGTGCGCTCCGCGCGCGGCTGGCGCCACCTGCGCCTGCGCGTGTACAGCAAGCCCGAGCCCGAGCAGGGCGTGCTAGGTGAGGGGAGGGGGGGGGGGGGCTGCAGCTCAGCGCCGTCGTGCGCTCCGCGCGCGGCTGGCGCCACCTGCGCCTGCGCGTGTACAGCAAGCCCGAGCCCGAGCAGGGCGTGCTAGGTGAGGGGAGGGGGGGGGGGGGGGCTGCAGCTCAGCGCCGTCGTGCGCTCCGCGCGCGGCTGGCGCCACCTGCGCCTGCGCGTGTACAGCAAGCCCGAGCCCGAGCAGGGCGTGCTAGGTGAGGGGAGGGGGGGGGGGGGGCTGCAGCTCAGCGCCGTCGTGCGCTCCGCGCGCGGCTGGCGCCACCTGCGCCTGCGCGTGTACAGCAAGCCCGAGCCCGAGCAGGGCGTGCTAGGTGAGGGGAGGGGGGGGGGGGGCTGCAGCTCCGCGCCGTCGTGCGCTCCGCGCGCGGCTGGCGCCCCCTGCGCCCGCGCGTGTACAGCAAGCCCGAGCCCGAGCAGGGCGTGCTAGGTGAGGGGAGGGGGGGGGGGGGGCTGCAGCTCAGCGCCGTCGTGCGCTCCGCGCGCGGCTGGCGCCACCTGCGCCTGCGCGTGTACAGCAAGCCCGAGCCCGAGCAGGGCGTGCTAGGTGAGGGGAGGGGGGGGGGGGGGCTGCAGCTCAGCGCCGTCGTGCGCTCCGCGCGCGGCTGGCGCCACCTGCGCCTGCGCGTGTACAGCAAGCCCGAGCCCGAGCAGGGCGTGCTAGGTGAGGGGGGGGGGGGGGGGGGCTGCAGCTCAGCGCCGTCGTGCGCTCCGCGCGCGGCTGGCGCCACCTGCGCCTGCGCGTGTACAGCAAGCCCGAGCCCGAGCAGGGCGTGCTAGGTGAGGGGGGGGGGGGGGGGGGGCTGCAGCTCAGCGCCGTCGTGCGCTCCGCGCGCGGCTGGCGCCACCTGCGCCTGCGCGTGTACAGCAAGCCCGAGCCCGAGCAGGGCGTGCTAGGTGAGGGGGGGGGGGGGCTCATTAAATGCAAGTGGGGATGAATGACTGAGATGAATTGTACACTAACAACAGCTACTTATTTTTCCCGTTCCAGAAGCCGGCCGGACGCTGCCGGTGGGCGAGGAGGCGTCGCTGGACCCCAGCATCGCGCAGCTGGCGCCGGGCCGGCCGGTGCAGGAGCGGCTCCAACAACTGCTGCGGCTGCTGAGGATCAATGCCACGGCGCATGTCGTACGTACACCGAATTCTACATTCACTAGTAATCGCTAAAGAATCATAAAACCACACACACACTTCCAATGTATGACTAACAACCAAGTATAGTTCGAGCTTCGAGCTTCCACCGAAGAAGATTTTCACGATTCATAGCTAATGTACATAACAATATTTACAGTAGCACATGCTTTATTTATTTATTAAACAAACAAGTATATAACTTATAATTCACTTTATTTTTTAGCATCAGATTTCTTAGGAAAAATGTAGAAAAACCGTAAAAAAGATGTCAAAAAGAGGAATTAAAATTAAAATCTGTCAAGAAATACGCATCATACAGGCATCTTAAACTACTACGTAGAGCCCAAAGAGCAATCCTGAAGATCTATAACTATCGTCCTTTCCTCTACCCTACTAACCTCATATACAGTGAATGTAAAGTACTAACAGTTCGGCAATTATTTATTTTCGGCACAGTTTTACGACAACATTGCGCAACTCCTTACAGTTCCGAATATAAAAACAAAAGGCGTAAAGATATTGTTTGCTCTTCTAACATGCAAACAAAACACGCATTCTCTTCCAGATTTTTCATATTTCTAGGTCCGCTTATTTACAATAGATTAAATGCGAAATTAGACTTATATCCGCTTAGCTACGCTCAATGTAAGAATACGTTACGTGATTCACTACAAAACATGACGTACGAAGATACAGAGAATTTACTCACTGTCGTGAAATAAATGTTTATTTTAGATTTTTTATTATTAGTTTTGTGTAAATCTTAGTATTTAAGTTACCATACGTTCTATTATAATAGAGATGAATATTTATTTATATAAAATAATGTAATATTAGACTTTCCTTTTGCCTGAAACACAGGGGGAACCCTAGTTCAGTTCAGGATATATAAAAATCTGAATTTAATTGTGTACTATACAATTTAGCCGTAACTCTCTGTATATTATGTTGGTTCAATAAATGTACTTATTTGTATTTGTATGTCAGTATGAGATTTGACGATTATCGCTTCTTCTTCGATCAACTGAACTGAATAGATAACCGGGGTTTTGCAAGAGGCGGCATTGCAGTTATAATGCAGTTATATGGCAGTCTTTCCAACTGCAATGTAACTGCATTACGACCGTGCAGCCAGCTTGCAGTCGGTGTATGGTTGACAGGACTACACGGCAAATACAAGCAGACTGCACAGTCGGTTTCCAGTTTGGATGCAGTTACACTAACTGCAGCAGAACTGAACTTGAACTGCCATTTTACAGCTGGGTTGCAGTTCAAATGCCGTCCGTCTGTATCAGCCCTAAGTTATATTTATTGCTTGTTTCAGGTCTCGGAGTGGCCGGCGCTCGAGGAGACGAGTCGCTGGTCTTCCGACTACTCCGACGATAACTCTATATACCAAAGAGTGCCTATTAGTTACCTAAAGAAGTAAGTGAAATTAATCGTCATTTTTTTTATATATGTTTGAAGCAGCTGTGTTTGTCAAAGAACATCCGAGACTATTCTAGAAAGCTTCAGAGTTACGTCCAGGAAGTACGAGAAACTTGGACAGACTCGTGTTCGATTCTATTAATGTTTTTTTATGAATAATAGCTATATCTGTATCAAAAGTTTTAATGCCATTCCGGACAATTTTAAACCTCTCCCTTCAAAAGTAGACTTTATCGATGGCTCAAAGAACAGATGTTTTATTCAACCAATGCCCTGTTCAACACGAATACATAATATGTGTTGTATTTGATGCCTATGGGTTTAATTTAATAGACTAGTTTTAAGATACTTTGCATACCATTATGTAGTAAAATATGGTTTAGTACTGGAACTGTTATTTTATCACCTATTGGACCATATTTTATGCGGACTTTGACCGCAAGATCGTCCTCTATCCGCTCCAGCTGACCCAGTTAGCGGAGTCGTGTGGCTTTAGTCTTCCCCCTTGAGAGAAACAGTCTCAGTTAATTTATTTGTGAAAGATTTTGGAGCTAATATGACGCGTATGTTCTTAGGGTGAACGGTATAATAAAGAGCTACAGCAGCAGCGAGACGGCCGTCACGTTCCTGCAGCTGCCGGAACCGCCGCGGCCCGCCGCTGCCGGCGGCGCCGCCCTCTGCGAGCGGTATCTACAGGTACTTATATTAAAAAAAAAAAAAAAAACAAAAATTCAAAATTATTTATTTTCAACAGTGTTTACAAAGTTGTCGCCGAGGAGAAAAACTCATAAGCCCTCCCTTTGACGTGATAACGTCTTATAAATCGATGAACGCCGGCTGCACGCACGAAAAAGCATGACTCATTGCCACGTTCCGCCTGAGCCGAGCGTGCGAGCGAGAGCGCAGAACGAGCGATAGAGAGGCACGATCGGCCTAAGCGTTCGGCTTCTTTTCCACGTTATCTCGTAAAATTATCGTCCGGAAACCGACTTTACAGACTACCAATTTTTTCTTGACAACATTTATTGACATAATAATGAAATAAGTATGTTTCTGACTCCTCAAATCGGACATGACTATCTAAACTTTTGTGATGTGAATAAAATTGTGAATCCATGCGAATTGTATTGTAATAATTGTAATCTATCTGATATCTATCTATCTATCTATGTATATCGTCGCCTAATACCCATAGTACAAGCTTTGCTTAATTTGGGACTAGGTCGATTTGCGTAAGATTGTCCCTGTGTTATTTATTATTATTTGCTGCTTTGCGCTGGAACAGTTTTTCGTCTGTTTTCCCATATAGATTTCGTCTTCCTTGCACGATTATATTGACCCTGTTAGAAACGTAACCTTATTAATTTTCGTTTCGCAGGTGCTAGATGAATTGACAACGGATCTCTCTCCCACGATACTGGTGCGGGGCCTCAAGCCGGTCACCTCCACTGCGCTATAATAAGTAACTACAGAACAAGCTCGGATGACAAATATACATATTTACGAAACTGTAGCCTCTAAGAACTGTAGTAGCCTCTAAGATATCGGAGTATGAAATGAATAATGGATCAACTTTAGACCGACACTTTTGATGTCTTTCTCCGAAAATATCCCTGGAGTTACCAAGAAATTGGGCTTCGAAAGTTGCGACCAAACCGCCGCTTAAAAATCGGTGACGGTACGGAATCGCAGTGACGCGACATATCCGTACCGTTTTACCGCAAGCTCTCCACACCGCTGCTCAGAAAACGGTGACGCACGTCAAATGTATGGAAAAAACGTGACGCGAACGTAATTTAAAGGTTTGCGAATCGGTGCTTCTCGGTTATTGTCAATAACACTTCGTTTTTCACATAGAGATCATCAGATTCTAGACATACCTTTTAAAAAAGGAAACTTTTCTTACCTTCACCGTTGTTTAAGCGGCGGTGTGGTCGCACCTTAATATGATATTCGACGGCAGAGACATCAAAAGTTTCTGTCTAAAACTTGATTCACCAGAATGCCATTATCTATGAAATGGATTCAGGTGCTATTTTCGGAATTCCGTATTTAATTAACAAGTAAAAGTTCCTTTTGCTGTTTCCATAAACAACTCAAAAAAGGAACTTTTATGCAGTAATTTAAGAGATATTGTACCTTTAAAATACCTGCCATCGTCGGACATTCTAAATGCAACAAATCGCTGGCCCGATATTACAGGGTTCTATGTTTCACTTTTAGAGAATTGAAGTTTGAACATTGTCATAGTGATATATAATCTAATTTTCACTGCCCTGAAAATGTAACATAGAATCCTGTAATATTGGGCCAGCGAAATGTATGTAGATTGGATCACAATAGTAGCGCCATCTAGTAAGCCAGCTGTTTTAAACTTACAATTTCTTTTTTTGACAACGGCACCACTTATTCCATAGATTATACTATCCATAAGACGGTCCATTATCAACACAACGGAACCATTGTACTCAGACGAACGAAGATAGGTGCTGAGCACCTATATTTAAAGACCCGTTTCGAATCACATTACCTTTTCCTTGTTAGTTGTCATCCACGCTAACAAGCCATCTATGAAAAGCTAGCGAAACATTTCTGACCTAACCTTTAAGATTGACCAATGACGTTTTGAGATTTTTTTTTATATTATTGACTATTTTGTATGAATCTGTAAGTATAATTACCATTTTATTCCATTTAATCGTTATTTATAAATACTTAGATTAATCCATTATGATGACAATCTTATGAACGAACTATTCAAAGTTTATTTTTAATATTAAGATTAGACTGTTTTTTATTGAATTTGACACTCATCTGATTATAAATCAAAGTTCTTATGACGGTGAATTTAGGATCTTTTAATTTCATCTGCGAACAATTCATAAAATGTTTTTATTTCCATTTCTTAATTTCATTTATTTCTATGAAATAAAATATTCTATGAAACGATTGTAATTCTATTAAACCCTATAAATGTATGTATGGGCTGGGCTTACATTAGAGTAGAAAAATAATTGTATGGAGTCCATATTCGTGCTTGCTAGATTTTGCAAAAGGAGAAACACCTTCTTTGTAAAAGTGTCAAAATTCTAAAGTCAATTTACATATCAATTAGGGATGTTAAATGTAGTGTATGAAAAGGGAGTAAAAGATTATTTAAAGAACTATCACTATAATTTACATGTTATCGAATGGGAAATGGATGAAAATTTTCAAAAATCTTGAAATTTTGTTTATAGGTAGGAATAAGCCTCCTTACTGTCAGAAAATATTAATCCATTCCCCAGTGTATTGTTTTATTTCAATCCTTGAAATTAAAACTTATAGCTCAATATTTCATTTTAATTATAAATTTATTTTTAACAACGGTTTTATAGCGAAATTTAACAAATTAAACGGATTATATCGCGTGTTTTATCTCAATTTTGAGTTATCGACGTTTCGGCAGCCATCTGGCATGTATGCACACCTTTATTTGTTTTTTCAAAGTGACTAGCTTGCACAAATTGTAACTTTGACAGAGTTTTTTTTTCTCAGTCAAGCGCCCGGTAAACTCGGGAGCTTCGGAAAAGTCGGGAAATCAAATATGATAATATAAGCTATATAATCCGTTTAAATTGTTTATCACTTATTTAAAAATAAGTCTTATTCGTGGAAACAGAATCCATGTTTAGGTGATATTATCAATAGGATACGATTGTAGTTAAAACGAAACTATTGAAATGTTTTTACCAAATCGTGTAAATTAATAGTAAGTTGTATTTAATTTGTTTTCTACTCGTCCTTGTTGCACTCTAAATTAGATACTCGTAGTTAATTGTAATAGAATAAGGTAAATAATTATATCAAAGAATGTAAAGAACACTCTATTTATTAGAAAATTTCTTTCCATTAACTAAAACTATTTTATACTAGCTGTTCGCCCAGATTTCGCGCGGGTGTGCTTATATCTTTTGTCCCCTGACTCACTTATATGGAGATATTCAAACCCACAATTTTTACTTTTCTATGCAATTTTTAACATAATATTTTATTACATACAAACCTTGTCCTGACTATTACAAACGGAACTAAAAAGAAACAACCAAATAGTTACACCCGTTCTGAAATGATGCGCAAACATACATTTCTAAAAAGAAAATAGAGTCCTGGAAAATCTACCATAGATTTTAGTATACATATATTGGCTCTATATCCTATAAGTTCTAATTGTAAGTTAAGAATATTTTCAAAACCTTGTGATTTGATAATGCTTGTTGAAAGTGTTAGAACTTATGATGAAGGCCGCTTTTATTTTGCCCTGAATGAGAAACATTTTGATATTAGGGTCATTTGCAGAAAATATGGACCTTACCTTGTCTCAAGTCTTTTTAGAGAAAAATACTTCTCAGGTGCGTTTGCGTTGCGTTCATAGAAAAAAAATCTAAAATGTAACGGAAATTTAGGTCAATTTTATGTCCCATAATTTCGTATCGAAAATATTTCTCAATGCATTGCGTTCATTGAAATGAAGAAAATCATTCATATAATAATATAACGAACTGAGATGGAAAATTTGAGACATTTTTTTCTTATAGGATAAATGATTATGAGTATTTATGAGTTAAACAAGCCCATACAAATAGGATTCTGAAAGAAAACAAAAGGTGTTATTTTTTTCTCCAAACCTATTCATAAGTTATTTTATCAATATCAGAGCTTAACATTACTACTCAGCGCAAAACAGAATTATTATACCAATGGAAAACTTATGTCTTTCATTTTTACATTTAAGTAGTAGTATTTTAATTAGGGGTTACTCACGTTGTAAAAGTAGCAGTATTCTTGTGCTTTTTAACTTATTTTGTTTGGCTCATGCCTTTTCGTTTTCCTAAAGTGTCCTGTACCCAAAATGTCTGCATTCTCACAATGGCAACCAGGAATTGTACCACAGACTGCTGACATTATGCGGAAAGTAGACATTCTGGGAAAATATATTTTTTGGAAAACAGTCATTTCTGGCCTTTTGTATCGTTTGGTCGTCTTTAGATCTAGCTAACTCATTTCTGATTCTAATTTATACTTTCGAAGCTCATTGACTTTCGACGCTGTATAGTGCGCGGGAAATAACTTGACCACGCGCAAAAGCCGCCCGGTAAAACGATTATACCTGAAGCAACCCATTATACCTTTGATCTTACAGCAATTGTTAGAAAACATATATCGAAATAAGTTGGTGCGGTCATGCCGCTTGCGACTTTGGCATATACCGATATGCCAAAGTTGTAAGCGGCATTTTACCTATTGGGTAAGGCCGCGGCCGATTTAACCGCCGATGATTTTGTGTTACGAAATATTCACAGATGTGACGACAAATGAATCAACTTTGAATAAGAAGTTGAAGTTAAGGTTACGATTAACTGCATCCCTAAAATCACAGTACATTTGTGAATCGTAGTTGTGAATATTTCGTAACAAAAAAGCATCGGCGGTTGAAGTTGAAACACCCGCGGCCATACCCTATTCTGATGAAAAGTTGATACGAATCCATTGCCTTCTCGAATATTTCCTCAGTTTTGCTAAATTGAAAGTAATAGGTTTCCACATTTTCTACCTATTCCTTTCAGCACGCACAGATACTTGTCCCAACAAGCAAATCCGGAACGATGAAGAGTCTATTATATCTCATGACACTATACATAACGTAAAAGTAACGCAAAAGCTACTCTGACTTAAACTGTGACGTCCTAGAGCTGTAAGGTAATATTTTATTGTGTAATTAAAACTGTTGAGTCAGTCGTTCTTTTTACCGACATTAAATCTACGGCTCAAAAGCAGAAATGTTCGTCACTTTAGAGTTTTATTGTATCTTAAGGAAACACACTCGGCACAACCTTTTAGAGTTAATGTAAATAAAATAATTTAGATGCGTGCAATTGATTGTATTTTGTTTGAACCGCTAAATTTATTTCCCCACAAGACATTTTGTAACTAGTCGAGTTACTTTCGTGTTACTTGTATGTTACTCTTGTGTTACGGTTTTTGTTTCTAAGTGACCAGTACTAAACTCGTGTAAACGGAGCATTAAGGCATAATGTGCAAGTGATGATACCACAATTATGAGAATTACAGTATTTTATAGCTTTTTACCTAATTGTGATATGACAATAAATTATATATTTTTACTTTGGCGTTTTATTGTACACATTTGTATTGTATACTTAGCAAAAGAAAATAACACAAAATATTTAAATTGAAAAACATTACTAGAGGATGCCCGCAACTTTATTTGGGGAGGAGAAAAAGTCATGACCCCTTTTTTTTTTCTTCAGCGTAGTCGGATAAAAAGTATCCTATAACTATATGTGGATGCCCAGCTAACCGTGTACCAAAAATAGTTGAAATGTGTTTAGCCGTTTTGGCGTGATGAACCCACAAAGAGATACAAAAAATAAAATAAAAAATCGATTTAGTGACCTCAGTATAGTCCGTATCTGTTTTTTTTTTAATATCTTCTATGTAACGTAGAGGAGCCAGTAATATACAAAACTCTTAATCTTCATACTTCTTCAACTCACTATTCGGTCACCCCAAAGAGAATATAACCACTAGGTCACCCTACACAAATAAAAATGTCATTGCCTAGCTACTGTCAACATTTTCAATAGTCGAAATCTTCATGGTTGCGCAATGTATCAGAATAATTTTATGGACACCCTGTATGTAAATGTAACTCGAATATTGTTGGAATTGAACTTCCGTCTAATAACTATGACAATAACGCAAGTTGGAAAAGTTTGCAATATTTAATAAAAGTCACATCGCGATGATGATGGCTTACAGACGCATGACTCACTGCCAAAGTATAAATTCTGGCTCACGCATTTAACGCCTTTTGACGGACACTTTGGATACCCACACCACACAACACACGATCTAATTTGTTTTTATATTTGCATGTCTAAATAGTTGGCGAGATGTGCTTTCGAAATTTAATATCTTATGTTTCCCAAATAAATTTCATTTCACAGATATTGTTCTCCTTATCTTCTACCCTCCATTGTCAGGCTTATAAAAGTAGAAACAAATTCACTAAAAATTCAGTCAAACCGACAACGCGTTCGCCCCATCAGCTGCGCATTTGGTAGAATGTCGTGTTGTCAATATGGTCAGAAATGATGACCGATCTGATCAGATCCCCAAAAAATCTGATTTGTTATTTATTATTTCACTTAACGTCAGTTAGACAGTTCATCAATGATCTGTGTCAGAAAAGAAAGTATTTATTTATTATTATTAGGATTAGGGTTTCAGTTAACCTAAAACCTAACTAAAAACTTACTAACTTTCTGCTAACGGTCAAAATGATAATAAATTATAACTAGAAGATATGTATTGTCAATGTTATCCTCAGAGCAATAGGTAAAAATTGAAAATTAAGACGAAGACATGGCTGATGAAGACGATATGTACGAGGTGCATCAGATAAAGGAAGAGCTGGACTTGGAGACGCAAGCTCAGGACTTAGCGTTGAATGGTAAGACAAAAGTTTAGCCGAAAAACATTCCGATGCGTAAAGACACCACATCACGATGGGATTGAAAAGAGAGGCTTCACAAATAATCAGGTAAAGATAAAGACCATATTACAGACCACATTACCTACAGACTATTCAGCAGATTAAGGGCAAAAAAATGATTTTATTTATTTAAAGTAATAAGCAATAAGACCTGCCTATTGTTTACCTCTAATTGTGTTTTGTAAATAAAAAAAAAAGCATGCCACACATATGCAAGCGCAGAACCAGCCCTCAAAGCTTGTCATAGCCAACCAAAAATCAGACAAACATGAGACAGTCACTATAGATATATAGAGGGCATTTAAATCCCACTTGGAACAATAAAATTTACAACTTTTTGCCTTAATATTTATGTTTTTAAAGAATATAATCAGTATGACAATTTTAATGATTTATTTTTCTTCTTACCATTCATGTGCTTATTCAACAAACTTTGCTATAAATTTCAGGCTTGTCGAATATGTGGCCAAGCACTTGCTTTCAACATAGTCAATGTGGGCCCTAAAGGCCTAAAAAAGTTGCAGCCATACAGCACAATACGGCAGGACCACAAGTTGCCACCTGGACGATACCCACTCCAGCTCCACACCTATTGCAGGATTAAATATATGCAAGGAATATGCAAAAGGGATCTCGAAATTGAGTGTATGAAACAGACACAGAATGTAAATGACTTGGTTGACAATGAAAGGAATGGCGTAGTCACAGATGAAGTAGTTGATTACCAAGAGCAGATGCCACCAAACATGTTGAGTGATATTCCAGACAATGGTATGCATTCTTTTTTACTTCTTTTTTTTTTCATGAATTAGGAGGCAAACAAGCAGATATCTGGGTCTCGTGATGGTAAGCAATCACCGTCACCCATAGACACCTGCGTCACCAGAGGAGTCACAAGTGCGTTGCCGGCCTTTCAGGTGGGAGTATGCTGTTTTCTTAAAGGCTTTAAGATTGCATTGTCAGGTAGAAAGTATCCTAATAGGATTGGGTATCCTCAGAACTTTATAATACATATAGTATGCAAGTGTCAATGGGAAAAAGAGAATAAGAGTTTATAAAGAATGTCGAAAATCTCCAGCAGGTGCCAGTATCGCGGTATTTTATTTTATTTTAATTTATTGTTTCAGAATCATTTGATTGAAAGTCATTGGGATCAGAAACACCCATACTGCAATCAAGGCCATTGGACAGACCTGGGGTAGTATTCTTCTGAGTTGTTGCACATTTTGCATGGTCATGATCAACAGCTAGGACTGTCAGCTGCAGAGATTCTTAGACATTCTGTACTAGCTTGTCTTTCTCTTAAATCTGTTACTAGAGATCAAATTGTCTTATTTAAGGTTCTTTATTTACCTCTGTTTCAAAAGCAGAGATAATAGAGGCTTGCACCTTTCTCTGTCTGTGATTTCATAGCCTGTGAGGTCACACCCATGGACCAATGTATGATTTCCTGTATTACAAGAAGATAACTGGTTTTTTAAAAAAAGCTAAGGCGGCTCAAGCCTTTGATTCAGGGGTATTACCTTAGGCCTTTGAGTCATGCCCCCCATCACCCCTCCTGAAACGACCAGTTTGGCTCAACGGGAGTAGTGTTGCCTGCGAAGCTGAGGGTCCCGGGGTCAAATCCTGGTAAGGGCAAATATTTGTGCGATGAGCATAAATATTGGTTTCTTAGTCTTCGATGTTTTCTATGTATATAAGTAAATATATCGTTGTTTAGTACCCAAGACACAAACCTTATTGGGTTTATCATCAGACTAGTTTGATTTGTGTCAAATTGTCCTGTAATATTTATTTATTTGTTTATTTTGCTTCTTGACGGAGTTCAGGTCTGCCGATTAGAACATATGGCGGATTTTTAAATATTTTTGCTTTTGTGGTCCTAGAGCACCTAAGAGGTGCAGAGGGCCCTAATAAGCTCGCGCCACGCCTTCCTCTCCTCAGCGACACCTCTGGCCTCGCTCCAGCCTCCAGCTCCGTCCAACGGCCCGTAGCTCTTGCCGCCATGAGTGCAAAGGACGTCTGCAGTTTCCCTCCGTCCGGTGGCTTTGTTGTTCTTTGTTGACGAAGGCTTTTTAATGTAATGGCTTTATTAATTATTAGAAGGTGCCCGCAACTTCGTTCGCGGAGAAGAAAAAGTCATAACCCTTCATTTTTTCTTCAGCGTATCAGAAGTATCCTATAACCATCTGGAGATACCCAGCTACCCGTGTACCAAAAATAGTTGAAATCCGTTTTGCCGATTTTCGTGATGAAGCCAAAACGACACATACAAACATAGAAACATACATAAAATCCAAAAAATATATTTTTCGTTTTAATGACCTCCAAATAGTCCATAACAATCATTTTTTTGAAAATATTTTCAATGTACAGACATTTCATTTTTACAACTTTATAATAGTTTACATTATTTCTTCTCTTTTAGTATTGTCGGATCTGCGACAGCTCGCTAACGTATGACGTGGTATACGTCAAACTCAAAGGCCTAGAAAGTCTGCAGCGTGCCAGCGAGCAGCGACAGGATGGGAACTTTCCCCCCCTCGTTGAAGAGGAGGTGCAGTTACACGGAATCTGCAGGAAGCGGTACACAAACCCTAGGAATGTGGCCGCGGAAGTTAAAACAATACTGAATGAGAAGCTGAACCCGACTGTTCCCGACCAATACAGAAAGGTGAGGAATTGTGTTTACTGATTGGCAAACGTTGGAACGAAACAATTTGGTATCGTCACTATTTTCAAAAAGGCTTGTGTCAGAAATGAAACCGGGTACAACGCATATGCGGGAAGCGGTACACCAACCTTAGGAGTGTGGTTGCAGAAGTTAAAAGAATATTAAATGGGAAGCTGAACCCGACTGATCGGGATCCTAACAAAAAGGTGAGACATTTTGTTTACCGCCTTCATTAAGCCTCACCCCCCGCTCCTCTAGATATCGTGTTTAGTTTAATGGATATATTATATGGATAAGTTCCTATGCTTTTCCACGAAATAGTGTCTTGGTTAGATGTGACAATAAATTGTGCTCACATGCGCATATTATATATATAATACAACAAGCCACCACCAGACAGTATAATCCTCGACACGTGTTTCGCCTCTCTACGAGGCATTAGCAAGAGATGCAGGAGATGTTGACGGTTATTTGCATGCGTATTTTTTGTGGAAACTGTATGAAAATATGCGCTTGTGAGCACAATTTATTGTCACATCTATCCAAGACATTATTCTAGTATGGAATTCCGTAAAGCAAAGCCTGAATGTATTAATGATCATGTTCAGTCATTGGGTTTTAGCTTGCGCTTGACGAGCGCGGACCGCTTCCCAATATTACATGATTATCCTTCACTGGAGATACAGCACAAGAAGGCTGACATAATCGTTCCGCTCCAGAAGTAATGGGTTTATTTATTTTTTTAAACCACGAGTGGTGGTACAGTGGCAACTCTAGCCAAAAAATTATCTATTCTCTCATTCCATAATGATGTAGACCGATCTTCATATTTTGATAACTTAGGTTAATTTTCCCACAAAACTGCAAGTTTTAGTTAAAGTCAACATAAGAATTAAAATAAAATAATGTACAGGAAGCTCATACCCTAGATTTATCACTGTTTTTCGAATTCAAATTTGTTTATTTAAGACAACAGGGGTCCATCATTATTAACCGACTTCCAAAAGAAGGAGGAGGTTCTTTATTCGTCGGGATTTTTTTTAATTTTTTTTTTTTAAATGTTCACCGATTATTCAAAGACAATTTGACCGATTTCAAAAAAAAATGTTTTATTTCATAAATGACGTGTAGATATTTCAGAAGATTTGAAATACCGGTCCCATTCCTTTATGGAGAGAGTACAACTGAAATAAATTGAATATCGTACATGAAACATAAAAAAAAAAAAAATACCAAAATGGAATCCATGAAATGGCGATTAATGATTTTCTCACAAATGCCAGCGTTTATTAATATAAAGTTCGTCTCCCGACTCCATGATTCCTGGTTTCAATCACAACCTTATCAATATAACTGTTTTTTTTCTACGATTTTTTAAGATTTCGCGAAACGACACCGGACAGAAACTCTACCGGGCTTCTTTGGATCAGTCCGGCACTGATATTGAAGAGGTGAGTGCCTTTCACCCGTGCAAACATTTATTTCGCTATAGTCCCACCTATGCTTGTAACTATTAACCTAATCCTGTTAAAAAGTGATTTAGTTATTTTGTATTAACTATTTATTGTTTATAGTTTTTAAGTAAATAGTTATGTATCACGCGTTGGACTAGTCTGTAAGTGATATATACCTTGGACAATAATACATAAAATAAAAATTAAGTTTCAATGGAGCGCAGCACTACGTGTTAAAAGGACAAATTGCGCCCGGGACACTACGCTGCGCTTTATAACACGAATAACTGATGTCGGAGAAAAAACCGCCAGGCTGAAGTGGGACCGGGCCGGTCACGTCTGCCGCATGCACCCGGAACGGGGGCCTAGTGTAATCTCTGATTAGATAATCATTGTGGCTTTTTGTATTTTCCTTAATATTCCGTTAGTGAGACAAAGACTAAAAGATACAAGAATTGCCACGTAGCGGGCTCGCCGCAATAAGCTTCGAGGACGATTGGAAGTGTGTGTTTATTTGAATAATTTAAATTTCAGTTACAAAGAAGATTGAAGGACAAAGATCTGGTCGCGCTGCAGGCGCGCTACCACGCCGGGCCCCGCGTCGAGAGTCCGCTGCTTTTGGGTATCGGGAGCGTTATACACCAGAAATACGCGTCTAAAAGTTTGATAGATCTGTTATTTTCTATCGGATTTTGTGCTTCTTACGGAGATGTCACGAAGTTTGAAATGTCGGTGGCTTGCCATAATAAATCTATTAATGAACCGGAATTCACCCAGTTTGTGTTCGATAGTGTCGACACGCAGACTGACGGATACGCGGGACAGTCGTTGGTTGGTGTGCAATGTGACACGCCGCGGACATTGGATACACCCATAGCGAGGGTAGATCGAGTGCCTCCCGATATAGTTCCAGGTTCGTATGATGAAGTGCCGTTGCAAAAATATACGCAGACCGCGTCCGGTCTCAGACGTAATGACAGAAGACCACGCGGATGACACGGCGATACTCCCGACCACAGGCAATGCGTTGTGGCTGTTCGGAAAGAGTGATCCGGATCTTGACTTGCCCCCGTGGGACGCTTTCATGGCCAAAATGGCGAAAGAAAAAGAATACCCTTTATCCGAAATTCGTGCTCTGCCGGTCATATTCGCCCCAGTGTCTGACGACTCCATCTATACCGCCTTGCGGCAAGCTCAGGAGAAAACGCAACGGGATAAGACGTGCTTAGTGACTTTTGATCAACCATTGTACCAAAAAGCTCAAGATATCGTTAAATCGGATAACAGTTTTAGTAATATAGTTCTACGACTGGGGGGTTTCATCTGATGACGTCGTTTCTGGGAGCGGTAGGGTATATTATGTCCGGGAGCGCATTGAAAGAGCTGTGGTGTTCCGTGTACGCCGCAGAACAGACTGAGAGTATGATGACTGGGCACTCCTACGCTAGAGCTATGAGAGCACATTTTCTGACTCGCTCCGCGCTGTTCAACATAATAACCAAAGATTTTGACCTGACTCCCGAGGAGAAACTTGAAATAGAAGGTATTCTAGACGGGGAATGTTTTGTTTCCCACAAACAGATAACCGAGGGGTCAAAAGGTATCAGGAACCACTGACAATAACGTTAGAATTGCTGGAGAAGCGTGGCCCGACAGCTAGGCAGGGTACAATATTTCCGCATGACTACCCTCGTAGCGCAGTTCTTAGAAGCCGAAAGAACTGCTAATTGGGAATTACATGTTTCCACAGTCAAGAAAATGTTACCATATTTTCACGCCAGTGGAAATTTCGACTATGCCAAATCCTGTACTCTCTACTTGCAGGACATGCAATCACTCGAATCAAAAATGAGTGCAGAGGAGTATGCGAAATTCACTAACAAGGGATATTTTACAGTGAGAAGAAGGGATAATGGTCGGATGGATGTCTGGTCGGATCAAACTGTACAACAAACGATGACAAATGTAATGAAAATGGCGAGATGGAGTGCAATGAAAGGAGAATCTCGGACAGTCTGCTAGCGCGTTTTATTTCAGCTGGTCCATTGCTTAGCGCAATCTCAGAACTTATAGAAGATTTCTGTAGATCCGATCAAAACGAGACTTCTGAATCAAGTGACAAAGATAACGATCAGATCACGAAATTTTGCAGTTGGTTCGAAGAGTATAATCCCTTCTTGGAAACTGAAAGCATAGTTTCTATAGGAACAGGGGTTTTGGGAAGGGACGTCAATTGCCATGAGGCAGAAGAAATAGGAAGGCGAATGATGACAGAAAAAGTTGGTCAATATTTCCATGACGTTAGCTATGAAAGAGAGAAATGTGTTCGTCCACTGTCCTATGATAAATCTGCGATTCAAATCGAAAACTTTGAGGTTCCCATTGAACCTGATACAATTCTGAAACGCATCCAAATTACGAAGAAAAATAAGCAAACGGTGAAACCTTATTTTGAATATGAGCTCGCGCCATACCCTTTGTCGTTGTTTGACGAGTACGGCATGTTAGAAGCGAATAAATCTGCCCTCTGAGCTTTTCGTTCCCTTACAAATCGGCGAAGGCAATCGATCACACGTTATTGACGGAGAATATCTACTGCGTAGAGTAACTTGGAAAGATGGTGCAGACGTTTTGAGCGTATACTGAGTACGTGAAATCAAATTTTCCAAATGCCGTTGTTGTGTTTGGGCGTAAAAGCACCACCATGATGAAGCGTAATAAAATCAAGAATAAACATCCGACAGTAGACTTTCAAAAAGACACTGTTATAACGATAAACCAAGGAAACTTCTTGTCAAACGAAAAGAACAAAGACAAATTTATACAACATATGTTAATAGATTTCACGCGTTCCGGAATTAACGTGAAATTGAGTTCAGATGATGTAAATTCCTACATTGTGAGGACAGCGATCGAAAACGCGTCTACGTACGAGGAGACATGCCTATGTCAGTGATAACATAGATTTGCTCGTCATGCTGTGCGGCCGCATGGGCAAGAAGAATCTTTACTTCATGAAACCGGGCCGAGGGAAAACCCGAACGACGTATTACCACGTCCATAGCCTCCGAAGCACCAAAATCAAACTAAGCATTCTGTTCATTCACGCTTTTAGCGGGTACGACACCACTTCTGCAATATTCCAACAAGATAAGGCTAAAGTGGCTGCAGCTATAGAATCGATGTCGTCTAAAGATATCAATGATCTGGTGACTGTATTTAAAAATCCCAACGCTGATCGGAACGCAATAGCTAAAGTGGGAGAGTATTTATTTCAGAAACTTTACGGAACAGAGCATAATCTAAGAGACGAGTGATACAATGGATTCACAAAATCTTTGAGCAGAAGTAGATACGACCTCGCTTGCCTGCCGCCGTCTGTTGAAGCGTGCGTACAACATCTGTACAGGACTTACCACCAAGTTCAAAAGTGGTTGGGGAATGATTTGCCTCCGACAGATTGGGGGTGGAAAGTGGTTGGGGATCGCTTAGAACCGATAACGACTTCTGACATCGATCTTAAAGAGTTATTAGACTTAATATCCTGTAAGTGCAATGGCATTTGTACAGAGAAATGCGTTTGCAAGTGTGCAGGTTTGAATTGTTATGTTTTATGCCTGAATTGTAAAGGAGCCTGCCGTGGTATAGACATGGACTTGGATACATATGGAACGGGTTATGTGACGTTATCGGGAAGTGACGCTTATGGCAATCCTTGCGACCCGGCTGAAGTTTCTGGTGGAGATGACTCCAGTGACGAAGAAGAGGAGGCACCACGGCCGTCAAGGCCCCAAAAGAATAAGATGTAATACAGCGCTTGACAATCGACGTGATACAATTAATGACGAACATAGACGTGACACAATTAATGACGAACATGGACGTGACACAATCAATGACGAACATAGTCGTGATACAATGAATGACCAACTTAGACGTGACACAATGAATGACCAACTTAGACGTGACACAATTATCGCAATACAATTACAATTAATGACGAATATAGACTTGATACAGGGAATAACGAACAAAGGCGTGAGGTGGAACAAGTGTATATAGTAGAACAAGATGATTAACATAAACTTCAGTTTAAAGTTGCAAATGTTGATGGACTTAATAAAAAAAAATAAAGAACATTATTATTTAAGTGTGTAAAGTGTAAAGTATAGCAAGTAAGCTCTAAGTTTCCTAAACGTTTACGGAATTATATTTTGTGTGTTCCTAGAGTGAGAACACAAAAGGAATCATCACTTAGAGGCGTTCATTTCTACTTGCTATAGAAATTTTAATTAAAATTGAAAATGTCTGAGTGGTATATCAGCTTCGAATATTTCCTTGCAGATAAAGCAACTAAGACGAAGTATTGGCGAAATGGGGCCCAGAAATGTCAATCACGGGTTGCTTTATTTTACGTTAAAATAGTTTTCGTTTCAAATGACGTATTTTTATTGTAGATCGTAGGATTTAAGGGGATGCATCGAAAATTTAAGCTATTTTGTAGCGCATTTTTTGTGAAATATAATATATAAAACAGGCTGGTTTTCAGATATGTGTTTCTTGACTATATAACCTATACAGTGATTAACGCGGAAACATGTTTAATGAAAACTTCCTCGATAGAAAAGTTATCCGAAAACGCGTCTTCATTTCCCGTTTTTTGTCTAGTTCGTACAAACGACAGATTAATAAACGGTTAAATTATGTTAAAATGTCATTCTTCCCTTTACCTTTTAAGTGATTAACTTAAATGTTAACAAAACATAATAATATCTTCGAATTCAGGGTACTTTAACATCCGGCGCTTACGCCAAAAAAAACCCAAGCATGTAGTGTATTAGCTTTCTCTTTCTTTGATGCGCGCGAGCAATAAATGCATCCCTTATTACAAATCACGCTTATTGGCTGGCTCCGCGTTTGGGGCGTGATTTACAAATAAACAACAAGGCACGAAGTAGGCCCTTAATTATGAACGTATGGTCTTATTCTGAAGACTATAATAATATACCCACGGCCCCTGCGTCGCTAGTTCTCTTCTTTTGGCCGAGATAAAGTTTACAATTACACAATATCAAAATTATTATCGTTTTATTGATAAACCTGAATCAGTTTTTATTTCAAAGAAACATAGAAATAAAAAAACAGCCACGTGCGTGTCAGAGTCGCGCAAGAACCTATAGGATGAATCCTTTTTCAAGGCCGAAAGCGATTGTTTACTTTATAGTGGATGCCACTGAATACAGCCATATGTCACACAAAGGGCAACTTTATATGTAAGGCAGGAGGTGCCATAGTCACTAAGTAATAAAACCCCAGTATAATTAATAAAACATTAAAATATATATACGAGTATATTTATATGCAAGAGGGTTCACATTGAAATAAAGGCCACTAGAGGTGTTAACAACTTGTTTTACAAAGGAACAATTGGCCTAGCACTTCACAGTGAAAGATAATGCTGTACCCAATTAGTACCCGTATTGACTTGCATCTCAACTCAGAATAAGCATAAGGGTTTAAGCAAACGAACCGCATCTTGTGTAGGTAAATGAAAATCAGCCAAGGAATAGGACGTTGCAGATTTGATTACGTTGTATCAACAAATAACCGGTGAACCAACGATACACCCCCGACAACTCAAAAAAAGCTGATAATGGTTATACCGTTGAACCATAGCTAAAAACACTCTATGAAGTCACCTTTAAAACAAAAAACTAAATCCACATCGATCCATCCGTTTAGGAACACAAAAGTCACAAACACAGCCCGATAGACACGTCACAGTCAAACTAGTAACGCCTTTTTTTCGTCGGGAGCAAGGACCATTAAAACAAGAGGCCTCTCAATTGCCGTACTTTGGTCGTTCTCCAACCGCAAGGAGATATTCAGGCAAAAACTAGATGGCGCTTTAAAACTAAACATTTAACGATGTTATGATTGAACAAAGAAACATAGTACAGTAACAATTAGTTCGTAAGTAGCGAACAATAAATAAACCGTACCTAAAATTTAAATAGTACCTACTGTGTCACGCGTACAAAGTTGACTAATTGTAAATAATAATTATTTTACATAGATGGTGGTGTACATATACGGAACGGCTTTTTGTACGGAGATTGATAGTCCAGAGTCACTTTCACGACCGCGAACCCACAACGTAGTAGCAAAATAGGTACAGTCAAGGAATTTAATTTATATGCCATTTCGTACCTTGTCACAGTCAAAATCAATATGAAAGCCGATAGAGATTCCATATCAATGTCACTATGACAAAATACGAAATGGTACACAGATTAAATTCCTTGACCGTGCAGGGCCGGGCGAATGGGCGCCGCAGCGCAGTATGTATAAGAGAACTTTGCTGTATGGAGGCCAGGCCACCTGCTTAACCGCTCAATCAATGACTCGCCCAGGGCGCCTACACGGTTAAAGCCGGCTCTGTGCCTAGGTAATGCATTTTGCCATGGCCACACCCGCAGCGCTACGAAATTCGTCGGTCGGGACTCAAGAGTTAAAAATCATACTTACATGTGTTTTTTTTAATTGAGAATCATAGTATCGCCATCTATGCAGTTGGATAGCTATCACTCTAGTATAAGTACCTACCATTCTACACTCGGGAAGTGTCAAAGTTACGGAACCTAATCAACGGCGTACAGGATGGCTCGACGTAAGGACTTAGGCCTCCTGTTTAATCTTGCGACGGCTAGAGGGCGCTAGCAGGTAAGTTGAAAGTCTGCGATGAGGTGCTATTGCCGAAGCCTATTTGGTAAACTTAAACCGCTTAATGCGATGCCCTTGTTGCTTATAGTTCCACAGATGGCGCTAATAGTTAGTGAAATAGAAACCATCTAGAATGTCAGCACATTGGCGCGGATCGAGCGAAGCCATGATATAGATATAGTAACTTGCCTAGGTATTAGTGGCCACCGTTATTAGATACTGGCCAAATCGTAAAGATATATGACAACCACAACTCACTTGCCTTTGGTAACTATAGTTAGGTAGGTAGGTACTACTAGGGTTGCCACCTGTACTGTATTATATAGGTAGTAAGTACTTATCGCACTATATTGCAGTCAATTGTACTATACAGTGTGTCCCAGGATAAAGTGCACAAACAAATAGGGATGAAAGCAAGATATCTTGAAAACACAAAATTCATATGAAAATCCAGTTGTTTTCGGATTATTTTACGCATTTTTTCTACTACTATTACATTAACATAATTAATGCTTTGTGATTATAATTACGTTTATTTCAAATCAATAGAACCCATAGGTGTCAAGATATCTTGCTTTGTTTCGATAAGGTCCACTACAAACGACTTTTTTTCAATTCATAAGAAAGTAAATAATGTTTTTTTTTCTTTTTTTTGGTCGATAAAATTGCATATAGTTTCATCCCTATTCGCTTCTCCACTTTATCCTGGGACACACTGTATAAATATACAAAAATAATATAGTACGAAAAATACTAAGTAGGTATATTTTCGTTACTAACTCCACTGTTGCATCCTTTGTATAAAAATCGACTAAATCATTCAAATGGTGTGCAATAAAGTGATATAGGATTGTAATTTGTATATAATGCTTAAACATTACATAAACTGTCCTCGGCGTGCTATGCGCTGTCGAGGCTTGCATCTACTCTGTCCCCTGGCAACTTAAAAAAAGCCTACTTTGGATATTTTCATACAATCCTAATACAAGGCGTATATCTTTGGGCCACATCCGCTAATCGTGACAGGCTGTTCAAAATGCAGAAGCGGGCCCTACGCATCATCGACCGGAAACCGGCGGATCACTCAGCGCGAGAAATATTTAAAAAACTAAAAATTCTGACACTCCCATGTGTATTTATACTGACAGCCTGTGAATATGCATAATAAACCTCACTAACTTCCAAACCTATGGCCCGCGCAACCCTAGGACGTCACGGAGGCCGCACCTCCTAATACCCCCGCAACGACGCGACGGCTAGCAAAGGCCCGGACACAGCTCAGCGTTGTTGGACCTAACATATATAACTGTGTCCCTACAAACATAAAAAAATCTGAAAGTGACACGGCATTCTCCAGGAAACTCAAATCACTGCTTGCTGATCTCGCATGCTATAGTGTAAACGAATTTTTAGAGATGCACCGTTGACCCAAAACAATATAAAAAATAAAATGTATGATAATATAAATATACCTAATGATAATGATATGATATAAAATAATACACAATGTAATCGACTTCTAATTGAAATGTACAGTTACGAATAAACAATTTGAATCTGAATCTGACATGATGAATTATGAACGTCTACTAATTGTTTTTCCAAAATTTCCCAAAAGTACTATATTTTGGCAAGGTTTTGAGAAAAATACATTTCTTCGAAAAAAAGGTGACAACCCTAGGTACTACCTGTCACGATTATGCTTATAAATAGAGTTCAATCGTAAATTTCAAGCAAGTGAGTGGATATGTATATATTATAGCGAGACCGAAGGTCTACATGAAGGATACATACTAAAATTGGATTGTTTGAATAGTAATTACTTAGGTATAATATTGTTTGTTATCGGCGTTTTCCCTACGTAAGTAGACAATATTACGAAAGATTGTCAGTACCTAGGTAGATACCTATTTCACGCATTTAAGAACAGCAATGTACCTTGTCATCGTCTCCACTCCCGCCAATTTGTATTCAAATACAAAGTAGGTACTTATTACAACCGGTATTATGAAAACCCTTGATTTGCTAATAGACAAACCTTAGCCAATGAAATAGCGTAGGTAGATACGTAGTTATTTTCATCATTTCTAACGATTGCACGAAAATGGTCTCGAGGCTGCACAAGCATAATATATCTTTAACATATTGTTCCTCTTCCACGTGATCAGGCGGAGATGGGTGCGGTAAAAATCACAATAATTGCAACCCCTTCATTTTAAATTCAAAATATATTTTTTCTTACCATGCCCATAGTGTGAGTATAGAGTACATTTGCTTTAACATTACTCGTAGATATATCTACATGCACTTTACATTCAATGCACTAGAATTAGTATCTGCGCCTGCAGGCCGTGGTTGGCGATCTTATTGTCTAAATACCTAATGGGATACATATAGGGGTACTGATGGCCGTTTCTCGGTCTATTAGGTACTTATTGAGTCTTGCCTCGATAAAGACCTAAAAATATAGTTTTTAAGGAAATCTAAATTTTATACTATTTAATACCTACCTACCTATACCTACTCAATTACACTACCTCCTACCATTCAAATAAAATAGCCTAATTGTCAATCTCCATACAAGAGCCTACAATTGAAATTTCACGGATAAGTTTGGGCTCTATGAACACATTTAAGTAACATTATTTTAGGATCATATGTTTTTGAAAAAAATGTTATTATTAGCAAATGGTGATCTGTAACGCGTCAAAAAGTTAGGTACTTAGGTAATTCCTTTACTTTATTTTTTGTTGGCAATTATAAAAAGTGTTAACGTGTCATATTGGCAGTTTACATTTGTGTCTTAACTGGTGGCGGGTAATATAAGTAACTTTAACGCGGCAAGTCAGGGTCAGTCGTGCGTGGGCAACAAAATCACAGTGTTTTTTTTACAACTGGTACGAGAGTCACGGTGATTGAAATTTAATTTGTAGGTAACGTGAATTTCTTTTCATCATCTCTAATTATGACCCTTGTCACAATAAGCCCACACTCCCACAGATGCTGAATACCTATTTTTACATTTTAAATTTATTCATCCTCGAATTATTGCGCTTAGGCACTTATAGAATGAGGAATTTTTGTTTTATTAAAAGCAGCAGCTAAAATTAAGAATACAAAATACGTTCTTCGTAATTTTGCAAATTTTATTAGATAGGTATTTCGATAAAATAAGGGGGTACAAAAAATGAAATGTAGTCCAATAAAACAACTTTGTAAGCGTGATATCTTTTAAGTAATGGTTACTTTTGAACCCTAAAGCACCTGAAATAGAGTTGAAAAGTGGTAGACCAATTTCTTGGCAGGCCGTACCTACTTATTAGGGTAAACCGGGGGCAATGGAACCAGTTTCGAAATAATGACCTATAACTCAGAATCTAATGCCACCACGAAAAAATCACTTAGGATTTAACATTCTAGTTTAATTGGCTATAAGAATCTAGAAAATAATTTACATTTGATCGCATCAGAATGGTGCAAATTGAGTTTTTATTCATGAAGTCCTTGTGTTACATTTGACCCCTAGTACGGGTCAATTGTACCAGAAAAACAAAGGTAAATAAAAGCCAAAATAATGTACTAATCAATTAGTATTTATTGGTAATTTCTTAAAACGAATCGGTCTGTTACGTTACATCAGTCTTAATTATATAGACTCGTATTTAGACTAGACAAAGCTAGCATTTCAGTTGAACTAAACGTAGTATAATATTATCGAAGTTTTTGATACATATTATGTCGACATATTATAAAAAAACACTTAAGGGTGCTCATAGCACACCTTTCAAGTAATAACAACATCTTCATATAACAAACATATCGAATTATTTAACAATTACTAATCCCATACAGTTACAATCGAAGCCTGGTACAATCAACCTCATCGTTCACAACAAATTATTTTTAAATAATATAGTAGTATTATCCAATTCAGTAGAAAAAAATAACATTGCGGGTATTATAATTTATATACAAAAGTATCAAAATGAATTAAAGGCATAAATTAACTTTGACTTTAACTCACATACATGCACACGTACATGAACCTTAAAAACATTACACTCCTTTTTTTAGTAGTCGTGTAAAATCTCTGGGTCAATTGTAGCACGGGGTCAATTGTAACGTTACAATTGACCCCGAGTGTTGTGGTACAATTGTCCTTTTTTACTCGCACTCACTAAACTTCACAAATCTCGATTTCTATATCTAACTGACCCCCACACTGTGACACATTACAAACTTTAATAACTAGAGAATCACACTTCAGTAAAACTTTCACACTACGACTATTTAATTATAAACACTAGTACAAAATTTAAATCGTAAATACTTACGTTGGTCAGTCAAACACACAAATTGTTGTCTAGCACGTGCGTATCGCGCGGCAGCGAGTGGCCGACTGGTGAGCAGGTTGAGACATGCTCAAGGCACACTCGTGTATACCCACGATTGCATATTTCGATGTAGTTGCAGAATTATAGGCGATGGTACTTTTGACCCGTGGTACTATTGACCCCGGTCTACCCTACTTATTCTGTGATAGGTATAGTTCTTGGTTTAATTATAGCATCGTTAACTGTTTAGTTTACAGTTCCATTTAGTTTTTACCTGCCAAAGTTTTTCACAAGTATGGTAATTGACAGTCCTCTTGTTTTAATGACAAGCGAGGTAGGCTAATTTGTAACCCTGAAAAAGCCCGGTCTCTGAAAGATACACAAAATGTTACCTATTAGATTTATGAAAATCATGATGTTTTACCATCAAGATCTTCGTGATTTCTAACTGACGGGACTGCGGCGCAGCCGCAGGCCGAGCGGGTGCCCCGGGAAGAAACAAGACGACTGGTAGTCGGATTGTCAAAATTGTCAAATCCAGTGTTGGATTTTTTCATTATTCACTTAGATCTTTGTATTTTTAAGAAAATAGTTACGCCGGAAAAAACTGTTTTTATTATAAATCTAATCTTCTGGCTGATTTTGTAATTTGATGTTAATTTCATGTATATTTAACGTGTCAACAAGTAAATTCTGACGTCTCTCAATTCCTACACTACTCTGCGTGCATACTAAACGCGACTGCCAAACGTCGTGCAAACACGTATCCAGACTAACCTAATGAAAGAGAGCGAGACAGACTTATACACTCCCACTAGCGCAGACAAAGACGACCGTAGGTGGCGGCCGAAAGCGCATCACATCCGCGAGACAGATATATGCGGGATTCATTCGGTTAAAGAGAGATAGGTACAGTTGCTCAGTGTAGCGTGGTTAGTGAATAATTTAAGCGACCGCCCTTTTGCCGAGACCTTTGTAAGTCTGTCTTATTGGTCGTGGAATATATTTTTTTGAAAGCGTAGCACTTATTTAAACGTTACGTTATGTATAGAGGTAATTACTTCACATAACCTCACTTTTAGTAATTGCTTTGGAAGTGTTGTATTAGGTATATTATCATTTGTACATCGCTCTTGTACCTACTCGTTAGGTACTTAAATAGGTAAGTAGATAGGTCTGCTCGGTTGCTACTTAGGTATAGTACCTATATGGCCTCATTTCGAGCGTTAAGCGGCTCCAAGCTGAAATGTACGATTTTCATTGTTTTTGTTGTGTATCTATCTACTTAGTCCCTGCAATGATCATTGATGAGAATAACTTTTCAAATATGTATGATAGTTCAGGTTTTATTTAACACTTTCTCACATTCGAGAATTAGGTACCTACCTATTCACAAAAAAATCCTGATCTTTTCGTAGGTATTAATGTATTCCTGACAAATGGCCAAAGTGCCTGAAGTCTGGTAGCCCTATGTGATTGGAGGCGGGAAAACATCGCACCTCGCACCTTGTAGGTACTTAGGTAGGCGCTCGTTCGATCGATCGTTCTAGAACCAAGCTAGTAGATAGGTACGTACCTATATGCTGGGAATCAGGTCATCTAAATCATTCTACTCATGCCACGTATTCATCATCATCATCATCATCATCATCATATCAGCCCTTTATCGCCCACTGCTGAGCCACGTCTTGCCCAAACCAAACTTATAAGTAGGTATCTACTACTCGTGAAAGGTGCCCGCAACTCCGTCAGCGGAGGGGAATAAAACATAATCCTCTTTTCTTCAGCGTAATCGACTAAAAACTATCCTAACCACCTGCAGATGCCCAACTGATCGTACCAAAAGTATGTAGTTGAAACCCGTTTAGCCGTTTTGGCGCGATGAAGTCCAACGACACATAAAAACATACAAAAAAACATTGTTGACTCAGGGTCCGTAGCACTCCGACTCCGATAGTCCTTGTCACTATTTTTTTTAATATTTTCAATGTAAGTACCTATTTTATTTTTACAACTTTACAATAGGTACCCGAAGGTACTTATACCTACTTAGATTAAAAATTGGGCAATGACTCGGCTAAGGTGTCAGCATTTTTAAATTTGATATTAGATAGTACCTAAGGTAGTACCTACCTACAGTAAACGTCCTGGCGTGGCGCCCCAACTAGGTCTGGCCAGTAAAGAAATAAAATATGTATATGTACCTAAACAATCGTTATGTTATTAGGGATTTTGGCAAAAATACTCTACAATCATAAGTTCATAACAATATGTTTAGCCTATGAGCACATTTCACAACCACAACACAACAAAACGGGGTTTAATCGCGTATAAATATGATTATTTCAATAAGTACCTTTCCTTTCTGAGTTCCTTCGAGACCATATGGACGTAACGCGACGTCCGAAACGTCGAAGAATTACCAACGAAAGGTAATTAAATAAATCATATTTATACGCGATTAAGCCCCGTTTTGTTGTGTTGTGATAATTAGTTAAGATCGTGTAAGTTTAAATCAATGTTATGAACACATTAATAATCTGTGGCCACCGCGTAGATACAGGTGATACGCGGCGTGGAAAGGCCCTACAAGCGACGGACCGATGATCTGGCGAGGATCGCGGCAAACTGTTGGATGAGGGAGGCGCACGACCGGTTGTTATATAAATCCTTGGGGGAGGCCTTTGTCCAGCAGGGAAGTCCTTGCGCTGATATGTTGATGAATGACATTAATAATCATTTATCCGCAGCTAGTCTGTTTTTTTAGGTAGATATTTAAAAGAAGGTAAGTAAACGAACACGTGACGTAGGTACCTACCGTACCAAAATTATCGTTGGTTGCAAAGCAATAATCTTTAAAAATTCGTTAAGACAACATGTAGTTGTAGATTAAAGGAACTCTACTATACATGTCATGGCATGCAATCAAGCAACGTATTCAGGTATAGGTACCTAGGGGAGGTAAGCCTAAAACGGGTATGCTAAGGCAAATGTGAAATAAAACATACTTTGAAACGTCATTTACGTTTCAAAGTATGTTTTACCATTGTTACCATTTATTTTTAACACAAGTAACATTCGTCTAATAAAGTATCAAAAAAGAAAAACAAACATAGTCATTCTCTTCAATAATCGAAGAAAAATACAATATAGAACGCCCTTCCAAATACCCGTTTTGCCCTTATAGGGGGCCTAAATCGGGTAACGCATCTGGGCAAAACGGGCAAAGGCTAAATATCGAGATTAATCGACAAAAATGACATATTATTAAAGTTTTACAACTTTCTTTAAACATAATATCACATATATTTGGTAAATGAAACCTCTTAAATGTTTAATGAGTCTCATATATTTATTTTCTTAAAACTATAAATCATCTTTGGAACAGAATACTAAAATAAAATTAAAAAAGAACTCAATTATTCTTGACAGGCATCACAGTAATAATTGCCTCTGCCAGAATAAGAAGTGAACGCTTCATGAGCTCACATATTACAATAATCACACCTGATCCAATCTTCTAGAGGTGGATGAGCATGAGTAGGTATATAACATAACTCAACGCATAGCAAGTTTCATAACTTCCTCGTCGCATGATGCATTAGAGGTCTTCTTTTATATTTGTCATCTAGAATTATAAAAAATAATTAAACTTCTCCAAGCAAATCGGGTACTTACCCGTTTTACCCCTACCCGTTATGCGTAAAAGTACGTTTTTATTTTCAACCACCAAAACCTCAAAACGAAATGCAGGAAAGTCACGAGTTTTCGAAATTTAGAAGCACATTCTTTGCAAATTCACGAGCCAAAACTTACGTAAACATATTTCACACTATATTTGAGTATTCTGAGTTACTAAACATCTTTTTTTTTTAGTAAAAACAACAAAAAAAATATTTTCTTCTGTTTCCGCGATTATTACTCATTGAAATAAAACAATTTAACGGATTATATCGCGTATATTATCTCATTTTAGTTCCCGACGTTTCGGAAGCTTTCCGAAAGAAAGTTTTTCTCAGTCCTCCCGTGACCATGGAAAGCTGGAAAGCTTCCGAAACGTCGGGAACTAAAATGAGATAATATACGCGATATAATCCGTTAAATTGTTTTATTTCAACAAAAAAAATGTTTCTGGTCTTACCTTGCAAGCGCTTACGTCACAGCGGGGAGCCGACTGCCTGTGATTGGGCGACAGTCACACCACCGCACCGCACTCATACATTCTCACTAATAGCCGTACCTAATACGCACAGTAACAAGCTAACCCGTTTTAGGCGGGCTACCCGTTTTAGGCTTACCTCCCCTACCTATGCCTACCTATCTACTCAGCTTTCTCACACCAGTCTCACGGTAGTTTTCCAAGTTATAATTACACACGTTCTTCATTATAGGTAGTTCGTCGCGCTCAGAACTTTGCCAGTCGTACAAGACCGTGCCAACGGCAGAACTCTAAGCTGACTGCACTACACATATATAGTGCACGTAGGTAACCTCTACACACCTCTAGGAGAGAACTGGTATGAAAAAGCCAGTTTACTAAATGGAGAAAAAATCTGTTTCAATAAAAAAACACCGAGATTTGTCTTCTTAATTATTATTAATTAATTAAAGTATTCATATAAAAATATGTAGGAAGTCAGCAATAAAAATTAAGGTGCCTACGTAGATAATAACAACCTCTTTATATACCTACCTAAACAAAAAATATCTTTCAACTAAAATCAAAAATATTTCCTTCAAGCATGGATCGCCTTCAAGCTCTTACAAGGCCTAATCATCTGGTTCTTTCATAACTTATTCTTAAAATAAATATAACCTTCAATAAAACAATAACGATAGCAAAACTTTTACGGTTTAGTTATTACGTACGTAATAACTTATTTCCAAGGCCAAATATATGCACAAACCAAATTCCACAATCCATTTAAAATGCTAAAAAAAATAAGCATAATATTTTACTTTTTGGTGCCCAAAACTTTGACTCGATCCAACTGTCTAAGCTTTGGTGGCGGGGATCAGTGTTGCCACGTTAAAAAGAAAAAGTTCGTTTCGCAACTATATCGAAATAATGCAAGTGGCACTTTCAAATATGTATTAACATATACCTATTTAAGAAAGAAGTAGTGCCTTTCGTGGGACCTATCTAACGAATATTTCTGTAGCTGAGAACTAGATATTTCAAAGCAATGATGGCACTGATGGCTCCACCATGTAGGTACAATGCTGCAGTAAAGCAGAATAAAAACATTCCTCAATTTCTGTTAAAGCTGTCAAAATGCTTCTATTTCAGTGGCTAAACACCATAGACTAGATACTCTAACACGGAGGCCTCTTCTTGTAAAGAGAGTCTAGAATACTGTTTAATTCCATTATTTCTTTATCCTTTAAGTTTTTACTAAACCGTATTGACACTCTCTAATTACTAAAGAGATAAATACGATACAGGCCTAGCCTAGTGCGGGGTCCCCCCTGGTCACCTTGAATATAAACATGATATGTGCACGCATATTTTTCGTTGTATTTTTCATACTATATTTGTAATATTTGTGCAATAAAGATTTTTTATCGTTACTTTATAGGCATGTTGATGCGATAGTTAGCAACAGCTAACAATCATCAGCTCAACCAATTAAATAGTTACGATACAGTCGGTTCGACCCCTCGTCCCAAAACAACTAATATTTCCATTTACCAGTCTTATTAATAACCCACATGTTCGAATCCCAATTCCCCGCACGATTACTGTCCGCAAATATTTGTTGTCGACTGTACCGCCCTCAGAACCAAACCGTTATAAACAAACGTGCTTTAGTTGCACCAATAAGTCATTTTGCTTTTGTACCATGTCTATCTCGGCTGCTTGTTTTCGCATGCTCTTATTTCTCGCAGTCATTTAGTTACAAAAGCAACCTAATTTTGTATATTTTAAGGTGAGTTTTGGAGAATTTTGTGGAATCTAATTGCTAGGGTAGGAGAAGCAGGGTCTGCCCGCACGTCGTGTTTGCCACATCGGTAAATACCGCATTAATTTTCGATCGTAGTCTGTAATAAATCCGTTTGCGAAGCAATGAATAAAGAGAAGGATTAATATTTCTAGTTTAGTGTTTGTTTACCTATAAGTAGATACTCATTTTGTTACTAATTGGTAATTAAGTACATTTAAGTGACCCATTTATGCTTGCACTTTTCTTTAAATATCCGTGAAATATTTATTCTTCTTATTTAACTATCAAACTAAGTAGCGGCTTATGCAAGAAACCTATGTATAGGTACCTGTACTCCTCGAAAATATACATCTTGTACCTACCTAAGTAGTTTTTTGAGTGAAATGCCTGTGACATACGGACAGACGGACGCACATGACGAAACTATAAGGGTTCCGTTTTTGCCCTTTTAGCTACGGATCCCTAAAAACAGAAGAGACGTTTTTAAAATCTTTCTAACAGGTCTCACGTAAAATCATACGTTAATCAAATCCCACGTAATTGAGCGCCCTGTAAATGCGTTGACCCTCCCAGCTTAAGGTGCGTCCACATTTGTATCATTTGCCCGTATCAGATCATCGTCGCGTAGCATGATCGCGTGTCACGATCCCGCGTTTGGACGTTGCGCCGATCCGATCACTCGAAATCCATTTGCTACGCGTATCACACACTTGTATCGGAAGAGTGCGGCATTATCGGCGCGCCGACAGTAAGCGTCCAAGCAGCGCGAGACGCAGTCATGCTACGGCACGGTGATCGGATACGAGCAAATGATACAAGTGTGGACGCACCTTTAGCCGATTAACACAATGGGGTTGCCGCGAAACACTTGGGGTCGCCACAGTCGGTTAAAAAGCAATAACCGCGTCGTTTAGATTTAATAACCCGTCTATTGGATTTCGGTTCGATTGCCGCCCGCATTCACTTTAGTACTGCACTTACCAAACTATAGGACAGTGGCGTTCGGTCCATAGGGACACAAAGGCACTGCCTACCCTGAACGACCATGGCTCTATATAGGCACATATAAACTGCTCACCCTGAAAGACCATGTGGCTATATAGGCACATAGTAACTGCCTATACCGGACACCCTGACCCTGAACGACCATGGCTCCATATAGGCACACAAAAACTGCCTACCCTGAACGACCATGGCTCCATATAGGCACAGAGAAACTGCCTTCCCTGAACGACCATGGCTCCATATAGGCACAGAGAAACTGCCTACCCTGAACGACCATGGCTCCATATAGGCACAGAGAAACTGCCTACCCTGAACGACCATGGCTCCATATGGGCACAGAGAAACTGCCTACCCTGAACGACCATGGCTCCATATAGGCACAGAGAAACTGCCTACCCTCAATCAATCACTGATGTCTTCTCACACCTTTCTGGTGTGGGGATGCCATATCAGGGCTGGGCCCTTTTTGGCGGTTTTCTTCACCGCCCGTTACAACGGGCGTGTCTTTTTTAGTGCCGCTTCCGGCTTGGCTGCATTGTCGCGGGGAGGCCTATGTCTTCGGTTTTGTCGGGAACGACTTGCCGTCGATTAAGCCTCTTCCACGGCTTGTTGTGGTTGGGTTCTGATCGGTGATGCTGGCGTGGTGTGTTGGCCTGTCTGCGGCGTTGCGGACGGTGGCCTTTCAGCGGCTTTGTGGATTCCTGGATTTACAGGGGACTCTGCTGGTGGTATGAGCTCTCTCGGCAGAGCTCTATACCGCTTGTCCGGGGGACGGGTGTGAAGCGGCGCAATTCCCACCAGCGATGGGATGGTGGAGTTGTCCGCACGACGAAACATGGCACCGGTGAGCTGACCGATGAAATCGTCCAGTCCTTGCCACTTTAGGTCGCGGCTTATCAGGTCGTTGCGCATGTAGCGCGGGGCCGCGACTATGGTGCGTAGGGCTTGGGTCTCCTGCGCACGCAGCCTCTTTCTGCTGGTTTCCGACGTTAAGGCGTACCATGCGGGGGCCGCGTATGTAAGACGGGACCGCAGGTACGTCTTATAGATCCCCAACTTGGTGCGGATGGGCGGAGTTGTGTGCGTGCTGACTTCGTCCGTCGTGCGGTGGCTTCTGCGTGTTGCTTCATTGTGAGTCCCCTGTCGATGGTGATTCCCAGGTAGTTCACGGTGTGCTGCCAGGGTATCTCTTGTCCGAGCATCTGGAGGGGGGGAGGCTGCATACATCTGCCGGTCACTATGGCCTGTGTCTTCGCCACGTTGGCCGACAACCGCCAACGGGCTAGCCATTCTGGCACGACGTCAAGTGAGCGCTGGAGCTTCTTTGCTGCGTGCTTGGGGTTCAGGGACGTTGCGTACAGCGCCGCATCGTCCGCGTAGAGGCCCAGCTTGACGTCGCCCAGTACCGGAAAGTCATCGGTATATCGGGCGTAGCAGGCCGGTGATAGGCAGCTTCCCTGTGGGACGCCCGCGAGGATCGGGCGCTCCGTTGAAGTGGCGTCTTCCACCGCCACTTGGAATCTCCGCTCGGACAAGAATGACGCGATGACTCGCACCACACGCCGAGGAGCTGGGGACGTCGACAGCTTGTACAGCAGGCCCTCGTGCCATACCCTGTCGAACGCCTTCTCCATGTCGAGGAGTGCTGCGACAGTGACCTCCTTCCTGTTCATGGCGTTAGCCATGTGGTGCAGCACTCTCGTAAGCTGCAGAGTTGTGGAGTGACCAGCGCGAAATGCAAACTGCTCTTCTTTGGGCTCGATGTGGGGCTGGAGCTGGTTCAGCAGGAGTCGTTCGAACACCTTGGAGATGGTGCTCAGTAGGGTGATCGGGCGGTAGCTCTCCGGTTTCCGAAGATTTTTCCCCCCTTTCGGCAGCATTATCACTCGGCCAAGTTTCCAGGATGACGGGAAGTGTCCGGAGCGCAGGATCCCATTGAACAGGCGCGTCACCGCTGCGATTGCTCGCGGCGGCAGGTGGTGGAGCGCCCTGTTCGGGATCTCATCGGCGCCCGGTGCCTTTCTTGGCTTTGCGCGTCTGAGTGTTCGCTGGACTTGGCCGGGGGTGAAAAAGATGGGGTCTTCTTCCGCCTCGATCGGTGCCGCGAAGTAGCTCTCAAGGTGAGTCTCTACTGCTGATACGTGCTCCACATCGTCAGTTGGATTCGGCTGGAATTGCCTCTCAAGGCAGTTGGCGAAGAGTTCCGCCCTGTCCTCCGCCTTGTACCTCGGGAGGCCGTCTTCATCTTGTAGAGGGAGTGTGGCCGTGGGCGTCATGCCGAGACTTCGGCAGAGACGATGGATAGAGGGCATGTCCTCGTCGATGAACGCCAGGTGGCTCTCCCAGGATTCTGCAGCGTGGCTTTCCAGCTCCTCCTTCACTCTCTCGACTAGTGCGTTAAGCGACGTCTTAAGAGTGGGGCATCGGGTTCTCTGCCACTCCAGCCTCATTCGGCGTTTGCGCGCTATAAGCTCCTGGATCCTCGCAGGAAGGGGTTTGCGCCTCTCTCTGGTTGGAACGGTGTGCGCCGCGGAGTTGAGCGCCGATTGGATGCTGGAGGTGATGCTGGCGGTGGCGTGCTCGACGTCTGCTGCTGTTGAGACCGGCATGGTGTGGGATTGCTCCTCCATGGCCGCCGAGAAGGTCTCCCAGCAGATCCGTCGACCCGGTGGTTTCGTTGGTGTTAATGTTGGCAGGTCTCTGATGACGAGTAGGACCGGGCGGTGGTCCGACGGGAGGTCTGGAAGGGCCTCGTGCGTCATCAGGGCGTTCACGTTTTTGTGGACCGCGAAGTCGAGTACATCTCCGGAGTTGTAGGAGCTGGAGAAGTGTGTCGGATCTTGAGGTCCGGAGATGTCGAAATCATGGTCCACGGCTGCCTGTGCTAGTTGCTGTCCCGCGCGGTTCGTAGTTGTCGCGTTCCAACTGGGGTGCTTCGCATTGAAGTCCCCCGCCAGGATGGTCGGCATGGGGGACTGCAGGAGCTGGCACACGTTGGAAACGACGTTGCCTGGCGGTCCGGGGGGGCGGTATATGGCGAAGAGTCGAATGTCGTGGCCCGTGATCTGGAGTTCGACGCCCAGCGCGTAGATGGACGTGTGTTGCGTGTGTGGGACTTGTTGGTGGACTATTCTTCTCTTCACCAATACCGCGAGGCCTCTGTAGGCAATCCCTTGCGGGGAGACTTCGTCTTGGCGGTAGACGACGTAGCCGCTCACCTTCAAAGGAACGCCCTCTCTCAGGTGTGTTTCGCTGACCAGCATGATGTCGACCTCCTGCTCCGTGAGGAAGTTGCGGAGCAGGCCGAGTTTGCCGGTCAGCGACTGGGCGTTCCAGTAAACTACTCTCAAACCGTTAAGGTGCTGGTTGAATGTTAGGCTTGAGGGCGGTGGCGGCTCGTAGGACGGCGCTTGTGATGGCGGGGTCCTGGGAGGTGGCGAGGCTCAGCAGCTGGGTTATGAGCGTCAGCATGTCGGCGGCGGCATTTGGCGCCGCTTTCTGCACTGCCGGTTTGTGTGGCTGCGCAGCTTTGTTAGAGGTTGTCGGTTGCGTAGGTGGCAACTGTGCTGCGGGCTTCTTTTTCTTCTTTTTGTTTTTCTTCTTCTTGGCGGCGTTTCCTTCGCTCGCTTTTGGTTCCGATCGAGCCGAGGGCGGACCCCTGGGTTGGGGGTCGTTGGCCGGGGCCATCAGGTTCGACGGCGCCGACTCAGCCACCGTGGGCACTTCCATGGCCGCTCGGGTCTCGGGTCCGGGGCGGGCGGGCTTCGTGAGTGCGTAGGGGCCTGCCTTTTTGTTCCTAGCCGGAACACTTGGCAGCCTGTGTGGTTGGCCGGGTGTGGGCCCCCGCAGTTTGCGCAGGTGGCGGGCGTTTCTCTGGGTCGGCTGCAGTCCTTGGCTTTGTGCGGGCCTGCGCATCGCACGCAGCGAGGCGGTCGGTGGCAGCCTTCCGACGAGTGCCGGAACCCCTGGCAGTTGTGGCACTGGGGCGGGCCTCTTTTACTCCTCCAGGCTTCGATCTTCACGCCGGGCATGTTGAGCAGCTCCGTTATTCCGTAAATTCCGCTGCTCTGCGCCGCCGTGGTGTTCAGTTGCGTGAAGTATACGCAGCCGGGCCTCCCGTTGCGTGCGACTATCGGTTTGATGTACTACACGTCGTAGCCCTTTTTGTGTAGGGCTAGCTTGATCTCTTCCGGTGGTGTCTGTATGGGCAGCTCTCTGATGGCCACCTTCATCTTCTGGGCTTCCACGGAGTTGTAGACATGACAGGGGGCCTCCGCCTGACCCACCTCATCCTGGAGGTTGATGAGGAAGGCCTGGACGATGCGGAATTCATCGTCCGTTTTGGGCGAGAAACGCACCCCTTCCCCCGCGGGGGCGGCGTTTGGTGGGTGGCCAAGTTTTTCGGCCAGGGTGCCGAAGTGCTTGGTCCAGTCCGGCATCTTTTCGACCAAGATAGGCCTATATTTGGTTTTCTTGGCTTCTTCAGTTTGTTGTTGGTGTGGCTGTTGCTGACTTGTAGCAGGCTTGGCGGCGGGCCCCGGGGGCGTAGGTCGTTTTGGGGCTGTATTTTTTGTTGCTGCGACGTAGCTTGTTGCTTTGGGTTGCGGCGGCGGTTGTTCGGCGGAGGCGATTTTTTCCGTCGGTAGATGCGATCCGACGTTTTCTCTACTACCGACGGAATTGTGCGGCTTTTGCGGGGAGCGAGGGGGGTCGCTTGAGGATAGCGTAGGTAGACCTACGCCTTGCGGCGCAGGCCTACCCTCCCTGTTTCCCTTCGGGGCGGCAGCCCTCTCAATATGCGCCGTCTGGGTGGGCAGATTTTGGCGGCTTTGGTTTTCGGCTTCTCTGTCTTTTTCTGTATTTTTTGCGCCCGCAGATTTGGAGCGGCGGCGCAGTCTCGGGTCGGTTGGCGGCGATATTTGCCTGCAGGCTCGCTTCCCTTCTTCTTCCTCCTCAGGTGCGGATGGGCTGGTGGCGAGTTTCCGCTTGGCAGCGGTCGTGGCCGAGGTGCTGGTGGCGTCGTAGGGGTGCTGCGTGAGTAGCATTTGGTAGCGCCGGTCGCTGGGGGGCAGCTCCTCTTCGTCCTCCCCCAGTTCGTGCGCTTTTATGCGGATGAAAACGGCCATCCAAGCCATTAGCGCCGGTGAAGCTATGCCCATTTCTACCAGGCGGGCTACCAGGATCCGGTCACGGTCCAGGCTTTCCCGTGGTGAAGCGGGCGGGTCGACGCCGGCGATTGACGGCAGTGAGATGCCGAAGGCCGCGGCCGTGGAGCGCCGTTTGGACGGCGTTTCTTCGGTTTGGCGGGGTTTCTGAGGTCGGGCTGGGGTTCTGGAGCCTTTCTTGTGTTCCTCAGCATCAGCGTAATCATCTGCGCTGGGTTCGGCGGTGGTGATTTTTTCTGTCGGTAGATGTGAACCGACATTTTCACATCTACCGACGATAAAGTGCGGCTCCTGCGGGGGGTTGGGGGGGTCGCCTGAGCTCGGCGTAGGTAGACTGGCGCCTCGCGGCGCCGATCTACCCTCCCTTCTTCCCTTGGAAGCGGCAGCGGCTTGGTCCATTTTGAAAATTTTCAAAAAACGGACGAAATTTCGGATCCTGCGACGTTTATTCCCGCTCGGCTATGCCGGACTCCACATGGCTTTCCCCGGGGCGTCCGTTTGAGCGGGACCGGGTTCCACCAGGCGGCGAGGGCACCGAACAGGAAGGCAGCACGTGAGCAGGTATCCCCTCCCAACGAAAAACGGTGGGGCGCTGTTCGCACGGCGAGTCTTCACAGAAGGCGACGGTGAGCAGCAGAGAGCGGTGTTGAACGTCCGTACACTTGGAGATCCGTAGGCAGTCCCAGTCTATATATAGGCACAGAGAAACTTCCTACCTTGGCTAAAATCCTTGTGCACGCCGCTGCTGTATAGAACATACAGTTTGTAAAGTAAACGACCCAGTACTTGACATCTTCATTCCCATAATTGACATCTTGCTTGTCATTTATTGCAATGTTGGTAATATTAACATTGAAGGTTCCAGATAAAGGGACAGTGTCCAGCCATATGACATATACCTTATGATGCTATGGTTTAGGATTTTCCCACACTGACCCATTTAAACCCAACGCACACTGTATACAAAGTAAACATTTTAATGGATCTGTGAATGTGTGTGACATTAATTCTGAAAACAGAGTCGCTCTTTAGACCACTTTCAGACTTTCTAATATAGACTCAATTCGGATTGCTCATGCACATTGGAATATACAGGGTGTTTGGTAACAGGATGCAAAGTTGAAAGGAGGTGATAGCTTAGGCCATTTAGAACATTTTAAGCGATATATGTGTTAGGCAAATGTTATTAGTTTTTTTTTAAATTTAAATTTAAAGATTTTTCTGGGAAAACTCCAAAATTTCAGACTACATCGACAATAGTACTTTTTTTACTGTAGGTAGCATTTTTTGTATTTTTTTTGTATTGTGAAATGTCTATCGTACACCATAAAAGTTATTTGAAACATCTGTCTAAAGAAAAAAAAACTACAGCGATTTAAAAATTAAATAACATGAAAAAAAATGATTTAAGTATTTTCTAAGGACGGTAAAAAAAACTAAAATAGCCCCGGTTCTTCAAACCATTTAAAAAACATGCTTGGCTATTGCCCTTTCATTTAAGCTATCAAGCACGACTGTAGCTATCGTATCTTTAAAAATAAGCCACTTAACCCAACTAGAGAGCTAAAATGTTTCACTCTACTTGTGATACTTGTGACGAATGTAATTATGATTTTGTAATAAAACATTGGTTTTTAATACTAAGTTGGCGTTTACCTGACATTTGAAATGTTTTGAAAGGGTTAAGTGCAGTGGACAAAACTGTCACATGCAATTTTCATAAACAAAGTTTCGCGGTGGTGTGAAACAAAAGGGACCGATAGCGGCGGGCGGCGTTTAACAAAGATGACTCAAGCCGTTTTATTATGCTTTATTGCTAAAGATAAACTGATTTGCTACTTGCGTATTTATGCAAAAACTACAAATTTAGTCTAATTACAGCTTCAGTTGCGGTTAGACGTTCATAGTGTTTTTATTCCCTCCGTCATCCAAAATTTACTGTGTCAAGTTGTAGCTGCCGTAGGCGCTCCTTCACGTGTAATTACGATTCCTTCGTTGTAAACATGGAGTTTACGAACGAAGAATACGCCGACATTGTCTACATGTACTGCAGAGCTGACGGTAATGGAGCAATGGCTCGACGGCTATACCAAGAGCGTTTTCCAAACCGGAGGTTGGCTATTGTGAGAGTGTTTTACACCTCATTCCGAAGACTACGTGAAAATGGAATTGCTGGGCAACGTGGAGGGAACCCAGGACGTAATCGCCCTGATTTGGAGGACGATGTTGTACGGGTATTTGCAGAGGATCTGACTACGAGCGTCAGAGTGGTAGCTCGTAATCTTGACATGTCCATATGGAAAGTATGGAGTACCATGCATCGCGAGGGAAAATATCCTTTTCACGGCACCGGAGTTCAAGGACTGGAGGAAGGAGACCCTGCACGTCGAGTAGACTTCTGCCGATTTTTACTCAATGCTGACATCGAAGAGCAACGCTTTTTAAGAAATATTCTTTGGACCGATGAATCCAAATTTTCCCGGGAAGGGATCACGAATTTTCACAACCTTCACCAATGGGCTGATAAAACAATAATCCACATTGGAAAAAGCAAAAGTTCTTCCAAAGAAGGTTTCCCTCAACGTGTGGGCTGGAATAATCAGCAGAGTCCTTATTGGGCCACATTTTTTGCCAGATAATTTAAATGGTGTAAATTATTCGGAATTTCTTCAAAACGATTTGCCCGGGCTGATTGACGAGGACCAGCTGCCCGGTGCTGTGACATTCCAGTACGACGGTTGTCCCGCCCATTACTCCCTGGCTGTAAGGGAACACCTAAATAACTGTTTCCCTGACGGTTGGATCGGCAGAGGCGGACGAATCCCTTGGCCCGCTCGGTCACCCGATTTAACTCCACTTGATTTTTTTGTTTGGGGCCGGGCTAAGGAGCTAGTTTACACAGAAGAGGAAATTAATACCGTAGAAGAGTTGAGAGAGAGGATCCAAGCAGCGTTCGAAACCATGAGGGAAGAAATGACTCTCGGAACAACCACCACGGAAATAAGAAGACGGGCTCGTGCTTGTACTCGAAACGGCGGGTCCCATTTTGAAAACGATCGATGATTGTTTCTTGTTTTTAAATTAAGTGTGGAAATAAATAACTTAACTTTTATGCTTTTGTTTGATTTCGTCGTAAGTAAAAAGAAATACAAATTCCCTCTTATCAGTTCAGGTAGCTTATTTTCAAAGGTAAAACGGCTGAGTCATCTTTGCTAAACGCCGCCCGCCGCTATCGGTCCCTTTTGTTTCACACCACCGCGAACCTTTGTTTATTAAAATTGCATGTGACAATTTTGTCCACTGCACTTAACCCTTTCAAAACATTTCAAATAGAAGAAGTTATTTAATTTTTAAATCGCTGTAAAATTTTTTTCTTTAGACACAGATGTTTCAAATAACTTTTATGGTGTACGATAGACATTGCACAATACAAAAAAATACAAAAAAATGCTACCTACCTTAAAAAAAGTACTATTGTCGATGTAGTCTCACATTTTGGAGATTTCCCAGAAAAATCTTAAAACTTAAATAAAAAAAAAATTAATAACATTTGCCTAACACATATATCGCTTAAAATGTTCTAAATGGCCTAAGCTATCACCTCCTTTCAACTTTGCATCCTGTTACCAACCACCCTGTATATTGTAGGAAACGTCAGAAACTATATGCGTGCGGTCCACTGGTCTGGTGGGAAGAAACGAATAAATTTGGGCCTTATGAAAAAATAAGGCACACAAAGACAATAATTTTCTACGTAAATATATCCCTCAAAACGACACGTTTGGCTTAAGGTGGTTCCTAAAACGGCCTACGAAGCTGGCGGTCCTGGGTTCGAATCCCGGCCAGGCCATTGTGTTTGTTTAATGAGCGCGAATATTTGTTCCTGGGTCTTGCATGTTTTCTATGTAAGTAGGTATTATAATAGGGAATATTCATGAATTTCTATTTTTTTTTATTAAAAATTCATTGATGTAACAAACAGTAGAGAAATCTTTTTTAGAATAGCTGTAAAAATAACCAAGATATAAGCCATCAAACATTTCATTTTATCTCTTTCTAGCAAAACGGTATTTAATATGGAGTTTATATGGCCGGCGTGGACTATGACGTAACAGTAGGTACATGTCGGACCTCTCTGTCAAATCGATGTCTAATTAGTAGTTTAAAATGCCTATATTATACGTATTTCTTGGCTGATTTTAATTGTAGTGTTTTGTTATTTTGTTAAGAAAAACGATAAAAAAAAATCATTCATATACCTTATTCAGCGAGCATTGAGCGAGTTGTAGTAGGATGCGAAGTCCCTGCTGTCCGACCGGACGTGTGCCTGTCGGCGGACAATCTTAGCTCCAATTGATTTAATCCGAAGCCCCCAGGCCTGCAGATTATATAATGGATTCTCGGTAATGCCAGCCGATTGCTTCCAACCATCATGGTGTGTTGCTTACTTAAATAGGTTAGGTATCGATAATTGATACAACGTAAGAATCTTAGGTACCTAATCGCGAAATCTACGGTTAGTTTATACGGTAAATTGTCAGTGTGTGGGTGTTTTTTGTTTGAATGTGATTTCTTTTAATTGTGTGTCTTTGTAGTAATAGGAACATTTCCGTAGTGTGCTGTACGTGTTTACTTTACCCCTTGGTAAAAATGGATGAAAAACTTTATTCTTTAATGATACTACGGCTTTGTTATCTGCATACCTACCTCACTTGGTATAGCCTGCAGAGCTTGCTTACATACGATTATTTATTTATTTAACAAACAAGGTATATAGATACCTACCTTAACACTTTACTATTTTCAAAGCTAATGGTTCAGACAAGCGTTTAATGACGTATGTAGTGTGCAGTTACAGCCCAAAAAGACGGGGTCTGTGCTAGGGCTATTTGTTACGTATTGTGTGACACATTTGTCAGAGAGCGATCGGTGTTTTAGAGAATCAAACACCTATGTGGATAAATTAGACACATTTTAACTTAATTTAGCTAAGCTTATAGCTTTAATCAATATAACTTAACTTTCAATCTTTCATAATATTTTCTTCTGTTTCCGCGATTATTACTCATTTAAATAAAACAACCCGTGACCATGGAAAGCTGAAAAGCTTCCGAAACGTCGGGAACTCAAATGAGATAATATACGCATTATTTAAATTTCATTATTTCATTTGTAACGCGGCAAACCTCCTTGGCACAATACTGGCCAGTAATAAATTGCATCGGGAAAATTTGGGTTCCACGATTGTCTTTTGTTTGTGGGAGTCAAGTCCCGACTCGTTTGACATGAACTTGTGCTGCGCAAATTATGAAAGAACTGAGATTTAAAATATATTACAAATTAATGTGCTGTTACAAAACTCTAAAACTGTAAAAATTGTACAGTATTTCGCAAAGGGCTGCCACTTAGCAGGAACATTTTGTATATAGTTATTTTTCTTCATTTTCGTGTATTGTTCTGTTCAACTCAATCCAAGTCTAATTTCCCATGATTGGAACCACCCATTAAGTGGAGCATTTTTACAGCCCTTTCTTCTTCGCTGAAGTTTTTCACTGGAATGCAGGCTACAGTCGCACCTCGGCCATCCTGGAAAGCTGGAAATGGATAATTGGAAAGGGAACTGAATCTCCACAACCGTCCTACCTTCCTGCTCAGATAAGGCCAGTGATTTCCATTTAGTGCCGCGTACTGACTGAATCGCGTTTAGTTTAAGTTTTATTTGTATATAGTCTATTTTTATTATATGTTTTACATTACCACGTCCTATCTTTTATTCCCGACGACTAGCCGGGCTACACATGACGCTTATAACTATAGGTACCTATGTATTGTATACCTAGATACCTATGTATATGAATATGAGTAGATATTTGTACGCATTAACATAACTGATATTTCTATCTATTTTGTTCTCTGAAGGGACATAAGATTAATAAGTATTTAGTGTATAAAGATTCGCATAAAGACAGAGCAAGGTGACTTTTCGAGATTTTTCTATTTATCGCCAAGATAATAAATTTGTAATAGATTAATAGAATAAATAAATATTAAGGGGGCAATTTTAAACTAAGTAATCGAACTAGTCCCATGCATGGTATCATTTCATTTTCATCATTTCATCATTTATTTTAACCACCTTATAAAAGATATTTGTCGAATCCTCCTTTTAAGTCTACCTAACACTTGTGTATGGTAATAAGCTCACTAACACTTGTGTTATGAGTATGACGACATTTTCGATAGATATAATACATATTAGGTATGTTGGTATATCATAAAATGAACCGCATATTGACTCACTTTGCGATCGTTTGTCGTCCGCTTTTTTTGCACTCAGTAGGCTGCACCGTAGTCTACATCCCTCCAACTTAAGGAAAGCATATTTCGGCTACTTCCATTCTCTCTTAACATATGGCATAGAACTCTGGGCTAACGCTGCAGACTGGAACAGACCGTTTAGACTTCAAAAACGTGCAATACGTATCATATAATATGTGGAGTACCATAGGATCGCCCGTGAGCTGTTCAAGGTAACCAAAATTCTCACTCTGCCGAGCCTGTATATACATGAGGTGGCCAAATACGTGAAAGTAAACTTTGAACAGTTCCCGACGCGTGGTGATGCACACAATTATAACACTAGACGGCGAGGCGAACTGCGTCCACCCTGCACACGTCTTGCTAAGTCGAGAAAGTGTCTTCATACTACTGGACCTACCATATATAACAAAATACCCCATGAGATAAAAAATGCTCCATGTACAAGGTGTTTTTGAATAAACTTAAAACTAAACTAGGAAATGACGCGTTCTACTCCGTCGATGAATTCTTACGCAACCGGGTGTAACTGCGTGCGCTTCTTTAACTGGTTCGCTGCCCCAACAAATAAATCAATAATAATTAGTAACTCTATTGTATTACATAATAATGCGACCCATGTTTAATTTAATGTTTCATGATTTATAAGTTGACGTGTAAAACCATAATATTTTCTTCTGTTTCCGCGATTATTACTCATTGAAATAAAACAATTTAACGGATTATATCGCGTATATGATGCATATATGCGGACATTTCATGTTAAACGAACGGCTGGTGTATCCGAATACCTACATCCCCACCCGCTTTTTTTCTCCTTGAAGCTTCAACACGATATCTATTAAAATACAAAGACCTCACCTAATATTACAGGTAGGTACATTAGTCAATCAGCGGGCCTATGATGGTTGCGTTTGTCACGGGATAAATAAGTAACATAGCTGCCGTCACCTTCTGACACGTGGGTGAGTGCGAGAGTGACAGGCGCGTTATCATATCATTTAACGCGTGATAAACGCGACAATCATAGGCCCGCTGGTATTTTCCAATTCCGGTAATTCTTGAGGGGATAGCACATGCCTTTTCTACTTCACTAAGCAATCCTATAAGTTTACCTACTTATAGCATTGCACTCAAAAGGCAATGGAGCGAGCTATGCTCAGAGTCTCCTTGCGTGATTGAATCAGAAATGAGGAGATCCGCAGACGAACCAAAGTCGTCAACATGGCTCAAAGAATTGCTAAACTTAAGGGCCAGTGGGCGGGGCACGTTGCTCGTAGAACCGATAGCCGCTGGGGCAGAAAGGTCTCGAGTAGCGACAGCATACAGGACGACGCCGCGTGGGAAGGCCGCCAACAAGAAGAAGAGTAGACCAATTTTATTTATTTTTGAGCTAGGATCGTGGAATCCTGTTCTCAAGGGGAGTCATGCCGTTCCACTTGACCGAGCAACGCAATAACCCGCACGCGCGGCGCGCCCGCCCGGGTAATCTACTCACCGATTGAGAGCGTAATTAATTATGATCACTTTATTAAAATGTGGAAATCGGCAGTTTGATGGAGTACACAAATAACTGACAATTACTCATGCATGTTTTAGATTAAAATTATTTGTTTTCGTGGTAAGGACAATACGGTAGGGACTTTATTTTCAAATCAAGGTAAATATATATTAAACTAGAAGGCGCCCGCAACTTCGTTCGTGGAGGAGAAAAAAATCACAACTCTCTTTTTTTCCGCGTAGTAGAAAAAAAAGTATCCTACAACCATCTGGAGATACCCAGCTACCCGTGTAGGTACCAAAAATAGTTGAAATCCGTTAAGCCGATTTAGCGTGATGAACCCACAACGACACATACAAACATTTCATTTTTACAATTGTACAATAGTATAGATAAGGTCAATTGGGACAATTGCATCTCTGGTGGAAATGCGTCTTTTAAATATGACGGTATCCGAACATTTTACAATTGCCCCTAATTTCCCCGCTTATTACTGCAGAGAGAGCGAGGATCGATTGTAAAACTGTTCCGTTTCTAATAAGACGTCATTTAACCCTTAAGCTGCGTCCACATTTGTATCATTTGCCCGATCAGATCTTCGTTCCGTGGCATGATCGCGTGTCGCGATCACGCGTTTGGACGTTGCGCCGATCCGATCCGTGTTGCTACGCGTATCACGCACTTAGATCGGACGAGTGCGGCATGATCGCCGCGCCGGCAGTGAGCGTCCACAAGCAGTACGATACGCAGTCGTGGCATGACTGCGTATCGCACTGCTTGGACGCTACACCACGGTGATCGGATACAAGCAAATGATACAAGTGTTGACGCACCTTTAGACGCAATTCTCCCAGTTGATCTTATCCATAACTAGTCGTTAAAAGTACATTACATTTTCGAGAGAAATATGTGAAGAAAAAATTACAGGTGTCCATAATGCATTTATTGCAAGTAGGTACCTAACTGTCACCGCCGAGCCGCCACTTGTACAGTTACCAGCATTAATATATTTAAATCATAATATAAAATTACAATATTTAATTATATAATTAATATTACAGAAATATTGTCTAAATAGGGTACATGCATGATTTTTTTTATCGCTTTTCTTAACAAAATATGAAATTACCGTAAAAACGATTTCAAAAAGTGAAATTAAAATTAAAATCGGCCAAAGAAATACGCATGATATAGGCATTTTAAACTGCTAATTAGACGGCGATTTGACAGAGAGGTCCGACATGTACTGTTACGTCATAGTCTACGCCGGCCATATAAACTCCATATTAAATTCCGTTTTGCTAGAAAGAGATAGAATGAAATGTTTGATGGCTTATATATCTGGGTTATTTTTATAGTTTTCCAAAAAAATTTTTTGTCTACTGTTTGTTACATGAATGAGCTTTTAATAAAGCAAAAATAAAAAATCATGGATATTCCCTATTATATCGATAATGAAAATAATAGAAACAAAATACCTTAAATAAAATCTAATTCTAAATGTACTGCCAAAAATTGGAACCCTTTGGCAGAGTGCCCATGACATAGGCTTTAATAGGTATCTGCCACAACAAAGCGCATAAATATCTAACACGACTCCATTTCTAGGGCTGTTAGGACGTGTCAGATATTTTCGCTCACTTTGTTATGGCAGATATTGATGCTGGTATAACTGTACCTACATTGCAGGTATCTACGGCTATGTGTAGGTACCTAATTATCGAGATTAAACCAAACAACACCTAAATGCATACCTATTCTTCTCTTTCAGAAAGCGATTAGATACGAACTCAATAAATTACAATAGAAAATCTTACAAACAGCGGCGTAGCATCTGTTAAGGGTCGCGAAAGCTACAAGTTCAATTACGGAGTGTCAACAACTGATCGCGGGCCCCCGCCCCAGGGCCCCCAGGGCTGCGGGGGCCCGGGCTCCGCACGACAAACACGGGGAGCTTCCAACATATGACCAGGTTGTTTGGAATTGTATCTCTTTACAGTTTGATATCATTTTCAATCCCTTTAGTAATGAAATAATGATTTTTATTCTGTATGTGTGTACGCCGCAAGGGCACTTTTACAAGTCTGACTACGGCGTTTCCCAAGAGGAGACCACTGTTGAGAAGAAAGCCGAAACATACTCGACAGTCAGTATTTTTTTCGAAATAACTCATATCTATTACAATATTTGTACTTAGCGTATCCTAAATATCTGTGTTAAGTATAAACTCAATGCGTACCTTTTAAGTTATTCGAGAAAACATATCAAAACTTATAAAAGTAAAATAATAAAAATAATAGAAGATAAAAAATCAAAATATTATTTTCTATTTAAAACAACTTAAGCAAGTACGTTTGATATGCCACCTTATAAGAACCGTGTCCCGGTAAAAGTAAATTATTGGTATCTGTTTTGGGCCATGCATTTTTGTCTGTTAAATAGTCCTCTACCCTATAGGTAATATGCCTTTATACAACCTTCACATTTCAGGCATTGCCTGAACGTAATAATATTTAACTAAAAACGTAACTTTTGACTGTCTTGACTTAAAAGTGAATAGAAACATCCAGAAAGGAAGGTAGGCATACTCGTAAGGTTAAGGTAGATAGTTATATAGGTACAGGGTGTTTGGTAACAGGATGCAAAGCTGAAAGTAGGTGATAGTTTAGGCCATTTAGAACATTTTAAGCCAGACATGTCTTAGACAAATGTTATTCGTTTTTTTAGACAATAGTAGGAGTTTTCTCAGAAAAAATCTTTAAACTAAAATAAAAAGAATTAACATTATAACACTTGTCTAAGACATGTCTGGCTTAAAATGTTTTAAATGGCCTAAACTATCATCTACTTTCGGCTTTGCATCCTGTTACCAAACACTCTGTATAGTATCTACCTTAGAGCATTTAACCTCTAGAGAGTAGAGATCCCATACGAATACATTCGCTTCTGCCAAAGTAATCGCGAAATCTTCGGTTAGTTTATACGGCAAATTGTCAGTGTGTGGGTGGTTTTTTATTTGTAGGTGATTTATTTTAATTGTGTGCGTTTGTAGAAAAAGGACCTCTACGTGTTTACCTCGCTCCCAAATGCATGAAAAATTGCTTCGGTATAATGACACGGCTTGTAATCTCCATTATAGTGCTCTAAATTTGATACAGATTTTAACTTGGTAGGTATTACCTATCTTTATTTATTTCCGACAAAAATGTCTTCACAGACCGAGAGACAGATAGAGAAAAATGTCCTACCTGTTACCATGAGTGACCTGTATGACTTTTTCGGGATACGAATACTTTAAATAAGTTTCTGTCAAAAGAAACATTTTTGTGACAAGCTATTATTGCCGACTGTACTTTTCTTTGAACATCCATCAACTACTCACCGAGACGATTCTGAAGAGCCCAAACTCGGTAGGATTGAGTTATTCTATTACAGAGTTCGTATGACCACCTTCCCGCTCCATCATCAGATCAGCTCGATAGTATCATATTATTGCATTGTCACCAAACTTACATAAGTATACCAAATTTTAGCTCAATTAAGCTTGTAAAAATGCGAAAATTTACCGACGAGCACTCTAGGTATAAATTTGTAATTTGTAGATACGAGTAGGTATCGTATGCCTACGGGAACGATTAGCGCTTTAGATATGTTTTGTTGTAAACTTTAAAAACGAGATATATAACAATGTCAATTCGTGAATTTCCAACGGATGAAATCCAAGTATGACACTTTCATGATCAGTCCTCATAATAAATACCCTGTATACCTAATCAAAATCTCACACAGGTAATAACTACCTATACTTACTTCAAATACTATCTCTATCCTAAATATCTAGCCTAATGCTATAATGATACCTACGTCACTTCCTTGGTATCGGCGCCGCCCGTGCCGGCCGTCGCGCGTGCCGAAACAACCAACTCATTTACCGTCAATAATTCCCAAATCCTCCCATCACGCCATCTAAAACAGTAAAACAATAAATAGCCTGTTCTTCCTCGGAGCAAGACTGGACTTCCTACAGTTAAGTTAAGGACCGACCACACCGCTCTGCTCCAAATACGCTGGCGCAGAGTAAACGCTGCGACGTGACTTATGCGTTACGAATTAGCGTACGCTTCCCACTTCCAACACGAATGCTCAAAATACGCTGACGAAGTGCAAACCCATTGACGTGACTTATGCGTTACTTTTTCTTGTTAATCTGAGAAAAATGCTATGCTGGAGGCGATTAACAATTACTGACGAGATGGACCTATTATTGGCTAAAAAAGAAATCCCTTTAAAATCGTAGTTTTAAAGAAAAACTCAGGGGACGTAACCATAACAACGAGTTACAGATAATAGTTAATTGACCCGCCTAACACATCAAAGCTTAGAAGCTTATAGTCATACTTGTAATGGCCATTTTTTGGCCGGATGCTGCACTTTGTGATGAAAGCAAGCCGCTTTGCACAGTGATATTAGGGACCAAACTGAGTGATTTGACCCGCAGCAGCGGAAGTTTCACCCCTTAGGAACAGAGATGGCGCTACTTCTTTAAAAAATATTTCAAAAAATTCTACAAGCTAAAGTTATAGACCGATTTCAATGTTTAATATCTCAAATGAAAGCTTATTATATATGTTACTTATAAAATATTGAAAAAATGTATACTGTAAACTTCTGGCAAAACACAGCATCTTAATTTTTTTTTTCTTACTTGATTTGTAGGATTTACTTGATTTTTAAAAAAAACTGTATGCAACATGAATGGTTTAATGCATAAAAATATTACTCAGTAATTAACCAGTATTATAAAAAAAACCCGGTACCGATACCTTTCATTCTTCACGAAATATGAAAGTTTAAATGTGAGCACAAATTTCTTTAAAAACTATTTCAAAAAATTCTACAACCTAAACTAATACATCGATTTCAATTTTTAATATCCCAAATGAAAGCTGATATCTATAGAAACATACATTGTTTACAAACGGCTTGCTTTCATCATAACGTGCAGCATTTTGTCCGTAACAAGTATGACTATTAACGCTGCGTATTATGCGTATAGGTACGCGATGAAGTTTTACACATTTCGTCGCATAAACGCACGGTTAGCGTTTCTTGTACTCCGGTATGGCAGATAAACTTAAATTCGTCGCGCACTAGTCACGACACTTCGTTTACGGTATGCGTGGAACGTATTTTGAGCAGGAGTGTGGGCAATCCTTTAACTGGTATAAAAGTTGATGGGAATGAGTTTTATTGCTATTAGTTCCGCGCAGCGCGCCGCACGCGTTTCTATATTGCTATTGTTTTATCGTGGGAGTGGGAAGGACTCTGTTAGGATAATGATCGCAATCTAAAACAATGGCTTTGGTGTCACGAGTTTTGAGCGCTTTAGATTGTTTCGTGGGGATTTGGTTTTTCTGTTCAATCATTTACAAACGATATGACCGACGCTGAAAAATAAACACTGCATAGATCTCACAAGTACTATACAGGTTTTTTTTTATGTTAGCCTGTAAGTATGTCCCATATTAACAGTCCCGCCTATCCACAATCTGTCAGCAGCGCATATTGACCTACTGCGGCCACATAATGATGAGGGGAGATGAAAGCCTTGAAAAGCTGATCATTGTTGGCAACACGGAGGGCCAACGAGCCCGAGGACGGTCTCCAACCAGATGGAGCGATCCAGTGAAAGGGGCCCGATCCTCAACCAAGTTTTGCTCGGTCGTCAGAGACGCGATGAACAGACACCGGTGGAGGCACATCATAAAAACTAGGTCTAGAGCATCCACATCCACAGTCATGAGGGAGCGACCACAGAGAGAGAGTATGTATGTCCCACTGCTGGGCTAAGGCCTCCCCTCTTTTTCGCCACTCCTCCCGGTGAAATGCATGTTCCTGCCACGCGTCCTGAAATGCGTCCAGGTCATCCCGCCATCTCTTCTTCGGTCTGCCTCTGCTTCGGTAGCCATATCGAGGCGTCCACTCAGTAGATACTTAACTTGGCCCATCGTTATAATAAATCAAATATAATTAAATAAGAGTTATTTCGAAAAAATGTCTGACTGTTGAGTTTGTTTCGGCTTTCTTCTCAACAGAGGTCTCCTCTTGGGAAACGCCGTAGAGTCAGACTTGTAAAAGTGCCCTTGCGGCTTACTTACAGAATAAAGATCGTTATTTCATTATTTCGTTCCTGGTGCATTCGGCAGAGTGTCTGTCTTTAAGTGGGAGTATACAGGTAGTTTAGGAAATATAATTTTAGCCGTCTGTTATTTATTACAACTTTTCTGCATTCTTTAGGTTAACGAACAGAAGTATTGTGGCATTCATCCCGCCCTTGCACGCCTACCCAAATCTAATAAAAACCTCAACAGTTTAATTCCCAATGAATATCATAAGAATTACATCAAAACATATTGTGTCAATCTGCTTTTTACCTCCCCAGCTGTGTTCCGGGAACGCAATCCTTTTTGGGTGGTTTCACATGTTTCGTCCTTGTCTCTCCAATGTGCGATGATAGGGGAGGAACAGAGAGAAGGAAATGCATTGGCGTTGGATGAGTAAGCCGCGGCGTGTTTCGTAACCGCGACGAAGATTAGATCACAATGAGAATTGGTTGCACAATGCTGGTTCCGGTTGGTTAAGGGGAAGAATGAGAGAGTGCAGTTTAGTTTCTACACTTACTTATCCTATTTCCCGACTGCCGACATTACCTGAATACCATATTCTTTAGTCCAATACTTTTGGAGACATTGCGTCATCGATGCAATGATAACAGATGTATGCTGAAAATTGCATCATAAGCCCCAACAAGCAAAGATGTCGTTTAAGTAAGCCTTTATACGACATTTTGGTCACATAATTGTTTTATAGTGGTTATTAACTTAACTATTTGTCGTATAGACGTAATTCATCTGCCGATTAAGTCGTCTGACTAAAAAGTCCAATTACATCGTCCAATAAACGTTTTTGTAACCAAATTATACGACGATCACATAATTGTTTTTATTATAACGTTTACTTAGCATAGGTCTAAGTTATAAAAACGTTTCAGTCGTTAAAAGGTTAAAAAAAAAACAATTTTGTCATAATAAGGACATTATTAAATCAACTAAACAACTTATTGACCTATAAACATTTAAAAAATAACTTTATACGATGGTTTTATTATGGTTTTATGGATGACTTCAATATGACACTAAGTTATTAGTGCATCGCTTACCTACCTTTTATTCAACACATGGTTTATAAATGAAAAACAAAAACTTTATTAAAACTAACAGTATTGATGAACCTGTTATACTCCTTTTAATCTATTACATGGATTTTTCTAGTTTTTACAGAATCCTAATACATATCATGGCGCTTGTTCGCAGTCATATAAGAAACGTTTACTGAAGTAAAAGTTGTATAGGTACTGGTCTTAAAACCGGAACCCAACCACTTGTACTGCAATAGCTGATATTAATCATATAAAACATTAACAAGATATTACTATAACTTGTCAAATATTGTAATATCCTTGGAGGGCGACACTAAATTACTAAGTATCGTCATATACAATACCAATAAAGTGGCATTCCCATAGATCTAAACGATATCCATCATTTGCCAACTACTCCATAAAGGTTCAATATTATTCTTAATAATAAACCATCAAACTTAAGTTGACTATTTATTTCTCCAACTATGCTACAACACACAAAAACAGACAAGAAACAACGTATATCGAGGAATAATTAGAAAGTGTTGTATAAATACAATCTCAAAACACTTTTGCGATTTCATAGACATGTAATCAGTGTGTAAAGGTTACGACAAACTTTTTATACTACATAATCGTCACTTTTAAAACCTTTATACGACTTATAGTCGCGTAAAAGATTTTCCTCTACTCTTTATGCAACGTTTTGGTCTATCTTTAACCATAATGTTACCCTTATTTAACTATTTTTGCTGACATGTAAACCTTTATTTAACGATTACGCAACCGTAGGTCTTATAAATTGCGCCATTTTCGCCTTTTATAACCGGTTTCCATATGTTTATACGACCAACCTAATCGTACCAGAAGTTGTATGTAAAACGTTGTCACAACTTTTAAAAGACTTTGTGTTGCTAGATCGGCTTATGATACAATTTTCAGCGTATATCTGATATCGCTTAAATAGACAGCCTTTGTCTCAACCTCATAATATTTAAGCAATAACGATACTGAGCAAAGTAATTGCGTCTTTGAAACAATTCTTTTACATAGCTATAACATTACTTTGCTATAGGATTCTTGATAAATTTAGCGGAACGGATTTTTTTAAATAGCTACAATACAATACAATACAAATACTCTTTATTTCACACCTCAGATACACAGAAATACAGAACATGACGGTAACATTCGAATTAGCAGAGGTAAACAACAGGCGGTCTTATCGCTAAATACCGATCTCTTCCAGACAACCTTTGGATAGCGGAGTGTTTAAAAGACAACAATTTTATTTTTGGTCCTCCCGTGACCATGGAAAGCTGGAAAGCTTCCGAAACGTCGGGAACTAAAATGAGATAATATACGCGATATAATCCGTTAAATTGTTTTATTTCAACAACAATTTTAGTTGAGTAGGTGGCGAGAAGCAGTTATGAAGCAAAACAAAAAACTCATATAGACACATGTATACGCAATAAACATACACACATAAGATTGCGTAAATAAACATACATAAATACTTATACATAATAAATAAATCATATGCAAAGTAAATAAATAATTAACCATAACAAGTAAAGTTGAGAAAGTGATTTCAATAGCAGTGTGTTAAGGGAGAGACTGGTAATGTTTTTTAAGGTGTGACTTAAATGTTGCAAGGGACTGGGTACGCTTCAAGTCATGGGGTAGAGAGTTCCACAGTAGAGTTGCCTGGAATGTGAAAGAACTATTGAAAAATTTGGAGGATGAAGAGGGGAAAGCAAGAAGCAAATTTTGAGTGGACCTAACAGATCGCAAATAACTGAAACGCTCTTTAAGGTAGCGGGGAGTTGCGGGATTAAAAAGTACGCTATAGAGAAGAGACAGGATATGAGAGTTACGACGAGAGCGGATTGGAAGCCAATTAAGCTGAGACCTGAAGATGAGCTGAGGTCATACTTGCGTAACCCAAATATGAACCGAATGCAGATGTTTTGGATGCGCTCAAGCTTACTGAGCTGTTCTTCTCTGAGGTCAAGATAGGAAATATCAGCATAATCCAAAATAGGGAGAAGTAATGTTTGAGAAAGCGCAATTTTAGTGGCGATGGGGAGAAAATTACTAAGTCTTCTAAGAGAGCCTACTGCGGCACACATCTTCCTGCTAACCTCATTAACCTGCGGCACCCAAGATAAAGTGCGAACGAAGATAATACCGAGGTTCTTGACTTGCTGCGAAAAGGGTATAAATACGCCATTAAAGCATATGGGTAGGACATTATCGTAGTCAACCCTGGAGATCAGCTTAGAACTGCCAATAATTGTAGCTTGAGTCCTAGCAGGATTGACCTTAAGACCAAACCTACGACTCCAGTTTAGGATGTGCTCCAAATCGTTATTTACTTCACTTATAACAGACGCAAGATCACCGAGTACCCCCTGCGAATAAATTTGAAGATCGTCAGCATGAAGGTGATAATGTGATGAAAGGTTATGCGAAATAGAATTTATAAAAATTTAAAACAGCAAAGGGGACAGCACTCCACCCTGAGGAACTCCGGCCAGCGTGCTGCACCAAGAGGAACAGGAATCATCCTCCTTAATTCGTTGACGACGATCATTTAAGTAACTACGAAACCAGTCAATTTCCGCAGGAGATATGTTGAGAGAACGTAGTATTCCAAGTAATATATCAAAATCAACAGTGTTGAACGCATTGCTAAAATCAAGCAGCGTTAACACCGTTAATTTCCGATTGTCCATGCCTGCCCGAATGTCAACTGTAATCTTAACGAGTGCGGTCGCCGTACTATGACCAGGACGGAAACCAGACTGAAATGGATTCAGAAGATCATTCCTATTTAAATAGTACGTCAACTGTTGCTGTACCAGACGTTCAAGTACTTTAGAAAGAAATGGGAGGATGGAGATTGGACGATAATCAGAAAAGAAGGAGGGGCTACTTTTTTTAGATATTGGAACAATATTTGCATCCTTCCAAAGCGTGGGGAAAACACCAGCGGAGATAGAAGTGTTAAGGATGCCGGAAATTATGGGAACAAGTAGGTCAAGGAGGGGAAGAATCATATTACGACTAACGCAATCAGTACCAAGAGCATTAGAGGTTATGGATAATATGTTCTTCTTAACATCACTGTCAGTAAATTGCACAAAAGATAAAGGAAGCGAGTGTGGAGTGGAAAGTGATGATAGAAATTCAAGAGTATTGAGTTTAGCAGGGCCACTAAATGTAGCAGAAGTGGAGAAATGTTGATTAAGTAGATCGAAATTAACATCATAGGTACAAGAATACTACATAGCTACGTCGCTTTATATAATTTACATTTCAATGAATACCTAAATAAGATCGTCTTTCTTGGCTCAGTGGGTTGCACAAAGGCCTACGAAGCTGGCGGTCCCGGGATCGAATCCCGGCAAGGACAAGTATCAGTGTGATGAGCTCGAATGTTTGTTCCTGGGTCTTGGATGTTTTCTATGTATTTAAGTACTAGGTGTTGCCCGCGACTTCGTCCGCGTAGAGATGCAATTTATAGCTTACAAAGTTTCACCCCCTTTTTCGTCCCTAAAAGGGATGAAATTCGACATAAATTATAGCCTATGTAATTATGTCCTATTCTGATATATAAGGTACATAACTGGAAAGTTAAATAAAAATTCGTCCACTAGTTTTTGAGATTAAGTGGAACGTACCTACATCGTACATACATACTCACGTTTATAATATAGAATAGGATAACAAAGATGTTTATTAATATCAATACAAACAAGAATAATTTACTATACAGAGAAAAACTAAAATCTTAGAACTAAACTATACTAAAATATTTACAAAACGAATAGGAATAGGATTATAATTTATCTATATATTATGTATATCGTCGCCTAGCTAGTACCCATAGTACAAGCTTTGCCTAAGCTAATTCGGGACTAGGTCGATTTGAGTAAGATGTCCGTAATATTTATTATATTGTTTCTTATTAGGTGGAAACGGTGGAGCGTCGCCTTAATTCAACAAAAAAATAATCCGTTGTAAGTTGTAACACCTCTCGTATAAAGCACGCCGCCCACAACAACACTCACTGCCCGATTACGGCAGATTACCGCCAACAGCCTCCGGAACAACAGAACAACACGATACGCGGTCGACGACAGATTAGCTGCCCGGAACAACGACGCGGGCACAATGGCGGCTTCCGGCCACCGCCGGAACATCGAGCACTTTGGATTATGGCTTAATGTGAACTGGTCAAGGAATCTTGCTTTTAAATAGCTGAGGGTTCTGTTACAATCTCTATATTTATTTAGATGCAGGATAGCGAAATCCGCTTGTAAGAGCTAAACGCACCATCGCGCATAAGACGAAAGTCACCTATAGGTACCTTGAAAAGTACCAAACCTGATGCAGTGGCGTGGCGTCCACATAAGCCGATTCCCACCGGGTTGCCCAATGAAAGGCTTATAACCACCTTTTTCTCTAAATATGAGTAAATATGTACGCTTCGGCTTTCCTTGTAATTTTCGTCAAAATGCTGCATGCTTGCGTGAGTTTTTTGGCAGTGGTAAATTAATTTAGGGAATATAAATATCAGTTTAGTAAACATCTTACAATATATTTGTAAAGGATCAAATTTTAGGAGATTATTTACTGCGTTTGGGAGAAATAATGATTTACATACCATAATTATCTTTACTAGGATAATGAGATTTTAATTATTTCCTTGACACTTTAGATTAAAATTCGGTTAAAATGTGACTGGTGGTCATATAACATTTTTGTGTTTACAATTATTAGTTTGGTTTGGAGTCATGTGTTTTAATATAGTAGCAAGATGTTATAATATTATGACATTGGAACAAAAAGGAGTTTACATTTTGGCGCTCATTACCTACCTATTTTGGGTCACCAATGATATATTTGGAGACATTGTCTTTAACTGAATAGTAATATGTTATAATTTTGGCTATAATTTCACATGAAAATGGTATTTTAACTTTTGGTAATCGTTTACTATTGTCGGCAGTAAAAAGCGTTATATTTTTACTCTACCTATTTGGTGATCTTCAAACACAAATTATCAGTTCTGACTACAGAACCCTACAAGTCGGGTCGGTGGCACAAGGATGTAACATTCTGTGTAATTTGGAGGCTGGCTACACATTGTACAATATAACCGTGTCGGTGACTATACAACATACAACGATTGCAAAAAACATAATCAAATAATGGGATGTGCCCGTGGGCGGACGTTCCTTGTGGACTACAAAAAGTTGTAAATTCGTGTTCAATTGGAAAATATTCCCCAAAAAAATTTGGGCAATGATATTAAATCACAACGAGTCATCAAAGGCTCGTTCACGACTTCAAGCCTAGCAATAACTTACGAAGAATGTACACATTTTTTTGTCTGTGTGGAAGGTCGCTGGAGTCCGCTAGAGGCGGGACCGACCGGCCATGGTGGTAGTCTTTGGGGAAGCCTATGTTCAGCAGTGAATAGACACTATCTAGATAAGCACGTTCGTTGGCTTCATCGTCGCTTACCAACAGGGGAGATTAAAGTTAAATGCCTGCCTATCTAACATTAAAAAAAAATTTTTGGGCTTTGTCTGACGTTGATGAAAATTCAAATCAGTACTTAGTTTATATTTCAAATACCTATCGTTGAAACTGTTCGGAAGTAGAGTAGATGTTAGTCAGATTGCGCGCGCTCGGAAACTTGTATCTAACAAGAGGAGCTAATGTGAAAATGGGTTGTTATAGCTATTACATAAAACCCCATCAATGCTGCTCCCAAATGGTGCAGTTGGCAAAGTAATATTTATCAGAACTACAAGAACGGAACGACGGCGGCAGCAGCAGCCTCGTGTAATCGTCACGTGGCTGGACCTCGTAACAGCATATTGTTTCTCTCCGCAAATTAGCGGACTTAAGACCGCAGACGGACTATCAAAAAGTACTTTCAAGTTCCATTTTTTATATTTTTAATGTGTATTTGTTTGTTATGTTATGACTTATAAGTGTGTTTTGTAGGTTTATTAGCACTATGTAGTTTTAAAAGAAAAAAAAACTGGTTTATATTTTCATAGTATCTCTTATATCTCACATTTTCCTCGCTGTGGTGAGGTGTATATAGTTGTGTGTTTCGCACTCGCACGTCATGAATCTATATATTATAATAACCACTCCCATTTTAGATTCCTTCGTTAGCTAGGATTTCAATTCTAACCTTCGCGCCAAATAACAACTTTGCAATCTTGCACAATAAATAACTATATACCTATACCAATAGACTAAGATATATCGCGAAAAAAAGCGAACTGTTAGTTTTTAAACCGCGGGGTGGTGGCATTGGTACTGTACCGAAGGTGTCCCTGTTCGGTCGTGAAGCTTGCGCGAGTGTTCAAAATTAAATGCCTGGGTCATTGGGTCACAGAGGATCAGTCAGATGAAGCGGACATTTAGACGGAACGAAAAGCCCTTGCAGTAAGAGCTATTAATATACTGGCCTGCATTTTTACACGCTGTAGTAAAGAGGTCACATTAACACTTTTTAAAGCATATACTACCTCGTTTTGCACGTGTAGCTTGTGGGTGAGATACACTAAGGGCTCTATAAATGTACTGAGAGTGCAATATAACAACGCCTTAAGGTTGCTGATGGCACTGCCGCGATACTGCAGCGCATCTGGTATGTTCGTGGAGGCGCGCGTTGATCGCTTTCAGGCCCATAATACGTAAACGCATAGCCTCACTGACACGACGCGCGCGGCCGCGCGAACAACATCCTAAGCGTGGTGGCTGGCAGGCTGGACTGTCCTATCCAGGCACAATGGATGAAACTCCATGTGGATAGATGTTTAGGATAGAAACTTATCATTTATTTCGGAAGTGATAATTAAATGCATGCATCCAAATTAGGATAGATGTTTATTGTATTTTACTTAATATTTTTATTAATCTGCTGTTCTAACATCGTTAAGAATATTGTAAACACATAATATTTGTGTTTACAATATTGTTATAGTGTTTGTGTATTAGGTATTGAGGTTGTTTCTCTAGTAAAGCTCTTAAAGCTTAGTTTAAATGTTCATAGTTTTTATATATACTTGCTGTGTGTGCGCGTCGTTATACGCGTTGTCAATTTTATTTATTTTATTTTTATTTTTATTTTATTTATTTGGCACACTAAACAGATAACATTCAAAATAACATATAACAATACATAGAACAGGCTTTGTAGAAAAATGCCATCCAAAACAAGTATGCACAGCATGATTAAAACAATAGTAACATCGTAAAATACCCTAAATTAAAAAATAACTATTATCAACATGGCCACACTGTTAAATATAACATAATAATTATTTTCTGAGCATCTCAGAACAGAATTAATTTGCATTATTGTTACGAGTAATAATCAACAATATTAATAATATTAACAGGTGTTTAACGCGAAAGCACTTCACTCCTGAATCTGCAATTAAGGATTGCATCGGAAATTTAAGCTATTTTGTAGCGCATTTTTTGTGAAATATAGTATATAAAACAGGCTGGTTTTCAGATATGTGTTTCTTGACTATATAACCTATACAGTGATTAACGCGGAAACATGTTTAATGAAAATTTCCTCGATAGAAAAGTTATCCGAAAACGCGTCTTCATTTCCCGTTTTTTGTCTAGTTCGTACAAACGACAGATTAATAAACGGTTAAATTATGTTAAAGTGTCATTTACCTTTTAAGTGATTAACTTAAATGATAACAAAACATAATAATATCTTCGAATTCATGGTACTTTAACATCCGGCGCTAAAAAACCCCAAGCATGTAGTGTATTAGCTTTCTTTTTCTTTGATGCGCGCGAGCAATAAATGCATTCCTTATTACAAATCACGCTTATTGGCTGGCTCCGCGTTTGGGGCGTGATTTACAAATAAACAACAAGGCACGAAGTAGGCCCTTAACTGTTTCATGTGCAATATCTATAGGTGAGTTCCTGTAATTGGCTCTATACTTTTAATTAAGTTTCTATTTGTACTGTATTAGCTGTTGGTTCTCCTACAATAAATAAATAAATAAATATGGAGTCACACACTGAAAAAAATGATTTGGATTTATTTTATTCATTTATATTTCCTGTTAGTTCACCCACCCACGTTAAGCGTTTGACCCAGCCGCGTGTCCCCTCGCGGCGATCGGAACTATTCGGGACACTAATAGCTAGTTAAGTAATAGGCTTATTTGCGGCCTTCTGCACTAAGCTGGACTTACCGCAGTTTGGGTGGAAATCGCGCGTTTCGCTCCGCGTTTAGGTACCTCACGGCGGTATTCCGGGGAAAATATATTAAATTATCTACATAAATTAAATAGTACCTAAGTACAAAAGTTTTTTGCCTGTTTTTTCTTCACGGCAAATCTATTTAACCAATTAATAAATTTGGCATATAGAAAGCTTAAAACCTAGGGAAGGACATATCAGGTTAATTTTCATCCCGGAAAAGTAGGTATACATATAAATATTATTTGCATAGTATTTATAGCTACCTGATCTACTTACTATATCTTACCTATCACGGAAAATGCGATAAGTACTTACCTGTTAAATACGTTTGTTCTACTCGGGTGTAATAGCGAAAAATACGTGGTGTGTCTGTCTGTCTGTTACCTCTTCACGCTTAAACCGCTGAACCGATTGGAATGAAATTTGGTATGGAGATAGTTTGACTCCCGGGGAAGAACATAGGCTACTTTTTATCCCGGAGACATACCTTTATCTGCGATAAACGAATTTAAGCTAGTTAACAATAAAAATAATATCACAATTGTGTGACGTCGAGTAGAGCCGACACCGCGGAATAAGTCGCGCGACACGCCCTCACGAATGTAGACAAGAGACAACAATACTATCAGTATCAGTACCCATGCATTGTTCTGTATCTTAAATGTGTAGAGACGTTACTTACTTACCTACTCCAGCTATTAGAGGTAACGTTTTTCTTTCGATATGAGCCTTTGCAGAGCGGCCTTGCTGATTCGGCTCGTTATTGCACATCGTATATAATAATAATAATAAATATCAGGGACAACCTCACACATATCGACCTAGTCCCAAACTAAGCATAGCTGTACTAAGGGTACTAGGCGACGATGTAAATAATATATAGATAAAATGATAATACTTAAGTACATAGAAAATAACCAAGACCCACCCAACAACCAAAGTATTCCTATAAATAAAAACTATAAGTACTTATTTACTAATAACGTTCCTATAAAGACATTGTCGTAGAGCCATTTACTTATAATAGCATACGATAAGCGGTAATATATTCAAGAGCATTAATGTTTATATTTCAGCCTTATAGTTTGCTACAAGATTGTAGCACAGAACAGTTACAGGATACTTTTACTTACAGTAACATTTCACAAGCGTAGATAGCCTTAAGATCATTTGCTTTTATCTTACAGACTTCTAGTCAGCTTCAAGATCGTCTTTTAAGACAGTTATAGGTTTAAGTCTCCTAAAATAGTTTGCAGTAAGATCAAATAGTCCTGAATAGTATTTGATCTTATAGTAGCATTTTATAAGAGAACAAGATATTATAATATACTAAGCTGAGGTGATTACAAGTCCACATCGCTATTAGTCTTGTCCAATGTTCTTATAACTGAAATTGTACTTGGTAAGAGCCTTATTAGATAAAACAATCATATAAGTTATTAGATCAAACACCTTACTAGTAATCGTTTGGTATTGTCACATTGACGATGTAATTTGTTATCTAGTATATTTGGAACGTCGGGATGAATTTAAGGAATTGTACGCGACATGATCCGTTTAAGTAGTTTTATTGAAATGTGTAACCATGGCGGAGATCAAAACATTATTTTTAACTAAAATTAACTTTCTTATTATATAAATCTTAATATATTTATATATACCTACTACACAGGACGGTTAAAAAAGTCTAGGGGACTAAAGGGAAGATGTTAGACTAATGTCTAATGGATAAAAAACAGCACAAATGCATGTAAAATTACATAATTTCTTGTGGAACTATTTGTAGCCTGTTGAGAGCCTGTAAATCTTAAAAGAGGGTTGAAACGGCCATCACCGAAGCGGGTGTCTCTGTCTGCCTGTCTAGTTCTGTTGTAGAGGTTATGATTGTTGGTATAAGTATGTTTACTTAACCACCGGTCAAGTGCGAGTCGAATTAGCGAAAGGTATCCGAATCACCGCCTCAACGTGAAATATATAGGTACGCTTGTAAGACGTTGACGGACTAACTGCGACAAACAACAAGTATTACCCTCCCTGCCCCGCACCTCTACCAACTTGTGCGACGATGAGCTCAGATGTCGAGGATAAAAACGGTAAAGACTTTAAATACGTGTTTATTCGTTCAGATCAAAATCAGTATTTAATTCTAAAACCCGTTCTAGACCTTCGATTCCGACCTTCCGATCGTATATCCGGATCGGAAGGTGTAGAACGGGCTTAATACATTCATGACATAACAAAACGGAGACAGAAGATATTCCCTTTTCGAATCGGTCATTCAAATACGGATTATCTATTATTTAAATAACGGCCAGTCTCTGAAAAAGGTGTCTAACAGTCTACTCACGAGTCACCTTTACACTACATAGCAATAAAAATGAAATCGCAAATCGCAATCATGTGACGTCGAGGAGAGCCGACACCGCGGAATAAGTCGCGTGACACGTGCCGCCTCCCACGCCCTCGGGCCGATTGTCAACAACAATACTCACCATTGTTCTGTTTTATATGTATGTAGACGTTCTGCTTGCGTCACACGTTGTGATGTGGCTGTGATTATATGTTTATTTCAAACTGGCAAAAAGCGAGTTGGACTCGCGTACCGAGGGTTCCGTACAAAATAGCTATATAGCCCAGAGGCGTTTTTCATCATTAGTCTCTATGGGTGTGCGCAGGGATCAATATTGGGACCTTTGCTGTTCCTTATCTACATAAACGACTTGCCACACCTCGTAAAGACCCACCATGATATAGTTCTGTTTGCATATGATACTTCTCTAATTTTCACAGTCGTACGAAATCAACGATCCTACAATAGCGTAAACAATGCAATTTGTGAAGTAGTAAATTGGTTTAATGTAAATAATTTATTGTTGAATGAGAAAAAGACTAAATGTGTCAAGTTTGTCACGAGTAACGTAAAACACGAGCAAGCAAGCGTTATTGTTAAAGGTGAGGAACTGGAACTAGTTAATAATACAGTCTTTCTCGGTATAACATTAGATTCTAAGCTCCAATGGGGTCCCCATATTGCTAATCTCTCGAATAGACTGAGTTCTGCAGCTTTTGCAGTAAGTAAGATTCGTCAATTAACAGACGTGATAACGGCTCGATTAGTGTATTTCAATTATTTCCACAGTATTATGTCGTACGGCATCCTACTATGGGGCAGTGCTTCCGAGATTAATACTATATTTGTTCTGCAGAAACGGGCTGTTCGTGCGATATATAAAATGAACTATAGAGACTCGCTTAGAGATAAGTTTAAGGACATTAATATAATGACAGTGCATTGTCAATACATTTATGAGAATATTATGTATGTACATAAAAATAATACCCACTTTAAGAGGAACTGTGATATACATAATATTAATACTAGAAATAAGCATAAGCTCGCAGTGCCTGCTACTAGGCTCCATAAAATAAGGAGATCATTAATGGGTAACTGTATGAGGTTTTATAAAAAACTTCCTAGAAGCATAAGTGAGTTGTCTATTGGTAAATTCAAAAATATTTTGAAACTAAAATTAATTTCTAAAGCTTATTATAGCACACAAGACTACATGAATGATAAAGCTGCGTGGGATTAATGTAAATTATAGCGTCATGTAGGTATATGTATAATTATTTTAACGAATAACTATTGAGGTATTATTATTATTTTAATCTTAATTGTTTTATATACTCGGACATTTAGAATTTTATTCTAGACACATTCTAGATTATTTTTTCTTTTTTATTGACAATCCATTTGGGATTTATTGTTTAAATTTAAAATTTCCAGACTTTTCGCGTTGGTTGTGCTAAAAAGAGCTATTCTTTCCCAATTTCCAGTTTGAAGGACAACTGAAAGTACCTGATAGGTTTTCAACTGACGAAAAATTTATGAAAACACATTTTCTAATGAATGTATCTTTTGATTGCATTGATTTCGAAGTTTGATTTTTTCACAACTTCACGCTTGATACCTCCACGCGTTTCTGACAAAAAAGGGCCTTGACTTGAAAGCAGGCGAGGCGGACAGACGGATGGACAACAAAAGTGATCCTATAAGTGTTCCGATTTCCTTTCTAGGTACGGAACTCTAAAAAGGTACGGTAATTACTGAATCGATATTAAACGTAACCGACCATTGTCAAACGGTGTAACGGACTAATCTTCAATCATGCTGAATGAATAGTTTAAGAATTTAAGAAAGAAAAACTAGATTGTCTTCTTTCAATCAAAAAAACTAAAATCAAACTCGGTTCCAATGCCACAGACATAGACAGACACGCAGATATACGTTAAACTTATTATAATACCTACTTCTCTTTTTTTGTCGGGGGTACCTATAAAAAAGGACGAAATCCATAAAATTGCTCCCACAACGTTATGTAATCGTCGTCGTCGTAATATCATCAATAGGACGTATACAAAAAAATACAAATTGTTACATACAGACTGTCTGATATCTACCTCATTAAAGTATACTTTTAGAGTCACTTTGATAGATACTGTTATTTCTAGTTGATACTGACATACATACTTTTTTCTTGTTGCCTCATTGAAATAAATAATTTTGTATAGGTATAACGCCAATCGAAGTGAAATTATCTTGTATTTCAGTTCGTCTCGCCATCGGACGTGAAAGTTAGCGAATATATCAATCAATCTGGCCTTTACGTATGTCGATGAACGCTCGCATCCTTGTTAACTGGTTGAAATGGACTTTCAAGTGTTGTACAACAACGACTTAATTGAAATAAAAATTGTAAACAAGTGAAATGAAATCATAAGTGTAATAAAAACTGAAGCACCCTCGACGTATCGGCCGCGACAGCGCGCCCGCACGGTACCTACTACTATTGATTAAATACACAGTTAATAAATAAACAGTTAATAACAAACAATTAATATGGTAAACAGAGGGCCGCAATAAACGTTATGCTAACCACACTTCACTGCGTCGGGAGTCGGGAAAAATCGGAATAGCGGCAGAGAGTGCATGGCACGGCAGAACCGCCACGGGGGATGATGGTACCTACGATTTTTGTTATTGATTGAAAGGTAATAGAGCGCGTTCTTATCTTACCTATAATTAAAAATTTGTTCAACTGTTTGTAGATCATCAGCTTTTTTCTATTTGTTGGGAATTTCGTAACGTTTAAATCGACTACAAACTATTGTTTTTTGAATGAAACAATTACAGTTTTTATTTGACGATCGATTTAGCTCAACTTAAGGAATGCTGCCTGCGAAGATGACGTGTCCTGGGTTCAAATATACCTAATAAATATCAGTTCCTGATGATTCTTGGATGCTTGTTATGTATACTTATAAGTAAATATATCTGTCAAATACTTACATCGTTATCTAGTACTCATAACACCAGCCTTTTCTTGAGCTTACAGTGGGACTACTTCGATGTGTGTAAAATTATCCCCTAATATTTATTATTATTCATTTATTTTGCAATTCCATATTTTAGCATCAAGTTGATGAACGTACATTTATTCGAATCAAATTAGGCAGAAACATCACGAGCTCCTCTGCCTCCTCGCTCTTAGGCTTCAAGAGCTCGCAGATTTGTTTTATTGTTCCTCCCCTCGGCAAAGCAATATGCTCCTCATAAGGACCCTCTTGCCTCACCTGCGGGGTAATCGCGTCAGGGCGCGGGGCGGGGTAATGCGGACTGACGTTTGCATCTCATATATGGGAGAAACAATGAGTTTGGGACAATACGGCGATTTGTTGTTGTTTGATTCGAAGTAGTTTGGGTTTTCGTATCGTTGGGTTTATTTCAAACAAGTTGGTTTTCCATGATACAAAAAGTTTTGTTGTTAACAAAAAAAAAACAAAATATAAAAAAAACGATTGAGTGATCTTCAAATATTTTCTTCTGGCTTCCGCGATTATCACTAATTTAAATAAAACAATTTAAACGGATTATATCGCCAACCTATACTATTATTAATCTCATTTGAGTTCGCGACGTTTCGGAAGCTCTTCAGCTTTCGTGTTAATCAAATTGTTTTATATAGATCTTCAAATAGTCCGTAGGTATTTATATATTTTATAGGTAGGTAGGTATATATTTTATAAATAATCTTCAATTTAATATTTTCTTCGGTTTCCGCGATTATTACTCATTTAAATAAAACAATTTAACGGATTATATCGCGTATATTATCTCATTTCAGTTCCCGAACGTTTCGGAAGCTTTTCAGCTTTCCATGGTCACGGGTTGACTAAGAAAAGATATATTTTCCTCTGTCAAAGTTGTAATTTGTACAAACTACTCTGCACTTTGAGAAAACAAATAAAGGTGTACATATATGCCAGATAAACCTAATCTGTAAAGACAGTTACGTACACATGTGTCAGAAGGGCCTAATTATTTTATTTTAATAATTTACCAAGCAGCATTTCACAACTGAGGCGTACTGAGGAGAAATACATAGATAAGTTGGTCTTTGGACATACTTTGTACGTAATATGTATGTTGTGTTTTAATCGTTTTGTTGTTTTTTATTCAACAACTTCATATTAACATACTTAATATACTTAGATAATATTTTGTGCAACATCTTCATACCAACATACCTACACAATATAATTTCGCCCAAGGTCAAAATACCTACAAAGAAAATAGTTTGTTGTATAGGTTGCATACGGGGACGCTGCTACTAGAAGAGAAATGTTTCCACATTTCGTTTCCACTGGCAATGAAGTCAATGAAACGTCTGAAAATAAACCAATTCAAACAAGTAAGCACTACCTATTCAAAGCAAGGCAAGCCCTTCAATCACAGGTACCGAATTGGTTCCTTCCGCCCGCAGCCAATCTGTCACGATCACGGCACAAGTGTTGGTCGATGACACGAGCCGCGTGGCGTGGCGGACGGTTGTCGTCCCAGTGCTGCCAACTTAGCACTTTCATATTTCATTGCTATGTTTATCAATTTTTCATTTCATCTAACATCTAACGTATCCATTTGTCAAGCATCTCAAAGGGCTCGTCCACAAATTATGTGAACATATTTTGCCTATTTTTGATTTTGACTCCCTCCTCCCCCTTGGTGATATTTGGTGATTATAACGATTTTTGGGACTAAGTATAAATTAAGTTAGTTAATTAGTGATTTCGTTATTTTTGAGATCCCTGCTGTGTAAAAAAATTACACGTGATATCTTTCCGGACGCAAATCATGATCGTTTGTAATATTTTTCTGATTAGAATTTTAAAACATCTGATGTAGAATTAATGTTCTTTGACCTTCGTACATGGGTGCAGTTTCTAAACGCACTTCTTAAAAAATGTTATATGGGTATCAAATTCTTGTTATTTATGTCTTCTGCTAGGCTACAAATTGTAGATTATTGAAACTATATAAAAAAAAACAATAAACAAAACACGTAGGTAGTTTATGTTGTAATTAAATAATAGTTGCTTGTTATTTTTAACTGCTATTAATTATTTAAATTGAATAACATACCTACTGACTACTAAAAAACTGTTATTGAGCAAAAGGCCGTAAAAATAAAAATAATATCAGTATAATTACTGGTTTTGTAACAAATAATAATTATTTTGTACAATTGCTACACCGTTATTTTTATTAGATAATATGGTTATTCAATGTAGCACAAATGGTACCTAATTTTAGCCCTCAATAACTTCATGAGTTGGCAACACTCTTGTAGCAAATTGGCAGTGTCCAGCGACACGCCGTGGCCGCGACGTGACGCCGTGACGAATGACACGCTGTAACGAGGAGACACGGGGGGCAATACTGGGAAAAGTTGATTCTGACGGGTTTTGTCACTGGATATAAGAGTACTCGCAGAACAGGATGTCGAGGAATGAATTGGAAAATATGCATCAGATGTGTAAAAAACATTTAGGTTAGTTAATTATCAGAGGCGTGGCGTCAGGAAAAATACAAGGGAAGCCGAAGGGTATTCATTTACTCATTGTTTTTACTTGGGCAACCCGGTGGTAATCGTTTTTATATATTTTAGGTATTATTCCTGTTTTATATCGAATCATGAATGGGCCATCAAAGGGACTGAAACATGGCGACGATCGGCGAACTAGCGAAACTAAAACCCTAATTACTGTATCAATTTAGTAAGTAAAGTAATACATTCTGTAAAAATTAGGGGTGTAGGTATACGTTTCAAAAGTTAGGACTTATAGTGATAGACAGACAGAGGCTCAGTAATAGGGTTCCGTTGGGCGGTTACGCCCTTTGCGTACGAAACCCTAAACACAAACTTTTGGCAAATTAATCTCAAAGGGTTAGTGTTAAAAACAAGAGATTATAAAATCTAAAATGTGTTCATTTTCGGAGTTGGAGGATTGGAGATTAAGACAGTTTTAAATCTATCTCCAAAATGTGAAAATGACCACGACGAGCGCGATAATTACACACTCTGTCAGTTTGGTCCCCGCTCGGTATGGCAACTCCATGTCAAAAGGCAGTCGCGGACGTTATCGGGCACTATAATTTCCAACAGCCGGTAAGCCGAAGCCGGCAATTGTCGCGCCTGCGCGGAGCGGCCCACGCTGCGCGCATTGTGCGCTCGCGCCGCCAACCGCCGAGGCTGCGATTGTGCGGGTGCTCAAACTTTGAGACCCTGTTTCGGATTTAAGCGTTAAAGGGCTGGCTCACTTGAGAGGGAATGCCGCATTGGGGCAATATGAAAATAGCCGCATTGGGGCAATATGAAAATAGCCGCCCATTTTTGACATCGCAAAAAAAATTGCCGCCTCTAAAACTTTGCCACCCAGGACACTAGCCCCTAATGGGTCGAATATTATCAAACCAAATGAGGGTTCACTGCTGTCATCAACTTGAGACTTCAAGTCGATTCAAGGTAATCTATAACAGGTTTCGTTCGACTTCAGGCCCAACTTTCCGACAAAACTTTGGACTGAATTGCGTTGCGAAGTCGAGATCTACGGTATATAGGTAGATGTATTGCTAACTAGGCATTTTAGGGCGCTGTGTAGGGTTACCATATCTCAGGATTTGTCCTGAGATTTCAGAATTTTTGGACTTTTTTCAGGATTGCTGCCGGATTTTGTAAATCTCAAGAAATGTCAGGATTTTTTGAATATTCAGCTAAATACAGTACACTTTAAAAATCTTTTTGAATAAAATCTTAAACAAACTTAAAATTAACTTCCTAATAGAGAAAATTCTCAAACTGCAACAAAATCTCAGGATATCTCAATGGAAATTAGGCCTTTTCTTCGGGATTTTGATTTTTTCATCTGGTAACTTTAGCGTTTAGCGCTGTGTGTGGCACACACTCGCTCATAGTCTTAGGGTAGTAAATTACCGTAGATAATAATAATACAGATAAGCCCATTTTCAATTCAACATATTTATATGATACAGACCTAGACAATCCATCCATTGGAATCAAAACAAGGGTAATTTATTCCTATAGGTATAACCTCAATCAGAAGTTTATGCGCTAAAATCTAAACGATAAACGCTTGCATATGTAGGTACTCTTTTCATGTTCAACGTCTTGCATTTCCATGAGACGTGGTGTTTGTGTTTTTATTCGGCAGGACACAGGTGTAGGTACAGCGGGCTACCCAAGTTCTCTTTTGTCTTGAACGAGAAAATTTAAAAGCTCGAGCACCGTCTGTTTCAGTAGTTTTTACAATGCAGTACATAGGTACAGTCAGCGTTCAATAGTGTGTAGCATCCAAAGCGCCAAATATATCGTCACATAACTTTATGCCCATAAGAATAAAGATGTGTTGCAATATTTTTTGCACTTTGGATGCTACGGATTATTTGAAGCTGACTGTACGCTATTGACATCATTTCAGATAAGAGCGGTTTCTGAACAGTGTGAGCAAGGTAGTTAGAAAATTGAATTCATACCAATATTGTCTGCCAAATTAAATCATAATTTCTTTACTACTAGGTATTTTTATTATAATTTACAATACAAGTTTTGAACCGTGTAAAACTACTCGCCTTAGTCGAGTAAAAAATATCCTTAAACCACTACTCCTGCTTCTAAAATGTTCTATTCTCGTCCGGTTATTTAGCTGTGATGTGGACCTAATTATATTTGTAAGACACTCAAATAGAATCAAACATGTGTAGATACTCTGGCTCCCTCTCACCTCTCCAATGGAACTAGCAGGCGCAGCGGCTGAAGCGGCCGAAAAGATGAAGTGCGTTAAATATCGTACTCTCGGCCGCGAATATAATTTCACCCCATTCGGAGTCGAGGCCCTGGGTCCATGGGGCCTTAAAGGCTCACAGGAATAAGAATAAGAATAAGAATAAGAATGCTTTATTTTGTGAAACACAGGCAGGTTAGGTGACTTATAAATTAAATTAAATAGTAGCACTATGTTTTGCCAAAGGGCGTACAAAATGGTTGGAGATGTTTGCAGGCAGCATACATAATATACAAATTAAAATAAACACTTTTTATTCTATGTAATTATCCGTTAGGTATTCTTGAGTTGAATAGTATGCTTTCTTAACTAGAAATGTAAACAATGTTTTTTTAAATAATTGAAGATCATGCAAATTTCGTATATCTTTCGGTAATTTATTAAAAATTATAGGTGCCATTCCAAAAATACTTTTTGCAAGCAGGGCAGTTTTATGCGGTCCGTGGTTAATTTTGTCCTGCATACGAAGACTGTTAAACTTTACAAATTGATTACAATTAGTTTTTACATAAACAGCGGTCTCAAAGATGTAAAGAGACGGAAATGTCAGTACATTTAATTTCACAAAATATGGTCTGCATGATTCTGTAGGGTTAAGACCACAGACCGATCGTATACATTTCTTTTGGCCTTTAAATACTAAATCTCTGTCTGTCGCATTGCCCCAGAATATAACACCGTATCGTAATGTGGACGTAACGTATGCATGATAAGACATTAAAACTGTTGATTGATTAACTATTTTTCTTAAATGATACAGAGCATATGAATATGTATTCAATTTTTTGCATACAATGTCGATTTGATTTTTCCAACTCAATTTATTGTCTAAACTTAATCCTAAAAATTTCGTAATGTCCGTTTCATCAATTATGTGATCCTTATATGCTATATTCAAGTTGGTAACTTTGTCAACTCTTTGTTTCAAATTCATTATGTTGGTTTTCCCTAAATTAATTCGTAGGGTGTTACAATTCAACCATTCAATTAGTAATTCTAGTGATCTATTAATTTTGTCCTCATAGCTACCTAAATCTTCTCCGGTAAATATAACGGTACTGTCATCGGCAAAGAGAACCATAGATTCTTCGATAGCCTGTGGTAAGTCAGTTATATAAATTAAAAAAAGAAGCGGTCCTAAGACGCTTCCCTGTGGGACTCCGAACTTTATCACTCTGGAATCAGAGGAATGGGTGATTTATCTCCTAGTTTTAAGACATACGTGACCTATTTGAGTAATTTGTTTTCGGCCTGTCAGATAAGATTCAAGTAAGCTATGAACATTTCCACGAGCACCGTATTTGTACATTTTGGCTAGTAATATATGGTGGTCAACAAAATCGAAAGCCTTGGTCATATCCATATAGAGGGCGGTTACAGGGATTTTTTTATCCATGTGTATCATAATAATACGAAGGAGATCAAATATTGCCATGTTTATCGACCTGCCTTTGCGGAAACCTTTTTGCTCTCGTGCAAAGAGATTACACGATTCAAAATAACTATTCAAACTATTGTAGATTACTTTTTCAATTATTTTTGAGAATACAGGTAGCAAAGCTATTGGTCTATAATTACTTAAACAAGTTTTATCACCCTTTTTCTAAAGTGGTCGAAGAATAGCTAACTTTAGCCTATCAGGAAAGCAGCCCTGTCCAATGCATAAATTTATTATGTAGCTAAGCGGCAGTGAAACTACATCTACAACTTTTTTTATGATCTTTGTACTAATACCGTCATAGCCAGTGCTATTAGAGTTTTTCAAAGAGTTGATTATTAATCTTACGTCATCTGGAGTTGTTGGTCTCATAAATATAGAATTAGGTGAATTATATGTCATTGTAGAATTATTATTAGGTACATTAAAAGAAACATTACTAGCATTAGAATTATTCATAAATTTATTATTTGAATTATTTGGATCGGGTATGTCAGTGAAGTAATCATTAAATATTTTAGCAATATGTTTGGGATTCTTGATTACACTATTATCATAATTTATCTCCGAAATATTCTCCTTTAGTTGTTTATTTTTTGTAGTTCTATTTATAATATTCCAAGTAGCTTTAGATTTGTTAGGTGCGTTTTTAATGTAATAATCATTCTGAGATTTTTGCGTTAGCACTATGACTTTTTTTAATCGATAAGAGTATTGTTTAAAATGTGATTTTTTGCTATGGGTCGGCTTAAATCGAAGTTTCCACAGTAACTCCCTTTTCCTCTTGCAACATTTACTTATTCCTTTGGTGATCCACTTGGGCTTCTTAAATGCCGGTATTTTAACTTTGACAAAAGGAAAACAAAGATTATAAAATAATTCAAAGCAGTCACTGAAACAATTAAATGCAGCATTAGGATCATTGGCCATCGTTAAAGTTAAGTTATTTCATACAATCTATAAACTTTCGAATATTACTGTTGCTTAGGTCTCTCTTAGAAATATACCAGTGCGAAAGCTGACACGTAGGTTTTATCGGACAATTTAGGATTTGAGCAGTATGATCAGAGATAGCAAGTTCTACTACCGTTGTTTTACCACCTTGTACATTATGTATAATATTATCGATACAGGTATTGCTTTGCGGTCTGGTTGGTACCGATATTCCTAGTTTAAGATTAAAACTAGATATTAAGTTTTCTTTCAGGCTCTTCAAAGACCTGGCAAGAAGGCTCGTGGACTCCACCGGGGATCACAAAGCCTACAAGCTTCCTTGCCCAAAGAATAGGTCCTGTAATTCAGCGAGGAAATGCTGCCATCATCCTCGGCACGATGCCAATGGGGTCAACTTTTTCAAATATATTATAAGATTTTAGTTCTTTAGTTTATGTGTATAGTTTTTAGTAAAGTTAGTCTATTATATTATATATATAGTTAGTATATTTAATGTGATATTTAAGTTTATTTTAAGGTTTGTTGTTTTTAATTTCATTGCGAAAATGTACATAATTTAAATAAATGTATTATATTTTGACATAAATTATATCTGAGAGATGGCAGAAATGCTCACCTTTTAAAGGAAAGTTTATATCAAACTGTTTACCTGGGACTATGACAGCGGTGCTGAGATCGCTGACATCGGTGTTTACAATTGTATAAACCGGAACTATTACTTATTTGATGGTTTACACTTTGAGAACCGCCGCGGTAACTCGAGAGCTCCGCAATCACAATTATCGTGCGCTATTTAGTGAAAATAATAGCGAAATTTTGCCTGTACTCCCTAATAAAAAGTCGTAAGTCCCTTCCGAGTGTACAGATTTACGCCCTTTCTCCCCCTAGGGGTGGGTCTCGCGCTGCGCTTTTGAGCAGGAAGCAAGCTGCGTGCGCGCGCGCCTACTTTGTTTCCTCCACAATGTACTGACTTTAATTACGTCAACCGTTTATTTTATAAATTCGGCATTGTTGGCTTTTTGACGTTCTCACAAGGTGTAGTTTTGGCCTTGCCGTGGTAGCAAAGCTTGGGAAATTAGGGCTCCAGTAGAGTTAATCCACTCATTTACTGGACTGCAGCGTCGAATATCAGACAAGATCGGATCCAGTCTTCGGGTCACGACTAAGGAGTCACATAACCTTAAATTTACAGATCTACCCAAGGTCACGAGCCCCCTGTATATCTGCCCATTGGACGTCACTCCAATATAATTACAAGATTATAAAAAAAAAACACATAATTAATGGACGCCCCCCAAGTGACCTAAGATTTAATTTATATGTACCCAACCAGCAAAAAACGCGCGTAGTGCCACCTCAAAACTAAATTATTTGCTCTTATATTATTGTAGATAAGATAAGATAAGTATTTATTGTCAAAACTGTGTACAAAAGGTCTTACATATATGGTTTAGTGTCAACAGTTTGCCCATTTCGGACGTACAACTAATGATTTACATTAAAAACAATTTTCTACATAAAATATTCATTAAGATTATAGAAACATTTGTAAATTAACCATTATCTTAGTTTCCTTTTGAATTGATGACCATCTTGGGATTTGATGTATAGGTACTGGCAAATGATTATATACTCTTATTCCAGAGGCATAAGTACTTTTTTTAAGTATGTAACTAGTTGGCCGAACGGTACATAAGTCATATTTATATTGTGGCCTCACATTTTCTTTACAGTCCATTTTTTTGTAAAAAGGTCACAACGTCCCCTTGCAAACAAGCAAATTTCTAGTATGTAGATACAGGTTAGCGTTAATATGTTGTTATTTCTGAATACAGGTCTTAAAGAATCTGAATGTTTCAATTTATACACAATTCGTAGGCATCTCTTCTGAAGAATAAATGTCGATTGAACATTTACTGAGTTACCCCAAAATATTACACCATATGTCAGTAGAGGGTAGACATTGCCGTACTACTGATGATATGTAGGACAACAATGATAGTGCATAGCAGTTCTTGGAGAGAGATTTATTCATTTTTTCTATGTGTGACTTCCAATTTAATTTATTCTCTATTGTGACCCCCAAGAAGTTCGTGTTGTTCACTAGTTCTATTTTTTTTTCCACAATTACACTGATATTTTGCTGTCCTTGCTTATGACTAGTAAAATGTACAATTTTGGTCTTATCTATATTAACTTTTAAATTTAAACATGATAAATAACCAGTTCATCACAATTTTTAATGTATTACACAATTCACTTGATATCCGAATCTTTATCTTGAGATACAAATATAGTAGCATCATCCGCAAACATAACGCACAAGTGGTCAGTTATTAAAGGAAACTGATTCAGATATATTAAAAATAGTAACGGTCCTAGTACGCTACCTTGAGGTACTCCTTGTAGATTTTTTCCATATTTGGACTGAACTTTTGAAATTGTTTTTGTAGTTTTATCATAAGTATCTACTACGGTAGCTTGAACTCTATTTGTCAGATAGGTCTGAATTAATTTTGAAGCTATCCCTCGAATCCCAATATGTTCAAGCTGATGTAACAATTTTGTATGTGAAACACAATCAAACGCCTTTGATAGGTCTATAAATAGACCAATAGAAGTTTTGTCCCTGTGTGTAATTAGTCCATATTTCTTTTAAGTCTTTGAAAATAGCTGTTGTTGTATTTTTCCCTTTTTGGAATCCAAATTGACTAGTATTTAATATATTGTTTCTGTTTAGGAACGACATTATGCGTTTTGATATAATTTTTCCAAAGATTTTTGAAAAATTCGGTAACAACGCAATGGGTCTATAATTGTTTGGGTCATGCTTAGGACCTTTTTTATGGAGAGGTTTTATTATCGTCTTTTTTAGGTCATCTGGAAAAATATCACTCTCTAATGTTAAATTAATAATATGTACTAGTGGTTCTATTATGTACTCAATACTGGATTTAATTAAATTCATAGGTGTGTTGTCATGTCCGGTACTTTTTTTACTCCTTAGTCCTTTAATAACACTTCTTACTTCATCCGTATTCATCGGAGCCAAGAAAATGCTACTCACATTTGGTTGGGTCAATAATTTAATGGGCATGTTATTCAGAGTATTACTTAAGTTTAAATTTATAAAAAAGTCATTAAATGTATCAGCAATGTCAAGTGGTTTACTAATTAATATATTGTCTTTTTTTATGTGGTCTATTGTTTCTTTTATCGTATTGACTTGTGATGTATTTTGTTTTATTATCTGCCAGGTAGCTTTGTTTTTATTATTACTCTGGTTTATAAAGTTTATATTTGTATTAAGTTTGACTGTTTCGTTACTGCTTTCATGATTTGGCAGTATTTTTTGTACCTATTTTTTACATTCGGATCGCTTGATTTTATAGACTGTAGATAGAATTTTCTTTTGTGTTTACGCAAAGGTCAAAAATGAGGGTAAAAATATTGATGAAAACCTTGTACGCACTGTTTGAATCTGGTGAGAAATAGACATCTGCAAAACTAATTTAGGATACATATTTTAAGAAAATGTCCATATATGATTCAGGATTTCTACTATAAACGTACCAATACCGTTCTAGGAAGCTCAAATCACTTGAAGTGGAGATTAACTGACACGTATGATCAGACATACCGATATCCAATACCGCCACCGTACAATACTTCCGATTTGTAAATATGTTGTCAATCTTTTTGAGCGTTCGGTTATTCTAGTAGGTTCTGTTACTTTAGGGTGTAGTCCATATGACCTTAAAGTGTTCACTAATATTTCGCTTTTATTCGCTATTATCGTCGTATAAGCCTGAATTTCGCACCATTTATAAGCGTATTTAGTTTAATATTCTTCTATTATCAGTTTAACAGAATGCACTAGTCTAAAAGTTTGCACTTACTCTAATCTTGCTAAAATTAATTTACTTAAGCCGATTTAGGCTAATATCATTTTTACGTAAGTATCCTGTAAGCCTGCTTACATTTATATTGGTCTAACATTACAATTTTGTAAGCCTTAAGAAGCTTAACATGATTTTATCAAACGTATTTGTATTGTAAACACCTGCTTGTAGAAAGTTACAAAGAAAAAAACTACGCGTATTTCTGTCTAAGGTACGGTGTGAATTCATAAAGTAGGTACTTACCCTGTTTTGCGCTTTAAAATTCACGCGCCTCACCAATCTCACCATACCTACATGTTACTTGACATTATTGTTAAAAAAAAAATTGATAATACGCTTGTGGCCTAAAAAAATGTAATAAGTCGGTCAGTTACATTATCAGAAAATATTGGACACGTATTTTTTCTTTTGTCAATTAAACAAAAAAAAAAGATATATATTCATAGCCCGTTAAGCTGCGTCCACACTTGTATCATTTGCTCGTATCCGTGGCGTGGCATGACTGCGTATCGCGCTGCTTGGACGCTCACTATCGGTGCGGCGATCACGCCGCGCTTGTCCGATCTAAGTGTGTAATACGCGTAGCAATATGGATTTCGAGCGATCGAATCGGCGCAACGTCCAAACGCGTGATCGTGACACGCGATCATGTCACGGGACGAAGATCTGATCGGGCAAATGATACAAATGTGGACGCACCTTTAAAGTTCCCCGTGAAGTCACACCGTGCAAAAATGGTCGCATGCCACGTTATGCGCCCCCACACCCAAACTTTGACGCGCTTTATCTTTGTCTTTTTTTGTTAGATTGACAATAAAATGTGGATATTAAGAGTAAATTTTCTTAAGTGCAAATTAGCTTTAGTAAATGCTGTTGGTAGGACTATTACGTATGTGGTTTACGATAACACTATAAAATGTTCTAATAAGCATGCATGTATGAGACTCGATACTATGACTGAGCTCTCTTGAACCCATACCGTCTTGTCGGAGACTAATATACTCGTAGGATCAATGGTATGTCCAAGGCAATTGTAAGAGAACTATAGATCTACTCTCTTATTATGGAACTGTTTCGCTGGTACACATGATTGATTGATTGATTGATTGATTGATATAGGATACTTTTTACTCGACTACGCTGCAGAAAAAATAGGGGTAGTGACTTTCTCCCCCGCTAAAGAAGTTGTAATATAACTTACTTTTTTACCTACTGTACCAAAAATAGTTGAAATCCGTTTAACCGATTAGGCATGATTACCTACTGATGAAGCCTGAATGAAAAAAAAACCATTAAATGACCTCCTAATAGTCCATTACAATCTCTTTCTACAAGGTACCTACACTACCTTCGGATATGTAAATTTTACAACATTGTAATATATTAACTACCTATATTATACTTAAGATATAAGATGGCTATATAGTATATACCTATGACCTTCAACCGAGATGCATTAAATAGGTATATTACGTAAGGTGCGTCCACACTTGTAGTATCATTTGCTCGTATCCGATCACCGTGCCGTAGCATGACTGCGTATCGCGCTGCTTGGACGCTTACTATCGGCGGCGCGCCGATAATGCCGCACTCTTCCGATACAAATGTGTGATACGCGTAGCAAATGGATTTCGAGTGATCGGATCGGCGCAACGTCCAAACGCGTGATCGTGACACGCGATCATGCTTCGCGACGATGATCTGATACGGGCAAATGATACAAATGTGGACGCACCTTTACGTAAGTACCTGTACTATACCTACACCTAACACGGATAAGTACTAAGCGCGAGGGGCTTTCTTATTTGATTTTTTTCACTTTGCAGTTTGAGAAGTTTTAATGCGTTGCATACTCTACATGTATTATAATGTATAAACCTTGTGTCTGTAGAGCGAATTATACTGTTTTTAACCGACTTCCAAAAAAAGGAGGAGGTTCTCAATTCGACGGAATATTTTTTTTTTTTGGTTTTATAGAAGGTACTTTCTAGTTGATCCCATTTAATCTTGGTGAAGATCTGATGATGGAATCCATGAGGAATTGAAGGAACTCCTCAAATATTGTAGGCATACATATAGCGATTGTGGTATTATAAGAAACATAATAAGCATTTGAAATAAAACAATTTAACGGATTATATCGCGTATACGAGTATTATCTCATTTTAGTTCCCGACGTTTCGGAAGCTTTCCAGCTTTCCATGGTCACGGGAGGACTGAGAAAAGATGTATTTTCCTCTGTCAAAGTTACAATTTTGTGCAAACTACCCATTTTTTTGAAAAAAAAAAAAAAAAAAAAAAAAAAAAAAAAAAAAAAAAAACACAAATAAAGGTGTACATACATGCCAGATGGGCCTAAGCTGTAAAGACAGTTACACATGTGCCAGAAGGGCTTAATTATTTTATTCTAATAATTTACCAAGCAGCATTTCACAAATGAGGCGTACTGAGGAGAAAAGAAACGCTGCAAAGAAAAACTCCCAGGCTACCTCATTACTAATTATAATATTTAAAAACAGAGACTATTAAACTACTTTAAACAGATAAGATATTTTACACCGTTCGGAAATTAAGGTTTTGCAGTCCTGTGTCTCGCTTGTTCCTTGATGAGATGTATTACAGGATCCCAAGCAGGTGGTAGTGACAATCCATCTTCTCTATTGAAATTAGGATGCTTTTTAATCTCAATAGCCTCGCGTAGCATCCTGGGAAAATATTTTTTTTCTTTGGCAAGGATAGAAGGTTTATCAAACTTAATTGAGTGGTTTGGTTTGTCAATGACATGTTCACAGACTGCAGACCTATTACACCGACGGTGCTTGACATCTGCTATGTGCTCCTTCACCCGGGTTGATACACTGCGTTTCGTTTGACCAATGTATGAAAGACCACACTCGCAGTCTAGCTTATAAATGCCTGCACTCTGCAAAGGGGTGCTACTCTTCACGGGTCTAAGGTATTGAGACACCTTCTTCAACGGCTTGAAATATGTTTTTATAGAAGCACGCTTCAAGATGTTTCCGATCTTGTCTGTGACCCCTTTCACATATGGTAATACGGCAGGTTTACGCTCGACTGTTGGTTTCTTCATACTGGGATTCTGCTTGGAACGTGGTATCTGGAGCTCGTTGGCTCGAAGCGCACGTTTGACATTCTGCAACTCAGCAGTCAGATGTTGATCGTCGCAGATACCCCTGGCTCTCTGAAACAAAGATTTACCCACTGTAGCAAGTTGACAGGGATGGTGGTGAGATTTGCCATTCAAATACCTATCTGTATGCGTAGGTTTCCTATATACAGTATGACCTATGTCATTGTTAGGACCTCTAATTACTAGCACATCTAAGAATGCAAGTGAATTTTGATTTTCCAACTCCATAGTGAATTTAATTTTACTATGCATGGAGTTCAGATGGTCTAAGAAAGCTGAAACACTAGATCTAGGTAAAATAGTAAAGGTATCATCTACGTATCTTTTAAAGATCCTCGGCTTGACAGGTGCCAATGAAAGCGCTCTCTCCTCGAAGTCTTCCATGAAAATATCGGCGACAACAGGAGACACCGGAGACCCCATTGCCACACCATCAACTTGCCCGTAGAATTCACCATTCCATAGCATATAGCCAGATGTAAGGCAGTGTTGTAATAACTCAGCATATTCTATTGCCATCTGTTGTTCACCCAATCTTCTTTTCACAATTTCGATACATTCTTGAACTGGTAGGCATGTGAAGAGAGACTGGACATCAAAACTGACCATAACTTCATCATCAGTTAGTCTCAAATCCTTAATCTCACTGACAAAATGGTATGAATCCCTTGTGTATGCTTCCGTCTTCCCTCGCAGTAAAGAAAGCACACCTGCTAAGTGCCGAGCTAATCGATAGGTAGGAGCATCGATTTGACTCACTATAGGGCGTAACGGAGCACCAGGTTTATGTATCTTTGGTAACCCGTACAACTTTGGTGGCACCGGGCAAGAAAGTGTAAATTGGTGAAGTGGAACTGATGCAGAAGACCACAGAATGCCATCGGAACTCCTCAATAATAAATGATTTACGGGTGGCGACAAAATATCTTGATTAATTTAGCTAAGCAACATCATAGTCACAAATTTAAATGTTCCTGATGAGATTGGTACCATCGAATTGATTTGATGATGGAGCCGGAAGGTATAGGCACCAGATCTATGTAATAAAATAATGTATCCTAGCCGTGTTTGGGCTTGTTCGAATCGTCACGAGATACACTTTTAAGTAACGATTAACTAAAAAGTGTAAAATAAATAAACTTTTAAACAAAAAATAAAACCGACTCAAAAAAAACTAAAAAGTAAAAAATAACGCCGTAATTCAGTTTCTTCAAATTACTTACAAGTAACCGTTTGTATACTCAATCTATACAGTATATACAATTAATCTTATTTTGGAGTCGGTGCCATCGTGTCACAACTTACTAAAACCGACAATTTTCAATATTTTACACATTCTTTATATGGCACCGACGCCAAAATAAGATTAATTGTATATACTGTATAGATTGAGTATACAAACGGTTACTTGTAAGTAATTTGAAGAAACTGAATTACGGCGTTATTTTTTACTTTTTAGTTTTTTTTGGAGTCGGTTTCATTTTTTGTTTAATAATGACACCAATTTCATGTTATCCCTGTTCTATTTATTGTTTCCCTGTTTTTTTATTTCTTTTATTTTTACTATCCGGTGTTATCCCGGTACTTATTTACTTTTCATCTGTTTACCCTGACGTTGAAGTTAGACTTGGGGAGAAGTTAAAATCAAGTATACATATAATATCTTTAATTATATTCAATATTGCAGTTCGACTATAGCTACTATGTACAACTACATCACAATTCGCACTATTACCAACATTAAAGTAAAATCATTTTAATAGATTGGCATTCTACTTATAGTAATTATAATATTTATTTATTTATTATTCATACATTATACATTATATACATCTCACGTTTACACATCGATTGTTAATTTATAGCACAAGTTCAAAAATTACATCAGGTAAAATTAGTTATTCCAGTACAATCATGTAATTAATTTTACATACAAAAAGAACACACAAACCAGTAAAATTCCAAAAAAGGCAAGGAAATTACGTTGATTTAATTTTATTACATACTTTTTTTATTTATTATTCTTTTTTACATTTCATTTTGATTGAAAGAAAGCTAAATTCATGAAAATTATGTAAAAAACATAATTTTTCGTAAGTTTCCTTGAGTTTTCGGGAGTTTTACAGGTATATGTGTTCTTTTTAACCGACTTCCAAAAAAAGGAGGAGGTTCTCAATTCGACGGAATGTTTACATGTAAAATTACCTACATAATTTTTAACAGTGTCGGTACATTCAGCAAGTATCGCAATACATCTTTATTTCTATGGGCACAAAGACTTGTCGCGATATATTTGCTGCTTTGAATGTTACTATTCGATGCTGACTGTAGGTACTAGGTACAGGAAAACTACCAATTAATTGTGTTACTGTAATACAAGGTGAACTTTCATCAAATTAGGATGAACCAATTTTTTACAATGTATGGTCATTCAAAAACCCTTTCAAGGAATATGTTTATTAAACAGCTTATAATTATCAGATTCGAAAAATATAATTTCTGGGATAAATTAGGTGTTTTTAATTTTGAATTTTGTCCGTGTCAAACCCTAGTACAGGCGTCAGTCAGTTCAGTAGAGACGACACTCGAAATATCTCCTAGGCAATAAAAATATCAAACACATTCAAATGTAAAATGCATGAAATTAGTATCTTAGAGCGTATACGAACGAAAAAAACAAGGTAATTTTTTTGGCTCATCCCAATTGTTCAATCTCAAAGAGCACAAATTTCTGTGCATGTGAAATGTATTGACGCTCAAGTAGCACAGAGGCTGTATTAGAGTTTATACATCCCTTATAACGGTCAAACTGGCTCTATAATGGCCGTAAAATTTATCTCTATACATATTTGCACATTCACACAGGCACGCACATAAATAGTAGGTACACGACGCACATACACAGCACGATGTCTCACACATGTCCTGTTGTGGACCCGCGGAAGATCAGCGTCATGGCACTTATGAGTGCTCTGACATATGCTGAGTGGACTCCATTTTTGTAGACACAAATATGATTGATTATAGCTCCTAGGTTTAGCTTTAAGTCTAGGTTAAGTCTATACATGTCACTTTTCCAATGTACCATTATTGTTGTTTACAAAATAAATGTATCTTCTTCTTCGAAAAGTTCTTATACAGCGTGTGTGCTACCTGGGCGAGCCTTAATGGTTATGTTGGTTTGCGTGGGTTCATCAGAAATCAACTTAGGAAGGTGGATTCGATCCGGCTCGAGACACATTACCGTTTCATTTTGGTTTTAAATAAAATGTGCTAACAGAAACTCCTGCTTTAATAAAATGTCCACTATTATGTATATGACTATCAGTAATTTTCATACATGTTGGCAGGTATGTAGGTGCCAAGAGATTGGTCTAACACTGTTGAATTTTTAACACATAGAATAGAGTGGTAGACCAATTTCTTGGCCGACCGAACCTACTCGTATGCTAACGAAAACGAATCAACGTCGCCACAAAAACATATTATGATTTTAGGAATGTTAGGTATAAAAAATGTTGTGGAAGTGAAAACAAAATCATAGCCACAAAATATAATAAAAGATTATTAGGTTAACATTATGCACTTGATGGTACTGCCTATCGTTTTCAAAAACGTGTTATTCTGAACTGTATATTTTTTGCCTTTTTTGAAAGTTCGCGTACAATATACCATTAGGTACATTAGTATTTTTTTTACAATCTTGATAAATAACGATTTCATGATCATGATGAATAGGGAATATACATGAATTTTAATTTTTGCCTTATTATTAAAAGCTCATTCATGTAACAAACAGTAGACAATTTTTTTTTTCGAATAACTATAAAAATAACCAAGATATAAGCCATCAAACATTTCATTCTATCTCTTTCTAGCAAAACGGAATTTAATATGGAGTTTATATGGCCGGAGTGGACTATGACGTAACAGTACATGTCGGACCTCTCTGTCAAATCGCCGTCTAATTAGCAGTTTAAAATGCCTATATCTTGCGTGTTTCTTGGCCGATTTAAATTTTAATTTCACATTTTGAAATCGTTTTTACGGTATTTTGATATTTAGTTAAGAAAAGCGATAAATAAAATTCATGCATGTACCCTATTACGAGATAGGTATTTCAAAATTGACGAGACACAATGTACAACTTCTGCAAGAACATAGCCTAGTCAATCATACCATAAAATTGTAAGTTAGTAATATTTACACTTTCGTAATTATAATCTTACCAAAATTTTGTCTTAAAATAATGTCGCAACTGTGACTTCAAGTGGTGCCTGTACAATCACCCGTAGTAATATAACTATGACAAAATAGCACTGAATCATATCTAAGCCTATATCAAGAGTCGATAGAGTGAGTAGATTTAGAATTATTTCTGAATTTCCTATATGTATGAATCAGGACGGGACCACAATTCCAAAACACTTTAAAACGTGCCCACAACAGAAATACTATATCCACCTACACAAGGGGGTACGTTAAAAAACCAGTTAATGAAACAACTAGATGAAAGAATCACTGGATAATCCATAAACATTCACTAACAAACTTATTTACACAATCCTTTGCACATTTATCTACTCCAACGTCAAATCCTAATCGTTAGCTTCTCCAAAGTTGTTGAAGTAGCTGGCCCCGGGTCACAATAGCTTGGAGAAGAAGGTGTTAGGTGCCGGTAGACGGGTGGGGTCCAGTAGACGAGGGTACGGCGAGCCAAGGAATGGTCTGAAGGCTGCCCGGCCTTCTTCCACCGGACTGCTAGCCTCCTGGGTCGATTCGTCCTGTGTGTCGAGTGAAGACTCGTTGTTGGTCGAGTTCGCCCCTAAATGCAACTTCCTCGTGTGCTTCTTGAGATCAAAGTTCCTGCAGAAACCTTTCGCGCAAATACTGCAAGTAAACGGTTTCCGTTCATTGTGCGTGTGCATGTGGAACGTGAGATTGTAGATCTGGTGGAACGCCTTGTTGCAGATGCTGCATTTGTATGCCTTTTCACCGCTGTGCGTGAGTCTGTGGTTCTTGTAGTTCCCTTTCTGATGGAACCCTTTCCCGCAGAATTCGCAGACGAAAGGTTTGTAACCGGCGTGGATCCGTGCGTGCGTGTTGAGGGTTGAGGAGCGATTGAAAGCTTTTCCGCATGTGAGACACTTGTGTGGCTTCTCCGATGTGTGAATAATCTTGTGCCTGCATAAAGTCGATGCTTGTCTGAAGCCTTTCCCACAGATCTTACAAACGAACGGTCTCGCGCCGGTATGGACGGGCATGTGCCGCGTTAAATTGTAGTGAGCGTTGAAGACTTTTCCGCAATCTCCACAAGCGAAGCTCTTGTTCTTCGCCGGAGAAGGCGTTGGACCGGTTGTAGACGAGACGGCGTGGTCGGCAGCGGGGGCACGGGGGCTCGGAACTCGCTGCACCGGAGATGTAGGTGGCGGAGGCCGCGGCAGATGTAGCTGGTGGGCGTACGTTAAAGAGACCAGGTCCGGGCCATAGTATAATAGGGGATAATGGGAGACCAGCTGTCGTCTTGCTGCCGGTATGTACTGTTTGAAAGCAGAGTCTAGAAGGTGTGCTCCGTACGATAAGAAGCCGGGTGGCGGCGGGGGGTCAGGAGAGACGGACTTCTTGCGGTCTGGCTCCATGAGGCGGGCGATGGAGAAGTTGAGTACTGGCGCGGCGGGGGTGGTCGGGGTGGTGGGGGTGTCGGGGGATGAGGCGCGGTCGGGGGAGGGCTCGCGGGGGCCCTCGCGCGCCGACGACTGGAACGGCTGCATCTTGAGACGCAGCGTGAAGGATCTGTGGACAAAGAGACACCCGTTATTTGCCTGCATAGTCAATTAACTCGCTGGCAGTCACGAACAATTCGTTTCAGTTTGTAGCTCTTACAGAGTGATCGACGGGTTACTAATGAATAAGCAAGTCCATCTTTTCCAAAACTGTTTTATATTCATAACTCAAATGTTTCATTTCCATTCTTGTTTTTTTGCAAACATTCAAATTTTCGGAACTTGTTTGAAAAACAAACCTGATGTAACTTATTTAGGTTCTAGTTCTACACAAAGATAAAAAAAACTGGAATTAATTTTCGCTTTCGAAGAGATGCGTGAGCTTTCGAAGAAATGAAACAGTTGGGAACTGGGCCAGTTTGCAAAAAAAGTTTGGCGAATAGAACGGATCTCGTGGTCGACACACCAAAAGCTCCACTGTATTGTCAAATCAAAACTTTATTTACATCGACTTTTACTGAATCATGACTAACAACGCCTGGAGCATTCATATAAATAAAAAGCAACCTCTATTCATCTTTTCCAGAATTAATATCTATGAAGTGAGTGTTGCCTGAAATACACACTTATTAGCAGCCAGAGTGAGTACACCTAAATACGTATTTAAAAAGATCACAGCACAAAGACAAATTAACATGTGCACAGTCTGGTCCCACGCTGTGAATCAAACTGAGAAGGTGCCGTAGGTAGTACAAATATTGATCTAGTGTGCAAAAGCTTTTGTGATTGTGACACATCAAGTATTCATTATCATATCTGCACAAATGTGACCATTGCTGGACAAAGGCTTTCCACAAAGGATCACCACATCGACCGATCGTTCGTCGCCCTCACGACACGACAGACATCACGACTTTCGAATTATTATCATCATCACCATCAGCCAAATAGCATCCACTGCTGGACATCTTTAAAAAACGACGACTGTTACCGAGCCGCCCGCATCCACCGGCCTCCAGCAACATTCATCAGGCCATCAGTCCACGTTACCTAGAGAACCGACGGCCGCTGGGGCCGACGAGCTCTTAAATGAGTCTCCGAGTCGCCTTTACAATCCCTAATGTCTTTTGTCCTAACGCAATGTTTTGCAAAAACCTTAAATTCGTCAGGATTTTTAAAAGATCATCGTATAGATTAGGTTAGGTTTGTTTTATAACAATCTTGAAAAATTTACAGTTTCATAAAAAAACGACATTAGGGATTCCGAAGGAGACCCATAGGTACAACTAACTGCAGAGTAAGAGAACGTTAAAAAACAAACCGCTAAAACTCGCGTCTCCCTTTGACTTGTCGATAACTTGAGTTCTCTACCCCTTTGCCCGCCGCGACACAAAGCGTCGAGCGCGAGGGGCGGTATCATCGCTTGTTTTAAGTAAATTGGAAAGCACCTTGGGAGCCCTTCCGAGCCGGATCGTTTGCAAACAGGGGATTGTGGAGGACACGGGTTTGTACTTATTCTGAATTAATACAAAAGTGACAGTTGCTTAATTCTGAGTCGATTATAGCAGATGCTGCATAAAACAGGAAAATAGCTATTCTTTAAATCGTGGATAAAATCGAAAATATTCCCGTATCTACGTACCAAAATCCACTTACCTACGAGAAAACTTCTACGGAAAATGTCATGATCGTTTGTTCCACGTTTGTTCAACAGTAGGTTAGGTAGCTGCCAGGTGCACTATGTAAGTACCTACGTAAACTTTGCAGCAATTAGTGCTGTTGCAAGTTCTCGGCTGTCTAGCAGTAGGTACCTGTTACTACGGAAGTTTTATTGCGAGTGAAACACGACCACGAACGTGAGTGAGCGCACAATACGAGTAATTTTAATTTCAATATTGTAACAACAGATTTATTTTTATGCATTCAATTGATCGTTTCAAAGAGGGATAAAAATACAATATATATAGAAGTAGCTAATACTTAAAATCCAAGGAGTTCACAAAACGAAATTATTTTGATAATTTAGGGAGTTTTATTTAATTTTATTATATCTTATACTAAACCTTTCAAAAATTAATGAATGGTACATAAGGTCGTGAGTAACGTATCGTTGCCGAAGGTAGAGGATTAATTCGTTGTGAATCAGAAGCCGTCTGATGGTCTAACGGATATGACGCTGTTCCGGTATAACAGAGACGCTGGTTCGATTCCGGCTTAGACTGCAGTGGATCGCAATTAATTTTTCTATTCTACTTAGATCTACAAAGATCTAAATAGATAATAAATTGATACAAATCAATATTGTACACAATTTGAGTTTTCATTTAGAAGGGAGGAAGTAAAGGAAAAGAAAGAAGCAAAATAGAGTCTGGCTAATGAAAGATGAGACTGGAATCAACTGCGAAATTTAAAACTGTAGTTCTGCAGCTGTTTATACAAAAAAAAATGCACTACGGATGAAAAAAATACGATAAAAAAAATACACTAACAAAAGAGCGTATCTCCCCGGCACTTACGTCCTTTTGCTGAGAAGTGCAGTTTTTTGGCAATAACTTAAAAACGGTATGTACGATCATGTTGAAAACAATTTTCGTTAGAAGTATTTATTAAGTTTTATATTTGTAAATTTTTTCATATTTTTTGAACACCGTTTAGAAAATAGAGGGGGGGACACAATTTTTGCTACTTTCGGAGCGAATAATTCGGAAAATATTCACTAAATCAATTTTTTTTAAAGAAACCACAAAGTGTTTTTAGAAGACTGACGAAATATATGGCGCACATTGATATTTGCTGATTTATTTTGTCAGTTTCGGTTACCTGTACATGTATGGAGTGCCCCCCTTAAAACGAAACTAGGACTTCAATTAAATAACAGAAAAGTGTTACTGAGGCTTTTATTTTATCCACAGGAAAGAACCTTAATACTCAGTTCAGAAATATGACCGGGTTGTTGTCACTTAAAACACAATGCGCACAATAATTTTAATTTGCAGTCACATCTCAATGGCGCCCTCGACAAACAAAGGCTCGGGAATATGCTCGGGCCGTGCGGCTGCGGCGAGGAGCTTATTGCAAGAGTTAGTGCGTAAGAGTGGTTTTTTGTGCGCGCGTTTGGCCTTTTGTTTTACGCACGATCTGTGATGTCGAGACCGAAGGTATAAATATAAATGTTAGCAGGGGGCTTTCATATTAAAGTCGTACTCGACTAGTAAGTATTCCATAACCAAACTGTCGTTTTCTGTTGTGGAGTGGCGTCAAATTTCCGTTAGTCTGTGTTACAGAACAAGAGAATAAGGTTCCTTATTCTCTTGTTTTGTGGTCTATTTGACGCCACTCCACAACAGAAAACGACAGTTTGGTTATTCTCTTGTTCCGTGGTCTGTATTTTTACCAACTTACGGTCAATTTTACCATGTTCTATATTAATTAGATGTACCATCACTTACTGCCCATTGGTAGACCTTTGTAGTGTGTTACGTAACTCACAGACACATGCATCTTCGTCACTGTCAAGTGAATTCAATACTTACTTCACAATTGATGTGTCCGTAAAATTTATACCTTGCTGTTTTCAAAACTTGACTCCGAGCAGTACTGAAGTGAATTCGGAAAACTGACATTGGCACAAGCTGCGAGCTGCCATTTTTTAATAACTAACTAATCACAATTGATGTATTACTCGAATAAATTTAAAAAATATGCAGTACCATTGCTCAAGCATGGGACAAATTGTCTATCTTATACTTGGGTGCATTACGATTTCATTCAATTCATTCGTTCAACGTTACTTAGTAACTATGCGAGAGATTGTTATCCGTAGACTAGCGTGGTGAAATGGAAATGAAGTTAACCATTGAGTAAATCATTAGATCGTTTATACTGGTTTAGCCACTCTCGTGTAAATTGATTGTTGGTGAAATCGGCCCTCAGTAATAAATCATATTCAAACACATCACTTGTTTTCATTATGCGCCATCCTTACATGGCGAACCTGCCAGTGCTCATATACGGGGGTACTGGCAGGCATCGATATGTGCCAGCCAGTACCTACAAATCAAAAACCTTGAATTAGGACAATAGAAAAAATATGAGACGGACTAAAAACGAAACCTTTGTGAAAAGATGTGTGAAAAACAAGTGTTAGAAAAAAAATTAAGGACATTTCTTTTTCATTTCGTGCAAACGATTTCATTTAGTGGACATTGACATAAAACCTACAGATGGTCACTTTAAAGCTAATAATTGTGTTGCTGTTTGTACCTAATAAGTCATCGTCCATTCATTAGGCAGATGTAATGTAATTGATTTGCGTTGATTTGATTTGGTGGGCAGTGAAAATTTTAATAGAGCCAGAGCAGAGCAGAGATTGCACCTAAGAATCGAATAAAATAATTATGATTACCTTACGACACTGAGTGGTCAACACAGGCAACAGTAAAACGTCTTTACGAAAGGTGTTTGGTACCTCTACTGCCTGCTATTTAATTTTCTTGGGGATTTGTTTTTCATCCATATATATACACTCGTTACACGTTTAATAAAGGCATATCTAATAATTACAGTTGGACACATTATAAAAAAAATTGTGTTATGTTGTGCATTGCTGGTGAGTCAGTTAGTTGGTATATTTGTTTGGTGATTTTTTTAATTGCGCAAGTTTAAATCAATACACAGTATTTACAAACACCTCCAATCAAGCATGCAATTAGTAGTCCAACTTAAAATAACGACCCTCAAACTCGCGCACTTAGTCCAATTTGTTCGAAGTAACGGCAAAGCGATTGTTTTCGCATTTCAAAACAATCCCTCGCCAGGTGTCGCTGTGGGCCCACAATGCGGCATTGTGCGGTGAAGGAGGTGCTCTCCTCCGACCAGGACCTTATTGTGGAGCCCGGGTCTCGGCCCCCGTCATACTGATTAATAAAAATAAAGTGGGCTGACAATATTTGCCGCGCAATTAAAGTGATTGCGGCTTTTGTCATCGCGTGGTCCTTCGAGCCGGATTGTTTGTTTAAATTTTATTGCGTTAGAAAAACAATTGCATTCTCTACTAGCTATCCAAATATCATTTACTAATGTTGACGTAGGGGAAATTATTAACGTCAGCGCAAAATGTGTCACTGAAATAAATAGATTTGATTCATGAAGTCGTTAATGTGATATCCAGCATTCATTCCACTCATTTCGTTCGTTTCCCTCAGGGAATTCCCCATAGACTCAAACTGCTCCATCATATCACAATAATATGATGGAACATAATATCGTTGGATTATGCATATACCTAATAAAAACAATTAAGTTAGGTATACATATTTATTCGTTTCTGTTAATGAAGATGTTTGAACAATTTCCATTTATTTAAATAAAACAATTTCACTTACTAACTTTTAATATTGGTCACGGGTGGACCATGGAAAGCTGGAAAGCATCCGAAACGTCGGGAACTCAAATGAGATTAATATACGCGATACAAAATTTCCATTTACATAACTATTTATGCTAGTAAGTGAGACACACATTTTATACATTCAGTTCAATTCTCGGACCAGTCAATTCTGAATTCAGTTCTGTTGCGTAGGTATGACTTCATACTGTATTGAGAGAGAAGTGAACGAACGATATACTGATATACGAGGGCTGATTGATAAGTGTCCGAAACGGAGAGGAAATATCAAGGAAATCTATCTAAATTAAACTAATTTATTTCTCTACATATGTTCCTACGTTTGTCCATCTAAACATTCTTTTTGAATGTGGGAATAGATGAAAGTCGCAGGGAACCAAATCGTGGGGCAGTAATTCGTAGCGTACCTAATTCTAGACTGTTTGATTTCGCAGCTCTAGCCGTGTAAATCGGCGCACTATCTTGGTGGAACGATATATTCGTTTTAGACAAGTGGGATCGTTTTTGCTTAACAACGTCGCCAAGTTTTAGTAGCAGGTTTCGATAATACAATACAAGCCGTTTATTGCTCTTCCTTTCTCAACATAATCCACAAAAAAAACTACATTCTGGCGTCCCAAAATACAGTCGCCACTTTACCAGCCGACAAGGTTGTCTTTTGGCTTCGGCGCGGATTCGCCATTTCTGGATTCAAAGATTCATAGATTTTATTTGCATAGAATGCTGAATATATGTACAGATGTTTAACAGTAGGTAAGAGTCCAGTGCATTCAGCCGTATGCATGCAGGCGTGCAAACATTTATGAGGAGCGGTTAAATTAAGTACAAATTTTTAAATAAGTTAGTATGTCAGTCAAAATAGCAATATCCAAACACATTAACATTTAAAATAAAATAAAATACAGTTTTAATATTTTTTACAATAATAATAAACATGCATATTTCATCATTCAGTACGATCTTAAGGATTTATCGTCACTATAAAAGCATCTGTCTATAGTAGCCAGGTAGTCAGTCTGTGCTTAAAACTATTTCCGTTAAGGTGCGTCCACATTTGTATCATTTGCCCGTATCAGATAACCGCCGATCCGATCGCTCGAAATCCATGTTGCTACGCGTATCACACACTTTATATCGGACGAGTGCGGCATGATCGGCGCGCCGACAGTGCGCGTCCAAGCAGCGCGATACACAGTCATGCCACGGCACGGTGATCGGATACGAGCAAATGATACAAGTGACGACGCACCTTTAAGTACCTTTATGTCCTCTGATAATTTATTACAAATTACGATGCACACGTTAAATACATTTTTATTATAAATCACTGGTCCACTGCTTGGATTGCTCTTTGGTCTCCGGCGTGTAGTGGTGGATCCAAGTCTTATAGACCGACGAAAAAAATCGTTGGGATTCTAATGCAAACACTCCTCTGAAACGTCCACTCGTCATTCAACAGTCGCGGCACCCACACCTACCACAAAGATCTTTCATCGACAAATGCTGTATATTAAAAACACGCTTCGACGAAATGTTTACAATGTCTGTATTCTCTCTAGTTATAAACGACGGTCACTTAGCACATTTTTTTTATTATATCAACCATTTCCGGAGTAGTCCCCTCTGGTCGTCCACTACGGGGGGCGTCACCGAAGCTTTGTCGCGCGTCCGCGTTTGAAATCTGCTACCCTGTAGGCAGTGCTGAACCAAGGAGAAGAGTCTCCTAATACTCGGTCAAGCTTATTTAAATCTAACTTGCTGTTTTTTCTTTTAAGACGTATAACTTTATAACAGCGTGAACTTCCGTTTTCTCCGTTTTCGGGAAAACGGAAAATCAGACTCACTTTTAAACCTGTATACCTATTATTCTGATTTACGGCTAAAATATGATGATATTGTGCTTATTGAAACCAAGAAAAACGACAGATGACGATTTCGGCAACAATTTACTTATAATTATTGCTTTTTGCTGGTTTCCGATTCTTTTCGGACAGCCTAATAGAGAGTGGTTTTATTTTCATTGAGCGACTGAGCATCTGATATCCATACTAATATTATAAGTAAATGTGAAAGTGTGTCTGTCTGTCTGTTACCTCTTCACGCTTAAACCGCTGAACATTGGAATGAAATTTGATATGGAGATAGTTTGAGTCCAGGGGAAGGACATTGGCTACTTTGTATCCTGGAAAAATACCCTTATCCGCGATAAATGAATTTAAGACGGACGAAGTCGCGGGCAGAAGCTAGTAGAATATAGGTACTTAGATCCAAAACGCAAATTAAGATATACCTATAGTTCATTTGAATCTCTCACTCATGATCTACACATATTTTCACTTTAAAATACTAAAAGTTAATGTAAAAGAGCAGAAAAAGAAATAGAAGTGACGAACCGACGGTAAATAGACGACAGCGGTCACCTTAGCGGTGACAATAGGTACACGAGGATACCATTTTAATTGATTTTATAAGCTAAATACTGTTACAGACTACACATGCCTGCCACTTGCCAGTTAGCAGACAAAATAGACGAATATGAACCTAGGCTAGTCCACGACTGGCCGTGAAACTGAAGGAATTTAATTTACTGGATGGTAGGTTCACTGAAAAAATCGATTGAGTTAAACAAAGAACTTGTTTCCACCAGATCAAGTTCAATGGTTGGAACAACAATTTTAATATGATTCAACATTATCAAAAATATCACAAAAGTTGTATAATGCGATAGGCACAATAACAACTACTTCATTAACAGTTCAATCAAGTTCTTGTACATATTTCATAGAATTTATTGGTAAATAATTTGTGATTGAGTGCAAGAAATTATATCAGTTTTGGTGGAACTCAACATTTTCTTCGTCAATTTGCTGTTAAGATTAAGGTCAACTTAGTAAAATATTTCCTAAATGTTTGATCATTTTAAGTCGTACTGCTGCAATCATGTGTTATGAGTTTGTTTATATTGTGATCGAATCTACAAAGAAATTTCCAATTATGCTAAAAGCCACTTGTTATTTCAGTGTAGGTAAGGAAATGATCAAAAACTTTGGAAAGATTAAATTAAAAACAGAAAGATCTCTTATCACAATTGATTGTTTCTTAAAACTTAGCGATGTGCCATGGCGGGATGAAATTTTATCGAACTTTTCTCTTTTGATTTGTTGATTTCAAGCCTACCCTATCCTATCAATATCGACCTTTCCTATCGATTTTACGCATATGTCTAATCAGTTAATATCCTAATTACCCTCTTTACTCTCTCAAACTCGATAGTATGACGCTACTATCGTCCATCTTCGTCTATCTTCCTCGATCACGCTATTATAAGCTCTTTTTCGACGCCCTAAGACCCTTGATACGACCCAGATAATGCTCATCCCGAGCGCTCTTTAGATAATTCGTAGATTAGGCAGACCTCGCTTTAAACAATAGCTTACATCATGTTTTATACTCTAAGCTAACGTTGCAGAACACAGAATAAGATGACCAGCTTAGTGATATCAAATTACTCTTTGATGCTTCAGCAGGGGACAGACGTTTAAAATAAAAGGAACTCTTTTCTTTCGCTTTAAGATTGATTTTATTTCAAATGAACCTAAGCTGACACTACAGCCGTTGTCGAACATGATTACACTTTATAGTTGGCCTTTAAGGTGAGTTTTTCATTGAAGGTGATTCTAAAGGAGATGTTCCACGGATAACCGGCTATCATACTTAACTAATTGACACGTTAGGGCCGATTATATCTGCGCGCCGGTACTCTGTGATGTATGATGACGATGATACTGTCACTGAATGAGATTGATTGGCAACTATAGAAGCTCACTACATAGCTTCTATGAAATCGATACAATTTTAAAGTGGGTTTAAGGTTGCCGTAGACAAAACGGCAAAAATGGAACCCTTATAGTTCCGTCATGTCCGTCCATCCGTCTGTATGTCACAGGCATTTTACTCAAAAAGTAAAAGATGTATCTATAGATATTGATAAAATTGGGAGTACGTACAGGTGTCTTGTATAAGCCGCGATACTTTGATAGTTAAATAACAAAAAAAATAATCAGCGCCCTATGATGGTCACGTTTATTACGCGATAAACGATATGATAACGCGCCTGTCACTCGCACTCACATACATGTTAGAAGGTGACGGCAGCTATGTCACTTATTTATCGCGTGACAAACGCAACCATCATAGGCCCGCTGGGGGGCACTCCATACCTACATGCAACCGAAACTTTTTCTTTTATCAACAAAAATCAATGTGCACATATTTTATTTAAACATTTTGAGGTTCCTATTTTTTTTGATTTAGTGAATATTTTCGGACATAATGTCTCCGAAAGTATCATAAATTGTGACCCCTTTTCTTTACACTGTAGAAAATTGAGGGAGCTCTATTTTATTTTATTATAACCGTATGTCCAAAAAATATGAAAAAATATTTCAAAGGCAAAACTTTCAACGAAAATTTTATTCAACATGATCGGATCGGATATTACACCGTTTGTGAGTTATTGCCGAAAAACTGCGCTTCTCGGCAAAAGGACGAAAGTGACACGAAAAAGATACGCTTTTTTGCTAGTGCACTTTTTCAGAACGTATTACCGGTACGGAACCCTACACTGAGCATGATCCGCATGCTCTTGGCCAGTTTTCTTCTATAAGCAAGCACGGCGCAAATTGCAAGTGTGTAGTGTTGTGTGTTACCTTACCTACTCCTCATTTACGAACTAGCAACAAATTTGTAAACGATGTTAGTAGGTATATTAGGTATGCATAGTTCGATTCGTTATGTCTTGTTAAAAAAATAACCGTTTCGTTTGGTCCTGCATATATTTCCCAGACTTTTGAACCTGACTGTTCAAGCACATCATTGACGTTATTGCATTATTACAAATCCTTAAACCAAACGAATTACTTACACGTCAACACCAGCTTTGGCAAATAAAATAAACTAATTGTCGGTTGAAGCGCCGCCAGAAGCGAAACGCGCACAATCCAAAAATTTGAATAACAACGCCGTGACATCTGTCAAGGCAAGACGCCTCTCATTAGTGCCCGCGACACCCGCCTAATCCCGCTCGTCCCTTTCCCTCTCATTCTGAGAAGTGCACCCGTCCTGCTCTCAATCCGATAATCCCATGTTGTCGACAGAGGTCATTAGTTGCGACCAGTTTCCCGAGACCCTCGGTGTGGGCGTGCACACAATAGGCAAGAGCTCGTTTCGCGATGGTTTAGGTCTGATTGTTTGGTGTAAGATTGGTTGGGGCGCGGTAATTTGACGGCTATTATTGGGATATGAAAAATGTTTATTGCACGCGTAAGTGGTTTTGCGCTGCTGACGGGATTATTGCTGACGTGGAGAGGAAATAATCGAAGTATTGACAAAAAATTGGAAGAAATATTATAATTTGAATTGCGGAATGATGACAAAGGCAGAAATTTCACGGTTGTGATTTTATTGATTGACAAAAATTATGATAGCAGCCTTTTGCCAAAAATGCTATTGAAAAATTCACGATGAAAAGGGTGGGACTGTAATTATTATGGTTCGATATTTAATGCCATCGGCGATTTTGATCATAGGTACCTATAGGTACTTATTAAGCGGTTAGGGGCTCTGCAAGTAATATAAAAATCGTATTTCGACAAATAATGGCTATTCAAGAGAATTCGGAGTGTTGCCCGCGTTTGTGGCAAATTTCAGAAAGCTGTGTGCATTCATTGAGACGCGGCACTAAACCGTCACAATATTTACTCAGTCAAACTAATTCTTGTCCACACTGGCGTTATTTATATTAGGATTACGTTTATAATCCTTTCATACAAGTGCGCTTGCTTCCGGTATTCTAATTGCGCCAATTCTACTCACGATATCACGCACCGTCTCATAAAATCTATTTGTGGACAATGTGCCATTGCCGCTTCAGTCCACCTATGATCTATGGAATTTGTCTGAATGACACAATCATGAACGCATCGGTGAGTTTACTCCGTTTGACACTTCCGACGGAAACAGCTTTTTTTTTCAAACTTAAAATCGAATAAAAGAGTACTTACGACACTTTCGCTGCCAAAAGGACTTTTCTTTTTTTGTTCACCTGCTATCACTTTCTTTCGGTTCGGGTACATTCAGATTTGGGTTCATTCAATCGCAGACAAGCAACTTAAAATAATAATACTGTAGATATACCTACGTGTCTATATCAAAACATGAAGGTTTTTGGAAAGTCGGAAAATTGCATTTATAAATGAAATTTTTGGTAGGTATACCAGCTAACGTATGAGCTAATTATGTCTCCTAAACTGTTTAATTTCCCAAATGATTAATTTCGCAAATTGTTTAATTTTTAAAACCTTTGTTAAATTATTTCCAAATCTAACATAGTGCGTAAATTAGTAATTTTAAATATGAGTAGGTACTCGTACTATCGGCAAACGATACGGGTTCGCACTTTCTCAACAAAATCGTCTGCAGGCACATTTTTATGTATTCACGCCTTCCTTTATGACAACCAATTAGAAACCAATCTGTAAGTATATAAGATCGGTACCTTTTTTTTGTTTGACCTGACCAGACCCAACATCTGGTGACTTATTATTATAGTTCTAAAAAGAGAAAAGCTACAAATAAACATATTCTATTATGAATTTGAAAAGTTAACTGAAGTATAAAAGTTACATAGTTATGTTTTTTACTTATTTTTTACCTGTACGAGTAACAACAGTGGAACAAATTTAACAAGGTTTCCATATTGCTGTCCACAATAAGACTGAAATTATTTAGTTTGCATTTTGGCTAAGAGTTTCATCTAAGACAGTGCCGCCTTTTAATAATAGGCATCGGATTCAGTTACAGGCCGACAAAGGGCACTGTTTTATATTATTGGTTATAAACAAATATAAGTGGATAAAGGCTCTACATTACTAGTACAGCATTCAATTAACAAAGTTGAATGTTACGGGACAAGACTGACTTGATGATGAATAATATAACTAATGTAACATAACTTAAAATACTCACATTTCACAATATTCACAGCACACAATATAAACACTCATCCGGTGGATAGTGATAGTAAATGCACACACCACATCCAGTGCATCAGTTTTCGTTCATATTAATAAAAGGAGATAATCGCATCCGAATTTGAATGCAAAATGCTAGTTTATGTTGTCAACGTCACGAGCTGTCGGTGTCGGCAAAGTCAAAGGTGCGGTGGTCTAAACAAAAAACCGGTCAAGTGCGAGTCTGACTCGCGCACCGAGGGTTCCGTACAAACTTTCACTTATTCCGACTTAACTTGCCGCTTGAGTTAAGTTTCCCTCTGGTATCTATGGCGTCACACAAATGAGGAGCTCCACAAATGAGGGGCAAACTTAACCAAACCGGGTTATTCAAAAATTATTTTTGGTGAGTAAAAAAAAGTAAGACAGATAGATATATGGTTATAATCTCTCAGATAGATATCGTGTAATATTATATTATATTATATAGTATTATTTTCGCTTGGTAAACTTCGGAGATAATGAGGGGGAATGGTATTTTTTTCCACATTTTCCTTAATAAAACAAAATTTAAACAATAAAAAAAATTCTAATATCAAGCCCTATCATTTTCACCCTACTTGACCTAGTGACCAGAATTTAATTTTTTGCTCTACCTTTTTGGTACGGAACCCTAAAAAGTTCTTAAGTTTGGAACTCGAAACAATGTTACAGTTCCTTCATAACAGGCCATTAATATAAGTAGGTGAATTGTTTACAATTGTTGACCCTCAAAAGACTTAGAGCACCATAGCAATTGCTTGACTGTAGTCGGTGAGATTGAGTTAATTTAGATTTTTTTTATAATAAGATAGTAGTTTACTTACTTTGTAAGAAACAATAGAGTTTAAAATGGTGATATTTTCGGACGTGGACCGAATATTAAGAAAACGTTATTATAGGTTTATGTTAGAGAGTGGACTTATTTGGCCGTGGGACTTAACTCATTTCGTTTTAAGAACCAAGTGCGTAAAATGTGTACTAATTGTTAGGGATTACGGACATTTAGAACATTTCATCGTAGATTTAAGTTTTGGACACAATGTGCCTGTGTTAATTGATCAAATATACTTTTGGTGCAGTGCGTGCGAAACATGCGTGTATGAACATTACTTGCCGGAGAAGTGCGAATTTTGCCACCCGTTAATATAAATTCAGGTAGAGATAATCTAAGTATATAAATATCTGTGTTCAGTTTTATTAAATATAACAGGGGGTAACTAAAAAAGCTAGCTAGCTTTTTCTCGTTTGCCGTTTAGTCATTACTTCGCGGGCTTTGGGGCCTAGGCTCATAAAAGTTTGCTGTTAACAACAAAAACATTTGTTGCAAGCAATTGCAAGGAATTTCGGTCTTGCGAGCGTCACGTTGCCGGTTTTAGGAATGTGGTCACCAGATGTTTGGTGGCACTCCATACATTTTCGAACGGTATTCTTACAGTACAAAAAAGGGGCTTGCAGTGATCTCGGAGTCATTCTGATTTGTACCGTATTGTTAAGATAGTTTAAATTAAAATTAATTCACAAGAGTTGCTGGTCAAAAAATCACTGCCCGTTTCTATTATTTCTGAGTCATTCTAATTAGCACCGTATTGTTAAGAAAGTTTAAATTAAAATTAATTGTCAAGAGTAATTGGTCAAAAAAGCACGGGCCGTTTCTATTGGTGCATGATGTAAATAGCGACCACTGTGAAGTGGATTCGAAAATAATCCTAGAGCTGTGAACCCGTACCGATTGCCGATAGTACCTAACTACTCTGCAATAAAAAATACTATTATGATTATTTCCCTTTATTTATATACAATCTTAGGTGAGATTTAGTACAATAAGCATGTCTTCCATACAAAATGGATCCAGATTGAAAGTCTAGCCTTAGCATTCGTCACCGCTCTCGCCACGCTATAATTGCATTTTCCGCACTTCTCCCGAACAATGACTCGGGCGCATCGTGACGTCACGCGCCCTCGCGGCCCAATTACAGGCGGCAAATATTTGCCCGCGTCGCGATTGACTCCAACCCTTGAGGCGCCGGGGCTGATGGCGTAACGGATTATGCATAATATTTAATTGGATGCGTGTTCTGGTAGAAACGTTTTGAAATGACCTATTACGCTTTCGGTAGACTCAGACTTGTAACAGTGCCTTTGTGGCCTACTTACAGAATATAATTCATTCAATTATTTTAATTACCTAAAGCCCGACCAGGAAATTAAAATACCTGCTCTGGGGGCGTTAAATTACCAATAATTATAGCCACACTAAGTATGATGACGACGCAATCTGTCCTTTTAACACCTAGAATGCTGCGTTCCATTGCCCGTTGACAAACCTTTAATTTGGATTTCTGACTCTCGGTGAGTGACCACGCTTGGGCACCATAGGTTAGGACGGGCAGAATGCACATAGGTATTGACGAGTTTTCGTTTAAGACATAATGGAAGGTTTCCCTTCATTAATTAGTTCCTTCATGGACCAGAGCTCTTCCAGGCATTACAAACTCGTCGTTCGACTTCCTTGTCCTGTCTTTGCTGAAAGAGACTAACTGGCCAAGGTATATATACTCGTCAACATATTGTATACCTAATCTGCCCATCTACCGTTACCCCACGTTTCGCTCTGTTTGTCATCACTTTAGTCTTTGTGCCGTTCATTAAGTCCAACTTGAAGGCTTGCCGAGCTGAGGTCTTGGAGCATGAGTTGGAGTTAGATAAGATAAGATATTTATTGCAATCAAGTTACAGACTAAGTCTAGTTACAAGGACCCTTGTCGGGTGTAGCAAACATTTTTATTAGGTACAAAATTAACTTAAATCTATACATACATCTATGTCTTAGGTATAGTTTTACTTGTTTATGTAAATAAAAACGTCGTAGATATTTCAATCACCCATGAATTCCGTGACAGAGTAATAACATTTATCAAGAAGTACAATTTTCAGTTTGTTTTTAAAGGCCGAGTCTGATTCTATAATTTTTTATATTTACAGGAATTTTATTGAATATTTTTATTGCTCTATAATATGCTGTTCTTATATATTTCCAATTTAGGCTCCGGAAGCTCGAGATTTTGAAGGTATCGGGTATTTTGACTGAAAGTGAAAAGATATAAATTATTTCGGACAAACGTTGCTACTTCTAAAATGTACAGGGAGGGAAGGGTTAATAATTTGAGGTCTTTAAAGTAAGGTTTGCAGCTATGGCGTTGGTGGATATTAGCCAGGATTCATACACGCTTTTTCTGCATAATGAAGAGCTGGTACGCGTCTGTGCTGTGGCCCCACAACAGGAGCCCGTAGCGCAGCCACGAGACCGCCTGTGTGTGGTACGCAGTAAGCGCGCATTCCATGCTTGTGTTGCTCTTCAATATGCTTAGAGCATATACGAATCTTGACAATTTGTTTTTTATACTTTCAAGATGTGTCTTCCAGCTTAGGTGGCTATCTAATTTAAGACCCAAAAGAGTGCAATTTGTTACTTCTTCAATATCTAAATTATTTCACACAATGTTCAGGTTAAGTGGCTGTTCTGTTCTGAAGTTCTGCCGCTGAAGAGGCAAAGAGAACAATATCGTCAGCAAAGCGAAGATTAGATAACTTCGGTTACCAATGTCTATTCCCCTTGCCTCCCACAAAACCGTCAGGCTCTTAAACACCTCCCGAAGAGAAAAACTATATCACAATTTTCATTTCTGGCACACGCAAATATTTTATAAAAAATCTGAATAAAACGCGTCATACCGACAGATACGACAGTCAAACTAGCATTATATCGGCACACGGAACTTATAATTATGTTTGAGACAAAAAAAAAACGAAAATGTTGGAATAATGCGCTGCGCACCATAATTTAGTAGGTACATACTAAGTATATTAAATAATATTGTTCCGTTTCCGTGTAAATTTTTAGTCTGGGATCATTTCGCCAAAGACTTGCTTTCTCGAATTTGTAATAAAAAGGTTGAACGTCCTTCCAAGTGATGGTGTCGTAAACGTAAATCTAAAACCCCCTTAATTTAAAAATACAGTCCACTGCTCGTTAAATAATCAACACAAGTATATTAACTCGTAATTAAGCACAAGATAGTGAAATCGCGTTAAGTACCAATAAGACGGAGTGACGACTTGAAACATTCAACATTGTAAAATTATTATACAGAAATGCGAATGACTTTATACCATTACAACATTAAACAACGGCTTTTGAATTTGACCTGACCGTTTGGCGAACGACGGAAGTCTTTTGTAGCGTGAAAGCTGTGCCGAAGCCGAAACCGAGCCATCGCGGAACAGAGGGCTCTACAGAATCCGCTCCCTGTTAAATTTAGGGGCAGTACGGCAATGAGTGCAATATTTTGGATTCTATTATTGCGAAGACTCAATATTTTACTGAAGCAGATTTGACATGTCAATTATATAAGTGACAAATAACCAAATAAATGTAAGTACCGGTATGGCACAGGTCCCATCGCCGGCGAGAAAGTGAGCAACTATCGACTATTTTCTCGCCCAACTCGCTCAAGAAACGCACAACGACTACTATTTGACGCTGACTGTACGACAATCAAGATGGTTCAGACGTGTTCCTATGTGTTTTGTTAACCGGGATTTGTTTATCGTCTCAACGATGTAGTTTTTACTTATTGTAAGTATGTATATAGCAAAGCATTTTAATTGCCTTATTTGTAAAACTAATACGTCATTTATAAATTGTGGATTATTTGTAACTAATAATACTAGGTACTAGTAGATACTGTTTTAACAGATATAACCCCTAATAAAATTTTATTAGATCCGTCATAGATACAGGGTGTGCGCCCGCTAACATGGAAAATGTCAACACGCGCCCCTTTAAAAGACAACATAATTTAATCGACACCCTTAAAAATGGCTATAATAAAGCAACTTAATAACCCCTTTAGGGCGGGCTAATCGGCCGCCCCCGCCGCGTGTCACCTCGTCTCCCGTGTCCTGTCACCCGTCGCCGTACCCCAGGTGCGGAGGTGACAGGCCGGAGGTAATCAGCTATGCGTGTTTTGTTGTTGTGTAATGGGGATATTGGATCGTTTTAAATCCTTTTAGGTGGGTGTACCTATGAACTGATCTGTGTCGGCAGTATGGAGACACTAGCCCTTCTTTCACTATACCATCTACATATCTAACCTAAAAAATAAGGCCTAAAATGTCACCGATGGAGTGCCATTGATTTGGTACGTAAAGTAGATTAAGTTTCCAAAACTTTTTCATTTCTCAAACTAAGTTGTTGTTTCTGAAACTGTTAACTTTTTAAAATTTTAAAAACAAATCTAAACTTTTTAACCATTAAGCTGAGTGATCTCTCACGGGTCGATTGTCACAGCGGCCATAATGCACTATGAACCGGTGTCGAAAGATCGTGAGAGCTACATCTCCTTAATAGATAAAGCCCTCGCGATCTTTTGACGTCAGTCGATAAACTTTTTTGTTTGTTCAGTTTTCTGTTAAGGCTGTGACAACAACCAACCCGTGAGATACCTTACCCGGTGACCCTACTTATACATCCGTACAGATTGAACAGTCCAAAAAATATTAACGTTTCACCTGTCATATTTATCTGAGCAAGGCTCTCAATAATAGAGTCTGGCTTAGTGAAACATGAGACTGGATAACAACCGCGAAATTTAAAAACGGAGCTGCTGTGTGCCTGTATCATCTAGATATAAACAGAATGCTTTTCTCATTAACTAATAACCTAATAATTAATGACAAAAGCATTAATTTGTATAACTCTAGCTGATAAAGGCACATGACAGCTACATTTTTAAATTTCGCGGTTGATTCCAGTCTCATCTTTTACTAGCCAGACACTATGTAAACATCTTAAAACTAATATAATACCTATACAGGTATGAACGTTTTCCATTTTTAAGGGAAACTAAAATACCTACCTATTCGAGAGCGGAAGAAAGGATGTAAAAATTGTCACATAGGTACAGACTGTACAGACTGTTGAAACTAGAAAATAATTACCTTTGCATGTTTTACTTGTGAAATGGCGAATGGTATATTAGGTGGCGATAGCTCGTTAACTTACGGCGACGTCGGCATTGCCGTGTATTCTGATACGCCAATGGAACTCCTGCGCTGTATACCGTGATTTGATCCAACGACACCTGAATTGCCGTAGGTATATTACGGCAATGCCAGGAACAACACTGGGTAGGTACACAACACAGTATCTTAATACTTACTTACGTTAGGGTAAAGAAACCATTCATTTTTAGCCTTCCCAATGCGCTACTTACAAATTCCCTTAGCTGCTTTTTTTATGCAAAACATATCAGTAACTACACAAACAACCCTTCCAGCTTAGGTGTGAATATCCGGCCGCTTAAGCCTTACGTTTGTCTACGTAAGAAGCAGCCGCCTTCTCGTCTATTTACAATGTCGGCCCTTTAACAACGCGGTAATGCCCGAAAATTACCGACAACATGAGGTTTTTCTCTTTTGAGAATGCAAGGCTGAATGAAGTTAGGGCAACGGTTTTCAAACTTTGTCGTGATGAATGTAACATGATATAACACTTAGTTTTATAGTATCTAGTGTTCTAGTGTTTTATTCTGTGTTGTATTGGGCATACTTTTTGGAAACCATGCAATTATATTATCGTCGTGGCCGTGTGGACCATGAAGAGAGCGTTTTTTAATTTTTTTGCGCTTTGATATTGATTTTATATCTTTCTATGAAACATTTTTTTATGTCATAAGAGATAAACGAGCAGACGGATCGCCTAATGATAAGCGATCACCATTGCCCAATATAAACCTACATGCTACACCGAGGAGTCAGAAGTGCTTTGCCGGCCTTCTCCTCATTTTGTAAAAAAACAACATACCTAATACATTCGGTTTTTCCTTTTGAGTTACGGAACCGTAAATAATGTTTTCAGGTTTTAATTTGACTCGTAAAAACCCACGAACAAAAGATGTTAACGGAGCGAGATACCGCAATTTTTTTTTTTTGCGATAATTGCTAATTCGTACGGGTAGGTACCTGTTACGAAAAATATTATAGTAGGCATTTTAAATAAAACTAGTGTCTAATAATAAATAACAAACCTATTGCTGATATTTCATTTAGGGTGACACGAAAAGTTTGGTCACGAGTAAGTATCCCTATGTTGTTTTTTTATGAAATGAGAAGATTTTGATTATAAAGTAATTAATCAATTACGACTAAATATTTGTGTTGATTCCATTGATTGAGATCATTACAGCGTGTAGTTTAGGTAATCTAATTTTAATCGGAATAGTTTTATTTAAATCCATATACTATTATTATAAATGCGAAAGTGTGCCTGTCTGTCTTCACACTTAAACCGCTGAACCGATTTGGATGAAATTTGGTATGGAGATAGTTTGAGTCTCGGGGAAGGACATAGGCTACTTTTTATCCAGGAAAAGTACCCTTATCCGCGATAAACGAATTTAAGGCGGACGAAGTCGCGGGCAGAAGCTAGTGACTGATAATTACGCAAACCGAAAATAACTTTGAGAAGCTGGGTAAGGTTACTTAGGAAGGGTATTGCCGATGCCGACTTTGTGAAGCTTCGGCTTACCGAAACATTTGCGGAAGGATTAGTGGCATTATCGGAATTATCGGGGCTTGCGGCGGAACTCGGAACTGTGAAGATTTTTGTTTGTTTGTTCGGATTTTATGTGAGAGTATCCTATAGAGTTAGTGTTGGATGTTTGACCGAGTTTTGTTGCTTGGTCTAATTGCGCCTTGTCTATTGTATGCGCGAGCAAGAAAAATCTTTATTGCTGTGTTGTACAGTCAAGGAATTTAATTTATATACCATTTCGTACCTTGTCACAGTCAAAATCAATATGAAAGATGATGATAGAGATTCCATATTAATGTCACTATGACAAGGTAGGTACAAAAAGGTACACAAATTAAATTCCTTGACCATAGGTATGTTTATTTTAACGCAACGTTTGTCAACGTGGCATTACCTAACTTGGCATTAGGTACTATATAGGTACTTAAGTATAAAATATCCACCTAGGTACCTACTTGTACGAGGTAGGTACCTTAATTATCGGTGGGAACGGCGGTATCCTTCTTTCAAGGCGTTTCATTTCGCAAATGTTTCTGTTCCATTTCCCAACGCATAGGTGGCTTAGGTACTTACCTACCTACCTGTACTTTTCTCCGAAATCAATCACTTTTCCTTTTTTTTTTTCGATGTGTAGGTATGTTAGGTTTGTTTTAGAAAAGTTCTGAAAAGTTTACGGTTAAAAAAAAAACTGTCGGCGAACGAAACAGGATAGGTAGGTACCTAATAGATACGCCAATTATAAGCCGTTAGGAAATTAGTAAACCAGCGAAGTGTCTATTTAATAATCGGTTTGATATATACCTACTTACCTAGTAAATATCGGTATACGGACTACTTGAATAATTTTATTCGGACTACTTAGGTACATAATTTTATTTATGGACAATAGATTCATGTTTCGATCCGGTTCACGATTTTTACGACGAAAGAAAAGCAAGGAACATCCTTAGGTAATTTATTTTGTCCATTGTGAACCCTGAACGTACTGCACTAATTTGTCCATTGTGAACCCTGAACGTACTGCACTAATTTGTCCATTGTGAACCCTGAACGTACTGCACTAATTTGTCCATTGTGAACCCTGAACGTACTGCACTAATTTGTCCATTGTGAACCCTGAACGTACTGCACTAATTTGTCCATTGTGAACCCTGAACGTACTGCACTAATTTGTCCATTGTGAACCCTGAACGTACTGCACTAATTTGTCCATTGTGAACCCTGAACGTACTGCACTAATTTGTCCATTGTGAACCCTGAACGTACTGCACTAATTTGTCCATTGTGAACCCTGAACGTACTGCACTAATTTGTCCATTGTGAACCCTGAACGTACTGCACTAATTTGTCCATTGTGAACCCTGAACGTACTGCACTAATTTGTCCATTGTGAACCCTGAACGTACTGCACTAATTTGTCCATTGTGAACCCTGAACGTACTGCACTAATTTGTCCATTGTGAACCCTGAACGTACTGCACTAATTTGTCCATTGTGAACCCTGAACGTACTGCACTAATTTGTCCATTGTGAACCCTGAACGTACTGCACTAATTTGTCCATTGTGAACCCTGAACGTACTGCACTAATTTGTCCATTGTGAACCCTGAACGTACTGCACTAATTTGTCCATTGTGAACCCTGAACGTACTGCACTAATTTGTCCATTGTGAACCCTGAACGTACTGCACTAATTTGTCCATTGTGAACCCTGAACGTACTGCACTAATTTGTCCATTGTGAACCCTGAACGTACTGCACTAATTTGTCCATTGTGAACCCTGAACGTACTGCACTAATTTGTCCATTGTGAACCCTGAACGTACTGCACTAATTTGTCCATTGTGAACCCTGAACGTACTGCACTAATTTGTCCATTGTGAACCCTGAACGTACTGCACTAATTTGTCCATTGTGAACCCTGAACGTACTGCACTAATTTTTACCTGGTTTTCGATGATTTGAAACTTACCTAATTCTTATCAGAGAATGAAGTAAGTATAATAATTCATCTATGTCATAACGATGTAGGTAGGTATAGGTCGAAGTCAACTTATTTAAGTAGGTAGGTAATATAACTACCTAGCCATGCAACACGCGGCGCGTTGTGCTTAGTACCTATACAGATCACCTGGTTATTAGGTAATAAAATTCAATTCATTTACCTACCTACCTATTGGAACTTATTACATCACTGTAACTTAGGTCCTCTAGGTACGTGTTAACTTATTTTCAGTTTTTTGTTACAACTTAAGCTCAATCGGTCCGTTAAAGCTTATCGAAATAGTAACAAAAATGCCACCCACCTTTATCACAATCACACAGTTCATTCACTTCTCATCACTAGCACAGTCTATGGTCTATGGTCACACGAAATGCGCATCACTCGGTCATCGCGCCGAATTCGCGCAAGATGGCGGCGCCGGCCCGAATTGGTGTGACGTCGGAAAGGCGCGCGGCAAGTGGCCGGCGGCAAACACCCCCGCCCCCCTCGCCCCGCGCCCGCCCCTCGGCCATATCCAGCCGCCTCAATAATTCACCAACAGGACCAAACAGCTCGCCCCTCCCTCTCGCGGCTACGCGATCAAAATCACGCCGTCTCGGTCTATTTTGTTGCGCATTTCTGTCGGCATATCTCTCCGCTCGCTCTAGTACGACGGCGCCCTATGCGAGTGTCTCGCTCGCACTCATTAGGCGGGTCCGACGGGTGAATTATGCAGCGTGTTTGGCGAAGATTTTATGAGGTTTGCGCAGCGCGGACAGGGTAGCGCCGGGACAGAGACCGCATAGTCGAGTGCCTTAAGGTTGTAAGGTAAGTAAGATATTTGTAGGAAAAACAAAACTTGATCCGTAATGGTCGCAATGACGACTCGCGCAAATCTAAATAACAATACCATAAAAAGTATTCAGTAGGTACCTATACCAATAGAAATTAGGTAGAGTAGCAACCTCGGCAAGCAATACCTACCTACATAGGTAGGTTTAGGACTTGTCCTAACTAGGATTTTAGGTAACGACAGGGAACCAGCATTACTAACTTCCCTCCCCCATTTAGGATGCTAAATTTAGCCAAGTGTAAGGGCCTGTTTACAGTGTGTTCCTACCATTTGCTCTAAAAAATACAAGTAGGTATACGTAGGGTACCTACAGGCTGGTAAGTAGATACCTACCTATTGTAAAGTATGTAAGTACCTAGATGTATTACGAGTATGATCCTAGCCTAGGCAGTTAGGTAGGTACCTTACCTACTACCTTACCTACCTATTCGAAGTTTGCCAACGTAGAAAAACAAAACGACATTACAAACCGAAGCTTCGAAGCGGGCGTGCCCGACACAGAGTCGGTCTGGCGTCTCGTCAGCATCCTTGAAGTTTCTTGTCCGAGTCTAGACTGGGCTATTGTACCGAACCGATTGGTGGTACCTACTTCATACCCTCTGAAAAATTCTGTTTAGACCAATAGAGTCAAAGAAACAAGAAAAAAAGAAAAGTACCGAACCGACACTTATAAATCCCTTTTAATTCGATCATTACGAATTATTTAATACACTGAAAAAAAAACCTGTTTGAATCATACAAGAAACGTATTTCCACCAGAGCATATCGAGTGCAATGATTGCAGCAACAATTTTAATTTGATAACTGCATCCTTTGCATCATTATCAAAGATCACAAAAGTTGTATACCTATTGCTGTCAAGTTTAAAATGATTGTTTCAAATAAGATGATGCGATAGACACAATAAGTGGATTGCTCTAAGCAAGGTCATTGTAAGTTCAATCAAGTTCGAATTAACTTGGGATTAAAACAAACATCAGTTTTGGTAGAACTCAATGTTTTCTTCGTTTTTTTGCTGTTACAATGCGACCTGGTTAAGGTCAACTAAGTAAAATGTTCAAATGTTTGATCATTTTAAGTCGTGCTACTGCAATCAATGAGTTTGTTCATGTTGTGATTGAATCTATTAAGAGATTTCCAATTAAGCTAAAAAGCCACTTGATAGGCTCATATTAGGTATCTAATTTTTTTTCAGTGCACTCCACTAGAGGTTGAGGGAAGGTTCACTTGGGAAGGCCTTTGTCCAGCAGTGAACTTCTTTAAGCCGATATGACGATGTTGGATGAGGTTGAAGCGGTTCAACCAAACTCGTCCTCGAGCTTATTGCATAAATCGATTTTCTAAGTGGCAGTGTCTGACATTTTCCCAGCGAGATTGCGGTTGCGGTAGAGAAGTCCAACAGCTCTTCAGTTCAGTCAATTAAAAAAAAGTTTTTCGGCGGCGGTACCTAGGTACTTAGATAGACTAGATACCTAGTAAGGCCTAACCCCCTAATGTTTTATAAGATAAGTAAGTAGGTAGGTACCTATATTATCATTGCGTCTGTGAGCGACCAAAAAGGTCTAAGCTCAGCATGTGCTACAGCGGGGAAGCCACAACGATGATTTTCTGTTTTTTGAGAAGTATCTATTGATTGTCAAAGTCCTCCAGTAAAAAAACGAAACTTAATAAATCCGATGCGCGCGGCGCCTCAGCCATGCAAATGCGGCCGTTGTTATTCCTTTGATTATAATAAACGCGGGTTAGCGCAACACCACTCCGCATAAATCTGCTTGCACCGGCACTCAGACTTTTTAGGGTTCCGTAGCCAAGATGGCAAAAAAAGGAACCCTTATAGTTTCGTCATTTCCGTCCGTCCGTCCGTCTGTCGGTCTGTCCGTCGTCCGACCTTCTCTAAAAACTACAAGATGTATAACTATAAATATTTATTCAACAATTAAACTAAGTGGCAGCTTACTTACACCTAGATATACTTCAAATTTTATCAATAGGTAATAAGGTACCTAGGTACCTATTGATGAAATTAATAGTTAAGTATTAAAAAAAAAACCTTATTTCTAGGGGGGGCACTATCACCGAAACTGTTTTTTTTTCATCAAAATGTCAATGTGTGGCACATACCTACCTATTTCGACAGTTCTTTTAAAATCATTATGAGGAATCTAAAAAAAAAATAATTATAGTAGATATTTTCGGAAATAATCGCTCCGAAACTAGGTAGCAATGCTATTTTCAACATGATCAGTGCTACCATGAGTTCGGCACGAGCGAGTATCGAGCGTTCGATGACGGTCTATCTCTTTCGCACTATTAACGCGTGCGAGAGAGGTGCACTGACTCTCGATACGAGATACTCGCTAGCGCCTATCGTAAACTCACCTCATGGTAGACCTGGGCATAGGCACACAGATATAGGTACCTAGGTACCTACCGTTTTTGAGTAATTGCCGAAAAACGGCGCTTCTCAACAAATGCACGTAAGTGCCGTGGAGATATTACTTACGCTCTTTTGCAAATGCACTTTTTCATATCGTATTTTTTTTTCATTTGTAGTGCATTTTTCATACGAACGGCAGTGGAACCCTACACAGAGCATGGTCCGATATACTCTTGGCCGGTTTTTAATATTTACTCTTTTGTTTTGGAGCGGCGCGCGGCGGGGACACGGTCTCGCGGTCAAAGTTTCGTGCTTGCGTTGAACTGTGGAGGGGATCTTCGTAATAACTACCTACCTAGATCAGTACCTATGTTAATTTCACCCGCCGTCCGTAGATAGGGGAGACCGGGGCGGGTATTAACAAAATTGATATTGTCAGATGTAGCTCCAAAACATTCTAACATTTTGATATGATTTTTATAATATTTTCTTCTGTTTCCGCGATTATTACCTACTCATTGAAATAAAACAATTTAACGTATTGTATCGCGTATATTATCTCATTTTAGTTCCCGACGTTTCGGAAGTTTTCCAGCTTTCCATGGTCACGGGAGGACTGAGAAAAGATGTATTTTCCTCTGTCAAAGTTACAATTTGTGCAAACTACCCATTTTTTGAAAAAACACAAATAAAGGTGTATACATGCCAGATGGGCCTAAGCTGTAAAGACAGTTACACATGTGCCAGAAGGGCTTAATTATTATATTCTAATAATTTACATTTCACAAATGAGGCGTACTGAGGAGAAAAGAAACGCTGCAAAGAAAAACTCCTAGGCTACCTCATTACTAATTATAATATTTAAAAAACAGAGACTATTAAACTACTCTTAAACAGATAAGATATTTTACACCGTTTGGAAAGGTTTTGCAGTCCTGTGTCTCGCTTGTTCCTTGATGAGATGTATTACAGGATCCCAAGCTGGTGGTAGTGACAATCCATCTTCTCTATTGAAATTAGGATGCTTTTTAATCTCAATAGCCTCGCGTAGCATCATGGGAAAATATCTTTTTTCTTTGGCAAGGATAGAGATCTTTTTTCTTAGGCGTCGGGAACTAAAATGAGATAATATACGCGATATAATCCGTTAAATTGTTTTATTTCAATGATTTTTATGTTGAATTATGTTCAAACTATTCAATAACCAAATTTGGATTTAATTAGCCAAGAAATCGGCACTTTTTCAGAAAGTGGATTTGTCTCAGACAAGTCAGAAGTTAGTAGGTAGGTAGGTACTTACTTACCCTGCGATCACGGCTATAGAACAAACGGTTCCAAGTTCCAAGGATTTTATTAACAAAAGAGGCAACAATTAACATTTTTGATGTTTCTTTCATTCTTGATGTAAGGTAGGTAGCTACCAATAGTAGTATCTCTTATTATGTATAGTACTTGGGTAGGTACGACTTATAGTAGTAAGTACCTTAAGTTTCTTAGTTAGTAGGGAATGTAGGTATCTAGTCGTCGTATCAGGTATTCAGGCGACAGCGACTAATTACTTCATTTGTTCTTGTTTAGGTTATGAAATGTACTTGGTGCCCACCAAAAATTTACAGGCAGGTACTGTCAGTCTGTCCGTAATTACACCAATAGGTAAATACAAAAGTAGGTTAGGTTCAATAGAGGTGTCAGTAACCTGTTTAAGACATGATTATTTAATCTACTTACTATAAGTACCATTAATTAGGTACCTCCTTACCTACCTATTAACTAAGTACAACTACCTAACAGTAAATATGTTAACCTTAGGTAAGTGTCGAGTCTCAAGAATAACACGGATAACTTTATTGTCAGTTAATATTTTCTTCTGTTTCCGCGATTATTACTCATTGAACTCAAATGAGATAATATACGCGATATATTCCGTTAAATTGATTTGGTTTATTGTCAGTTTTTCATCTGGCGACTGTAAAAACCCGCCATAATTAAGGAAAAAGCCCTCGTCTCCGTTTGAGACGTCGCCGGCTCTCTCCACGTCGCTTAAATTTGCGGACGCGAGGACAAGAATAAAGGCCACTTGTCTACAAAGAGTCAATTCAATTAAGTAAATCCTTTAATAGGCAAATAAGCAGAAACGAGAGCAAAGATCAAAGCTCGCCGCGCCCTCCCCAGCCGAGCCTCGCGACGCGAGTATAGAGATGACGTGCCTTTAGCATATTGATGCTTGGTAATGCGTTTCTAATGATGTCTGGTCTGATCTTTGATTCTCGGGCTTGGTACTTGATGGGAACCCTATTCGTTGACTTTTGATGTTGTGATTTAAATTAAAATCAGTCGTACGCCCTCAATACAGCAAACACTCGATTGGGACAGGTCTAGGTCTCTATATTTATTAGAGATGGGCCGACTATGGATTTGGCCGACTAGCCGTTTAATCGGCGCTGAAGTGGCCGACTAGTCGGCAACGCCGATCATTGATTCTGGCTATGTTCGAGTGCACCGTATAGCAATAAAAATCTAGATGAACAGTGAAATTATTTCATTGTCGTGTTAGACAAACAAAAAACTTGAAGCAAATATTGGTAGTTTATTATCTTTCCAGTAAGTCATAATGTGCCGAATATTCAGTATCATTCACCGACTATATTCGCTGACTATAAATGTGGCCGGATAGTCGGCTTTCCAGACTAGTCGGTACATCTCTACTATCTATATATATATATATATAAAAGGCAAAGACCTGACTGACTGACTGACCCACTTAAATCAACGCCCAACCCAAACCGTTGGCCCTAGAGACCTGAATTTTTGACAAAATGTAGTTTTTATAACGTTAGTATCCACTAAGAAAGGGTTTTTTAAAATTCAACCCCTAAAGGGGTGAAATGGGGGTCCAAAGTTTGTATGGGCAAACAAGATTAGTTAGACTATTTTATTCGAAACTTCGCAGGAGTATTCCTAGAAATAAATGAGTAAACAAATGTTTCAGGTTTTATGAGAATTCAACTTCTTAGGGGATGAAATGAAGGTCCAAAGTTAGTATGGGGAAATCAGATCAGTTTCGACTATTTAATTTTAAACTTCAGATGAGTATTTTTAACAACAATTGAGTAAATACGTGTTTCAGGGTTTTTGAAAATTCAACCCCTAAAATGATGAAATGAGGGTCAAAAGATTGTATGGGGATATCAGAAATGCTTATGAATAATAAAATGAAATTTTCAGGGTAGCTACCTGATAGATAGAGCAAGTTTTTAAAAGCCAAACGGTAATTATTTTATGTGATTTTATCTTCTTAAAGCCCCTTGAAGTTGTGAACATATTGGGTAATTTTATCATTCTTGGAATTTAATTTTTTTTTTATTTCATTCAAAGATCTAACGATAGTAAATATTACCATACTGAATTGGCCTATCTATCAGCTTAGCACACAAAAAAAATCAAGCATCTACCGCAATAATTCACGTCACCATAAATAAAAATCTCATCGTACTCAGCGATAGGTGAAAAATTAAAAAAAAAGTCATAACTCCGAAAATACGAAAAATCGCGGAACATACATGGGAGTGATTTAGATAGCCCTCTAGGTCCTCTACCTCCCAGCTTCAGTATATCACTACTTCTTGGGACACCCTGTATATAGGTAAAATCTACAGTCAAATGTCAAACCGGCTAACGTTTACAAACGAAACTGTCAAGCTAAAATAATAAACACGGAGTCATATAGGTACTTAGCCATATCCACACACAAGCACAGTCAAGTGAGGATTAGGGGATCCGGGAGGATAGGTAATATTAGAGGGGTCAACCTGGTTTTTGTCGAACGTGTCAGTAAGATTTTTGTATTTCGACGAAGATCCCTAACTTCTAAGCAGTTTTTAACAATACTCACCTTTTGAGCGCCACAGTCGGGAAATCACGTCATATAAAATTTGTGCCCACTGTCGCCAGCGTCGGCATATGCAACCAAATTTCATAGTTCGGACTCCGAATATAATACCTACCTATCAATACCTTGGTCTGCACTTACTATAAAATTTTTGTGGGTTCATCCCATCGTATTACATCGCTGCTTGCCGTTCAAGTCCTCAAAATAAGGGAAGCAGGCGTTCGTAGGCTGACCCTGATACTTAGTGGCCTCACATTTTCGTTTTAAAAAGTTAATTAACTAGCGAGTACCTTCGCGCGTTATCTCAGAGAGAGCCATCGGATACTTATCTCATCTACCCCGATGATTCGATCTACCCCTGGAGTCTCAATAGCCGTTGAGTCCCCGGTTTTGGCAGAGCTGTCAATAGTGTGATGATGGTGATACGGCCTGTTTCCTCTGTCGCTTGCACAGATCCTGCCTATGGAGATTAGATTACCATCAATAAAGTTGGAGAGGTAGTGGGTAAGCTACCAGAGGCGTGGCGTCAGGGAAATTACAAGGGAAGCCGAAGCGTATTCATTTATACTCATACTTAGCTTCTGCCTGCGACTTCGTCCGCCTTAAATTCGTTTATCGCGGATAAGGATATTTTTCCGGGATAAAAAGTAGCCTATGTCCTTCCCCGGGACTCAAACTATCTCCATACCAAATTTCATCCAAATCGGGTCAGCGGTTTAAGCGTGAAGATGTAACAGACGGACAGACACACTTTCGCATTGATAATATTAGTATGGATTTAGAAAAAAGCTAGTCTTTCCTTGGGCAACTCGGTGGGAATCGGCTTATATGGACGCCATACCGCTGTTCTGTTCTGCAGTTCTGTTTTACTGGACTTTGAGTGGGCTGCACTGGCGTGGCATCAAACATGTTGTTGGCAAAGCCAGAGTATATTTTCTCTCATGTTTTCTTTAAAAGCCGTAAAATAAAGTATACTCAAATGCCTTAAAGTAGGCCAGTCGATAAGAATCGGGTTCTGTTAACGCCCCGCCACTGGTGGGTTGGAATACTTGGGATAGCCGCCAAGGAGTTGCCCCACTTTTTGAAATTAATTTATATCTCTTGCTACAAAAAGCAAGATTCTTTGTGAATAAAACGGGTAGGTACTTTGGTTTATTAATCTTCAAATTTGTGGAAGGAATAAACATTATCTTTGATATTTCCAGTCTTGGCGATTTTTGCGGACCTCTAAATTTTGGGGCACATATCCCATATAGGGGACAGTTGCCTAATGCATGTAAATTACGTTTAGGATAGATGCCCCATCGAGAAAGAGGACTTTCATACCCCGCAAAAACTTTGATCGCACCTAGCCGTCCCATGCAATCGCACAGAGACATGCAACACGGTCAACTTAGTTGTATGTTGCAGTCTCTCGATAGATAAATAAAATAACATATGTTTCAATCACGACACTAGAGTAATTGTACTTTTGTAAGACAACACCCAGACATTTTTAAAACAAAATTAGAGATGTTTAATGCACGTACGAGGAGCGCACATAATCTGCATGTCCCAAAGGCGTCCTTATCGACATATAAAAAAAATGCTTATTATTCAGCAATATTAATTTATAACAAGCTACCCGACCATATTTAATCATGTAATCTCTTTAGTATTAAGACAAAACTTAATAATTATTTAATGGACAATTGTTTTTATTCCGTGAAAGAGTACCTTACATTAGAATCTAACAAATAAGCAAGACATAGTAATTAACTGTTAAAATTGTAGTATTTAATTTGATTTATGGAATATTAGCTGGTTGCTTAATTTTTAAATTGGACATGATATATTTTATTGTTTATTGACATGGTAATAATCAGTTGTAATACTGACTGACTAATTATTATTTATTAGTATATGTAGCATTTAATTTGACATTATAATTGCAGATTGCTTTAGATATTTTTTTTTTTAATTAATAATATGTTTATAGTTTGTATAATTGTAATATTGACTGTTGTGCGTATTTACACGTCGCACCATCGGCATAATATGTGAAACATCTATATGTAACATCTACTGTACCATATTTTATGTAAATAAATAAATCATTCATTCATTGATTCAAGAAGAGAGTGAATAGACACTATCTAGGTAAGCATGCTCCATCGTCGGCTTCATCGTCGCTTACCAACAGGGGAGATTGAAGTCAAATGCTTGCCTATATTACATTAAAAAAAATTGCAAGCGAGGCAACTATACCCCCGGGGCAACTATCCGGGTTTTACCCTACCTACTAATTCTAGATCAAAATCTCGAGCTCCCAGAGCCTAAATTGGAAGTATATACTTAGGTAAGTAGGTACGGTCCATAGAATGAAAAAATTAAAGGACTATTCGCTTCCGAGCAGAAAGGATTCCGTAGAAATAGATCAATTGACACAGCGATATATGATCTGGTTTCAAAGGTGGTTGTAAGCATGGATAAACGAATACCTGTGTCAGCTCTATAAATGGATATGACAAAGGCGTTCGACTGTGTGCATCCCAAATTACTGTTAAATAAATTAGATAAGTATGGAGTTAGAGGCAAATGTATTAAATCTAATTGAGTCCTACCTGAGCAGCAGGCAGCAATACACAGTCATTGTGAAACTATGTGGGAAATCCAAAACTGAAATTGAATATTTATCAGAAACGAAAGATGTCTTTTATGGAGTTCCACAAGGCAGTATTTTAGGCCCTTTACTCTTTCTGATATATATATAAACGATTTGCCAAACGTAACCAAACATCCTATGGTCCTTTTTGCAGATGATAGAACTGCCATATTTACTGGTGAAAATTTAAATAATTATGACATTGAGATGAATAATGCTTTAGAATCTATAATTGCATGGTTGAATAAAAACAAAATGAAAATTAATATCGGAAAAGCAATGATAATGAATTTTAGACAAAGGGATAATAATTTAAGACAGTTAAACCTGAAATATAAGGAACAACAAATGAATGGGGTAACCAGTCTAATCTCCATCCGTCAAAAACTGCTCTCTTATCAAAGAGCATTCTTGGCATTGCACCTCGAATCTATAACAAACTGCCTGAGTTTTTAAGGAGGGTATCTGACATCGCTAAATTCAAGACGTCAGCCAAAGATTACCTGGTGAAAAACGCATATATTCATTTGACGAATATCTTAAAGAAAACTAGTCAGTAATTTTAAATAATATTATAATAAGATCTCCAATAACATTGTTTTTATTTCTTTAGTATTTTAGTATAAAATGTAATCAGCATGTAAGCGGGCGAGGCTTGCTACCAAATTTGTATGCCTCTCGCGGCACCACCTCGTGATACTAACAACAATATATATAATAACATCATGTATTATACCAATGATGGACGAATACAATTTGATTTGATTTGAATTCTTGTCAATATACAAATTATACACTAAGACTTAGCCTTTAAAAACAAACTGAACAGTATACTTGCTACTTGAAAATAAATATTTCTCTGTAACGGAATTCATAGGTAATTTAAATATCTAGAACTATCTATCTACTTAGTCGTTGTATTGTACTTTTTATAACAAATGTTCCACTCATAGAATCGCACAAAGCGTTTTGCTTCTAGGTACCGTTCTCATCCGGAAAGCTAAAGACGGAACTCTTCCATTCTCAAATAAACATTCACACGGATTAGGTGTACCTACCTAACTTCGACAACCCTTAGTAGAGTAGTGGAATGGACGAAGGAATTTTTATAGCAACTCTCTCAAGTAGGTATATTTTAGATGGTGGAGACCTCTGTCATTCAACTTATGCTTTATCTTTAGGGCGAGCAAGCATGCATCGTAAGCGACGGAATAGTAACGCCATCTATTTGAGGGTGTGCAAACTACAATTCGCTGACGGGAAGCTTTTATAGCGGAAAAATGGTAGTTTATGTAACTTACCCTATTTTGGATACCTATCGCACAGGTGTCGCTGGTAAGAGCAAGGTTGCAATTGTGCATCAAAAATATCTGCCTTACTAGATGGCGTTACAATCGTCGGAGATTCTGATTTACATCATGGAGGATAGAAAAAGTGAGGTGGTCAATTTCATATATACGGAAAAAAATTATGAAAAAGCAGTAAATAGTTCCAAATCCGTTCAGAATGGCGCTAGAGTAGCAATATAGTATCAACAACCAATTACAAAATATATCGAAATACTGACAATCCTCGTCCATCTTCTTCTGATGTAAATATTCCTTCTTCTTCGTCGTTCCCTCATGCCTAAGCATCGTGACGTGACCAAAAACTATGTCCCTCCATTTAACGTGATCAAGGGCTATGTGTGCTGCCCTCTGCATGGAACCACATGCTTGTTTAATGGAATCCGACCATCTTGCAGGGGCTCTTCCTCTAGCGTGCTTGCCTTCAACTTGACCCAGTATGATTTCACGTTCGAGGCTGTGGTGTGGCGATCGCATTATGTGTCAAAAGAATCTGAGAGCCCTCTCCTCGCAGATTGTTGACAGTCTTTTGGTGATTTTTAGGTCTCTCAGAATGGACTCATTTGTTCTCATTGCGGTCCATGGGATTCTTAACATCTTTCTCCAACACCACATCTGGAAAGCATCGATTTTGTTCTTGCCCAAGCTTTTGATGCACCGTACATGAAGATAGAGAATACCAGTGCCCGCACTAGTCGTACAGTACGATTACTTTGAGTTTACCACTGACATATGCTTTTATTCCATTGAATAATCGACTTTAACTCTAATACAAAAGAGTTTCTATTACAAACAAACTACGTTTAGACAGTGTGTTAAGTAATATAAACTCTTTTACATTAGTGTTAAAATCGAATATCCAATGAAATAAAGGCATATGTCAGTGGTAAACTCAAAGTAATCGTACTGTACCTTAAATTTTCCATCTAGTTCAAAATGATTTGCATAATTTTTTTTGGCATTACTATGGTTATTTAGGGGAGAGTCGGTTATATCCTACCACTTTTTACTCATACGTGGTTATTTTATTTCTGAAAGTACTTACATATATGGCTGACAGTGCATACAAAAGTTTAGTATTTCGGCTTCTTTAAATAGCAAGATGAGCGTTCTGGTATTAAATTAACATCATCAAAATTCACTCTTCCAAAAGGCCTTCCATCGGTACGATTTAGCCGACGAGTCGGTTAATTCGTACCATCGGGATTTAAATCGCATCTATGAAACATTTCGCATGTAAACTGTTTAATTTGGGTATTAATGCAAATAATTTACTGTCAGACATTTAAATTGATCTGGTATAATCAAAAAATATATGGTCGATTAAATCGTACCTATGCCAGTAAGCACAGGTACGATTTGAACGACCAGATCTTTTTTGAAATAACGAATATAAAAATATAACCATAAAATTTGGCTATATCTAAGAACCACCCAATAAACCAATTTATATTTTATAGTTGAATACTATTTATTGCGCATTTTTAACTTACCTTGATCGTCAGTGATGTCGTTACACAATAACCAATAACACTAAAGACCACATCAAGTCTGACGGAAATAATTTTTCTGCTCTCTCACTTTCATACTTAGCTATTATATGCTATTTTGGATTCAGGTTACAGATGGTGATACCAATGGAGCAGTATTTGGTGCCCCCAGTGTAAATAAAAAGATAAGTTTTATAGGAAATCTCACAGTGGTACGATTTAACCTTTTTTTATAATAATCTACCAGTTGATGCTTTAAAACTACAGTTTCCAGCTCTCAAAAATTACTTAAAACAGTCCCTAATGGCAAAGGCATATTATAGGGTAGAGGACTATTTAACAGACAAAAACGCATGGCCCAAAACAGAAACCAAATAATTTACTTTTAGCGGGACACGGTTCTTATAAGGTGGCATATCAAACGTATGTAATTTGTTTTAAATAAAAAAAACATTATTTTGCTTTTTATATTCTATATGTTTTTTTACTTTTATAAGTGTTGATATGTTTTCTTGAAGAACTACGCATTGAGTTTATACTCAAAACATATATTTAAGATAGGCTAAGTACAAATATTGTAATAGATATAAGAGTTATTTCGAAAAAAATACTGACTGTTGAGTTTGTTTCGGCTTTCTTCTCCTCAGTGGTCTCCTCTTGGGAAATGCCGTAGAGTCAGACTTGTAAAAGTGCCCTTGCGACCTACTTACAGAATAAAGATCATTATCTCATTATTTCATTAACCAACGGTACGATATCGCCGACTCTCCCCTATATTACGCACTCGCTACAGTGGCGCCACCGATTTAACGGCGTCTATTTTGACACTGGAAATATTAGAGATAGATCTCCTTACTTTTCTACACTCCATAATTCATCTAAACTTTATTAATTACCATTGAGTGTGTATTCAATAGCTTTAATCTTAGTTTTAGTGTAAACATAATAAGTGAAGTGCATTAGTAACGTTTACAACTGTCTCGTCATATTTTGAATTTGTAACCGTTATAGGTTAGAAATTCGAAATATATTTTCGTTGTGCAATCAAATCGTCTTGTTTTTTTGAAATTAGAACACAGCTTATACATACCCTTGCGTTACTATTTCACGTAAGTACCTAAAAATAACTTAGCTTGGGTTAGCAAGTCCTTGAAATATTGTTGTTCACTTTTGTGTTTAATTAATATCAATGATGCTTACTCGACGAAAAGCCGCGGCGGCCCGTCAACAGGAGGTGGATAAACTTCAAATCACCTTATTGGAATTAAAAAACTCAAAGGAATTGTGTGCTCAATTGCTAAGTGAGAGAGAGGATAGTGAGAAGGAACTATTATTGGTACTTGACAGCAGAGATAAGTTGAAAAAGGAACTCTGTACACTAGAATGTGATTATAATAATTTAAATTGTGAGCGGGCCAAGCTTCAGGAGATGGTAGACAGGTTTACTGAGTGTAGCGCTGAGTATGAGCATGCCCTGAAGGAGATCAACACACTGGAGAGAGCGCTGCATGATGCCAACGAGCAGATTCTTGAGCTGCAGGAGGCCAAGCATGAGAGTGCAGCGGTTCATGCTCATAGCTTATTCGAAGAACTAGTTGGACCGGTCCCACAGTTGGTTACCACTCCAATTGATAACCCTGTAATTGTTGTAGACTATGATACTTCCACCACAACAAAGTTAGTAAATTGCAGTGGTAAAAAACTAAAAAAATATGTCAAACTTAACAAGTGTATACAGAGAGTAAAAAAGTTGTCAAAACAAAACAGGTTGTTTCTAAAGAAATTGAGATCTTGCAGTCAAAATGTAAATCTAGTGGATAAGTTAGATATGTATTCTATACAGTTACAAAATAGTAGGTTAAAATATGAAACTGACACACAGACATTAAAGTTAAAAATTCAAAGCTTAGAGGATTCAATTAAATCATTAGACACAATTAATGAGAGCTCAAAAAAAGTTATTCAAGAATACTCACTAGCCATGGATGATTTAATATCACAAATAAATTATAACTCAGAACGGTTTGAGTCCCTGACAAATAATCACTCCTGTTTATGTAAGCAGGCAAGTGGTAATCTGTCGACTAGTGTACTAGAACCATCCTCTCTGTGTGCCAGTTTGCCAGAAAAATCCAGTGAAAGTTCCTTCCACACCGCACCAAGCACACCTAAACCTAAGGTTATCATGTACTGTGATGAGATGGGAAGTGGTATGGGCCCACTGTTAAACTCATACTTAAAGGGACATAGTGTAAGTAGCAATTGTTTGCCTTATAGTAGCCTTGACAATATTTCAAACCAAATTCTAAAAGACAGTAATATTAATTCCAAGACAACACTGCTTATTCTTTTGGGAAACAGGGGTAAAGTGAACAAGAATGATTTAATTAAATTTTATGAAACTTTGAACACAATTATAGTTCAGGAAATTATTATGTTCACTTTTCCCTATTGTAAACAATTGACAAAATCTGAAAATGATACAAGATATATTTTAAATACATCTTTATATAATCTTTGTACATATAGTAGTAAGTTTAGAATAGTAGACGCTAACAAATATGTTAGTAATCATTATTTTTTGACAAAAGGTAAGTTTTACCTTTCCAATTATTGCAAACGACAAATAGTTTTGTCACTAGCCTATTTAATTGACATTTCTACCAAGAATTTGGTACATAACTCTGCTTCTATTGAGCAGTCCGACATTAATGTTGTTATGTGTAATAATTTAAACTAACTGATGAGACAATGGAGAAATCCTTTTCTGGCAATGAAAAGTATATCCACCTGGTTCATCAAAATATTCAGTGTATTAGAGGGAAAGATTTGCAGATTGAATTATTTTTGAATGCCTATAATATTGATATCTTATGTATAACTGAACACTGGCTAACTTGCAATGAGATTATGCCCCAATTCAATAATCACCAGGTGGGTAGTTCGTTCACCAGACTTAGTTCCATACATGGTGGGTCGTTAATTATATTAAATAGTCAATTGAAATTTAAGGAACGTAAGGACATTGTATCCTTTTCTGTTGAACGGACCATAGAATTAAGTGCAGTAGAACTAGAGCAATTTATTGTAGTTTGTGTGTATAGGCCGCCATTAAGTAATTTCGATGTTTTTCAAACTATTATGGAATATGTGCTTTTTAAGATATCGCGTACTCGTAAAAAATTACTTATTTGCGGCGATTTCAATGTAAATCTTTTGGAAGATTCAACACTAAGTATTAGATTGTTGAATCTATTCAAATCTTTTCGTTTAAGCCACGTATTTATGGAACCTACTAGGGTGACCGATACCAGCGCCACCTGTATTGATAACATTTTCACTGATATTTCTCCTTCTAAACAAAGTATAATCAGTAAATTAGAATCAGATCATTTAGGCCAATTAATGGAATTTGAGATATTAAGGGAAAATATAGTGAAAAAACAAATTACTTTTGTACCGGTAACCACAGACCGTGTGGAAAGAATGAAGCAACATTTGTTTCAGGTGCTACCCGTTCTGTCTTCTGAAATGAGTCCTAATCACATGTATGATTCATTCTTTACAACTTTTATGAAACATTATAATACAATATTTACTTCCAAATCGGTTGTGGCTGGCGGTGCACCAGTATTTAGCGAATGGGCTACTGCGGACTTACACAAACGTAGACAAGCACTGTATGCCATGTATGAGGAACGGCGGTTTAATACGAGTGATGAATTTAAAGAACATGTAAAGCAATATTAAAACAATTCAAAATTGATTGTCATATTGCCAAACGTCATTATTTATCCCAGAAAATCAAAAATAGTTCTAATATTATCAAAACCACCTGGAAAGTGATTAATGTGGAGACTGGTAGATCAAGGCACGCAATTAGTGATCTACAATTAAAAATTGATGGCAAAATTATAGATTCTAGTTTAGATGTAGCAACAGAATTTGAAAATTTCTTCACCGATATACCAGTATCCACAACAAAGTGCTTAAATTCATCACCTTCGTCTGCCGTTTTGTTGTTAAAAGAAAACGTACCAGAATGTAGTAAGGACTTCTATTTTGAACATGTCAGTCCTTCAGATGTAGTAAAGGCATTTAAATCAATTAATGTCAAAAAAACCAATGACCTATGGGGGGTCTCAGTCCATGCTGTCAAATCCCTAATAGAAGTAATAGCGTCTGACTTGGCAGATATATTCAATAACAGTGTTGACTGCGGTGAGTTTCCCGATCTGATGAAACATAGCAAAATAACTCCTTTATTTAAATCAGGTAGTACCTCTGACCCCACTAACTTTAGACCAATATCTGTACTACCTACATTTAGTAAAATTTTTGAAAAGCTAATTCTATATCAATTGTTAAAATATTTTAATTTGAATAATTTGATGCATAGTAAGCAATTCGGTTTTACGCGGGGTCGCTCGACATCCAACGCCGGAGTTGAGCTCGTAAAACACATTTTCGATGCCTGGGAGGAATCGCGAGATGCTTTAGGCATCTTCTGTGATTTATCTAAGGCCTTCGATTGCGTTAATCATGAGACACTGATCAGGAAGCTACACCACTACGGAGTTAAAGGATTAGCACTAAATTTATTAGAGTCTTATTTAAATGGTAGAATACAAAGGGTTGACGTGAATGGAAAGCGTTCACCGGGGTCATTAGTCTCTATGGGTGTGCCGCAGGGATCAATATTGGGACCTTTCCTGTTCCTTATCTATATAAACGACTTGCCACACCTCGTAAAGACCCACCATGAGATAGTTTTGTTTGCAGATGATACGTCTCTAATTTTCAAAGTCGTACGAAATCAACGATCCTACAATGACGTAAACAATGCTATCTGTGAAGTAGTAAACTGGTTTAATATAAATAATTTATTGTTGAATGAGAAAAAGACTAAATGTGTTAAGTTTGTCACGAGTAACGTAAAACACGAGCAAGCAAGCGTTATGGTTAAAGGTGAGGAACTGGAACTACTTAATAGTACAGTCTTTCTCGGTATAACATTAGATTCTAAGCTCCAATGGGGTCCCCATATTGCTAATCTCTCGAATAGACTGAGTTCTGCAGCTTTTGCAGTAAGTAAGATTCGTCAATTAACAGACGTGATAACGGCTCGATTAGTGTATTTCAGTTATTTCCACAGTATTATGTCGTATGGCATCTTACTATGGGGCAGTGCTTCCGACATTAATACTATATTTGTTCTGCAGAAGCGGGCTGTTCGTGCGATATATAAAATGAACCATAGAGACTCGCTTAGAGATAAGTTTAAGGACATTAATATAATGACAGTGCATTGTCAATACATTTATGAGAATATTATGTATGTACATAAAAATATTACCCACTTTAAGAAGAACTGTGATATACATAATATTAATACTAGAAATAAGCATAAGCTCGCAGTGCCTGCTACTAGGCTCCATAAAATAAGGAGATCATTCATGGGTAACTGTGTGAGATTTTATAATAAACTTCCTAGCAGCATAACTGAGTTGTCTATTGGTAAATTCAAAAATATTGTGAAACGAAAATTATTTTCTTAAGCTTATTATAGCACACAAGACTACATGAATGATGAAGCCGCGTGGGATTAATGTAAATTATAGCGTCATGTAGGTATATGAATAATTATTTTAACGAATACCTAAGGTATTATTATTATTTTAATCTTAATTGTTTTATATACTCTGACATTTAGAATTTTATTCTAGACACATTCTAGATTATTTATTTTTTATTGACAATCCTTTTGGGATTTATCTTATTGATTATTTTAATTTTAAAAATGATGATTTTATCAATAATATTACACTTAAGTTAAATGATCTGATAAGGTTTTTCTGGGTTTCCCTAATCCTTGCAGCAAATGTTGGATCATATTGTATTTCTCCCAGCAAACATTCACTCTCATGTAACTGACATTTCGAAAGTGCTTGTAACTAGGCCTACTTGAATAAAGAATATTTTGATTTGATTTGATTTGATATCGCTCTCCGGATACGACAGAGCGGCTACTCCGAAATCCGAACTTCGTATGGCACCATCTCACTCACTCAAATACAAATATAGAGCGAAGGGACAGCACGTTACGAATTTCGATTTTTGAGTTTCGGAGTAACCCTCAGGATTTTGTTTGTGTTTGTCTATGGTATATCATGGTCGTCGAGTGCCATTCTCGCACAGCTTTTAAAGTTCGCCGATTTTGTCGTGGAATCACTATGGTTTCGATTAATTACATTGCCTAGGTCATGTATTTTAACTATTGTTGGATGTCCATAGCTACGTTTTCATATTGTTATGCACATCAGCGATGATAATTTATCGCACAAGACTGTAACAAATTAAAGCCCTTAAATTAAATCCAGCGCCGGACGAATTGACAGCACATACACATTCCCCGACGTCATCGTGGCGGACTTAGTTGGGCTGCTAGGACGATGACACATCGTTATCGTCCACATGCCGCTATCGTCGAACGAAGTATAAAAGGAGCTCCATACATTTTAGCTTACCTATTGTATCGTGCCCATAATGTAGTGTCGAAGAACGATAATGTATAAAAGCGCCCAATAATGCATTTGGTGACAGTTATCGGTTTTTAAGGAAAAAATAACAAGAATGTATAAAATATTTTCTTCTGTTTCCGCGATTATTACTCATTTAAATAAAACAATTTAACGGATTATATCCACCCGTGACCATGGAAAGCTAAAAAGCTTCCGAAACGTCGGGAACTGAAATGAGATAATATACGCCATATAATCCGTTAAATTCTTTTATTTAAATAACAAGGATGTATTTAATTAATTTAATGTGATAAAGGAGGTTGTTGAATATTGTAGGCTCTTACTACGCTGACCAAATAAGTAGGTAAATCAAAGAAGAGTGTCGGCTAAATTTTGAGCTGGTGTCCTGTTTCACCAGGATGGTATGGGAAAGACTGAAAAATATTACCGAAAATGCTATTAAAGACGTTGAAATAAAATCTACCTTTCGAACTTATTAAATATGTACATCACAAGAAGAAAAAAGTATTGAAATAATATTATGCTACAAATTAATAATACAATTTCTTGATGGCAAGTCCGGTACTGTCAATCAGCGGCTAAATTCATTTTATATATTCTTACTAATGTAGCTCCATTCAGGAGGGATTCGGAACTATTATATAAGTACTGCTTAGAGCTGGACACTTGAGACTGTTCAGATAGTGCTCCTTACCTCTATACTCCATAGTGCGATATAGAAAAGCATCGGTCACACTCACACTCATTTACCTATACGAGTGTGATTAATGGAAGCTTTATTATCCATTTCGTTTTAAATTCCACCATCAAAGGGCCGTCGTTTCGTCTACAAAGTCGGTCTAACACTTCACGACTACGCTTGTCGCGTGAAATGGCGTCACCCGTCTTTCTCGCATTGTATTGAAAGGAAAGAGACAGACAATCTTTGTCGCGCGACAGTTGTGCTAGAGCTGCAGATAGTAAGAAATAGAGATACAGAAATACGTAAAAGATCCAGGTGGAAGTTCAAAAAAAATAACAACTGTCGTTTTTGTAATTTATTTATTTTTTCACCATTTATCGTAAAACTTTCCTACGGCACACCGCGGCTCGCGGCCGCTCCCACGCCGAGCGGGCGGCGCGGCTGCTGTTTGTCGTGGCCGTCACGTCTTAGGTTTGACTAACATCTGGACGAAACAACGCCATTGTACGTTCAAATCGCCAAACAGAGCGACCACGTCGTAAAAGTATATTAGGTACAATTTCCTCGGCAGTTCATTCTTTTACCGATTATATAGTTCACTAGCTTCTGCCCGCGACTTCGTCCGCCTTAAATTCGTTTATCACGGATAAGGGTATTTTTCCGGGATAAAAGTAGCCTATGTCCTTCCCCGGGACTTAACTATCTTCATACCAAATTTTATCCAAATCGGTTCAGCGGTTTAAGCGTGAAGAGGTAACAGACAGACAGAAAGACAGACAGACAGACAGACACACTTTCACATTTATAATATTTAGTATGGATTCTTTTACCGATTAGATAGTTCATTCTTTTACCGATTATATAGTTCATTCTTTCACCGATTATGTCTCTTTGCAAGTGCACAGGCCCAGACGGAAAAATAAATCACATTCTTTTTTTTTAATTGAATCCTCTACTGGGCGCCGTTTCTCAAAAGTTTGTAATTTGTATTAGATAAAAGCGGAAGTATTCTTTTAATTCATATTGTTGGAAAGAGATTTCCACTTGTAACACATATTACAAGCGGTTATGAAACGGGCCCCTGATGTCTACTAGAGAGTGGTATAAATAGAAAAACGTCGTAAACTCGATTACTCTATTTAGTGCACTCGTGTAATCTACTATTTACGACAATCGGAGTCCAGAATTTTTACAAAGTATTCAGTATCGTGTTTCGTGATCTGAGCATACAATAGCGTCGTTTTCCTTAAGAGTTTCTCAAACCTAAAACCGGCCGACCGTGCGAGCGTTTACCGTGCCGGTCGCCGCGCCGCAGTCCCGCGGCAGCACGGGGCGTGTCGCTCACAAAAGGGCATGAAGTTACAAAGAAACAAATACTAAAATTACAAACATGGACATTCTCATGCGGTGTTCGATTCGAATCGTATACAAAATAAATAGGCGACACACTTTTAGTATAAGGAAAAGAAAATATAATGATATCCTTCGTAAGTACACGAGCACCATCCTGCAGTTACACTGCCCTCCCCCCCTCCCCGCCGCGCCGCCGTCCGCCGGGCGAGGGCCGTTCCGATCGTGCCTCTCCTTCTCAAGTTCGTAGAACGTTCCGGGTATGTATACAAGTAAGAACGCCACCGTCTGACCTTGGAACGACCCTATAACTAATGGAACTGCAATCGACCGACGATCACGCGTCTGTTTGCTTGGCCGTGCGGCGGCGGACGGCGACGCCGCGTCGTCCCACGATACATAATGTCGTGACGCAGCACGGCGCCGCGCCCGAGCTTGGCCGCGGCGCGGCGCACTTCTTACATATAACAGCTAAATTTTAAAATCGATCTGGAGATCTTGTCAATGTTCCGAACATTTTCGATACGAACTAGTGTCAAACAATAGAAAAATAACAAGTATAAAATACTAGTATAATAATAAACCTATAGGAAGTTATACATCACACTATACAATCTTTGGATACAAAAACCTCATCCGGGTCGGAGGCCGCGGGGCGATCGCGCGATCGTCGCACGACGGTCGCGCGACGATCGCCCCGCGGCCCCGCCCGGCGCACACCGAACCAGTCTCGGAGAGAAGCGAGCCGTGTCACACACGAATTGAAACATTTTAGAAAAATCCAAACGATCCGAACAAAATTTATCCTCATCATATGAGCCCCATCAGTCCCACAGTTCCGCATTCCCGATATCAAAAATTACCAACTACATAGGTACTTTCCTTCCTTTCCTGGCGCATGCTGGGTGCCCGGAACGGCCCGACGACCGCTCGCACACCCAATATGCCGACGCTATTAAACCTAACAATTATGTATATAGCGACCTAGGTTTTTTACAAGTTAGCTCCTTCCGCGAACCCGTCGGTCCCTAGCTACGTCTACACGACGCCCGTCTCTCGGTACTCTACAGAACACAGTTTGTATCCACCGTCCTCCCCCAAGGAAACGTTAACATGGCGGCCGCCGCCGGCGCGAGGCCCGGGCCCGGCGCCCGCGGCCGCCGTCGTCGATACTATACATAAAATATGAAATATTCGGGACACAATATTTCGAAATCGTTTAATTCTACAAATCATTATCCATTATTATCATAAACCTACAATCGATTGGCAGTATTTGTTCAACTTCACCCTCACCCCTGATATCGCCGCGCCGGCGGGGCGCGGCCGCCGCTCTCCCGTCCTATCCTACGTTACGTGCACCTCGCGACGAGCTAGATCCGAAACCGCCGTTTCCGTATCGTCTATCCTTCTCTAGCATTACGAAGGAGTCGAGCCGTCCCCCTCCCCGGGGCGCGCGCCGGCCGGGCGGCCGGGCGGCCGGGCCGGACCGAGCCGGACCGGCCGGCCGTCCGTCCGGCCGCCGCGTGTTCCCGACAACCGCGGGCCGACCGCCGCCGGCGCGCCCCGGCGAGCTGCGACCCCACGAATATGAACGTTTCAAGATTCGTTACGTTAATTATTATTCGACAATATTAACAATTACTGAAGCCTTAGTACGACCGACCACCCGAAACTAAACTGAGACGCCCATCGAACCCGGCGCGGCGCGGTTCCGACATTACATTTTATACTCTTTTTCCATAATCTCAGGTACTGTGGTATTGCTTATGTGTAGTTAAAATCGTGTCTCGCGGGAGCCCGACGCCGCTCGGGCCCGGCGGGCTCGGCCGCTGCGGACGAACGCGTAAATAGACTTTAGTGGAACGTCGATTCTCGTCGGGGATATAATTAAAACTAACGTACTATTATTTATTATAACTCTGTTTTTTTAGGATTTTCAGTATCATTTTAAAGTTTCGCGGTGTCGTCCCGTATCTAAGCCGGTGCGGGCGGGGGCGGCGGGGCCGCGCTACAATAATTGACTATTCGGCGCCCGCGTGTGTGCGCGTGCGCGTGCACACGCACGCACACACGCGCGGACGGGGCACACAGGATGGAGTGACCTCGCTCGGCGTGGGTGCGGGGCGGTATCACAGGGCAGCTCGACTGGCACTCGGCGCAGGCGCCGCGCCCGGGCCGGACGGAAGCTCGAGGAGTGGAGCCGGACACAAAGGAATGACTGCGCAAGCAGTTCCATTACGTCCAAATATACCCGAAAGAATCTCAAACGCGTGACGAGATATCATTAAGCACTCCAGTGATGAAGCTTATTTTTAGTAGCATTCATATCTTTGTTCCGGCCGTCCAGAGATATGGGATAGGTATTAGCGGTCGTATGAGAACTACATCGTTCCGGTTGAAACGGAGAGTGTGGACGTAGAATCTTGATTGAAACATTTGCAGTTGAAACTCAAGAGTGCAGCAGTGAGAGACCTTTGATGGTCGTATGATCGTGTGGACCGAAGCTGGGAGTGAGCACGATAGACCGGGCCCGATGCCTTTGAGCTGGAATTGTAAGTCATGTGGACTGAAACGGGGAGTGAGGACAGTAGGCCAGGCCCGAGACCCTCGAGATGGAACTATAGGTCCTGTGGACTGAAGCGCGGAGTGAGGACAGTAGGCCAGGCCCGAGACCCTCGAGATGGAACTATAGGTCCTGTGGACTGAAGCTGGGAGAGAGGACAGTAGGCCAGGCCCGGGAGCGCCGCGCCCCGCGGCCGACGTATCACCACGCGATAACTAGCTCACAACATATAGATCTATTTAACATTAATTATGTTACTGTGGATATACATATATGTAACATTAATTATATTTATCGACGATGCTAAGTCGGCTTTAATCACTTTTAATCTTCTCTAAATATAAACTCTGTAGATCTTAAACATCTATGGAACTAAAATTACATTTTGTACCATAAATTGTTGTTAAAATTAAGCCACTAGTCGCGGAGAGGCACTCGGTATTCGATACTCGGTACTCGATACTCGGTACTCAGTACTCGGTACTCGGCCGGTGCCCCCCCGCGCCCGCACTGGGCCCCGCGCCGCCCCCGCCGGCGAATATATTTCTATTTATCGTATAGAGAAATGATTTATTTTTTATATATTTTATCTTTTTTTTTTCTATATGTAACATTTTATCGGACGTCACAAACTTATCCCACTCTATGTATTAGTAAGTATATGGTCTCCGGAGGAAATGTACTGAATTAGCTTACAGGCCTACGTCTAGCTCCGTAAGGTCAAAGTACTCTAGGTACGCGTCGCTCCGCTCGCTCGCCGCTGTCTCTCCAACGCCGTCGACCGCTCGTGGCGAAGACTACGTGTCATCTTCACACGACTAATTATTTCATTATGAATCGAATTCAGACACCACCGATCCCAATTATCACTGTCAAGTCAGCGTGTGGGCATTCGTACCGATCGGAAGCGGCGAACATATCGGAGTCGACGAACGAGCGACGCGACTCGAGAAGGATCGGAGACATCACAACTGTCGGCAACGTACGACTAATAAAAAAAACATTACTCTAGTATATAGTAACACAATATTTTTTTTAAAACGAGGTACTACTAACCTGACTCGAATTCGTAGATACACATAATATTACAATTACAACGAGATAACGCGGCGCGGCCGGCGCCGGCGCGCGGAGCTACCAATAAAGGGTGAAAACGGGATGAGCTTACAGTTACAGTAAACAAAATGCAAAGGAAAAGACATCAGTAAAGGCACGTCCGACGCCCGGTGTAGTGCTGAACTTATACTACGGCCGGAGGCGCGGCGCGAGGCGATCGCGTAGTCACTAGCGGCCGCCGTAGTCACTAGCGGCCGCCGTAGTCACTAGCGGCCGTCGTAGTCACTAGCGACCACCGTAGTCATTAGCGGCCGTCGTTGTCAATAACGACCACCGTAGTCACTAGCGGCCGTCGTTGTCAATAACGACCACCGTAGTCACTAGCGGCCGTCGTAGTCACTAGAGACCACCGTAGTCACTAGCGGCCGCCGTAGTCACTAGAGACCACCGTAGTCACTAGCGGCCGTCGTAGTCAATAACGACCACCGTAGTCACTAGCGGCCGTCGTAGTCACTAGAGACCACAGTAGTCACTAGCGGCTGCCGTAGTCACTACAGACCACCGTAGTCACTAGCGGCCGTCGTAGTCAATAACGACCACCGTAGTCACTAGCGGCCGTCGTAGTCACTAGAGACCACAGTAGTCGCTAGCGGCCGTCGTAGTCAATAACGACCACCGTAGTCACTAGCGGCCGTCGTAGTCATCCCCGGCCACCGCAGCGCCCCGCGCCGCGCCCCCGCGTGCGTCCCGCGCACTCACGCACACATACATATATATACACACGCACTCTGCCACACGCCGTCGTCCACCGACTCGGCGGCGGGTCCCCGGAATCGAAGCGCAATTTCATTCGGTTAAAGTGCACGTTAAAATATAATTAAATTTAATCAAAAATCGGACCCGTCGACGAGCCCGTGCGCGACTTCAACACGGGGTGCTCACTTCGCGTCCCCGCTTAACCTACTCGCCGGACCCGGCCGGGTAAAGGCCGACCGAAAACACAATTTTCTCCAATTCACAAATTTCCACGCTTTTAAAGCCAACGTCACAATTTTGAAATTAAATTTCTTACTCGATCGAGTAATTTACGCGCCGGCCGGGTCGCCACCGTACAAAAAGTTGTAAACCCTCGGGCGTACCGCCATATCACAGTATGCGTCACTTATCTAATGATTCGAGAACGGCCCCCCGCGCCGGCTCGCGACCCCGCGCTCGGCCCACGTTCGGGTCGAACGGAAGATTTAATCTTCTTTGAGTATCGAAAATTTTGAATCATCGAATTCTCCGGGTCGTCGAGAGTTTCACCGTCGACGACCGTTTCCAACGTCGCGTCCGACTCCGAGCCCGCGGGATCGGGTCGCGAGCCGCCGCGGCCGGCTTCGTAAACACCCGGTGACCGGCGCGGGCCCCCGCGGTCGCGTCTCGTCGCCGGCGCCCCCGACACGTCGTGACCGCGCGAGCTCGCGCCGAGCCGCGTCATCGGCCCACGCGCTATCAAACGATCCATACAAAAAAAACGTACCCCTACAACTAACGAGGGGCGCCTCGCGTCGGCCGGGCGGGCGCGAGTCGCTCGCATTTGATTTTTTTTTACATTTTCAAAATTTCATCTTCGACGCGCCGCGTCGGCCGCGTCCCGCGACGCGCCCGGCGCGGCCCGCGGCGGCCCCGGGCCGGCCCGCCGGACGCGCCGCGCCGACGCTCGACGGATCGATTACAATCATACAAAAAAAGATAAAACAATAAAGCTCAAAAACGTGTTTTTATCACATTAATACCTTAACAACTAGCGCGCCGCGGAGCCGCCTCAGGGCCGCAGTCCGCCCGCGCCGCGCGCCTGCGCACTGGGCCGCTACAGCGCCGTGCTGCCCGCGTCCAGCGCATGCGCCGCCGCGCCGCCGCCCAGTCCGCGCGTCGCGCCGCTGCCGCCCTGCAACACGAGCGGGGGTTACGTCGACCGTCGGGGACCTGCGGCTCCCGCTCCGAACTTATGCACGAGACGCGCGACCGCTTCCACGCTTATTACGCTTCACGCGATGAACGGTGACGACGAACGCGAACCTTGACGTTCGGGCGCCCCGTCGTCGATCGATCGGGTCGCGAGCCGCCGCGGCCGGCTTCGTAAACACCCGGTGTCGAGAGACTACAATTATTTGCTCTTATATCGCCCTTATATAATCGTGCGAGCCTGAATTTGGGCACCATTTAATTTAAAACCCTTCTAAATATCACCTTAAGGGGATGCACCGAAATTTTAAACTAAATTGTAGCGCATTTTTTGTCAAATCTAGTATATAAAACAGGCTGGTTTTCAGATATGTGTTTCTTGACTATATAACCTATTCAGTGATTCACGCGGAAACATGTTTAGTAAAAAAATTCTCGATGGAAAAGTTATCCGAAAACGCATCTTCATTTCCCGTTTTTTGTCTAGTTTGTACAAACGACAAATTAATAAACGGCTAAATTATGTTAAAATGTCATTCTTCCCTTTATCTTTTAAGTGATTAACTTAAATGTTAACAAAACATAATATCTTCGATTTCATGATACTTTTACATCTGGCGCTTACGCCAAAAAACCCCAAGCATGTAGTGTATTCGCTTTCTCTTGCTTTGATGCGCGCGAGCAATAAATGTGTCCCTTATTACAAATCACGCTCATTGGCTGGCTCCGCGTTTGGGGCGTGATTTATAAATGACGAAGTAGGCCCTTAATAATATCCCGTTTGCACTTACTGTAATCCCGCCAATAGCAATGGAAGCTGACTTAGCTAGTATCGAAGGGGCGGTACCTGGAGCGGGTCGGGGTGCGCGCGGCCCATCTTGTCGCAGTAGTCGGCGAGGATGTCGCGGAAGCGCGCCCAGCACTTCTCGACTTAGCTAGTATCGAAGGGGCGGTACCTGGAGCGGGTCGGGGTGCGCGCGGCCCATCTTGTCGCAGTAGTCGGCGAGGATGTCGCGGAAGCGCGCCCAGCACTTCTCGACTTAGCTAGTATCGAAGGGGCGGTACCTGGAGCGGGTCGGGGTGCGCGCGGCCCATCTTGTCGCAGTAGTCGGCGAGGATGTCGCGGAAGCGCGCCCAGCACTTCTCGACTTAGCTAGTATCGAAGGGGCGGTACCTGGAGCGGGTCGGGGTGCGCGCGGCCCATCTTGTCGCAGTAGTCGGCGAGGATGTCGCGGAAGCGCGCCCAGCACTTCTCGACTTAGCTAGTATCGAAGGGGCGGTACCTGGAGCGGGTCGGGGTGCGCGCGGCCCATCTTGTCGCAGTAGTCGGCGAGGATGTCGCGGAAGCGCGCCCAGCACTTCTCGACTTAGCTAGTATCGAAGGGGCGGTACCTGGAGCGGGTCGGGGTGCGCGCGGCCCATCTTGTCGCAGTAGTCGGCGAGGATGTCGCGGAAGCGCGCCCAGCACTTCTCGACTTAGCTAGTATCGAAGGGGCGGTACCTGGAGCGGGTCGGGGTGCGCGCGGCCCATCTTGTCGCAGTAGTCGGCGAGGATGTCGCGGAAGCGCGCCCAGCACTTCTCGACTTAGCTAGTATCGAAGGGGCGGTACCTGGAGCGGGTCGGGGTGCGCGCGGCCCATCTTGTCGCAGTAGTCGGCGAGGATGTCGCGGAAGCGCGCCCAGCACTTCTCGACTTAGCTAGTATCGAAGGGGCGGTACCTGGAGCGGGTCGGGGTGCGCGCGGCCCATCTTGTCGCAGTAGTCGGCGAGGATGTCGCGGAAGCGCGCCCAGCACTTCTCGACTTAGCTAGTATCGAAGGGGCGGTACCTGGAGCGGGTCGGGGTGCGCGCGGCCCATCTTGTCGCAGTAGTCGGCGAGGATGTCGCGGAAGCGCGCCCAGCACTTCTCGACTTAGCTAGTATCGAAGGGGCGGTACCTGGAGCGGGTCGGGGTGCGCGCGGCCCATCTTGTCGCAGTAGTCGGCGAGGATGTCGCGGAAGCGCGCCCAGCACTTCTCGACTTAGCTAGTATCGAAGGGGCGGTACCTGGAGCGGGTCGGGGTGCGCGCGGCCCATCTTGTCGCAGTAGTCGGCGAGGATGTCGCGGAAGCGCGCCCAGCACTTCTCGACTTAGCTAGTATCGAAGGGGCGGTACCTGGAGCGGGTCGGGGTGCGCGCGGCCCATCTTGTCGCAGTAGTCGGCGAGGATGTCGCGGAAGCGCGCCCAGCACTTCTCGACTTAGCTAGTATCGAAGGGGCGGTACCTGGAGCGGGTCGGGGTGCGCGCGGCCCATCTTGTCGCAGTAGTCGGCGAGGATGTCGCGGAAGCGCGCCCAGCACTTCTCGACTTAGCTAGTATCGAAGGGGCGGTACCTGGAGCGGGTCGGGGTGCGCGCGGCCCATCTTGTCGCAGTAGTCGGCGAGGATGTCGCGGAAGCGCGCCCAGCACTTCTCGACTTAGCTAGTATCGAAGGGGCGGTACCTGGAGCGGGTCGGGGTGCGCGCGGCCCATCTTGTCGCAGTAGTCGGCGAGGATGTCGCGGAAGCGCGCCCAGCACTTCTCGACTTAGCTAGTATCGAAGGGGCGGTACCTGGAGCGGGTCGGGGTGCGCGCGGCCCATCTTGTCGCAGTAGTCGGCGAGGATGTCGCGGAAGCGCGCCCAGCACTTCTCGACTTAGCTAGTATCGAAGGGGCGGTACCTGGAGCGGGTCGGGGTGCGCGCGGCCCATCTTGTCGCAGTAGTCGGCGAGGATGTCGCGGAAGCGCGCCCAGCACTTCTCGACTTAGCTAGTATCGAAGGGGCGGTACCTGGAGCGGGTCGGGGTGCGCGCGGCCCATCTTGTCGCAGTAGTCGGCGAGGATGTCGCGGAAGCGCGCCCAGCACTTCTCGACTTAGCTAGTATCGAAGGGGCGGTACCTGGAGCGGGTCGGGGTGCGCGCGGCCCATCTTGTCGCAGTAGTCGGCGAGGATGTCGCGGAAGCGCGCCCAGCACTTCTCGACTTAGCTAGTATCGAAGGGGCGGTACCTGGAGCGGGTCGGGGTGCGCGCGGCCCATCTTGTCGCAGTAGTCGGCGAGGATGTCGCGGAAGCGCGCCCAGCACTTCTCGACTTAGCTAGTATCGAAGGGGCGGTACCTGGAGCGGGTCGGGGTGCGCGCGGCCCATCTTGTCGCAGTAGTCGGCGAGGATGTCGCGGAAGCGCGCCCAGCACTTCTCGACTTAGCTAGTATCGAAGGGGCGGTACCTGGAGCGGGTCGGGGTGCGCGCGGCCCATCTTGTCGCAGTAGTCGGCGAGGATGTCGCGGAAGCGCGCCCAGCACTTCTCGACTTAGCTAGTATCGAAGGGGCGGTACCTGGAGCGGGTCGGGGTGCGCGCGGCCCATCTTGTCGCAGTAGTCGGCGAGGATGTCGCGGAAGCGCGCCCAGCACTTCTCGACTTAGCTAGTATCGAAGGGGCGGTACCTGGAGCGGGTCGGGGTGCGCGCGGCCCATCTTGTCGCAGTAGTCGGCGAGGATGTCGCGGAAGCGCGCCCAGCACTTCTCGACTTAGCTAGTATCGAAGGGGCGGTACCTGGAGCGGGTCGGGGTGCGCGCGGCCCATCTTGTCGCAGTAGTCGGCGAGGATGTCGCGGAAGCGCGCCCAGCACTTCTCGACTTAGCTAGTATCGAAGGGGCGGTACCTGGAGCGGGTCGGGGTGCGCGCGGCCCATCTTGTCGCAGTAGTCGGCGAGGATGTCGCGGAAGCGCGCCCAGCACTTCTCGACTTAGCTAGTATCGAAGGGGCGGTACCTGGAGCGGGTCGGGGTGCGCGCGGCCCATCTTGTCGCAGTAGTCGGCGAGGATGTCGCGGAAGCGCGCCCAGCACTTCTCGACTTAGCTAGTATCGAAGGGGCGGTACCTGGAGCGGGTCGGGGTGCGCGCGGCCCATCTTGTCGCAGTAGTCGGCGAGGATGTCGCGGAAGCGCGCCCAGCACTTCTCGACTTAGCTAGTATCGAAGGGGCGGTACCTGGAGCGGGTCGGGGTGCGCGCGGCCCATCTTGTCGCAGTAGTCGGCGAGGATGTCGCGGAAGCGCGCCCAGCACTTCTCGACTTAGCTAGTATCGAAGGGGCGGTACCTGGAGCGGGTCGGGGTGCGCGCGGCCCATCTTGTCGCAGTAGTCGGCGAGGATGTCGCGGAAGCGCGCCCAGCACTTCTCGACTTAGCTAGTATCGAAGGGGCGGTACCTGGAGCGGGTCGGGGTGCGCGCGGCCCATCTTGTCGCAGTAGTCGGCGAGGATGTCGCGGAAGCGCGCCCAGCACTTCTCGACTTAGCTAGTATCGAAGGGGCGGTACCTGGAGCGGGTCGGGGTGCGCGCGGCCCATCTTGTCGCAGTAGTCGGCGAGGATGTCGCGGAAGCGCGCCCAGCACTTCTCGACTTAGCTAGTATCGAAGGGGCGGTACCTGGAGCGGGTCGGGGTGCGCGCGGCCCATCTTGTCGCAGTAGTCGGCGAGGATGTCGCGGAAGCGCGCCCAGCACTTCTCGACTTAGCTAGTATCGAAGGGGCGGTACCTGGAGCGGGTCGGGGTGCGCGCGGCCCATCTTGTCGCAGTAGTCGGCGAGGATGTCGCGGAAGCGCGCCCAGCACTTCTCGACTTAGCTAGTATCGAAGGGGCGGTACCTGGAGCGGGTCGGGGTGCGCGCGGCCCATCTTGTCGCAGTAGTCGGCGAGGATGTCGCGGAAGCGCGCCCAGCACTTCTCGACTTAGCTAGTATCGAAGGGGCGGTACCTGGAGCGGGTCGGGGTGCGCGCGGCCCATCTTGTCGCAGTAGTCGGCGAGGATGTCGCGGAAGCGCGCCCAGCACTTCTCGACTTAGCTAGTATCGAAGGGGCGGTACCTGGAGCGGGTCGGGGTGCGCGCGGCCCATCTTGTCGCAGTAGTCGGCGAGGATGTCGCGGAAGCGCGCCCAGCACTTCTCGACTTAGCTAGTATCGAAGGGGCGGTACCTGGAGCGGGTCGGGGTGCGCGCGGCCCATCTTGTCGCAGTAGTCGGCGAGGATGTCGCGGAAGCGCGCCCAGCACTTCTCGACTTAGCTAGTATCGAAGGGGCGGTACCTGGAGCGGGTCGGGGTGCGCGCGGCCCATCTTGTCGCAGTAGTCGGCGAGGATGTCGCGGAAGCGCGCCCAGCACTTCTCGACTTAGCTAGTATCGAAGGGGCGGTACCTGGAGCGGGTCGGGGTGCGCGCGGCCCATCTTGTCGCAGTAGTCGGCGAGGATGTCGCGGAAGCGCGCCCAGCACTTCTCGACTTAGCTAGTATCGAAGGGGCGGTACCTGGAGCGGGTCGGGGTGCGCGCGGCCCATCTTGTCGCAGTAGTCGGCGAGGATGTCGCGGAAGCGCGCCCAGCACTTCTCGACTTAGCTAGTATCGAAGGGGCGGTACCTGGAGCGGGTCGGGGTGCGCGCGGCCCATCTTGTCGCAGTAGTCGGCGAGGATGTCGCGGAAGCGCGCCCAGCACTTCTCGACTTAGCTAGTATCGAAGGGGCGGTACCTGGAGCGGGTCGGGGTGCGCGCGGCCCATCTTGTCGCAGTAGTCGGCGAGGATGTCGCGGAAGCGCGCCCAGCACTTCTCGACTTAGCTAGTATCGAAGGGGCGGTACCTGGAGCGGGTCGGGGTGCGCGCGGCCCATCTTGTCGCAGTAGTCGGCGAGGATGTCGCGGAAGCGCGCCCAGCACTTCTCGACTTAGCTAGTATCGAAGGGGCGGTACCTGGAGCGGGTCGGGGTGCGCGCGGCCCATCTTGTCGCAGTAGTCGGCGAGGATGTCGCGGAAGCGCGCCCAGCACTTCTCGACTTAGCTAGTATCGAAGGGGCGGTACCTGGAGCGGGTCGGGGTGCGCGCGGCCCATCTTGTCGCAGTAGTCGGCGAGGATGTCGCGGAAGCGCGCCCAGCACTTCTCGACTTAGCTAGTATCGAAGGGGCGGTACCTGGAGCGGGTCGGGGTGCGCGCGGCCCATCTTGTCGCAGTAGTCGGCGAGGATGTCGCGGAAGCGCGCCCAGCACTTCTCGACTTAGCTAGTATCGAAGGGGCGGTACCTGGAGCGGGTCGGGGTGCGCGCGGCCCATCTTGTCGCAGTAGTCGGCGAGGATGTCGCGGAAGCGCGCCCAGCACTTCTCGACTTAGCTAGTATCGAAGGGGCGGTACCTGGAGCGGGTCGGGGTGCGCGCGGCCCATCTTGTCGCAGTAGTCGGCGAGGATGTCGCGGAAGCGCGCCCAGCACTTCTCGACTTAGCTAGTATCGAAGGGGCGGTACCTGGAGCGGGTCGGGGTGCGCGCGGCCCATCTTGTCGCAGTAGTCGGCGAGGATGTCGCGGAAGCGCGCCCAGCACTTCTCGGGCACCGTGATGGCGGTGCGGAAGTTGCTCTTCACCTGCAACACACACACGTTACCGTCTGCCGACGTCGCGCGACTTACCAACATCCGTCCTCGAAAGGAAAAACACGGATAATCTTTGTCGCGCAACAAAGAGTTATGAGACGCGTCTCACAGTTGTGCTAGATGTGCTACTTTCATAAAGAAAAAATTCAATGCGAACCACTACAATAGAAATTAAATTGAGAGCGGCGCAATCTCTCTCAACGTTCTAACATTTGCGGGAAACCAATGGAACGGGGGACGTTCCGAAAACGCATAGTCCTAGTAATATTGACCGGGTACGCGCTATTTCTGGAATGTTTTAAAACTGTATTTAGGAAAAGAGGAATTAATGACAAAAAACCTGATTTAAGTTCTAGAGTTTTAATAAAATATACGAGAATCTCGTAGCTAACGAAAAAAACGACTCGCTATTTCGGTTACTTAGCATGTAAATAATACCGTTTCCGACCCCTGAGCAATGACATGTCCCGGTTTGAAACGTGGTCTTGGTATCCCAGCCATTAAGGAGACTGTCCCGGCTCCATAATCATAATGTGCCATTTATTACCAGAACTAAAAATATCAATACATGTACAGTCAAGGGCGTAGTAAACGTAACAAAATCTATAAATATATACTGCTCAAAACAATATAGGAGCCACTAAAAAAATATATCGTAACGTGAAAATATATATTAGTTGGTAATTTATTTTACATGCTCTCCAGCTAAAAAGCCTTTTCTTTTTATTTAGCTAACAATCGATTAATTAAATATTCAATTGTTTTATTTGTTTTGATTGAGAAGATTAGTTTATTGTAACCACAAAAACTGAACAGAAATTCACCGCGCAAAAGTGGCCCCTATATTGTTTTGAGTAGTATATATCCATACCTTAACACTATGACAGTAGAGTTGAATTCTACAGATTTTTGAAACTTTTGGTGCGTATTAAACGTTGCCCTTGACTTTACGTAATACGGACGAGCACACATACAGATAAAGTTCTGGACGATATAGAATGTGGACCGTTTGACAATGTTGACAAGAAAGGGACGATTTGGGATTGCGGAAAAGCTTGAAAGGTCACTAGAGGAAATGGGATTGTTGGCGGGCTAGGAAAGTGGCAGTTATGAAATGTTTTTGTATAATTTGATCAGATTGGGTCACCTCGCTGACTTTCATGTAGACGCCGCGGTTGTTCTGGCCGATGTCGAAGTAGAAGTTCTTGTTGTCAACGCGCAGGTGGCGGCCCTCGGGCAGCTCGCCCTTGAAGCTGCAACCCGACACGGATCTACGTCACACACCGCGCACTGTTAATGGACTGCCGGCCGCGCCGCCGCCCGACACGCAACTATCGAGGTACCCGCCGCTTTGGTGATCATCTCTCCTTACTTCCTTACTATATTATAAACGTGAAAGTATGTATGTACGTTCCACTTAAATCTCAAAAACTACTGGACAATTTTTTATGAAACTTTCCAGTTACGTACCTTGCATATCAGAATAGGACATTGGTTATAAGATATGTCAAATTTGATCCCTTTTAGGGACGAAAAAGGGGGTGAAACTTTATAAGCTATAAATTGCACCTCTATGCGGACGAAGTCGCGGGCAACAGCATGTCTGTACATTTAAAATATTAAAAATATATATATAAAAAAAAAATATTAAAACAATTTTTGGTACAGGGTAGCTGGGAATCTCCAGATGGTTATAGGATACTTTTTACCCGACTACGCTGCAGAAAAGACCGGTTATGACTTTTTCTCCTCCGCGAACGAAGTTGCGGGCATCTCCTAGTAAAGAATAAAACACGAAACGCTACTACTATGCTCAGCGACTCGAAGTGGCTCTTTGCCTCAAGTTTGCGCCAATTATCTAACAATTGTTGTGGTATTGTATTGTTTGCGCCGGTCTTGTGTTGTTTCAAAATTTACACAGTGATCTGATATTAACGATGTAAATATAAATCGTTATCAATATATTTAGATGGTCTAAATACGTCACCCATTTTAGACCTGAAAGATAAACAAAATGCACGTTTTTGGTACTAACGGAAGTTTAAGTAGAAAAAATCAAAAGAAAAAAAATATTTGATGACGTGTACGTAAGTAACGGATATTCAAAATTATACAACTAAAATACAATAGATGGCGTTGAAAGTGGTCTAATCGCCACTTAGCATTTTGCCACGGCAAGCTGTGACGCTGATATTCAGTAGTGCCCTCTGGTTGGTTTAATGTTTATGAAATAATATGATCACCATATCGTAAAAACTCGTATTAAATTCTGCGAGACCAGTCGGAAAATTGGAGGGTACCTTAAAAGTTAATTCGCCCAAAAACGTTGACAGACGTAATTAAGTCGACGGACCATTTGCTGTGAAATGTTGGAGACATTTTTTTTTAAATCTTTATTTTAATAAAAAAAGAGGCTTTGATCGCTGAGCGACCACGTCAGCCTCATAGGTAACACATCCATTCGACAAACAACTATTGTGTAAAACAATTTAACGGATTATATCGCGTATATTATCTCATTTTAGTTCCCGACTCATTTTAGTGTTTTATTTCAATGAGTAATAATCGCGGAAACAGAAGAAAATATTAACTATTGTGTAATTATCTATAATTTAGTCATTTTATCATTAAATGGTACAAACTTATTGCTATTTTAGACGTCGGCTCAGATAGTATAACGTTACAAGTAACAACATCATTTAAGCTCAGATTGGCCTGTGCTGCAAATGCCCTGCGGTCGGCTCCGATCCGAGCACACTCCACCAATGCGTGGAAGGTGTCTTCCCTCGCATCACATGTGGTACAATTAGGAGAATCAATCACTCTCATCGAGTGCCCAAACACATTAAGAGGCATGTGCCCGGAGCGCAGTCGCATGCTTGTGACTACTAATTGTCGGTTCAACCGACCCTCGCTAAACCATGGTATTTTAGGTGGTTCATTGGTCATAGTCCTATACCATATGCCTTTATCCCTGGACCTCTCGTCAAAGTAGACTTTCCAAGTTTCAAAACACTTGCCTTTCACTTCTCTGAGTAAATCTGTGAAAAAAGGCATATGATTTATAAATATCCCTTCGTCAGCTCCCATTTTTGCTAATCTGTCTGCTTCATCATTGCCCTTCAAATTTATGTGTGATGGAATCCATTGAAATTTTATCTTTTTGCCACTACTTTGTAGCTGCAAATATACCTCTAATATATTATAAGCTACGGGAAGACCTCGTTCACCCGAGGTGCATCGAGCTAAATGTTGCAGAGCGCTCTTCGAATCGCTAAGCACCACAAACTTGGTTCCATCACATGACTGTGTGTATGACAGACATTCAGCAATAGCATGTAATTCGGCTGACATAATTGATATTTTATCATTGAATTTAAAAACCGCTGTGACATTGGATTGAGGATCAAAGAATGCTGCTCCTATACCTTCATCCACTTTGGAACCATCAGTGTAAATATGGTAGTATCCCTTGTAATTATTATTTATTGTTTTTATGGATTCACGCAGCAGTTCTAGTGACTTATGCAACCTCTTAGGTCCTTCAATATTTTCTATGTTGAGACTTATCTGAATCTTAATATCTATGTTAGTCATCCACGTATTAAGTGAGAAAATTTCTAGCCTACGCAATGTATTGCTTGGTTAGATAACTCCCTGTGTACCAGAACTAATAGCGGTTTCTTCTTATTGTTCCAATATGATTTGCGGTCACAAAGAGATGTAAGCTCAGTTAGGGTAGCAATGACCTCACTGTCGTCTATCTATTTAGCCTTTAACCAGAACTTTGAAGCCAAATACTTCCTTCTCACAAACAAAGGTGGCAAACATAATTCCGACTCCATGACATGTATTGGGCTGGTTTTTATAAAACCTCCAACTGTTCTCATAGCTTGATTTTGGACTTTATCAAGTTTAAGACAGTTGGTTTTTGAACTGTTATCAAATAAAAAGCAACAAAATTCTAACCTGCTGCGAATAATTGCGATATAAAGCCTCCTTAAATGCACCGGGTGAATCCCCCAAGAGGAACCCGCAAGAACATTAAACACATTTAAATATTTGTTAGAAAGTTGGCATACTTCGTTAATATGTTTACCCCATCTTAGAGATTGGTCCAACCATAGTCCCAAATATTTGACTGTTGACACAGTTTCCAGCCTAACTCCGTCCACGTTAACGGTAACTTGGCATTGTTTTCTCCCCCTTAAAAAGTACAAACTTTGCTTTTTTTTGGTGTTAATTCGAGACCTAAATCTCTCAGCAGGGATGACAGTCCGTTCAAAGCTCTCTGAAGAGTTACTGACATAAATCTCAGATTTTGTCCCGTTACATATAAAACAAAATCATCAGCATATTGTGATACGTATACGTCGGCTATTTCCCTGCAGATATCGCTAGTTACTATGTTAAATAAAATAGGGGACATTGGATCCCCTTGTGCTAGGCCAACTGACGTCCATCTCGTGATCGTGTAATTTCCTCCATCCTCAATAACCGATAAATGTCGTTCCTTCAGGAATTCCCATATATATTTACATTAGGATGATCCCACTCCAACTTCATCTAACTTAGCTACAACTTTCGAAATATTAACATTGTTATACGCATTATTTATATAAACAAAGCATGCTAGTGTTTGCTGATTGTTGGTAAATCCGATTTGAATTTGTGTAACAAGTCTTACTAAATTATCTAGGCATGATTGAGTTCTCCGGAATCCCACTGTATTTCTGGAAAATAAGCCGCTGCTTAAAAATACCACTCTAATCGCCTGGTTATGATGTTATGTAAAGTTTTGCAAAAACAAGATATTAGTGAGATAGGTCTTAAAGACGAAATATTACTTAAGTCTCGCCCTGGTTTCGGTATTGGGATGACTTTAATATCCCGCCATTGTCTATGTACGCATCCCTCAGTCAGAATCCTGTTGAACATGTTAACTAAAATCTGTTTGTCGGGGAAATTATAAACCATTGAATATGAAATATCTTCTATTCCAGGGGCCGTATCTTTTTTTTTTCATTGTGTTGTCAAGTTCCTGTACTGAAATAGGGGCCTCGAGTTGTAAGTTACTTGACTTAAATATTGGGTCTGGTGGCACTGTGTAGTCAGGCGCTAGCTGAGTAAGAAATTCCTCTGTTCTTCCACAATCTAAGGAAGTTTTTGTCATACGATGTCCTTTCAGCCATTTCATCTTATTCCATAGGCTACTAGTAGAAGTTGTGTTATCTATACTATTACAAAATTGTTTGAAAGAGTCTGCTTGAGCTTTTCTGATTAAGCACTGCGCTGCAGCAGCTTTTTGGTTGTAATTGTCAAGATTAGCGGGAGTGGGGTTTTTCCTAAGCTGGGCCAACGCCAGTCTACGCACTGCCACTGCTCTGGACAATTCTGGCGACCAGTACGGCTTTGGGCTAAACTTGCTAGTAGGATCTGTATTCGATCTGGTTACTGGAATAGATTCGTGAGCTGCCAAATTAATTACCTGCATAACCATATTATACATTTGTTGAGCAACGCCTGAAAAATCTGTACTTTTAGTTAGTTCACTCAATACTTCCCTATATTTTACCCAATCAGTCCTTTTAAAGTTTCTTTTTTGTAGTTTTAGGCTCGTCGGTTCTATTTCTGTTGATATAAGACATATATAAAGACATGGATAAGGTTTAATGATCGTCCGCCCACTAGAGATAAAAATGGCTCACACGAACGGTTGGCAACACAATTCCAACAAGCCCTCGAGCTTGGTTCCCTACCATCTTTCCTAACAACTGGTGTTACTTTCCTGCTCTACAAGTCTGGTGGTACCACGGAAGCGAAAAATTATCGCCCCATCACGTGCTTGCCTACGCTGTACAAGCTCCTTACATTTATTTTGAAGGCACAAATTAATACGCACATTGTTGCGAACAACGTTTTGGCCTTCTCTCAAAATGGATGTAGGGTTGGGTCTCGTGGTATTAAGGAGCTCCTCCTCATTGACACGACATTTTGACAACAAGTTCGGCGGAACAAGAGGTCTCTGTCTGCTGCTTGGATTTATACCAGAAGGCCTATGATTCAGTGCCTCATTCATAGCTTCAGAGAATCTTGGAGCTGTATTAAGTCGATATAGTTTTAAAATCCTTTATAGGCGCATGACTGAGACAGTGGACTACAGTCCTTTGTCAACCAGGCGGTCGAGATGCCCCCCCCCCCCCCACCCCCCTAGTCCGCAGGGCTTTATAAGGATCAAGAGGGATATTTTTCAGGGTGACAGTTTGAGTCCACTGTGATTCTGCCTAGCCCTGAATTTACTCAGCACTCTGCTGAAGGATTCAGGACTAGGTTACCGGCTTGGGAATGGGCGTGAGATCATCTGCTGTGCATGAACGACCTCAAACTGTTTGCACCAAAACGACCGGAACTGGTGGGGCTACTAAAAATCACAGACACTTTCAGTTGCGCTATCAAAATGGAGTTTGGTGTAGACGAGTGTGAGGTCGTGCATGTACAGCGGGGGAAAGTCGAATTTACAGCTAGATACATCCTCCGATTGTTCTCATCTTGGTAACGGCGAGTACTTGCATAGACATAACCAAGAAGCCAGGATTATTTACCAGCAACTTGCTGCTAAATACGGTCTTGTGGCGTATGAGGTGCCGTACTATAAGTACGCCCTGATGCCAGTTCTCGAAAATGGTCATGCCACGCTCTATTGGGATCGATCTATAATTGCGGACAGGATTATTGTAGCCAATAAACCTGATATCCTGTTGGTAGATCGATCTAAGCGCTGAGCAATGCTCATCAACGTCACCATCCCACGTGACGAGAACCTCGTGAAGGCCGAGAAGGACAAACTCAGCCTCACGAGGTGACCGCCATGTGAGATGTTGAAAGATCGTCGTTTCGGTAAGCGGTCTTGTAGTAAAGAGTCTCGACTAACACCTCAAGAGTCTCTCGCTAGATGGCTGGATCAAGGGTCAAATACAGAAGGTAGCAACCCTGGACACGGCCCGTATCGTCAGGAGGTTCCTCTCTGTGCAGCCATAACCGCCGGTAGCTTGGGCCCTGCCCCGCTGGCGGCGGCACTCTAGGTTTGCTTTATAATGTGTTTATATTTTGTATTGTAAAGTTGTAAACATGAAATGTCTGTTCATTGAGATATTTAAAAAAATATATATTGTAACGGACTATTTCGAGGTCGCAGAATTATTTATTTTATTTTTATTTTATGTATGTTCATATACGTAACGTCTCTTGCGTCTTCATCACGCCAAATCGGCTAAACGGATTTCAACTATTTTTGATACATGGGTAGCTGGGTATCTCCAGATGGTTATAGGATACTTTTTACCCGAGTGCGCTGAAGAAAAAAAAGAGGCGTTATGACTTTTACTTCTCCGCGAACGAAGTTCGGCACCTTCTAGTACAAATATATTGAAAAAAAAAAAAAAAAACCTACCTTGAGATCAAAAATAATTATTGTTGAAGTTAACCAAATTCCAGTTATTTTCAACGAAAACGTGCAAAGCTTTTTACAGTGTGCTTCCAGAATACAATCATGGTCTATAATACCGTCTGTCAACGTTTTTATTTCTACGGACGAGTGCAGGCAGCGCAGGCTTCGTTATTCAATACCTAAAGGGCAGGGGTTAGAATTTTACATTATAACAATTTAATACATTCTTGAACTTATAAATCTACTCAATGAAGCCTATGTAACGCTTGGACGTGTTACGTATTCCTGTAAAGTTGTAATAAGTATTAAAGTGTATATGCCCAGCACAAATGGACAAGAAATAAGTGGCATTGGGATACTTTTTAAGGACACCAGATTGGCGTAACTCCCAATGAGGGTTTTCTAAAATGGAAATTCCACCAGTCGGCGCCACCATGACGTAAGGACTAACTAAGAAGAAGTGTCAACATCCACCAATCACAGCACAAGATTTTGACACTTCTTGTCAATTAGACCTTACGCCACGGTGGCGCCGACTGGTGATATTACCATTTTAGAAAACCCTCATTAGACAAATCCTCATAGTTTCACACGTTTATGCAACTGTGGATCGTTCACGGATCAATTGGTGCTGTACGTGTAGAGTGTACATATCGACGCTGGAAAGCAAACACGTTAGTAACACAAGGTCGATTTTTTTACTGCATTTTTAGAATCATCGTGTTTTTCTGCGTCGATGGGTCGAATCCACATGCCGATACGATGAAAAATGGGGGAAATAGGAACAAGAAATATTCTTGTTTTTTTTAAAGTTTGCACCGCAAACACGTAGTAAATGGCAAAATAACCTCAATTTATTGCGTTTATCTTTTGTCAAATTCACGTGGGTTACTGCGTTTTTAGTGGCCGTAAAAAAATTAAGAAAATAAAATTTCATACATTGGCGATGCGTTTAGTACGTGTTTGCTTACGGTGCACAAAAAAAAACAAAACGTAGTAAGCTACACAATTTCTACTTGTAACAAATTTTGGTTGAATTCATTATAATAAAATTGAAGTCCCACAAATTTTGTTTATGGTATCCAATTTTGAAATAGTTAGCTTCATAAAGACGAAAGTTATGTTTTTTTTTTCAAAACTCGGAAAGCTTCGTCTCTGGTGAACAATTTCGTTTTTGTGGGTTACTACGTGTTTGCTTTCCAGCATTGATATACCGACAAGTGCTTTTTGTGTATGTGTCCTTATTGACGGTGGCAAAATCGTCGAGCTCTGCTCTACTCATTACTTCGATGTATGAAATTCGTATCGCTCCGTTCCACTCACTTTAAATACACAATACGAACTTCGAATTTCGATTGAAATGTAACTGGTTGGTGAGCGCATAGCGAAACTCGATCATGTTACGCCGACACGGCCATATTGACCGTTATCTCTATGTGCGTGCGTGTGCGTGCGCGCGTGTGTGCGTGCGTGCGCGCGTGTGTGCGCGCGTGTGTACGGACCCGCCGTCGTCGGTGCCGAAGTCGTCGAGCAGGTCGGTGAGCGCGTCGCGGAACTCGATCATGCCCTGCGCCGGCAGCGCCACCTGGCTGCGCGGGCCGCCGCGCGTGATGGTCTGCGACACGCGCAGGAAGCGCCCGCGAGAGTTCTCCTTCAGGTCCAGGTAGTAGCGCCGGTTGTCCTGGGCGCACAGATCATGCGGTCACATTCAAACGAAGAATACTCTGACCGACGGTAGGGAGATTATTGGACATCTCTACGACTGCCGTGCCGATTGCTCATTTAGGGGCTTTTAATTATATGCCTAGAATTACTGATATTTGGTAATCTTAAATCGATGTTGTCATATAACAAAGACTAGTGTACACAGTATTTTAAAACACTCCACTACCAGGAATACCCGCTGAGTTCAAATCGAGTTCCATAAAATCGAATGTCGTAATGTCCTGTTTGTCTGCATTTCCGTTTCTTCTATTTTTTTCTCCAAAATTGTTAACTTTTTAGAAATGTTATAAAACAAACCGAACCTAACAAATACTAGCTTCTACCAGAATGAATAACATTCTACAAAATTCTGAAAAAAACAACAGATTCAGAATAGGGTACATGTATGATTTTTTTTATCGCTTTTCTTAACTAAATACCGTAAAAACTATTTCAAAATGTGAAATTAAAATCGACCAAGAAATACGCATAATATAGGCATTTTAAACTAGTAATTAGACAGAGAGGTCCAATATGCACTGTTTCGTCACAGTGCACTCCGGCCGTATAAACTCCATATTAAATTCTGTTTTGCAAGAAAGAGATAGAATTAAATGTTTGATTGCTTATATCTTGGTTATTTTTATAGCTATTCGAAAAAATATTTTTGTCTACTGTTTGTTACATGAATGAGCTTTTAGTACAGCAAAAATAAAAATTCATTCATATTCCCTATTATGACAACAAGTAGTCACTGAAGTGACGAGTAGTCGCTGAGGAGACAGGCGGTTACCTTGAGCATCATCTCTGACTTGAGCTTGCCGTCGTCGGGCACGTTGTCGGGGTTGGGTGGGCCCAGCGACGAGTAGTAGTCGCTGAACCCGGACAGGTGGTCCCGGAACTCCGCCGCCGTGGACATCGCCAGAAAGATCTGGCTCCGCCGTCCATCTGCACCAATCTGAAACACATCACAATCGTGAATTTTACTTACTGGTCACATCCGCCATTATTTTAAAGCTATCTTCAAATTTAAGTTTTCAAAATCCTGTTTACAAGGGTATAGTGTGTCTGCTAAATCGAAAGATCACCGGTAAAACATCCCGACATGTGTACAAAAATGCAGATAATTTTTAAACGGCTGACCCGATTTTCTTGAACCATAAGTAAGAACACTCTCGATGACGTTACCTTGCAAAGAAAAAATCATGTCGCAATCTGTTTAATAGCTACTATGTCACAGATACTCAGATCCACAGATACTCACGTCCATCTTATTACAACACCCATATTTTTTCGTCGGGAGTTAAAAGCCATCAGTGCACAGGAGCACTTGTCATATAGAAAAAGTGACTCAGAAAACTTCAATGAGGGTTTTTTTACAATGGAAATATCACCAGTCGGCGCCACCGTGATGTAAGGACTAATTGACAAGAAGTGTCAAAATCTTGTGCTGTGATTGGTGGATGTTGATATGACCATTTTAGAAAACCCTCATTGAACGCGATTATAAATATAGTTACTAGAATCGCGGATAATAGCTCATTTGTAGAAAATGTCCACGACATGTATCGATGACGGGGTGTCGAGTGTCCGCCGCCCGAGCGGAACAGAAAGGGCTCACGCGGGCCTGCCAGCATACTCTTACATACATAAACGCATCACCCATCAACATCATTTCAACCATCTTGTATACAAGATCAAGCTGAACGTGCCACGTATAGTGCTACTTTCCGCACACGTGCGGTAAAGTAATTTAACAACGTATTTATGGTCCAATATGGACACGTAAATTGCAACATAACGCACTTGTATCGTAGATAACTATTACCCGACTTACGCTAAAGCAAAAGAAGGTAACACTCGTAATTTTTGTCCCCCGGGGACGAAGTGCGAGCAACCTGCGCCCTGATTCGATCGACAGACGCGCCAAGAAGCTCATTGTTGACCCAGATCTTGTGGAGGCAAAGCTGCAAAGCCTCGAACGCCGTAGCAGGGTCACCTGTCTTGCGGTATTTTACAGGATACATTTCGGGGAGTATGCGGTGGAACTTTATGAACTCATTCCGCCTTCTCAACGTCTTCACAATGGGAGTAGACGTGGACTTGGGTTCCACCCTTATGTTGTTGATAACACCGACTCGAACAAAGCAATTTGTTTCTACATTCCTCGTTAAGACGGCTAAAGACTAGAACACTCTTCCAGTATACCTTATTCCGGAAAAATATAACTTGGATCTCTCCAAAACGATAATGAATAGGCATTATCTAGGTAAGCATGCTCCAGCGTCGGCTTCATCTTCGCTTACGAACAGATGAGATTGATGTCAAATGCTTGCATATCACACATAAAAAATCCTTTTATAAATTTAACTGATTTGAACAGTTGTTGCGAAGGTCGCTATCTGGGCAGGCGTTAAAATGCAAGTTATCATTATCGAGTCGTTGACATTCTGATCAGCTGGCGCTATCGGTGACATCACCGCTTATCGCCTCACATAATATTGTTAGCTCATGCGTTGATGATCACCAAATGTAGAGATTAGCGCAAGTAGTTCCCCTTCCAATGTGTTCTGAGTAGTTTACAGCGGCGTGCGGGTCATATAGGCACAAAGGCACTGCCTACCCTGAACGACCATGGCTCCATATACGCACAGAAAACCTGCCTGCCTTAGCCAAAAACCTATCCATGTCCAGGTCTGGCTAGGCTTCCTTAGCAGAGGGGTTACTCTGAAATTCGAAGTTCGTATGGCACCATCCCGCTCACTCAAATACAGTTTAACATGAGAGGTAACCGCTCATTAATCGGATTCAGAGGAGCTGAAACTCAAAAACGGGGATGTCATACGCGGCTACTTGGAGTAGGGTGGGGACGCGATACGCAAGAAACAAGGACTGGTCGCCCCGACCGACCGTGGTCGGTGATAATCATCGTTCGAAGTCGCAGTAGCCATCCTTTCGATGGCTGCTGTGATCTCGTCAGGAGCGAAGAGCTCGTTCCTAGGACACCGGGTATTAACCGGACAAACACAAGCACATTTACAAACACTGCAAATTGAATAAAAGCTTGTAAAAATCTCACAATTTATCAATCGATGTAGACGACGACCGATTTAGCTCAGCGGTAGTGACGCTGTCTGCGAAGCTGACGGTCCTGGGTTCAAATCCCGTCAGGGTCAAATATTTGTTCGTGAGTCTTGGACGTTTTCTAGGGATATCTATACTATTATAAAGTTGAAAAAATGAAATGTCTGTACATTAAAGATATTTAAAAAAAAATTGTGATACGGGCTATTTGAAGATCACTGAATCGAATTTTTATTTTTTTGTATGTTTGTATGTGTTGTGGCTTCATCACTCTAAAGCAGCCAAACGTATACTTTTAACCCGATTACGCTCGCTGAAGAAAAAAGAGGGGTTCTAGTATACATTAAATATGATAAAAATCCTCCACACAAATGTAAAAAATGCGATTTTCTAAAACCATAAGAACCAAAAACACTGAATAAAATCGCCTTTCAAACATGAAATCTTAACCAAAATTAGTCCATCCGCTCAAGCGCTACGATGTCACAGCCTGACACCCATGTCAAACTTATAACACTCCTCTTATACCGTCGTAGTTTAAAAATAGTCAATGACAGCAAAACCTATTTCATTTCATTGAATGTTTTATTTTTTTCAGTCGTTTCGTCCTCTCGCTCGGTTTTTGCGCAAAGGGGACCGGGCTCTCTTGTCGACGACCCGGAAAAGAAAATAAACAGACACTAAGGCTCACTCGAATTTCCTGTAGATGGTGATCGTGTTGGTTTAGTATAAACTGGATTAAGCGGGTAATCAAAGGGTAATCTAATACAGAGACAGGGGGCATTTTACGCATGATCTTATAATGATACAGAACGTGCGAAAAGAAGATTTCAACGACATTTTAGAAGATTCCATTATCACAACACAACAAACGGGGCTTAATCGCCTATTAATATGATTTTATTTTTAAATACCTTTCGTTGGTAATAGGGTACATGCATGAATTTTTTTTATCGCATTTCTTAACTAAATATCAAAATATCGTAAAAACTACTTCAAAATGTGAAATTAAAATCGGCCAAGAAATACGTATAATATGTATTTTAAACTAGTAATTAGACAGAAAAATAAAAATTCATGCATATACCCTATTTCTTGACGTTTCGGACGTCGCGTTACGTCCATCGTCTCGACGCCTATACGCGATTAAGCCCCGTTTGTTGTGTTGTGATAATGAGTGAAAATCGTGTTAGTTTAAATCAATGTTGTATAAGATCCCGGCAAAATGGGGAGTAAAGGTTCTCGTATGCAGGTCACGAACCAGAAGACGTAGCGTGAGTCAGTCTCCCACAAAATGGACCAACGACGTGTTCAAGGTCGCCGGGTGTCGTTGGATGCAGGTGTGCGACATTTGTTGTGAAAGTCTCTGCATTAGACATTTATTTAACGGTGTGGACTTGTATGATGACGAAATGAGGATGATCTAAATAAGCTTCTGTCAAAAAATCATTTTTGTGACAAGCTTTATTTCCGACTGTACTTTTAATTAAACATGAACTTTCAACTACTCACCGAGACGATTCTAAAGACCCAAACTCGGTAGGATTGCGTAATTCTATTACAGAGTAGTCTTCATAAGTATGCCAAATTTTAGCTCAATAGGAAATCGGGAAGTATTTTGTGTCATATTTAACTTGTAGGATTCGTTTGCATAGTCACTGACATAGTTACTTACTTACTTACTACTCTGGCTCAGTGACCCGAAGAGGATCTTGGCCTCTGACACAAGAGAACGCCATTCTTCTCTATGTTGCGCCATTCCCCGCCAGTTGGGGGTATTTAGTGCGCACAGATCCTTTTGCACCTCGTCTTTCGACCGGTATCTGGGCCGACCGACCGGACGTCTTCCACTCGGTCGCCCCTGATACGCTCTCTTTACGGCCCGATCGTCTCCCATCCTCTCCAGGTGACCCAGCCAGCGGAGTCGTATGGCTTTTATCTCGCCAATAACATTAGGTATAGCCACCAGGTCTCTAACTCACTGTTTTTCCTCCTCCGCCAACTGCCATTCTCTTCTCTTTTTTGATCCCAGAATCTTTCGTCAGATTTTCCTTTCCTCTACTAAGAGCTTATTTTCTTTTTGAGTCAGTGTCCAAGCTTCACACCCATACATCAGGATTGGTCTAATAACAGTTTTGTAGACATAGTTACAGATGAGCTTAATATAATAAAGCTTATAAAAGTAGTTGTGTACACTCACCTCCGCGACCTTGATGAACCGGCCGCGGCGGTTCTGCTTCACGTCGAGGTAGAACCGCTTGGACTGGATCTGCAGCATCTTCGTCGCCAACTCCTGCTCCTGCGGCTGCTGCCCTGCTCGACAAACAAACATGTCGCGTTATCAAAGTGTACTCTACACCACCAAGGACGTGAGAAGCACTCATGTCACATTCCTCACACGATTTAATAAAAGGGTGAATCAACATTTAGACCCACGAATATCTATCCACATCTTTTAAACTTCGCAGACGCACACGTCACGCAAGCGGTGTGTCATCTCTTATAAGGTTCGTTACTTTACAACGCGCACGTTTATGCGGTTCGGCCTTAAACCTACTAAACAGAAAGTTTCATATTAGAAGCCCAATGTCTTGGCAACTGAGACATTTCGGTACGTTCGAGACGTCAAAAGTTTGGATCTAAAAGTTGATAAGCCCCAAAAAACCCCTATACATCTAATGTCGATAGTTTTCTAACAGCTGAGCCGATTTTCTTGAACCATAGCTAAGAACACTCTCGATGAAGCCACCTTTCAATCACCAAAAACTGAATCAAAATCGGTTCATTTGTTCAAGCGCTACTATACCACAGATAGATACGAACATACACGTTAAAACTTAACACAGACTTGTTTCGTTGGCGGACGTCTTGCGCGTGTCCCCTGCTCTGGCGAGGGTATACAGACAGGGTCATCTATACGTATATATCCTGCCTATATTCTCTTATGGTTTTATAGAATACTAGAAGATCTCCGCAACTTCGTTCGCGGAATAGAAAAAGTCATAACCACTCGTTTTTTTAGCGTCGTCGGGTAAAAAGTATCCTTTAAGCAAGCATCTGTGGATACCCGGCTACCCGTGTACCAAAAACAGTTGAAATCCGTTTAACCGATTTGGCGCGATGAAGCCACAAACAACGACACATTTCAAATTCATTTCATTTTTGGTACACGGGTAGCTGGGCATCCACAGATGGTTGAAGGATACTTTTTACTCGCCTACGCTCAAGAAAAAAAAGAAGGTTGACTTGTTTGAATTGTAATAACGCGGTTATATTCAAGTGTAACCCCAGCAGACGTTATACAGATTTAATTCGTGTGAATTTTGAATTTGAATTTTGAATTTTACGTTCCAGATATACGTTACAGTCGTACATATTAATTTGTTACACTACTTATTTCCACAAATAAAAAATTGATGCAAACTCAGTGTCTCTTAGACTTTATTGACATTGCAATGCAATCAACAAGCTTGGCCAAAATTAACAGAATCAGCAACAACAGGCGGAATGTGAAGCTCGTAATCAATTTATACGTCTGGAATTTCATGGTATGTGTTTTTATTGCTCCAATACAAAATACTGGTAACATAACAACGCATAGCTTATTAAATACATGTTTTTTTACTCTTATAAAACCATTCCAAGGCTAAACCATCCGTTTGGGTTACATAATGTTTTAAGATAAAGAAAGAAAGCACGGTTTGTATAACCGCTACCGTTTACTATAACTAACGCGGTTAGTGATGTCGGTTTTTCAACCAGTTATTTCATACATCAGGATTAATTGCCACTTAATTTGAGACATTAACAGGCTTACCTATATAGAGTCACAAGGCAAGTACAAAAAAAACCGGCCAAGAGCATGTCGGACCATGCTCAATGTAGGGTTCCGCAGCCGTTTATACAAAAAAATGCACTACAGATAAAAAAATACGATATGAAAAAAAAGCACTAAAGCCCGTCACAGACGGAGCGATAATATATATTAATATACCGAAAGATATCTTACAGTATAGCTAAGCCCCTCACACGACAAAGATACCAAAATATATATTTCTGCCGCCATTATGCTCGTAGCCGGCGAAGCAAGAGGACGTTTTTACAATATACAGGCTGTTTGTGAAATATGACTTATTGCATAGTTTGTCAGAGGGCGATTATGATGCCGGATTTAATTTGCATGTTACTTTATCAGAAAAACTAAAATCCGTCTGCACTCAAGAGCACATAAAAAAACGAAGAACGAGGAAAATTCAACTTATACATCACTGATCTGTCTTTTATACAATTCAGTTAGTATTTTCGAATATCAAGAACAATGTTTAATGCACTTTACAATCTGATCAACCTGGTTTTAAACCCCGACCAAAAAGAGGGGAGTTATAAGTTTAACGTGTCTGTGACTCTGTGTATCTGTCTGTGGCATCGGCAAATTTTTAATTTTCTATAGTTATTGAACTGAGTTACTTTGTCACAAATTCTTGCTAAATTGGTATTTTCGTATACTATTTAAAGAGATTAAGTCTAAAATTGCTAATTATAACCTCTTGGTTGTGATGGCCGAAATGCATTATGTATGACGAACATTATAAATTCTGCTCACAATTCATTCGATAAGAGCGACCTGTAAATCATCTTCCAATTAATTATAATTTGGGATAATGATTATTACTTGATAGGAGATCAAAATTAGCGATGTGGCGATTGAATGTACTTTTTTTTCTCTTTACAAAAATGGCCCACCCTATTTGTCATTGTCCACTGTCCAGCTCCATCTTCAGACCCTGGATATCATATAGGACTACAGAGCTTGCTAAGACAGACGAAATAATCCGAAATATTATTATTGTGTTTATCTTGTTTAGGTACTTTAGGAGTTCATATCCTCATGTCACCGTCTACCTTCGGACTCCATCATCAGACCAGCTCATTGATACCATATTGTTGCATTGTAATCGAAGATAAATAAATTTGAGCCCAATCGCACGTCAAAAAAATGACATCCTGTAGTTGCGCCAAAATATACTCAAATATATCGTAAGATATCTTACGGTAACTTAAGATACCCAGCTATAATATATATTATCGCTGCGTGTGGGGACTCTGTCAAATAGTAGGCAAAATATATCGTAAGATACCTTAATATAAGATATACTTTGGACTCAAAACTGCAATGGAATGCGCATATAGTCACTCTTGCAGGTAAACTAAGCTCCGCAGCCTATGCAGTGAGGCGAATCAGACAGTTAACAAACGTCGAGACGGCAAAGCTCATGTACTTCAGTTATTTTCAAAGTGTAATGTCATATGTAATTCTGTTGTGGGGCAAGGCGGCGGACATACAAACCATCTTCGTACTACAAAAATAGCCAATCAATGCACTGGGAGCTCGTGTATCACTGAGAGACAAATTCAGGGAAACCAATATTCTCACCGTAGCATCTCAGTACATTCTCGAGAATATTATGTATGTTCGGAAAACTCAACATGATTTCAAACACAACAGTGACATTCACCACTACAATACAAGAAATAAGAACAAGCTTGCCATGCCTGCTCATCGTCTCCGCAAGATCGGAACTTCGTTCGTGGGGAACTGTGTACGCTTCTATAACAAAATACCTACCGATGTAGTGAATTTACCTTGCAGCAAATTTAAGTCCCACATAAAACGTCACCTACTAAACAAAGCGTATTATACTGTAAATGATTTTTTAGGCGATTAAGATGACTTTAAGCCAGTAGTTTAATCTTGTGTATGTAAAGTAAGCATTGTTTTAAGAGGTAATAATAGTTCGCATTTAATGTAACATGAGAGCACATTTGTTGTTTCTCACCGGGCAATACTATTAGTGTTTAATGCCCGGCAGTGTGAGCATGTCATGCTCGCTTAAAGGTCTTTGCTTACGGTGGCGTCGTTGATCGGGTCGCAACCTTCCCTAAAATATGGTTGAGGGAGGCGATGGCTGAGATATGCGTCATGCTCGTGAACGGGTGCCGTTTGTGGGGTCCGGTCTGTTCATGCTAGCAAGCGCCAAATTAATTGTATACCTAGTAACTGCCTACCAGTATTTAATGAACTGATGACGTGAGATACTTCATCCTGTACTCGATTGAAGTTATTCATGTTTTATTTGATTTAGAGACTGTATACCTACATCTCTAAGAGTTTTGGTTTATTTATAGAGGTATATCCTTAAACATTTCTGAGGATTTTAATAAACTAATTTTATCTTTTTGCATGTTATGACATTATGAAATATAGATTTAATAATAATTATTTTTAATGTATTACTCACTTTGACCCATAAGAGACCTTAAACATCTCTATAACTATAACACAATTGTAAAAGTTTTAAGTATAATTAAGACAATATTGTAATAGTTAATTATTACACGCATATGAAGGTGCGTCCACACTTGTATCATTTGCTCGTATCCGATCACCGTGCCGTAGCATGACTGCGTATCGCGCTGCTTGGACGCTTACTGTCGGCGCGCCGATAATGCCGCACTCTTCCGATACAAGTGTGTGATACGCGTAGCAAATGGATTTCGAGTGATCGGATCGGCGCAACGTCCAAACGCGTGATCGTGACACGCGATCATGCTACGCGACGATGATCTGATACGGGCAAATGATACAAATGTGGACGCACCTTTAATTGTTTTATATACTCTGACATTTAGAATTTTATTCTAGACACGTTCTAGATTTTTTTTCTTTTTTATTGACAATCCTTTTGGGGTTTATTTTATTAACTATTTTAATTTTTTAAATGATTATTTTATCAATAATAAGTAAGTACTGATTAGGTTTTTCTGGGTTTCCCTAATCCTCGCAACAAATGTTGGATCATATTGTATGTTTCCCAGCAAATACTTCTCTCATTTTAACTGACAATTCGAAAGTCCTTGTATCTAAGCCTACTTGAATAAAGGATATTTTGATTTGATTGATTTGATTCGATTGATATCTTAATATATATTATCGCACCGTCTGTGACGGGCTTAACAAAAGAGCGTATCTCCCCGGCACTTACGTCCTTTTGCTGAGAAGCGCAGTTTTTTGGCAATAACTTAAAAACGGTATGTCCGATCATGTTCAAAACAATTTTCGTTAGAAGTACTTATTAAGCGTTATGTTTGTAATTTTTTAAACATACCGTTTAGAAAATAGAGGGGAACACAATTTTTATTCAAATCAAAACAAAATGTAGAAACATCAGTGTTTTTAGAAGATCTGTCGAATGATGTGCCACACATTGATATTTGCTGATTTTTTTTTTCAGTTTCGTTACATGTATGGAGTGCCCCCCCTAGAAATATATATATATTTTATTTAACTATCAAACTAAGTAGCGGCTTGCACAAGACATCTATGTTTCAAATTTCATCAGTATACGTCTCATAGTTATTGAGTAAAATGCCTGCGACATACGGACGGACGGACGTACGGACGGACAGATGGACATGACGAAACTATAAGGGTTCCGTTTTTGCCATTTTGGCTACGGAACCCTAAAAAATAAACGATTCGAAGTCCAGGCCGGCCTGGTTTAGCAACAATCTATTTTTGGACGCTGGCGCCGTAATCGAGCAAAATTTTCATACATTATCTAAGTTTTGGCGATTTTTCAATGTAAGTGTACGATCGTGGGGGTCCTGACCCCTACAACCCCCACCTTAGGACAGATAGGCGGTCCTAAATATCAATCATTAGAGAAGTGTTGAACAATCATGACCAGACGCGAGCTCGCAGCGCATTTATCGCTTCCAGACATCTAGGTCTCCCTTCAGTGCAAGTAGCTGTTGCTAAGGCGTGATTGATGGGTTTGCCCTGCCGCGAGGCGGGCCGCTGACATTCAATAGCGTGACGCTTATTCCTTTCAGATAAACAGATATACATTTTCTATTGAAATACCTGTGTATATTTGATAATTTCATCCTTGTCAGTAACAGTCGAAACTCAAAATGCATTCGGCCTATCAGCCCTACTTTTCGACTAACTTTCGATGGTCAATCATTTATTACTTTTGTGTCATGACTTCATGAGATTTTCTTCGTTCTTTTAGGATTTCGCAATAAAAAGCTCAAAAAGGAACCCTTATGTATTGCAAAGCAAACATTTTAGCGAGAAATCTGCAATTTTCTTGAATTGTATTATTTAATATTAATATTACAGGAAAATTATAACCTGTCTGTGTTACTCTTTTTTTAATCGCCAAAAAACATGTACAAGGTACAAATTTGTTGGCATTAATAGTAAGGATAAAAGGTTCCATTTTAAGTTAGCTGTGGGTGTGGGAGTGTCGCGACTGCACGACGACACTTCTCGGCACACGGTAAATTGAACCTTATCTTTGCCATTAAGGTTCAATTTGGAGTACGGCAGAACTTGCGGTTCATGTCTGCGGTCGGCAACGAATTTGTACCTCTAACTTGACGGAGTTGATCACCTGATTTCAACCTAATACATACAACTATATGGCGGATCATAAAAATACCTACGGACCTGTGATGGTTGCGTTCATCTCGCGATTGATAAACGACAAATTTAGACTTAGTTAATAACGGTATACAACTTAAGTTTAGCTAAAGTTATTTTATTAGTTAACTAAGGTGGAGTAACAGAACTTTAGTTATAGTTACAATATACTGCTAATTCGTGCATGCGGTGTCCTTCTGTAAGTAATAAGATGCATAGTCTTCAGCTGTTTGTAAATTACTAAAAGGTGCACCTTCTAGTAATTTCGTCAGCGGAGAAGAAAAAAATCATAACCCTCTTTTTTTCAGCGTAGTCCAGTAAAAAGTATCTCAAAACCATTTAAGGATACCCAGCTACCCGTGTACCGATTGTTGAAATCGGTTTAGTCATATTGGCGTGATGAAGCCACAACGACACATACCAACATACAAAAAAATCCAATGAAAATTGTGACCTTCAAATAGTCCATCCGTATCACATTTTTTTTAATATCTTCTATGTACAGCCATTTAATTTTAACAACTTTATAATAGTATAGATGTAAAATGCTTCTTGTTGAGGGTCCAAATAAATAAACAAACCACACGTCACTACCTGACACGTAATGTCAGGCATCTCACGAACCGGCCTTTGACTTTTATACAGCATTAGCCCCGCTTCATTATGCAGCCAGGGATGGACACGAACGCTAATCGAGTTTTTGAAGAGCTCTTTTGGGACCCGCTCGCTTTCGCCAATTTTACATGGGCAGGGGCAGCCAACAGACGGTCAATCCAGATCGCGATCAAACCATGGTTACGGTTTCCAACAGATTAACGGTGTAATGGCTGCCATGCATGATCACTTTATGGGTGCGTTTCCACTCACGCGGAACTGTGTAAAATTAAGCCGGGTCCGCTGTGAGATGTTTTTTTGTTTTTCTACCACCTAACATGTTATTCTAACATAAAAGGGGCGTGGCCTAAATGTTTTGGTTAGCAAAAACACTCAAACATGTTTACCGCGACGGATGGAAAACACCACCACGTTCGCCTGCGGAGGGGGGTGCAGCGTTCATTTCGTGTTTGACCGTCGTTGGTACTGTGTCGAGTGTTCTGTCATCTGTCATCAAGTCAGCATTGAGCACTTGCAATAATAAATAATTTAATAAATAAATATTACAGGACAATTTTACACAAATCGAACTAGTCCCACGGTAAGCTCAATAAGGCTTGTGTTATGGGTACTAGACGACGATATATTTAATAGATATATTACATATATACATAGAAAACATCCAAGACTCAGGAACAAATATTTATGCTCATCACACAAATATTTGCACTTACCGGGATTTGAACCCAGGACCTCAGCTTCGCAGGCAACGTTACTCCCACTGAGCCAAACCGGTCGTCATGCAATTCTTGGTATATGTTAAAAGAGCGTTGCTGCAAGTAAAGCCTGACACGAAATCTATTTTTTTCGACTTAGGACCAAACCTATCACTGCCAACACAGATCGACGCAGACGTCTTCTTCGTCGGAATTCATTTTGACTTTTGTGCGTGAACAATATTTTGGCCCACAAAAACGTTGTTGTAACAAACGGACAGTTTTGCTAACATGTTTTGCTGACATGTTGGACAAACAATGTTTTGTTACATTTTTGAGACAGAGAACTCGCCTTTAACCAATCACACTCGACATCAGATTCAAATTTGCTCGTCTTGGTTTCAACAGCGACGGAGCCTGATTGGTGCATTTCACACAGCTCCGCTCCGCTTCAATGGAACTGCACCCTAAGGCCCATTGCGTAAGCCACAGTTAGCGTTTAACCCGAGGTTAGGCGGCAACTCGCGTACATAAGTAGACATTTACTCTGGGTTAAGGGCTGGTTGGCGCAATGGGCAATGTAAACCAAATAACTCTAATCAATCGTGTAGAACCTACGAACAAATATCTTACTAAAATTACTATTATAACCCTCAGTTCGATTGTAAAGGAAAAATAATGCGATTTACTAAATTGCAAGCAGGATTTGAGCCTGCGACCTCTTCTTTGACGCATAAGTGCTTTGACCTACTGAGGTATCGCAACTTAATGGTGCGTCCACATTTGTATCATTTGCCCGTATCAGATCATCGTCGCGTGGCATGATCGCGTGTCACGATCACGCGTTTAGACGTTACGCCGATCCGATCGCTCAAAATCCATTTGCTACGCGTATCACACACTTATATCGGAAGAGTGCGGCATGATCGGCGCGCCGACAGTGAGCGCGATACGCAGTCATGCCACGGCACGGTGATCGGATACGAGCAAATGATACAAGTGTGGACGCAACTTAACCCGGAAAGTGCGATACATAATTTTTTGGCATCCGATTTATGTATGTAGGAACAAGCATTTACACTCTGTTTAGCGCGCGTTACCGGGAATAAAATATCCCAAGTTTTACTCCATGACCTGATCTATATGTGTACAGTCGCCATAAGATATATCACAGCAAACAAGGTGCTCATAAATATGTGAACGCGGTTCAATTTACAAGGCGTTAGAGCGCATGTCATGCACGTCATATGTTTGACCACCCTGATAGACACGTTACTGCAGGAGCGGTGGTATACGATCATTTCCCTTGTACTACTAAGTCCTACATAAGGCGCAGGCCACACAGAAGAGACGTGGGCCGAGGACGCGTAGCGCCCATTCCAGAAATACGTTGTTGTTGTTACTAGCTTCTGCCCGCGACTTCGTCCGCCTTAAATTAGGTTATCGCAGATAAGGGCATTTTTCCGGGATAAAAATCCTATGTCCTTCCCCGGGACTCAAACTATCTCCAGACCAAATTTCATCCAAATCGGTTCAGCGGTTGAACCGTGAAGAGGTAACAGACAGACAGACAGACACCCTTTCGCATTTATAATATTAGTATGGATAGCACCCAGCAGTCATAGCACCCCCCGCACCCTGCTCCCGCTACCCCGCTGCGCCCATGTCGCGTCTCTTCTGTGTGTTTTGCAGAAGGGCGCAGACGGGACGAGGACACGCCCGCGACGCGTCCTCGCCCCGTCTCTTCTGTTTCTGTCTGTTTAGCAGCGCGACGCTTCTATACATTTCGTATGAAAATTCATTAAGGGGAATCATCGAAAATTTAAGCATTTTTTGTCAAATCTCGTATATAAAACAGGTTGGTTTTCAGATATGTGTTTCTTGACTATATAACCTATTCAGTGATTAACGCGGAAACACGTTTAATGAAAATTTCCTTGATAGATAAGTTATCCGAAAACGCGTCTTCATTTCCCGTTTTTTGTCTAGTTTGTACAAACGACAGATTAATAAACGGCTAAATTATGTCAAAATGTCATTCTTCCCTTTATCTTTGAAGTGATTAACTTAAAATGTTAACAAAACATAATAATAATTTCGATGTCATGGTACTTTTACATCTGGCGCTTACGTCAAAAAACCCCAAGCATGTAGTGGTATTAGCTTTCTCTTTCTTTGATGTGCGCGAGCAATAACTGCGTCCCTTATTACAAATCACGCTTATTGGCTGGCTCCGCGTTTGGGGCATGATTTACAAATGACGAAGTAGGCCCTTAGGGGTGCCGCGTCTGCGTCTCTTCTGTGTGGCCTGCGCCTAACGCAGCCACGACGAGTTTCCAAATCCACGGCACCTCAGTCTACGTCGAACAATACACTGCTTAGGTAATTAGGCCCGGGTCGTCGACCGACGCGGCGAGACACATTCAATACGCCAAATTAAATTCACCCGCATTTCAGCCGCGATATATCTCAATATCTACCGGAGTTTCCTTTGACAGGTTTAATATGTAGCCGGATACACGGACAAAATTAATCAAATCTAATCAAAATAACCTTTATTCAAGTAGGCTTAGATACAAGCACTTTCGAATTATCAGTTACAATGAGAGAAGTCTTTGCTGGGAAACATACAATATGATCCAACATTTGTTGCAAGAATTAGGGAAACCCAGAAAAACCTAATCAGATCATTTAACTTAACTATAATACTTAATTATTATTGATAAAATCATCATATTAAAAATTAAAATAATTAATAAGATAAATCCCAAAAGGATTGTCAATAAAAAGGAAAACACATCTAGAATGTGTCTAGAATAAAATTCTAAATGTCAGAGTATATAAAACAATTAATATGCGTGTACCAATTAACTATTACAATATTGTCTTAATTATACTTAAAACGTTTACAATTGTGTCATAACTAATTTATAATTGCTACATGCAGAGGAGATGTACAAATTCTCCAGATTAATGTTAATATAAAATATAAAACTATTTTTTTTTCAGAGATGTATGAGGTCTCTAGGCGTCACGACACGACATGCGATAAAATTAAATATAATAATTTGACTGAATTCTACTGAGATGTATATGGTCTCTAGGCGTCATATCATGCAAATAGATAAAATTAGTTAATTAAAATCTTCAGAAATGTTGAAGGATATACCTCTATAAATAAAACAATACTCTTAGAGATGTATACAGTCACTAAATCAAATAAAAAATTAATAAGTTCAATCGAGTACAGGATGAAGTCTCTCACGTCATCAGTTCATTAAACATTGGTAGGCAGTTACTAGGTATACAATTAATTTGGCCCGTGCTAGCATGAACAGACCGGACCCCACAAACGGCACCCGTTCACGAGCATGACACATCTCAGCCATCGCCTCCCTCAACCATATTTTAGGGAAGATTGCGACCCGATCAACGACGCCACCGTAAGCAAAGACCTTTAAGCGAGCATGACATGCTCACACTGCCGGGCATTAAACACTAATAGTATTGCCGGGTGAGAAACAACAAATGTGCTCTCATGTTCCATTAAATGCGAACTATTATTACCTTTTAAAATTATGCTTACTTTACATACACAAGACTTAACTACTGGCTTAAAGACATCTTTATCGTCTAAAAAGTCATTTACAGTATAATACGCCTTGTTTAGTAGGTGACGTTTTATGTGGGACTTAAATTTGCTTCAAGGTAAATTCACTACATCGGTAGGTATTTTGTTATAGAAGCATACACAGTTCCCCACGAACGAAGTTCCGACCTTGCGGAGACGATGAGCAGGCATGTCACTGTTGTGTTTGAAATCATGTTGATTTTTCCGAACATACATAATATTCTCGAGAATGTACTGAGATACTACGGTGAGAATATTGGTTTCCCTGAATTTTTCTCTCAGTGACGCACGAGCTCCCAGTGCATAGATTGAGCGTACTGCCCGTTTTTGTAGTACGAAGATGGTTTGTATGTCCGCCGCCTTGCCCCACAACAGAATTACATATGACATTACACTATGGAAATAACTGAAGTACACGAGCTTTGCCGTCTCGACGTTTGTTAACTGTCTGATTCGCCACACTGCATAGGCTGCGGAGCCTAGTTCACCTGCAAGAGTGGCTATATGCGCATTCCATTGCAGTTTTGAGTCCAAAGTAACACCCTGGAATACTGTTTTGTCTTCAAATTCTAGCACATCGCCTTTCAATGTCACCTTGGCACAATCTACTTGTTTCACATTCGGTAATGTGAATTTGATGCACTTGGTTTTCTTGGCATTTAAAAGTAAGTTATTTGCAGCAAACCAATGTACAATAGTAGACAGCGCATCGTTTATACTAACGAAGTTATTCCCTCTTCTTTGCACTTTAAAAAGAAGAAAAGTATCATCTGCGAATAACACAATATCATGTTTATCTTGCACAAGGTTTGGTAGATCATTGATATACACTAGAAACAGAAAGGGGCCTAGAATTGAGACTTGAGGTACCCCCATAGCAACAGATGATCCAGTTGATTGCATCCCGTTGATGACTACGCGTTGCGTTCTGTCTGAAAGATATGATGAGACGAGGTCAAGTGCACCGTTCTTTATTCCGTAGTGTTCCAACTTACGCATTAAATTATTATGATCAACGCAATCAAATGCCTTTGATAGGTCACAATCCCAATAGCATCTTGAGCGTTTTCCCAGGCATCAAAGATGTGTTTAACTAGCACTACCCCAGCATCAGCAGTGGAGCGACCTTTTGTAAATCCAAATTGACTGCTATGAAGTAGGTTATATCCATTAAAATGAGATGTTAGTTGATTAAGAATAAGTTTCTCAAAAACTTTACTCAATGCGGGTAGTATTGATATTGGTCTATAATTTGTGGGGTCTGTTTTCGTTCCTGATTCAAATAAAGGAATGATCTTGCTGTGCTTCATCAAATTAGGAAATACTCCAGTGTCAATACATTTGTTGAATATATCAGCCAAATATGGTGCAATCGCCTCTATTATTGAATGTAACACTTTAACGCAAAGGCCCCACAGGTCTTCAGTCTTCTTCAAATTTAACGATCTAAAGGTTTTGATAACAGTATTTGGAGTAACATAAGTAAATTTGAAGAAGTCTTTACATTGTGGTACATACATTTTTAATATTTATTCAGAAATATCTGGCGATGAATTTAAAGATTTTGTTGTCTCTAATACAGACATGTAATAAATGTGAGAATTACGATCGTAAATATACAGGGTGTATGGCAGATCGTCTGCCAAAAGACTAGAGTAGGTAGGTAGGGTCACTTGCAACACATTTTGGGCCAATTAACACTTGTCCTGCCCACGGTGTTTTTTTAACTATTTTTTAAATTTTATATCGGCATTTGCCAAAAATTCACATTTTTGCTCACTTATCTTTTTTTTTAAATGTGACTGCAAAAAATTGTTAGTATTTTTCAAATCTCTAATGTATGCGTATCCCCTGAAACCCCTCCTTTTTTGAAGTCGGTAAAAAAATAATCGAGATAGGACGTGTTGATATGGACAATATGGAAATCAAACGCGTTGGCGCAGTTCTAACTTTCTTCGTTAATACTTTAAAATATCATAGTGTGTTAGACCGCAGCACGCACATTTTTTTATCCTTGATCTAGACTGGACATGAATGTAGAACACTCAAGAGGCGAGTTTTAATCCGAGCCCCGCAGCCCCCGGGGAAATCACCACAAGACTCGCAACTTTTTCTCAAAACACCAGATTACCGTTACGAAAATTTAATTCTTACTTATGAATAAATAAATAATAAATAAATAAATATTACGGGACAATTTACACAAATCGCTCTAGTCCCATGGTAAGCTCAATAAGGCTTGTGTTATGGGTACTAGACGACGATATATTTAATAGACATATTACTTATATACATAGAAAAACATCCAAGACTCAGGAACAAATATTTATTGCTCATCACACAAATATTTGCCCTTACCGGGATTTGAACCCAGGACCTCAGCTTCGCAGGCAACGTTACTCCCACTGAGCCAAACCGGTCGTTATGAGTATATGAGAGTTACAATAACGCTTGTGGGTGAGATTATTTATAAGAATAATATTTTCATTTCAGCTCAACCACAGTTCTCCAATATTATTTCATCGGTGAAATATGTTTCCGTGCAACACATCTCGCATGCCGGAAGACCTAATAATAGGCAAAGCTCGTCAATGATTAATCGAAGACAACTTTATTAAGAAAAAAATTGGTAAAAATATCTCACGAATTCTTCATTAGCATCATTTTGAGGAAGAATTCAGACAGGTATGTACCATATTTATAGAATAAACGTTTGTTGCTTCATACATGTTACGTTACAATGTATTCTACAATACAAATCAACCAATTTCTCGACTAAAAATGTGTAACGTGTGGCGTTTTTTTGCCCTACTCCAGTTAACATGTTAGTGGTCCAGTGGCGCGCGACGCCCAAGGTTTTTACCACGTTCATAAGCAGTATCGTAACTCGTAGAATGCACATAATAGCCAATTAGAAATCGCTGCGATCGATTACGACGGGCTTGCATCACCGGTCATCGCGGCGCACATCAGGGCCCCTCGAAAACTGGTCGCCTCTCTTTCATGTGAATCTGTCACAGCTAGAGGGTGAAAGGGACAGGGTGAAGCTTCAAATGCTCCAAAACACTGCAGCGCGTGCTGTTCTCACCGCCGCGACCGAGAATTAACAGCTGTTATTGATTATACTACCTTCCACGCGAAAGGTGGGAAAAAAATAATACACCGAGGTATATAGTTTCAGATTCCGTAGTTGCTGCCGTTGTTTCTTGATAACATGGAAATTAACGCTTTGCTATCTAATTGATATTAAATCCAATTTGTCAGTAGGTATTATAATGATTTTCAACAATAATTAAAACTGTTTACATCTATACGTTTACGTTTTATCATATAAAACTCACCGGAGTCAAAATTGTTCCCGCCTGCGTCCATTCCTTGACCATGATATTCTGAAATGAGAAAACAATTATAAGACTTGCGCTAAACACGTAAGCGGCGAAAATGGAGCGTAGCCTTTACATAGCGGTCCTAACGTAACGTTGTCGTGTCGCCGAGCGGCGCGACCAACAGCCCGCAAGGACTCGGCAGATGTTCGCAGTTATTGCAGATTTATTGTACACTCCAGTCGAATTGTGCCAGACCGCAGACGAAATTGGTTTACTAGCGAGCGGTCTGGCACTGAACCGAACGGCAACTTACAACTTTTTAGGATCAAATGTTAACGGCAAGCTACATCCATTTCAGTTTCGACATCATTGCAATCCCGAAGCGGATATTTACAGTTAATAGGCACAAATTAACGGGAACGTATTAGTATTCGTATTTATGCCGTAATTGGAAACAGTACGTTAACACAGTAAAATTGAACCATTACGTAGGTATACTTCTACCAAACTGCGTTGTTAACAAAACGGAGAATCGGCAAATGAACGAGCACTTATATATAACGTTCTTCGGCGCCAAAACACGCCTCGGCTAGATAAAAGCGGTCGTTGACCCGTATAGAGATCGCATCAATTGATAATCAATTGCGGACGAAGACTGGCTATTCAGCTCGGCAAATATGACCTGAATAGCCACAGGCCTCCGACATATCACATCTCTTCATCAGTTGCCAATTTGCTCTGCTAATTATTCGACTAACGGACATGGGTTATACAAATAAAACGCTTGAATCCAGTGAACACTTTATTATACTTCTGAATCATAACACATTTTTAATAAGAGCAAGTCCTTAAGTCCTTTTGATGATAACGAGGCGGTAAAAATAAAGCTAAGTATGCGAGGTTCGTTTCGTCCACACTTTAGAGGCCTCTCGTCTGGAATTCGTCTGGCCTCTGCGCGCTGATTTTTGTGACCTTACCTAAACCGTCTGGCTCTGTCGTCATAACTTCAAAACCCAGTTGCGTCTGACTGGCGAATACGGCATGAATTTCTCTACAGGCATTTAACTTACTAACATTGAATTGACTTTTCTCTGATATAGTAAGTACTTGCTGGGAAACTAAAAACTACGGTGGAGATAACGGTGGAACTTTAAAATTACCTACTGAATGATGGATGGGTGCTACCCCAGATTAAATACATATTATAAGCAGAATAGCGAGTAGTGTATGAGGAAACGCCGAAGATTAGGTTCAATGCTGTACCAGGGTAGAGACACGCAGAGATCTCGGTCCAGCAACGGACTTACTTAATTGGGTATGGATAATGATGACAGGCAATTCCACATCTTGGTTGATTAGAAGATAAATGCGTAGCGCTTTGTATGTAGAAGGCATAACTACTATGTAGATACCTCATAAAAGTCTTGACAGACGGGCAGGCAACCCATGACCTAAATTTTGTAATGAAGCCTAATATAACGTAGTAAGCAAGCAGTCTTATCACTGAAAAGCGATACCTTCCAGAAAACCTTTGGTTAGTAAAACAACAAAGGATTTTTAGAAATTCATATCGAAACTAGAAGATGTACCCACAACTTCGTTCGCAAAGGCGAAAAGTCTTAACACCTCTTTTTCTTCAACATCTTCGGATAAAACGTATTCCATAACCATACGTGGATACCTAGCTACCTGTGTAGCAAAAATAGTTGAAATCCGTCCAGCCGATTTGTCCCACTGAGGCCACAATAACATATACAAATATACAAAATATCCAAAAAAAAACCGATTTAGAGACCGCCAAATAGTCCGTTAAAATACTTTTTTTTTATATCTTTCATGTACAGACATTTCATTTTTACAGCTTTACAATAGTAGTAGAAGAGGCTATTTATTTGAAAGTTTGTGTCATTTCCATGTATCAGACATACAGCCAGACGAGAGACGAGTGAAACTAGTTATCGCGCAGCCTTCGCGTGGGCACACGTAATCGCGAAGTTATGAGACAAAGCAATCAATAAATTTAGCATAGCTTAGGAGCCGTTCATTTTAAGACTGCTTAATTTCGTCTGTTACGTACTTTCGACTTTGGCACAATGGGCAATTTCGAAACAAAGGCATGGCGTCTAGAAACCTATTTTGAAAATACTTCTACTACTTCACACTTCTACTGGTAAGGTAAAACAGTCCTTCCAATATATCTTAAGGTGGCATTCCGAGATGGGCTGCAGACCGCAACCGCACGTCCCGCTGCACTACAAATTGAACCTTAATGGTAAGGTAGAAAGGTTTTTCCGTGCTGAGAAGTGTCGCCGACTCGCTGTGTAGCCGTTGCACTTCCACAGCACACTGAAAATTGAACCTTTTCACTCAATTTGGAGTACAGCGGGACGGTTGCGGTCTGCAGCCCATCACGGAATGCCACCTTTATTGCACAGCTCAGAATCAGAACGCGACACAAAAATTTAAAGCAGATTACTTAAACGAAGAATTTGACTGACTAATTGAAGAATTGTAGTGTTTTTAAAATAATGTACAAACAGCAACACACTTAACTGTAACCATCTGTAAACTTTATGTCAATGTTTATAAGGTCTACGAATGGTCAAGTTAAGTTTGTGGCTGATTGTACGGTCCAGAAGATTAGTCAGGTTAAAATCTCAAATGTTCGGTTATAGTTTTATATATTCATTTTGAATTCATATTGAGAATGAGTATTTCTTACGCTTTCTGACAACGTTACATAAGGCAAGAACGGGTGGCGCTTTTGCTGGAAGCGTCTCATTAAAGTCTCGACAGAGCTATATATAATAGCTAGTAAATAATACATGATGCACTACTAGTACTTGGTTTTCTGAAACCGCGAACTTTTCAGTCGTTACTAAACAAACCTAACCTTTAATAAAATCTACTGAAATGTATTATTATATTCAGTGACTATTAAATATTCGAGTGACAGCAACAAATTTTCGAGAGTCACAATGCCAACTCCGGATTTCGCAGTTCGCAATAACTCGCGGTAAGGTATTGAATAGCAACTTATGCGGGCATGGCTCGGCGCTGCAGGTGCGGAAATGCACGCAATGCGCTGCACTGGTGACCAACAGGCGTCACTGAAAACCAGCGTCACGCAGTAAACTCTATAGGGAACATGCATGAAATTTTTTCATCGCTTTTCTTAACAAAATATCAAAATACCGTAAAAACTATTCCAAAAAGTGAAATTAAAATTAAAACCGGCTAAGAAATACGCATGATATAGGCATTTTAAACTACTTATTAGACAGCGTTTTGACAGAGAGGTCCGACATGTTCTGTTACGTCACAGTCTTCGACGGTCATATAAACCCCATATTAAATTCTGTTTTGCTAGAGATAGAATGAAATATTTGATAGCTTATATCTTGGTTATGTTTATAGTTATTCGAAAAAATATTTGTCTCCGCTGTTTGTTACATGAACGAGTTTTTAATAAAGCAAGAAGAAAAGATTATGCATCTTCCCTATTGCTCCGTGGCATTAAGCTGAGTGGCGACCTTTTTAACACTTCTTTTGTTTTATTATTGTTATTGTTACGAAATTGTCTGTAACGATGCTAAATAAATATATTTCTTTCTTTCTTTCTTTCACTTAATTACAGGCGGTCGGTAATCAATCCCGTGACACGACACCTTAGTCTCTAATCCAGTTTCCACTAGGGAAGCAATCGGTTAACGAATTGGTATTAAAAAAAAACACGTCTCTTTCGGTTAAAACTCGGATTTTCCTATATTAAAAATAAGCGATGGCATTCCCCTAGTTCCCACACAGCTGCCTGCACCTCAACAACTACGCCACTTCACTCTTTCACACGCGACAAATCGTCTATTTCGTTCTACACAGACAGTGCGAAAGACGGACAACGATTTGTCACGCGACAAGCGTAGTCGCGGCTAGCCCGGCTGACCTATTTCACAATCGTGACAAGTGTCAGAGAACGAAATTTTGAGGCTAGATATATCTCCGGACTTTATATTGAACGCATCATGTATATTGTCGTCACGTGACACTATGTGATGATTAGGGGCAAGAATGACCGAACAAACTTGTTAAAGCATTCGTTAATTATTCCATTTATCCTCTATCGGGGACGGGCCCAATTTAATCATAAATTCATGATCTATTTGTGAAGCCAAGCTAAAATGAGTAATCCTGCAAAGGGATGGATTAGCAAAGATTCCTTATATTAACGTCTAATTCGCTGTTAGAACTTAAAACAGATTATACCTAGGTACCTACGGTCACACGGACAATCCAATTGCAGAAAATGTTATTATAGGTACTTTGCAGGGTCCTTGATCTTTTAGTAATGTATAAGGCTGTCAGTAAAGATATCTAACCTACAGATTTCAATGAGTGGAATTACTACGAGACACGAGTACACGGTTCTAGTGATATGCACGATATGCCTGGCTTCCATCGCGAAACCAGGCATATAACATTCCTATTATGGAAGTTCACATAATAGGACTGTTTGAGATATGAATGGCGCCGTTTCTCTGAAATTTCTATGAATAAAAAAGTCAAAACATAGCTGCTTGTCTGAAGCTCACAAAAATTTGTAGATGTCGATGTTGTTTAAACAGCTGAGGCTGGAATGGCGAAATGTTCAGGGATCTTGATTATTTTTATAGGTATTCGAAAAATTATTTTTGTCTACCGTCTGTCACATGAATTAAAATTCATGCATATTCCCTATAGGCTGTTACTGAACCAACGAGCTACATCTCTGACCCCCGACCCCGCAGTCACTTACCATCAGGTGTTACTAGGGTCCATCGCTGGACAGTTTATGAATTTAAAAAAACTGACCGTGATTTCAATTTTCGCGCGACATTACCTCTCACTCGCACTGTACTGAATGGAAAAGGATAAACATTTGTCTCGTTACACAGGGTCACGTGTCACACTTGTGCTACTTGTGCAGCACAGAACACTGATGATGGAGACACAAGACCTAAGCACATAGGTAAAGGAAAAACTAAACCTGGGTCTGTTCAGGAATGATATCTTTAAGAGCAGCAAGGACTTTATTATCGACACGTAACGGCAACTTCTTCATTTGACGTAGACCTCTTTGTATGCCACTATTTAGGATTTTAGGTCACCAATTCAATCCCGTTGTGGCTTTGGCAATAAAAGCTACCACATAGTTTAGTATAAACATGTAGTATTAGTCTGGAAAAAGGCCTAGATTGGACTTTTACCTAAAAACACAAATACAGATAGCAGATTTAGATTTAAAGTTAAAATTCCAATTTCGTTTTCTCCTTTGTTTGAAAGAGATGAAAAATTGGTAAATCTTGTTAACTATTGTGCAATTTGTGGCAAATTATGACGAAGTAACTGCTTCCAAACTTACTTTTTAGAAAGTGCAACCCCACTTTCTTTTCAACTTTTAATCTGACAATCAGTAGAACTATTGGTAGATTGGATAATAAGTGATGCTTGTCATGTAGAGTGTGTGGCAGTTAAGGTATTTACTAATTTCTATTCCATATTGTTGAAGCGGAGCTCTATGTCGGAGTGGTATACCTTTTTATTTATTTTTGCGGACATTGTCCCTGTTAACTAAGCCGACAGCTCATAGGGATGTTGATTGGTTTGCTTTGTTTTCCTACATCTTTAAAGTTCAATCTTTAAAATTTTAAGATATAGATGAAACAAAAATGAATGAAAACCTGTGATCAAACACTACAAAGATCAGACAGCATATTACTACATTTACATTCTGATCACATGTAGTAATATTAAAAAGGCCATTAATGTCATTGTCATTAATCTAGTCCAATCCAGTTATAGAAAATGAAAACATGTCGCGAGGCAGCAAAGTGGCTCACTGTAGGATGTGACATTGCTTTCATTGATGTAAAATGCTCTGTCCTAGAAAAAGTGCTAACTTTAGACCGGTAGGTATTCAGAGAATTTATGATCCGAGATAATGATGTAGGTCACCCCAAAACCAGCAGCGCCATGCCAACAAGTGTTTATCAATCTTAATCTGGCCAAACTGCTCTGAAACACCCATTTTGATACACCTAATTTAATGAGTGTAATTAATGTATGTTATTCATTCATTTATTTAATTTTAACTTTCCACATTACAAGTAGTCAAGTCAAATAGTCTGTATAAAGTCCAAAGCACCAAATATGTCGCAAGACATCTTTATTCATTTAAGCATAATGTGATGGATGGGAATTCCTGTTTATAAGGTATTCTCTACCAAATTATATTAATTTTAATATTGAATAGATGTGGGTTACTAAGAAAAAATTATGTTTAATGTAAGCCAGGAAACCTAGTTTAGGTTTCCTTTGTGTCACCAGAGAAATAGAAAAATACTTTCCTAAAATAAAACTTTTTGCAAATTACAATTGTTAAAGTAGAACAGTTTTAAGTATTAAGAGTAGAGAGTTTTAAGGCAGCTTTAAGGTAAGCTGAGGAGCTGGGAGCAGTTAATGTGGTTATGTAAGTAGTTCAAGGTGGGTCGTTGACAGCAGACAATCTCGTTACAGACGCCGGCCAGACGGGCAAAAAAGTGAAACCTGTTATTTTTTGCTCAAACCTAGCCCCCACTCCCAGCACAAGCACAGACTGTGTGATGTTGCCAGCCACACAACTAACTGGCATTCTGACACAATCATTTTTTAACCATTCAAATATTTTTTATGATAAGAATAAACATATGCGTAAATTTATACAACTCCACATAGTGATGACACAGAATAGTTGTGTAAGCTGAGCAGACATTTGCATAAGGAACTTGTTACAGACAAATGTTAAAATAAGTTGTGTCTGGAATGTTAAAATAACCGGTGCTGGAGAATTAACTGGAAATATGTTTGAAAACCTACTACTATACATTTTATAAATGTTAAGTCATTCTGTAGTATTGGTAAAAATGTATAGTATAAATCATATCCCAGTCACAGCTTCAAAAACTGAAAGTTTTCACAGAAACCGAAGCAATATGGTTTTGTACTGTTGCACCCAAGTACTAATTAAAAATTACATATTACAGTGATGTAATGAGCAATAGGAATATCTGTATGATGTGTGTGAATGGTTTTCTGATAATTATCTTATGTTAATAAAACTAGCTCTAGTTGATGTTTGGCAATAATGTCACAAGCTTGCGTTTTAGTAGTTTTATAATTATTGAATATTCACCTTAAATGGTGAATATTTCGAACTTAAAGTAGAGAGATAGCACTGTAGTTTTGCCAATTTGGAATTTAGAATGTGCAATTTCACTTAGCCAATTCATTTTCCTCCCTGTTCTGAATGTGCTTTTGTCATAACCACTTTCTAGATTTGTGCAATAAAGAATTTTCATAGTGCTGAACTGTAAATTACTTGCTTTTTTGATCAGCCAAAGATAGACTACAGGAAGCCACTGTTTGCCAATGGACCATAGATTAAGTCAAAAAGAGAAATCAGGTCACACAAGGTTACAAATTTTGTGAATAAATGAAAATTAGGGCTATAGTCACCAAGCAGTTGCATCTGCGTGGTGTCGATCAAGACTTGATCAGCACATATCACTTCCTCTTCATAGCACAGGTTTTCTAATCCCCAACAGTGTTTGGTGGCCTGTTGCTAGGGGCACTCCTTTTGTCTGCCTGCTCCACTGTTGATGGACCGTGGAACCTCTGCATAGCAACACACTTTCACTATTACACAATGGCTGTGTCCTCAATTCTGACTGGTCTCTGTGCTGATAGCACTTTAAACAAGGAAATGCTGATTACACTCTGATTCTCACTGATCACTGCACTGCACTGCACTACACTTGACACTAGCTTCAAACCACCACATTCACATCACTACTCAGGGGCACTTCAAGGAGAATCTAATTGGATTATAATTGGGAATATGGCAGAGAGGGTCTGTCGCGATGTTGACGACGATCAGGTGAGGCTCCAGACGGGGGCTCGGCGGGCACTGACCTGGCATGGCGGGCGCCGTCAGCTGACCGCTCGGCTGCGCACACAAAGGAGCGCGGTGCGCCGGCCGCCGCGGGCTCTCGGGGCTGGGCGCCGCGAAGTGCCACGGTTCCTCGCCGCCGGCCGCCGCTAAGCCCGCCCAGCCGCCTGCCGCCAGCCGCTGCCGCCCGGCGGCGAGAGGTCGCAGACAAAAAAATCGATAGGTCGTCAACCTCCGCCGGCCGTAGCCCAGCCGGTCCCCGGCCGAAACCGCACCTCCCGCGGACGCTCCGGCCCCGCCGCCCTCACGGCCCCCGAGACCCTCAGCGCCAGACACCTCGTAGACCCGAATTCGCCATTTTGAAACGGGAACAATGAGATATTTACTTTTGAACGTTAGGACACGGGAGAATTTCTTCCCGGACGAACGACGGAAACGGCGCGAAACAGGACGCGCCCCGAACGCTGCGCCGCTGTAAATATATACGTACTCTGACTAGAAAGCCCCTCGTCACCGCTGCCGATATCCGACATCTCAATCCACACCGAATTCTACAGTCAATCCGCGATCTTTTCGGATCGCTCTCGGTCAACTGGAATTGTCTATGCTTTCAAAGCCATCAAATTTAGGTTCTTTATGGTGGCAACTTTACGGCAAAAACTAAAGCTCTTTATATTCATTTATAGCAATGGCAAAAATTGTGAACATGTAACGATACTAAGTTCAAATTTATGTACAGATTTACGTTTATTTAATTTTTTCTTCTTACGTTTTCACTGTAGAAGCTAGGGTTATGATTTTAAATAAAAATAACTATTTTCCTTAGCTGCAGTGATTGTGCGCCTATAAGGTATCTAAGCGATGCTTTCAAAAGCTGAATTTACATTCTGCAGTTGTGACATCCTTTGTCATTATTTGTTTTAAAGTATTTTTTTAATTCCAATCGTCAACAAAAATGATTTTTTGTATTTTACAAGAGTAAAATAAAGTATGTAGCATTGTAAAAAATGAGAAACATAATTTAGCATATGATTTAATATTCAGACAAAGAAACCATAGATATATTTTTTTTATATGAAGAGACAAAAATCTTTTGCCCATGTTATTTTTAAGTAAAATGACTAAAAATTAGATACTTTAATGTTTGCCTGACAAAAAATACATGTCTTTAGACTATGCTGTTGTTGTTAATTAAACTAACTCTCAATCATCGTAAGTAGGGCAGTTTCAAACGACATCTATGTAACGGTAGGGAAATTATTAACCCGTTTGTGACCAGTCATTTGAACATGAATGCAGCAATACAGACGCAAAAATAATAATGTGGTTATTTTCGTTACATACTTTGAACATTCGTGTAAATCATATTTAATAATTTTAATATCTAGCGTGTCGATATTTTTTTGTCTTTAATACAGTAAAATATTTAAATTATAATTTTGACAAGAAAATTTTAATTCCATAGACAATCCAACTAATAGGAGTTTAGTTTATGGAAATTTAAAAACTTTAGTATCTGTTTACATCTTTGGCGGGAATCCACAATTTTTGTTCCACAGTGAAATAATAAAATTATCGAAGTATAAAACATACAATATCGAATTTCGTGTGATGTGATGTGATGTGGTTTGTCAATACTGAAACATTTTTGCTCTGATTTTAGCTTGACACGCCGATTTAATTTGATTTGTATAAGAGCTGGATAATGTGCTGTGTCGTGTTCTGAGCAATGTTATCCATCATCTCATCATTTGTTTGGACGCGATAGTCATTTTGTCAAGTGAGCTCAACATACAGCGACGGCCAGGTGGCGGGACCGAGTCAGGCTGATGTTTAGAGGTAAGAATAAAACAACAATCAATATTACAAATGACTATAATTTTGTCACAATTTTTTCCATACAATGTTAATAACTTTTTACCTTAATTCTATTTATAATACATTACTTAACCATTATTAATATTGTATTACATTATTTAAAATTCTTTCAGTTTAATTTCTAGTTTAAATTCCACGGAGTCAGTTTCAGATGAGACATTAATATTTATTTAAAGTAAACTCACGAAGGACCATACAAAGTTAAAAGTAATTTTGAAAAACGACCTCGAGTACTTCATATGATACACTAAAATGTAATTCGATTAGATCTTATTATACTAAAAATATTTCTTGCTTAGTTCACTACGAGAAGTATCGTTAAAACTGTACAAACGTATCAACGTCAGTGTTACCGCTAGCGAAACGTTACGACGGACCGACTGCCGACGCGGCGCGACGCGACACGACGCGACGACGGACCCGACACGACACTGCGTCGACGCGGCTCCGATCACTAACGTTACTACGAGACCGAGATTGTCTTTGTAATTGACAAAGTATCGCAACAAATGAAACTGCGGGACAGCCGCCGCCGCCGGAGCGCGGCGCGACACGGAGGGTGTAGCACCATCTTATCAAAATTCATTACTAATAAATAGGTGTATAAAATATTTAAGTACTAATAGAGGAGCTAGCGTAATCTTATACTAAAATTGAGAACATTTTGACCGAATTTATAATGTGAGCGATAGCGGACCAGGACTATTTCAAACGTTAAACTTACGTATTTATTTACGGATCGGAATTTTTTATTGCTTTTTCTCGTCGATCCGTGCTTGTATTATTTATCATAGGTATCTAATCTAAAATACTTAAAAACAAATGTTATTTCTTAAACAAATTCAATTCACAAAGAAAATACAGTTTTATACAAAAAAAAACAACCGTCTCAAAAATATATCACTGTTTTTACCGACCAGGTAAACTACGCGCTATACATATATTTTTGAAAAGGTTAAATTGTTTTTTTTATACACAACTGTATTCACTTGTCTTAAGTTTGCTTCACGATTGTATATGGCATTACTGCCACGATGCAAACTCATCTCAACTAGGTAACTACAACACGTCGATCGGTTATCTGTTTGTTTGTTGTGCGCGTCGCGCCGCGAGTCCGTGCGGCGGAGTCGGCCACCCCGCGAAACACAAGCACCGTCAGAAATGCGAGATAAACGAGTAAAGCCGGACGAGCCGACATAACACAACTACAAACATATCCACAACACGGCAGTTAGTCTCAATTTACAAAGATTCCGAACGGGGAGATTAAATTAAAGTAAAACAGTAGTATATCAGCCTATGTTGCGAACAAGAGGGACGCGCCGAGCATTTCACACCGTTAACAAAGGCCTAGAACACGGCGAAACATAAAAGTAACGCAAATGCAACTATAGTTATACTTTCGAGAATCGTACACGGGTCAACTAGTCTTATACTAGCTGCTCCGTGCAAAAATTACTAGAGTCACAGATGCGTTATTTTTGAGTTGCACCTTCTATTCGACCTAACGTGTAAGGAACGCTCCGGGCGTTTTACCGTGTTTACAATGGCACCCAGGCCACTTTTTGCTATGTATCTAGTATAAGGGTAGCACGGTGAGAAGCGCTCGAGCGACCCTTTACAGGTCATAATTATAACGGTGAATAACAAGCAAATACAATAAACGTTACAATAATTAAGTATCAATAAAATTGAGCTAGAATCGAACCCCGCACCGGGCGTTGCCCGGGCGGTAACTTATACCTATAAGCGCTGCGGCGCGCCGCGTCGGCGCCGCGCTGCGACTGTCGCGTGCGCGCGGCGACAATCGCACGCACACGGCCACAGTCGCACGCGCACGGCCACAGTCGCACGCGTACGGCCACTGTCGCACGCGTACGGCCACAGTCGCACGCGCACGGCCACAGTCGCACGGCCACAGTCGCACGCGCACGGCCACAGTCGCCCGCGCACGGCCACAGTCGCACGCGTACGGCCACAGTCGCCCGCGCACGGCCACAGTCGCACGCGTACGGCCACAGTCGCCCGCGCACGGCCACAGTCGCACGCGTACGGCCACAGTCGCACGCGCACGGCCACAGTCGCACGCGTACGGCCACAGTCGCACGCGCACGGCCACAGTCGCACGCGTACGGCCACAGTCGCACGCGCACGGCCACAGTCGCACGCGTACGGCCACAGTCGCACGCGCACGGCCACAGTCACACGCGTACGGCCACAGTCGCACGCGCACGGCCACAGTCGCACGCGTACGGCCACAGTCGCACGCGCACGGCCACAGTCGCACGCGTACGGCCACAGTCGCACGCGCACGGCCACAGTCACACGCGTACGGCCACAGTCGCACGCGCACGGCCACAGTCGTACGCGTACGGCCACAGTCGCACGCGCACGGCCACAGTCGCACGCGCACGGCCACAGTCGCACGCGCACGGCCACAGTCGCACGCGCACGGCCACAGTCGCACGCGTACGGCCACAGTCGCACGCGCACGGCCACAGTCGCACGCGTACGGCCACAGTCGCACGCGCACGGCCACAGTCGCACGCGCACGGCCACAGTCGCACGCGCACGGCCACAGTCGCACGCGTACGGCCACAGTCGCACGCGCACGGCCACAGTCGCACGCGTCTGAACGCCGGCGCAGCGCCCGCCTCGTGTTACAGCGAAGCGAAATGCGTTATGGCCTACACGTGACGATCACTGAAATTCGACTAGTACCAAAGAGATTATGAGGGTCAATTTAGAAACGCAACGCATCAGTCGCACGTTATTGCTTATCGGGAGCATCGCGTTATTGCTTCGTTCGTTGGCCGCGCGGGGCGGACATTCACAACCGGGCCCCGCGCGAGGACGCAGGAACCGGACCTCCAATAACAATTGTACTAACTTTTAATATTAAAGATTAATTTTTTAGGGTTTTATAATATATTGCCACAAGTTTAAGATTGAATTTTACAAAAATATACACACTGTACAAACAGCGAGGCGGCGCGCGCCGCCCGCACTGACTCGTTGACGGAGACTTACGCTACACTACGGTACTCCGGCTCTCCTTTACACGAAGCTCGAACTTCTCCTACTTACGTAATACGCACGACTCCGGCGCTCCGCACGGCTGGCGAGGGCTGCGGGCTGCGGGCCGCGGCCGACCCGTCCGTCGCTCGCATACAGGATCCAGCACGAGCGCTCGGGACTAACACCCTTATCGAATATCCCGAAACTCATTATGTCAGGTCATTACTAATACCGGTAGATTAAGATTCCTACTTGGTATTTTATACTGTGAGGGCCCGTAATGAGTAATTGAGATAAGTATATAATATAAATGGGAATTAACTATGCTTTCATTTGCGTAACTGCTCTTTTGCGCGCGGGCGAGCTACTCAACCGTCCTCGAAGCATGTTGATTTTACTTCGATGACGTAAATGAGTGGAGTCCTAAGGAGCTTCGTTTCGATTCCATTTGAATAGTAATAGTTGTTTTTAACATATTTAGATATGAGCAATAAAAAAGTTTTTTTGAATGCATATTCTAACATGATACGTTTTAAAATAAAACAAATTAAGCATTTCTTTCTATAGTTATAGTCGGAAATAAAGTACAATAATATAATCAATTATAAAACCCAAAAGAACACATCGCTTTATATATTTGACGACCGGTTTGGCTCAGTGGGAGTAACGTTGCCTGCGAAGCTGAGGTCCTGGGTTCAAATCCCGGTAAGGGCAAATATTTGTGTGATGAGCATAAATATTTGTTCCTGAGTCTTGGATGTTTTCTATATATATATAAGAAATATTCACATATAGACTTGTTTCAATTAAATCAACGTAAATTTGTTTCTGCATTGAAAGTAATAGATAAACCATAAAAGTCTACTTTTGTGTACATCTGTGATATACGTAGATCTATTTTTAATTATTTCAACATCGAAATTGTAACTATTGTTTAACTCTAACTGTAATTTATTTTCGTTTTAATCATATCTCAAATTATTAATTGAAATTTTAACTACACAGGTGCATACTTAACTAATTTTTAATGCATGTTGTTCTCAGAGCAAAAACTGTACTTACTATTAGTGGAAACTGTTTTGGCTTCTGTATAACTTAGTTTTGTATACTTTCAAGTGTAATTGTATGCTGTTTGTTTCCCTTAACAATAAAAAAAAAAAAAAAAAAAAAAAAATATCTATTAAATATAATATATCGTCGTCTAGTACCCATAACACAAGCCTTTTTGAGCTTACCATGGGGCTAGTTCGATTTGTGTAAAATTGTCCCGTAATATTTATTTATTTATTTATATTTATACGCTAAAAACATTGGTAGGTATAGCAAATGAAGTGAAATGAAGCACCTTAAACAACCATTTTAATATCTCTATGTATACTCATGTTTTTGCAAATAAAATATCTCTATTTTTGTCTATCTCTTTTTATAAAAGGCGAAGAAATTGTTTGCAATTAACGCTAGTGTTTAGCCCTTACAAAACGAGATTCCCAACATTGACTTCATTGATAGTTCCTTGTATTTTCGACGGACGGGTCCCCGACGGCGATAAAAACTCTAGCACCGAACTACAATAATGGCAGAATTGCTGTAGGCCTTGTCAAAATCGCCTTCGTTACCGTCAAATTGCACTTAAAAACACATTACATTAAAATGTCGTCTAAAGTAGTTCACTATTCTCGCAAGGATTTATTGAAGTTACTGCAACATTGATACGATCAAAGCAGAAATAAATATTTAGTTGTGATGAACAATGGTTCGCAATTCGAATCTTGCGCCACTGATTTATCCTGGCTAGAGCTAGTCTGGATAAATCAGAGGTTTGATTTACACTCAAATTCAGAAGCACACCTAATCTATGTCTCAGTAAAATCAGGATTAGTACAGAGCATTTTAACGGTAACGCAGGCTCGCGAACTCCTTGCCGGTTGGCACACGCGGATGACGTCGACAGAGGGGTGCCCGGTGCCCGGCCGCGCTCTGATACTGTCCGACAGGCCTTTGTTGTACAGTAACTCGTCGGTCCGCGTCAACTCACGTGTTCCTGGTAGACTGTTTCTTAAGATGCATCTAAATGTTTTAGTGAAATCTGCATTCTTTTTACTGATTATCTATCTAGAGATAAGCTATCTACCTATTTATAGAACGACAAAATTACTTGTTAGGTCTTCAATTTACATGATTTGATTATAGATCAACGATTTCGAGCGAACACGAAAACCTGGATTGGAATAATTAAAAAATATCTTAACACGAATTAATTTGAGCAGATATATATTGTTAAGTATAGTAAAACACACGTTTCGATGCAAATCAGAGAAGGTTTACTACGAACGTCGAGCTCGTTACACGGACCGACGTGGCGCGCATCAGTGTGCTACGACCGAATTATGTATGTAGGTAATAACTGAAAATACGTACACGCAATGCGCCGAGCTACCGACACTAACATGCCGCAGCCTTCTCACGGGTGAGCCATGTTTACACTCGGACGTTATGATTTGTAAATAAATGTGGTGCGAACATAGTCCCCGAAGCGCTACGGAACGCGGACCAGACGCGGGCCGGGAGCGCGGCGGAAGCATCCCACACGAAATACAACTAAATTGTTATCGTACAAAAGCAAACAAATACAAATACTAAATTATACTTTCAATTAAAAAATATAATATCAAAAAAGCGTAATAAAGCACTCGTTATGTACAGGGGCGAGCGGGGGCGCCGCCGGTCCACCTCCTACAGACTAGTTCCTTAATTATGATGCGGCCGCCGCGGGTGCGACGTCACACGTTGACATTTGCTCGATTATGCACGCGTTGTGGTGAAGAGCGCCGACGACCCCGCCGCCTTGGTAAAATGTACTCAAATTATTTATGGCGTAAAAACATTAATATAAGTCATGAAAAAAAAAAAAGTATCCATCGATACGAGTCTCGAGTATTCGAGAACGAACAGACGCACGGCGGAGTGACACTAACGCGCACCAAATAATAATAAATATAAAATTATAAACCTTAAGCGATCTTAAATACCCTGTTGATTTCATTTTAAAAACAATATTTCCCTTTTGACGAATGAACGGAAAGTCGCGTCGGTCGCGCGCCCGCTCCGAGCCGCCCGACACCGCACTACCGCCGAGCTCGCGGGTCCGTCCGCCACAATGTCGCAGCTCCTCTATCCCCTATATAGGGTAGACAGAATACCCTAATCTGATACAAAGTCTGTCTTGCGAGTTGCACGCAGCAGAACGGCCGGCTCGGGGAGCGCGGATCGCCGGCGTCGCGGCGCCGTTAGCTTACATTCCTCCCGGTAACCTATCATTAACGTATATGTCTTTCTTACGTATGTTATTTCGTTTTTACCTTATACTTAAGACTTTAATCGTTTGTGCAAAGAAAAGACTTCATTTCACTAAGTTAAGAATTTTGTACAAGATTCATTGACGCCCCACCGACGCAGACCGAACGACGCCTCGCCGGCGACGCGCGGGCGGGCCTCCTCGCTCCGGCTCGATACTGTTCGTCGACGAGAGCGACCGCTGCGAGTCTCGAAAATAAATAAAAATATATTTTCTTCAATATTTCATTTAAAGGCAGTATAAAATTCGACTCGCGCGACGTCGGGCGAGCGGTCGCCGCGAAAACGCAAAAATAAAAACGTGAATGCAAAAAAACGCATCCGATCGAGCGCGACGGGAGGTCCCCGACCGCGACGACAAAACGGCCGAACGTGCCGGCGAGACGCGTTCCGTCGTATGTAAAAATGCTAAAATCGATTTATAAATACCGTCGACGCGCGACGAACTAAACTAAATAGAGAAGTATAGTGAACGCGAGTCGTAGGCCGATCGCGGAGCGCGGGGCGGCGGCCGCTCCACCCCACACGTTGACTAGCCGACACGAATCAGTAAGTGACTAGAACTCCCGACCCCACCCTGGCAAGACTGCGCCGCGACCTCCGCCGCCCCGTCGCCGCCTCGCGGACGCGCCCGTCCGGAGCGCGGAAACGTGATGGACAAAACATACAATATTTACAAATAAACCCTAGAAACGAAGCTCATCAGTTCGGGCGATGGGGCCGGCCGGGGAGGGCTCGCGCACTAGCAGAAGCCGCCGAAGCCCACGGAGGGCACGGAGGGCACGGCGGGCACGGCCGGCACGCCCGACACGCCCGACACGCCCGACACGCCCGACACGCCCGACACGGACGCCGAGCCCTCGCCGCCCTTGTGCAGCTCCATCAGCGTCGGCGGCGACAGGTAGTGTGCCTGCAACACCACACGTCACGTCAACCCGGCCGCGACCCGCAGCCTGCACACGCCACGGACGACACGCGCACGCAGTATGTGAAGGCTCCAAACGTCGCTCGTTTGGAACGATAACTATATTTATGACTCCCAAAATTAAAATATTAAATTACAGGGTTCTTAGTCAATTGACATTTTAATCGCAACCGAATTAAAACGTCAACCGAATCCACCCCAAGGTCGTTTTGTAATGTAATCGAGTATCCCTTTGATCATTTTTAAACGTAACACGAGTCTATGGACAACATTTCATTTCTTGAAAGTGACTACAATTGAAATATCACGGATAGATATGGGCTCCCTGAACACATTAAAATTATTTTTGGAATTTTGAGAACAGTATTTTTGAAAAAAAATTGGCGTTATTAGCAAATAGTGATCTTTAGGCGGTACAAAGTTAATCCTTTGCTATATACTTTTTGGCAAATATAAAAAAAGTGTTAACATGTCATATTGGCAGTTTACGTTTGTGTCATAACTAATGGCGGATAATAATAATGAGACAATAAAAATCACAGTGATCTAGAAAAGTGTAACTGTGACTGATAGCGACGGAAGCTTACAAATTGAAGTAGGTAATGTCAGCAACAAGTGTGATAAAATCACGGTAAAATTGTTATAATGATCTGAATACATTACAGCAAGTAACTTTAACGTGGCAAGTCAGGGTTAGTCGTGGGTAACAAAATCACAACTGATTTTTTTACAAGTGGTACGAGAGACACGGTGATTGAAATTGAATTGTAACGCTTTTCACCATCTCTAGTTATGACACTTGTAACTGTTTTTTACTTTTTAAATTTATTCTTCCTCGAGCTGCGCCGAGGCCCTTAGAATGAGGTAGTTTTGTTTTATTAAAATAAGTGGCTAAAATTAAAAATAATTTGAAAATATAAAATACGTTCCTCGTAATTTTGAAAATATTATTATTATTAGATAGTTCGACAAAATTAGGGGGTAAAAAAAATTAAACGTTGTCCATTGTCGTAATCGTAACCCATAAGTTGATTTTATAACAATCCTATAAACTATATCAAACAAAAACTTTTGATTTAGTATATAAGACAAATGTAATTGTTATTGTAAAAAGAAAATATAAAAGACGACCCCGCGTAAAATAAGCACAACAGACTAATCGTGTAACAATCTTGGGATTGCAGGATGAATTTATCATATATACGATAACTTCCACTTGATTTGATTTGATTTGATTTCAAATCAAAATCAAATCATTTATTTATTTCGTGTTACACGACACGTATACATATTACATTACATTACCATTATTATTATAGGTCTACCATAAAATTACATTAGTAGGAGCATGATTTGATTCCCAAGTGTCAGAACGTTACACATTTTTTCTGCAGTTATCGTGTTCATAGATGATTGTGTTACAGTCCATTGCGATTTCATTCATTTACCGCTACCATAGCATTTCACCACCCAAAGTTATATAAGTAACCATAGTGCGGCACTTTTCTGTAAATTATTGTATTCATAGTGTATAATTTGGCATAATTCGCATTATTCAAAACTCTGTAAACGTTAACTGTTCATGGTTTCTGAAAAGGACATAGTGTTCGAGTAATAAGAACAATAAGACTTATTTTCATAAAGTTAAACCCGGTTAAGCTGTGCGTTGTCTAGTTATATACTACTCTACTGTTTTATATGTATAACTAGGCTAGGTTTGTTTTATTAAAAACCTTGAAAAGTTAACGGTTACATAAACAAAAGAATTTTGATAGAAAATAATGAACTAAAATAAAAAACGATTATAAATAATAATAATTTATGATAGAAAGATTAAGGAATAATGATGATTATGACAAACATTACCTTATGTTTGATATTTATGAAAACTGAACCAGACCCATGTTAATATTCCCTCAACAAAATACCATACGTCGGTGGCCGACGTTTGATATAACGTTTTTTGACTTAATGTAACGTTTCGTATAATGTAACGTTTGATATAATGGCTTTTATTCGACAAATATAAACTTTTTCATGTTTTCTTCTTGTCATATCCATCTATATCTGGTAATTTATTATGTTAATAAAATGTAACATAGTCTAATACAGTGATTATTACTACTATAAATATAACAGATATTAGTTTATACAGATAGAACAACTATTAGTTTTAGTATAAAGCGGTTTATATCAAACGTCACATTAGGTGAAATATTACATTAGGCGAAAAAAAGTTACAGAAATCATTACGCACCCTCTATACATACCTCCGTGGTCAAACTAAACGCGGACTGAGCATGGGCAGAAACATACGGGATGGGGCTACTGAGTGCCCGGGAAGTGCGCCGCGAGAGACTGGAATGTAGTAAACATTCATATTGGAGGGCGCTCTCGTTACATACTGTTCCCTCCTCACAGTGTTAGTCTCGTTGGCACGGCTGGTCTTGCGTGTTAAATAAATAAGCTTACAGTATTAGAAATAAATAAATTTAATTCATGTATTGTGTGGGATGCTAAACTAATAGACTAGAAAAAAAAATAACGAATCAAAAAAAAGTAGATACGAATAATTTAAGTTAATGCTAAATTTACACGGTTAGTAAGCCTCGTTTCAGGGATACTTCAATAAAATTTGGGATTTCTATTCGAATTGATGCATGGGATGTTAGTATCAACCGGCGCTTAGTCGATGACCATAACACCGAGCTGCCGTTCAAGCTTACATTCATGTTCGGATCACACTAATTTGTAATTTATTTATTTAATAAAAAATTGATAACATTGATGCTCAAAATACGTTGTCGTCCCGTAAACGCCACGTGTCTTATGCGGCAGGATTTATGTACATACTTATTCCACCGAAGCTCTACGTTTCGTAGACCCGAGGATCTGTGATGAACGTTTAGCTGCGTATAGTAAAAAATATTTTTCTTGAGCGAATCCACTTAGCTTTGAATCCGATGAACTATAGTCAGTATCTGCATTGTTAACTGTGGCCACAACTACCACTTCGAAATATAAGGCGTTGTAAAAGCCAATGACTTTTACACTAAATTAGTCTTTAAGTCAAACGAAATAAGCTTTACTCTTAAATAAAAAGAACACAGGCGGTTACTTCGTCGACATCCTAAGCATCGATACGAACTTCACTGCTCTTTCACTTACGAAGTGACTAACCCCTAGAAAACACTGCCAATACAGAGACCAAGTTATGAAATATTCTCTCTCTCCGTCTCTTTCTAGCTAGTAACCCACGCGGTAGTGGGGTCAGCTTTCCGAACTCGTCTCCTCCACTTCGCTCTGTTCCCAATGTCTTTGGATACATATTATCATACTAAAAATTGGCTTTCTAACGTGATTAGAGTAATTTAAAGAATGGTGTCGCGTACCCGACACTGGTGGACTATCCCGTCTACGGAGCTTCAGCGTATTTTGTTCGAGCGTACGCAACAGTTCGTACATTGTTATCGCACGGTATACGGTCATCCTACGGCATCGGGGTGTAGAAGGATTCGAAGGGAGGCTTCGCAACCGTGTAAAGTGCGGGTCGTCGCGGACGGCTCACCTGCTGGTGGTGCGCGGGCGGCGGCGCGTAGCCGTTGTAGTAGGGCGCGTTGTAGGGCGCGTAGGAGCCGGCCACGGACGCCACGGACGCCACGGACGCCACGCCGGGCACGCCGGGCACGCCGGGAGCGTAGCCGTACTGCCACTCCGACAGGTAGCCCGGCGTCGGCCGCATCAGCTGGCCGCCCCAGCCGCCGCCGTAGCCCACGAACGGCGCGCCGTAGCTGCAACACCCGCCCCGGTTACTCGCCCAGCCCGACACGCCCCTCGCTTCCATCGACCGACGAACCCACAACTTAGCGGAACTTCGGAACGCTTCGAGTTCTTTGACTCGGCGCTAAAACCGACAGCGATCGTGAGTCGAAGTTCGTTTCTACACTATCGTGTATTGGACTAACCTCGATCGACTTCGCGAGTAGCGTATTGGGGACTTTACAAATTTGCGCTGGCGTTGCAGTGCGGTAATAACCACTATTTTTGATTCACCTCGATTTTTTCCTTAATACGATAGCTATGTGACACCAATAAAATTCCCATTTTGTTACGGCTTCTAGCTTTTCTTGTATACGCCAGCAAAGTTTATCTACACCCAGATGTTTACGAATTTTGTTTATGCTGAAAAAGTTCAAAGTATTTCAAATTCAGTATGGTATAATATCAAGCTAAGGATATGAAAACTGCCAAGTTAGGGCTCAAAATGCATTAAGCAGCAATATACTAGTTTTAGAACTTGAGGAGTGTCTTTTTAAAAAGGTTTATTTTCTCTATGGCTTTCATAGAGAAATAAGTACAATTGAAAAGACACTCCTCATTATATATTTCTTTGTAAATAATATTTTTCTACGAAAGTGCCCAATTTCTTAATTTCCCGATAAATGTTTGTAGTTTTTTTTATGTATGCTTTTTGTACACACAATTACCCAGCGGGATACCAAATTCAACTCACTAAGTCATCTGGAAGTGGGTTAGGTTTTTGATCTACATATATGTAAATTAGTCAGTGGGTGAGTAAGAAAAAATAGATTTTTAGACGTTTGTACCTCACTAACCGATTGAGTTAAATTTATGAAATTTGGGGTTCCAGTTAGTTTAAGCGGTATAAATGAACCAAATTTCATGTGGATCTGTTAAATAGATTTTGAGTTATGTAGGGGTCACAAGTGGCTTCAAATGGTTCGTAGCAAACTCACGGTATTGTGGGGAAATTCTGTAGACGCTGAAAGGGCACTTTTACTGCAGAAAAAGTGTATTCGTGCCATAGCTAAAGCGTGGATAATGGATGGCTGCCGGCCACTCTTTAAACAATTTAATATCTTGCCATTGCCATGCATGTATATAAAAAAGGCATGCTTACAAATTTTAATATCATCCCCAATTATTTCAAAATAGATGTGAGGTTTTTGTGGGTAGGCAAAGAGCACTATATCAGAATCTTCTGTATCAACCTCCATGTGGCACTTTAATCTACCGGAAAAAATCCTACAATATGTGCATAGTATTATATAATAGTCTACCGGAGAATATTAAACTATTACAGGGTAATGCTTTTAAGAATTCTATTACCAAATGGCTCTCAGAACATTGTTTCAATAGTGTTGATGAATTCATGGACCATAACAGGCAGCCTCATCTATTGTATCACAAATTAAATGTTATTGTGTGTTAAATATTTCTATAATGTTAATAATGCATGCATTCATTCATTTTTCAACATTTATTTTGCATGTCGATATCATTCGACAGAATACTGAACTTATATATTACAATAAGACCTTGTACCTACACTTAAGTATTCCAGCAAATAAACCTTTCTTTCTTTCTTTCTTACGGTTGCTGCGTCGCCGGTTTCGTTCTCTTGAACTTGGCTAACGCGGCGCGTGTCTAGATCGTAATTATGGAAAAAATTAAGGTGAAACAAAATTTTGGTTTTTACCACACTGTGCGTTGCATGACAATAAAAAAGAAGCACGTGCGAGTCTTACTTACGCACCGAGGGTGCTGTACAAATTTTCACTTATTCCGACTTCACTTGCCGGTTGAGTTAAGCTTGCCTCTAGTATCTAACAAACTTAACCAAACCGGAATATTCAAGTTTGTTCGTTGAGAATGTTCCAATCAAGCCCTTTCATATGTAGATACCCTATGAATACTTTTGATTTTATAATATCGACTATTTTTTAGGGTTCCGTACCAAAGAGGTAAAAACTGCGACTCTTGTCTGTTTGTTAGTTCGATTGTTCTAGCGCTTTATAAATTGTTCCAGCCCAAGTATTACACACACACACTATTAAAAAACTATTACACATTAAAAAAACACATATTTATTTCCTATGAAATGTGACCAATATGATAGGGCCAAAATTTCAGGGTCTAGCAGTACCTAGACTTTTGACCTAGTAAGGTCAAGTGGGGTGTCATATGAAAGGGCTTGATTTGCAAATTCGGATATTTTTTGTAATTTTTTTGCTAGTTTGATTTATTTTGGAAAATGTGGAAAATTATCCTATTCCCCTCCTTTATCTCCGAAGTTTACCGCAAAAATGTTAAAATTTTCTCGAATTATATTAATGACCATCAATATTACAGGATAATTCCATAATAAACTAGCAGAATATTTAAAATTTTCTAAAATCATTTCTGCACAACCCTGTTGCGTCTTGTTTGCACCTCATTTGTATGGGATCTTATAGAAACTAGTGTGCAAACTTAACCGGTCAATTAGTTTAGTTTAAGTGATAGTTTGTACGGAACCTTCGGTGCGCGAGTCAGTCTCGCACTTGGTCGGTTTATTTGTTGTTATACACATTGTGAAAATTTTATATTTTTCAAATATGCACGAAAACCATGAAAACGCGTTTCTTAGTGAGAAAAGGACTGCCTTCGATTTTAAATTTATCTCATTTTTATTATTTATTGTTATAACGGCTATTATATTAAACATTCTGCGAACATTTGAAATGTGTAATTATTGCACTTCAAGAATTAAAACTTTGTGACAGACAAACAGCTAATGAAAGCTCAATAACAAGGTTCCGTTTAATAACCTTTTGAACACAGAATCGTAAAAATCAAATATTGGGCATATAATACGAATCCTAAATTATTTAAAATGTAATTATAGGAAAAATATATTTGCATGCAAAATTGTGCAATCAATATTATCGTGTATTGCACTCATTTACATACTTCACTGTATGATTAAGGTTAAAATAAAGTTCTCACTCTAGATAGCGCCACTATCGATTTTTTTTTTAAACTTTCATTGTTTTGTCAGATTGTTGAAATTATTTTTTTATTAGCTCGTATAATCTTAGCTAGGTACTGATAGAAATCAAATCACTAATAAGCGGCGTTATCTGTAACGAGGTGTTAGTGTATTATTTGAAAAAATACATACAGGGTGTATGGCAGATCGTCTGCCAAAAGACTAGGGTAGGTAGGTAGGGTCACTTGCAACACATTTTGGGCCAATTAACACCTGTCCGGCCCACAGTGTTTTTTTAACTATTTTTTTAAATTTTATTTCGGGTTTTGCCAATAATTCTCAATTTTGCTTATTTATCTTTTTTTTAAACGTGACTGCACTAAAGTGTTTGTATTTTTCAATACTCTAATGTATGTGTATCCTATCGAACATTTATTTTTATTTAGAAAGGAAATAAAAAAGTTATGAGCCGACAAAGTGTGAAGGACCGAAAAAAAAAATCATCGAGCTCAACTTTATGGCACAATTTTAAAAAAAGTTGAATCTCCTCAGATCTTCCAATATCATGAAAACTTCTTCGTTAATTTTAGCAAAGAAAGAGAGGCATTATTTTAGTTTTCTCTAAAGTTGTGTCTCTCGAAAACGTCGGTATGTGTTGGGAAAAACGTCGCGTCTACGTAACCGTATGCCAGGATACAACTGCTGGTAAATTCTACGTGTTTCACGAGACACGCCATTAACACGGCCGCATGTCACTAAAATGTCAGCATATTCCTCATTACTGTATGTAGCCATGTTGATAACAATAATAAAGTTATCGTGATATTAATAAACAACCGACACACAACTTTAGAGTCAACTAAAATAATGCGTCTCTTTCTTTACTAAAATTAATGTTTTTCTGCGCAGTTAACTTTTTTTTATTACCTGTAGGAATACTTTTAATTGGGTAAATTATCATGCAAAACTATCAGGAAACAATAAATTAGGTTATTTTTGGTCGTAACTTGCATATTGGATATGGACAAGGGATTATAAAAATAAATTATTACTAATTTTAGATTTATTTATTAATTTAGAGGACTTTTTTATGATTTCTTTATGATTAGTCGCATAAATTTGATTTATTTAGTACATGTAGTGTTCATTTATTTATTTAAGACAAAAACCTTTTTTCGCCGGAAAATTGAGTGATTCTAGTCATGTGGTATACCGTTAGAATACCACATTATATTAACGAAGAAGTTTTCATGATATTGGAAAATCTGAGGTTCAACTTTTTTTTTTAATTGTGCCATAAAAATGAGCTCAATGATTTTTATTTACTTTCCTTCACACTTTGTCTCATAACTTTTTTTTATTTCCGTTCTAAATGAAAATAAAATTTCAATAGGATACGCATACATTCGAGATTTGAACAATACAAAACACTTTTGTACAGTTACGTTTAAAAAAAAAGATAAGTAAGCAAAAATGTGAATTTTTGGCAAATGCCGAAATAATATTAAAAAAAATGTTAAAAAAACACCGTGGGCAGGACAAGTGTTAATTGGCCCAAAATGTGTTGCAAGTGACCCTACCTACCTACTCTAGTATTTTGGCTGACGCTCTGCCATACACCCTGTATATAAGAGGTGCCCGCAAATTCGTCAGCGGAGGAGAAAAAAATCATAACCCTTTCTTTTTCTTCAGCGTAGTCGAGTAAAAAGTATCTTATAATCATCTGAAGATACCCAGCTACTCGTGTACCATAAAATAGTTGAAATCTGGTCAGCCGATTCGGCGCGGGGAAGCCACAAAAACTGAAAATATTTTTCGATTCGGGGACCTCCAAATAGTCCGATAAAATATTCGTTCGAAACTATCTTCAACGTACGGACATTAGATTTTTACATGTTTATAATAGTATAGATAAGGTATAAATATCGTAACGTTAGTAGGGAAGGGCATGCGGTTACGCCGATGGGCGGGCGCTTCGGCACCAGCGGCGGACTCGACTGACCCGTTGTCGTAGGCGGGCGCGCCGTAGGCGTACAGCGGCGGCTGCGGCGCGGGCGATACTGACCCGTTGTTGCCGTAGGCCGGCGAGCCGTAGCCGTACGGCGGGTACAACGCCGGCGCGTACTCCGGCAGCGTCGCCACCGGCGCCGGCGCCGGCGAGGGCGCCGCGCCCGCCGGCCCGTCCGCGATGGACGGGATCTGGTCCACCAGCGACTCCAGCCCCGACAGCGACTTGGACGCCACGTCCACCGGCTTGGGCTTGGCGCCGCCGCCTCCGCCGCCGCCGCCGCCCCCGCCGGGGAACTCGCCCGGGGACCCTGCCGGCATGGGAACATTCGGCTTCTCAGAGGTGCGCTTTTAGTATCCTCTCTCGATACCATACGTCGTGTGAACTCGGAACTTACAAATATCTTATTTTTGTATCGAATTATTTATTTTTTATTTTTTTTTCAACATTCGCCCTGACATTTGTAAAGTTCCCTCATATTTGTACAAAACTTATACTACACCCATATAGTAAATCCTCTGTGATGTGTTCGAAACCCATAGGTGACTTGCAGCCGGTGGCGTGCTATCCATGTAGACACGAAGGCCCCGTCTACTTTCAGAGATATCAAATCAAACTTGCAAATTTTGAAGCGAACAACTTCCATACATACATACGAACCATGCAATTAAATAAAAGTTTGTAAAAAAAGGAAAAGTGTTCCGAAATTCCCACATAAAATCATATACCAAAGCTTTTATAATTATAACCAATACAAATATACGAGTTAACACCAGAAATACTCATTAGATCTGGTTAAAATACCGATTAGAATTCGATTCACAACTATCGAAATAATTGATGTATCTAGAAAATAACGATAACACGCATACTTTTTTGTTTGGCTTTTACAGCACCTACCTAAAAACTAGCGAAATCCTATTTGCAAATATCTTCCTTTACAGTAAATATTCTAAATTAAAGTAAATGAAAATAAGCGATTTCTTTTTCAAGAACATTTGAAAGATAAATAACATACGCTCTTTTGTAATGAGGGTTTACTAAAATACCATATCACCAGTCGGCGCCACCGTGACGTAAAGTCTAATTGACAAGAAGGGTCAAAATCTTGTGCTGTGATTGGTGGATGTTGACACTTCTTGTCAGTTGAACCTTACGTCACGGTGGCGCCGACTGGTGATATTTCCATTTTAGAAAACCCTCATTGATGTGAATGTACGTGGTGAAGTATAGAGAGTATGCAATACAGACCTGGCGGCCTCGTGTGCTGCGTGTGCTCGGGCGGGCGGAAGGCGGGCGCGTGCGGCGAGAACGGGCCCTCGCCGCCGCCCTCCGGCGTCGACCTGCAACGCCAACGACACGTGTGTTCAAAACTGACACTTGCTTATTTATAGAAAGACATATTCGGTGATTTCTGCATGTTTCTATTTATTTACTAGATGGTAAGGTACACTTCGTTCGCGGAGGAGATAAAAATCACTCCCTCTTTTTCTTCGCCATAGTCCTGTAAAAAGTAACATATAACCATCCTCGGATGTCCAGCTAATCTTGTACCAAAACTGGTAGAAAAAAAATACACACACATATAAAAAGTCTAAAAATATTTTCTTTTTTTCAGTTACCTTCAAATTCTACGTCCCACTTGTATTATATTCTTCAAAAAGTTTTCGAGAATAGCACATTCCAAAACCAGCTGAGCCACTTTGTATTAGTGGACAAGCCCTACTGTAATTGTTTCCATTATTTTTTTACACAAAAATAAATAGCTATACCCCAAAATAAATACCAGTATCCATTTTAAGAGCAATCGGGTTCTACTGAAATCGAACTCGAAATCTTTCCCTGGTCAAATATACTAAGTTGTTGGATGTTGACTAGGACGTTTACCAGGGTAGGGACAGTCTGGAGGTCGGGAGACTCACCTATTAAAATTGCTAGAGTACATGGAGGGATGCTGCTGCTGTAGGTGGTCTAACCGTGGACTGTCACCCAAGTTATTGCCTGGAATAGAACAAACAACAATATTAATTTAATTTAATGTATTTATCTCTATACATATATGCACATTCACACAGGCACGCACATAAATAGTAGGTACACGACGCGCATACACAGCACGATGTCTTACACATGTCCTGTTGTGGACCCGCGGAAGATCAGCGTCATGGCACTTATGAGTGCTCTGACATATGCTGAGTGGACTCCATTTTTGTAGACACAAATATGATTGATTATAGCTCCTAGGTTTAGCTTTAAGTCAAGGTTAAGTCTATACATGTCACATTTCCAATGTACCATTAATCATTATTCTTGTTTACAAAATAAATGTATCTTCTTCTTCTTCTTCTCTCTAATTGACTTATCTGTAGTCATTCAACTAAACTAAAACTAGAAAAAAAACGAATATATTGACTAAAATCGAAAGTCATAATGTTACTTATATTTGACCGAATTTTAAATCGTTAACTTTCCAGGATTGTTACAAAACAAACATAATCTAATGGGATCTAATCTCCAGCCACCCCACCATCTGTTTTGGTATTTCTTAAATATATATAAAAAAAATACGCCATTCGTAGTTAATTAGAAAAAAATATACCTTAATAGAGTCGAAAATACAGTCAAATGAGTTTGGGGTTGCTATAGAGCATCTCCCGAGCAACCCAACCATCTGTTTTGTTATTTATTAATTTATTAAAAAAAATTACGCATTTGTACTTATTTAGAAAAAAATCGTACCTTCATAGATGTTTTCAAACAGATAGTGAGGTTGCTGGTGTGATACTCTACTTTTTCTAAATAAGTACAAATTCCGAGGGCTGGTCCGGAAGTTTTTAGCTGCTCTGTCACTCTATTTATGCGATATATTTTTTATTGATACCTGTATGTGGGTATTTCAATAGTTTTGGGCTGGCATAAAATCGTTAGTGAACAGCACACTTACACGTACACTTGTCAGTTTTCGTAATACAGTGTTTTTTTTTTTTCACTTTTTAATGATTTTCTTGAATTTGGTCTTTGAGATTTATTTAATTTTTTGGTAGGCTATACTACATATTAAAACTCACCACGACAAAAAATATTGTGTGAAACTTTAGTACAAATGTATGTCAAAGTAATCAGCACAGTTATCAAAATTTAGTAGCCTTGTAGTGTCCACATCTAAAAGATGAATTTCACGTAAAGAGAGCTATATCGCGAAGTACTCGGTGAAGGATTATTCCATCGTTAATCTTAAACGTACGGTGCGGATACATCCGTAATTAGTGGTCAAGGCTAATCACCTTGTTCCCGGTAGTGGTAGTGGTCCTTGTGCGCGGGCGAGTGCAGCGCGTGCGGGGCGTGCGGGGCGTGCGGGGCGTGCGGCGCGTGCGGCGCGTACGGCAGCCGCGACTCGCCCTCGTACATGTTGGAGCCGAACGTGCTCGCGCTCACGGCGCCCGGCGACATCTCGCCCACCACCGAGTTGGCCTGCTGAAGGAGTAGGTCGGATTTATTGATATAATTCTATAAATATTAAGGAAACTTCATCAGAGGAAAGGAAGCAAATAAATGGAATGAGTTTGACGTCGCGACCAGGATTCACTTCCATTATATCCGAACAAATCAAGTGAGTATCTAATTACAGTTTTCACGGTCTGGGTGCATCACATCTAGGCGCGAACAGAAGATAGGTAGGGTTGTTACAATTTGGTGCCGCGAACCGGGATTCCGTTACGTAAGCGGAGGTATAGTTTGGTTTTCGTCGCTCGAATGAGTCGGATTCAAAAACTAGTCGTCGATCAGAATGAGAATCAAATAAGTCATACGAGACGACGGTCATCCGATTCCCGGTCCGCTCTCGCGGCGTCGGATACCTTGTTGTAGTCGGAGAGCGACTCGTCGCTGCCGCCGTCGGGCCGCAGGTCGGCGCCGAGCGGCGAGCGCTCGGGTCGCGCGTCGGCGTGCGGCGGCTCGAAGTCCAGCGCGAGGCCGGGCGACGCGTTGGGCGACGAGATGGCGGCGCCGATGTCGCCGGACAGCTCGCCGCCGAAGCCCGAGCCGCGCTGGTGCTGCAGGGGCGCGGGGGACGGGTGGCTCGGGTAGGCGGCGGTCGGCGTGCGCGGCGCGGGCGACGAGTGCTGGCTGTAGGGCGTGTGTGCGGGCGACGGCGTGTACGAGTGCGGCGCGGCCGGCGACGCGGCCGGGAACGCCGCGCCCGGCGCCGGCGGCAGGGGCGAGCGCGAGTACGGTCGCGGCGTCTGCGGGCCGGGGGGGGGGGGGGTTAATTGAGTCATGTCGTTTGCAGAGTGTTCGCAATTTAACAGAGGAACGTTTTTCGATCGTTCGAATAGTTTTATTGTAGCGTCTGTTAAAAGTTGACCTTACTTATAAAAAAATATATATAAAAAAAATGCTTTTCTACAACTTTCGATGACAATAAACGCGACAATAGTGCTTCGAGGAGATGACTTCCGTTTTGACCACGTCGCAAGACAGTAGAATGCTCTACTACGCCACGAATCGAGAGAACGCCGGCGCTGTGCGGCAACTGATCGTTAAACAATGTGACACGCCGTGTAATCGAAGCATCTGTAGGCATATCGGGGACAACTATCCGAAAAATCCTGCACCAAGAACTCGGTGTCAAAATATTGATCAATCGTTGAATACCACATTTGCTTAGCGACGACCGAAAAGCAGTGGTTCAGCTAGGGTACCGATTATTTTTAAAATAGGTAAATCCCCACTCCGGAGTAGAATAAATGTTTTGAGAACTGTTTCCAATGAATGTATTAAATTATTTTAAACGACATGACTCAAAAGGCAGTCCTCGTACTCGCAGTCCCTCGCTCGGGCGGCCCAATACATAATCGCGAAACATTTGCGTTATGTCTCACAAGGACAATAGCCGATAGGAACTCCCCGCTGGACCGGATTTGTTACCGGTGCAAAAATAAGGAATTAATTTGAAAATTTTCAATGGGTCTGTAGTTTCAGCGAAGGAATGTTTGCAGTTTTTATCAAAAATTTGAATTTCATTAAAAAAGATTGACAATGTGTGATAGATATACACACTTTGAGAAATTAAAATTCCTTCTGCAATATTTTCGTGGGTAGTAATTAACTTTGTTATAGTATAAGTAGTAATATTCACATCAAGCTTGCTCGTGTACCGCTCAGATTAGTGACCCATATAGAAGAATGTGAGAGCCGCTCGAAAACCCGAAGGGAAATCGACAGATACCTGGGACTGCGGATCGCGCTGGTGGTCGTAGGTGCTGTCCTCCAGCCGCACGTGCGGGCTGCCCTGCGCGTGCGCGTAGGGCGCGGGCGACGCGGCGTACAGCGGCGAGCGGCCCGGGTAGGCCACGCCCACGCCGCCCACCCCGCCCACCCCGCCCACCCCGCCCACCCCGCCGCGCGCCGGCGACCCGTACGGGTTGTTGCGCGGCGGCGACGGGGCCGAGAACGCCGCCGGCGACGACGGGTATTGCTGGAAATATATAACCCGGTATAGCCATGTATTAAATGAAAAAATATAAGATTTGTATAAATAAATCGAAGAGAAACGCGCATTTTGACAGTGGGATCGCGATGGTCTAACTGAAAATCATTAAGCTAGTCAGGGAACAAAGCTTGTCTTGTTTTTGGCGGGAAGCCGCTACGTCGACAATGTTCCCGTGGGTACCTGCGGCTGCGGAGTGCCGGCCGGGCGCTGCGGGCCGGGCGAGTAGCCCTGCGACCGCGGCGACGCGTACACCTGCCGCGGGGACTGCGCCGGGCACCCGCCGCGTCGACAATGTTCCCGTGGGTACCTGCGGCTGCGGAGTGCCGGCCGGGCGCTGCGGGCCGGGCGAGTAGCCCTGCGACCGCGGCGACGCGTACACCTGCCGCGGGGACTGCGCCGGGCACCCGCCGCGTCGACAATGTTCCCGTGGGTACCTGCGGCTGCGGAGTGCCGGCCGGGCGCTGCGGGCCGGGCGAGTAGCCCTGCGACCGCGGCGACGCGTACACCTGCCGCGGGGACTGCGCCGGGCACCCGCCGCGTCGACAATGTTCCCGTGGGTACCTGCGGCTGCGGAGTGCCGGCCGGGCGCTGCGGGCCGGGCGAGTAGCCCTGCGACCGCGGCGACGCGTACACCTGCCGCGGGGACTGCGCCGGGAAGCCGCCGCCCACCGGCACGGCACCGGGCCCGGGCGACGAGTAGCGCGCCAGCCCCAGCGGCGCCGACACCTCCATCGGAGACTCCATGTTGCCGCCTGCACAAGCCACATGCGACATTAGGTACGGGTGATGCGACATTAGGGACGGTTCATATGACATTAAAAACGGTTGATACGACATTAGGAACGATTGATACAACGTTAGGAACGGCTGTTACGACCGTAGTAACGGTTGATACGACATTAGGGACGGTCGATACGACATTAGGAACGGTTGATACGACATTAAGAACGGTTGATATGACATTAGGAACGGTTGATAGGACATTAGTAGCGATTGTACGACATAAGAAACGGTTGATACGACATTAGAAACGGTTAGTACGACATTAGGAACAGTTGATACGACATTACAAACGGGTGACATTAGGAACAATTATACGAGATTAGAAACGTTTGATACGACATTAGGATCGATTGTACGACATTAGGAGCGGTTGATACGACAATGGGAACGGTGGCATAGACTTCAATGTACGAAATATAATTTTCTCAAACATGCAATGAAATATCGACGTTCTGTTCCTTATAATAAGGCTCCAAAACTCACTTCACTCAGTCACGTGCGGCAAGACGAGAGGTGCATAGTGAAATTCCATGTGAAGGTACGGCAAGCTAAACCTGCAAAGCGATTTTCTTTTGTTTCAATTCGCTATGAGCGCCGCCGGCCGCCGCACCACCCGTGAAAAAAACGAATAAGTTAAATTTGTATTTTATTTCATTACATGTTTAAGAAAAGCACTATACATAACTCGGCGTAAAAAGGGATTGCCAGCCTCGTATCCCTGGCTTGCAATCCCTATTTTCCTAGCCTCTGCAGTAATCTATACTATTATAAAGTTGTAAAATCGAAATGTCTGCGCATTGAAGATATTTTTAACAAAATTTTTGTAATGGACTATTTGAAGGTCACTGAATCGAATTTTTGGAATTTTTTGTATATTTGTATGTATGTCGTTGTGGCTTCATCACGCCAAATCGGCTACGGATTTTCGGGTAGCTGGGTATCCATTAATGGGCGTAGGATATTTTTACCCGACTGCGCTGAAGAAAAAGAGGGGTTATGACTTATCCTCTTCCGCGTATTAAAACAGTGTTGACAAACAGTAGCTGTCGAAAAATTCAGACTATTGCTAGATGGCGCCAAGGTCGTAGCCAGCTAATCAAATAATAACGCATGCTACACAGACAACGGATAAGATCAGGTTACCTGGCTCGATATCGTCCCTCAATTTATGTAGATGGCGCAAAGTAAATTACTGAAAATTACGCCAAAGTAATACTATCTATTTTTATAAGGGCACCATTAAGCAATGAACGTGCACTAAACTGACATCAAAACGCCAAACCCTTCATAAAAACAGCGCAGGTTTGTCATTACATATGTCAGTCTCACGTTTTTTTTGCACTCACGAATGTGTTTTAACAAATTGAAAAATACGGGGTGACTTTTAAAGTCGTGTTTACTAAAGAGATCCAAGATTTACATTTGATAGTAATTCTTTTTGCTAGAGTATATGTAAATAAAAATTATACGTCAAGATAATTAATATTTTGCAGTTTAGTAATTTTATGCAAAAAATATATGTCTCTAGTTTTACTTCAAACGTAGCGATCTTAGGTGGAGGGAAAAATATTTCAGTCAAGTTGGATGGTCGGATTTCATTATGAAGAATCAATGCTAGTTCAGCGATCGTGATTGGAAAATTGGCGAGGATATCATTTGGAGACCTACGCCTAGATCACCTTCATCCTATTATGTCATCCGCCTTCGGAGATACGTTTCCATCAGTCTTCCATGAATGCCGGTCTCATGATACTAACATCCAATTGAGACCAGCATCAAATTACTAATAGGGAATATGCATGATTTCTTATTTTTGCTTTATTAAAAGCTCATTCATGTAACAAACATTAGACAAAAATATTTTCGAAAAACTATTAAAATAACCAAGATATAAGCCATCAAACATTTCATTTTATCCCTTTCTAGCAAAACGGAATTTAATATGGAGTTTATATGGCCGGCGTAGGCTATGACGTAACAGTACATATCGGACCTCTCTGTCAAATCGCCGTCTAATTAGCAGTTTAAAATGCCTATATCATTCGTATTTTTTGGCCGATTTTAATTTTAATTTCACTTTTTGAAATCGTTTTTACGGTATTTTCATATTTTGTTAAGAAAAGCGATAAAAAAAAAATCATGCATGTACTCTATTAATCAGTGAGACAGTTCAAGACAATAGGGGATGATGACTAAGTTTGAATAATTAGTCCGTCATGTAGATTTTTTTATCTATGTAATAAAAAAAAACTAAAAAGTAAAAAATAACGCCATAATTCAGTTTCATCGAATTACTTACAAGTAACCGTTTGTATACTCAATCTATACAGTATATACAATTAATCTTATTTTGGCGTCGGTGCCATATAAAGAATGCGTAAAATATTGAAAATTGACGATTTTAGTAAGTTGTGACACGATGGCACCGACTCCAAAATAACATTAATTGCATATGCTATATAGATTGAGTATACAAACGGTTACTTGTAAGTAATTTAAAGAAACTGAATTATGGCGTAATTTTTTACTTTTTAGTTTTTTTGGAGTCGGTTTTATTTTTTTATTTAAATTTTATTTATTTTACACTTTTTAGTTAATCGTTACTTAAAAGTGTATCTCGTGACGATTCGAACAAGCCCAAACACGGCTAGGATACATTATTTTATTACTTAGATCTGGTGCCTACCTTCCGGCTCCATCATCAAATCAATTCGATGGTACCATTCTCACCAGGAATATTTAAATTAATCAAGATATTTTGTCACTACCCGTAAATCATTTATCATTGGGGAGTTCCGATGGCATTCTGGGGTCTTCTGCATCAGTTCCACTTCACCAATTTACACTTTCTGAATGCAAATGCTTATTATGTTTCTTATAATACCAAAATCGCTATATGTATGCCTACAATATTTAAGGAGTTCCTTCAATTCCTCATGGATTCCATCATCAGATCTTCACCAAAATTAAATGGGACCAACTAGAAAGTACCTTCTATAAAACAAAAAAAAAAATTGAAATCGGTCAAATAGTCTTTGAGTAATCGGTGAACATCAATATTAAAAAAATTAAAAAAAAATCCGTCGAATTGAGAACCTCCTCCTTTTTTTGGAAGTCGGTTAAAAATAAAGGCGATACATTGAGTCAAAATGTCGAGTGACGTCACTCTTCAGTACAGATTGTACCTAGTTATGATGTCACGAGTTCCAACTCCTAAACTTTAATGCAATTAATTAATTAAACAAAAAAATACGTGTCTAATATTTTTTTATTAGCTTCTGCCCGCGACTTGGTCCGCCTTAAATTCGTTTATCGCGTATAAGGGTATTTTTCCGGGATAAAAAGTAGCGTATGTCCTTCCCCGGGACTCTAACTATCTCCATACCAAATTTCATCCAAATCGGTTCAGCGGTTTAAGCGTGTAGAGGTAACAGACAGACAGACACTTTCGCATTTATAATATTAGTATGGATTACGTGACGGACTCATTAGAATTTTCGTACCACGTAATCATGGCTAAATTGTCAAGTTTCACATCAGGACACTCACTGAATTTATCGAAAGAGACATAAACTCTACTACCATAACAAAAAAATTGTGGGAATTAATGAATAAAAAATGGGGCTTTATATTATTCTAAGCAAAGAAAAAATTAATTCAGTGTTTATTGATTTTCATTTTATAACAGTTAAACATTTATGTATATGTATTAACTTAATTTGTGCCGTTTTAGTGCTGCGTCATAAAAGTATGGCGTATCCTATAAACGAGTAATTATTATACGGCAATTGACTTCTAGGAAACTACTCTAAACGAGTTTGGTGAAAATTTATATTTAGACTAAGTTTTAACTTTTACAATCAAAATTTCACTTTTTACATCGACTAATAAAAGGTCATATCAGTGGGCATAAGCACGTCGATCATTTAATTCGATAATTGACACTGAGATTTGTCGAGTATCCTAGTTTTCTCGATGACGATTCTTTATTAATTATATTTGTACTGTTCTTGTCGGTAAATATGACCTTGATTTAACTGCCAACAACACTCATTTTGTTTAAAAAATACAAAAGAGTATTCAGTAACTTTTGTATCACTGCGGCAAATTTAGTTTAGTTGGCGTTGTAAGCTAAAGATACTAAGGTCGATAGCTACATTTTATTGAATTTTGTTACAAGTAACGCCATCTTTCTTTCATTGCGGAACTAAAGATCGGGGAACGGTTTAAAGCATGGCTACTGACAGTTCTCTCGTTTGAATCGTCCTCGCTATATATCTGCGCGCCCCGGCCCGCCTGGCTGCTGTGACTGTGCGACGACTGGACTCACCGTGCTGGAAGTAGGGCGCGTCGGAGTACATGATGTCGGCCATGTCCTGCGCAGGCGCGGCGGGCGCGGGCGCGGGCAGGAAGGCGGCGTCGTGCGCCTGCGCGCCGTGACTGTGCGACGACTGGACTCACCGTGCTGGAAGTAGGGCGCGTCGGAGTACATGATGTCGGCCATGTCCTGCGCAGGCGCGGCGGGCGCGGGCGCGGGCAGGAAGGCGGCGTCGTGCGCCTGCGCGCCGTGACTGTGCGACGACTGGACTCACCGTGCTGGAAGTAGGGCGCGTCGGAGTACATGATGTCGGCCATGTCCTGCGCAGGCGCGGCGGGCGCGGGCGCGGGCAGGAAGGCGGCGTCGTGCGCCTGCGCGCCGTGACTGTGCGACGACTGGACTCACCGTGCTGGAAGTAGGGCGCGTCGGAGTACATGATGTCGGCCATGTCCTGCGCAGGCGCGGCGGGCGCGGGCGCGGGCAGGAAGGCGGCGTCGTGCGCCTGCGCGCCGTGACTGTGCGACGACTGGACTCACCGTGCTGGAAGTAGGGCGCGTCGGAGTACATGATGTCGGCCATGTCCTGCGCAGGCGCGGCGGGCGCGGGCGCGGGCAGGAAGGCGGCGTCGTGCGCCTGCGCGCCGTGACTGTGCGACGACTGGACTCACCGTGCTGGAAGTAGGGCGCGTCGGAGTACATGATGTCGGCCATGTCCTGCGCAGGCGCGGCGGGCGCGGGCGCGGGCAGGAAGGCGGCGTCGTGCGCCTGCGCGCCGTGACTGTGCGACGACTGGACTCACCGTGCTGGAAGTAGGGCGCGTCGGAGTACATGATGTCGGCCATGTCCTGCGCAGGCGCGGCGGGCGCGGGCGCGGGCAGGAAGGCGGCGTCGTGCGCCTGCGCGCCGTGACTGTGCGACGACTGGACTCACCGTGCTGGAAGTAGGGCGCGTCGGAGTACATGATGTCGGCCATGTCCTGCGCAGGCGCGGCGGGCGCGGGCGCGGGCAGGAAGGCGGCGTCGTGCGCCTGCGCGCCGTGACTGTGCGACGACTGGACTCACCGTGCTGGAAGTAGGGCGCGTCGGAGTACATGATGTCGGCCATGTCCTGCGCAGGCGCGGCGGGCGCGGGCGCGGGCAGGAAGGCGGCGTCGTGCGCCTGCGCGCCGTGACTGTGCGACGACTGGACTCACCGTGCTGGAAGTAGGGCGCGTCGGAGTACATGATGTCGGCCATGTCCTGCGCAGGCGCGGCGGGCGCGGGCGCGGGCAGGAAGGCGGCGTCGTGCGCCAGCGCACCCGCCAGCCCGCCTGGCTGCTGCATGGGCAAAATGCATTCGTTTAACATATCATGCACCTACAAAGAGAGACAACACATTTTGTTAGTGGCCCGCCCACAAAATGATGCTCGCTCCGAGGTCCCGACGCCGATTCTTTCACTCTACGGGGTATCTACTGAAGTATACGATCCTACGCTATGAACGTTTGTTTCCCTTTGTTCGGTTTTTGATTTACCGCATTTCGAAACACTAACGTCTTGTTCCAATCTTAACGAGCTGACCTAAGGGCATATCACGTAAAATTGTCAGATCGATTTTTTGTGTCTTGTCTGTAAAGTTACGAGGTTGACGCCCGTCTTATTACCTCGTGTCGTAATAATAATAATATAATTTGCACATCGATGTATAATTTTGAGGAATCATTAGATTTGATAACATTAAAAGAATACTAAAAAGGCGGATTCTAACCTATAAAAGGTCAAATGGAGCAGCAATGGATGAAAATCATGGCGCCATCAAGAATAATAAACTATTGACAGAACACTAGGACATATAATAAGCCTATTATAATAAACGTTGTTACAAATTTCCTTAAGAATTAGATGTAAACTAAAGGCAGAAACATATCCTAACGGCCTAACGAGGAACATTCTGTGAGAGATACCAGTAAAGTGAACGAATTGGCGACGAGAATCAGCAATACACTTCACAACCAAGCAGCACACATTCAATTCAATCCAATAGCTGTGACTAGACTACATTTCAATTTCAAGCACATTCTGAGAGAGATACCACTAAAGTGAACAAATTGGCGACGAGAATCAGCAATACACTTCACAAAAAAGCAGCACACATTCAATTCAATCCAATAGCTGTGACTAGGCTACATTTCAAGCATTATCAAGCAAGACCAAGTCAGCTACGAGTAGATTTTGTTTGGGTGGCACAAGTCAACTTTTCTCCAAGAGCAGATAACGGGTAATATTGTTAAAATGAAATTCCCTTGTGAGAATAAAACTCCCATGAGTATATAAGCATGGTAGCCTCATTTTAAGTCCAAAAAATAATTATTATGAGACGTGCATTTCATGTTTTATGGGTTTCGATATTAAATGTCAAAGCATATTGACGTAAAGCATGTTTCATTGAATGTTCGATATCGGTACACTGCACAAGAATCAAGAACACACTTTTTACATTTTCACTGTATAGCATGTTTCTATCCAGACAGTCAGACACTCAAACAAAAATACCAGTTTATATCTTCAATCTTTAATACAATGGGATAATAAAATTTTCATTACAAAAAATGGGTTCTAACTTGTAAAATATTAATATAAAAGGATTATTTGATGCTGACTTTACCAACATTATCCGTTTGCGTTGCGCCTCTTCAATATGCACCCGGGTGAATCAATTTTAGACCCACACTTTTGATGTCTGGCGTTAACGAAAATGTCCCAGGAGTTCGAAATCGGGCTTCTAATATGATATTTTCCTATTTATTAGGTTTATCAGACGGGGCCTTCAACGTTTTATCCTACACCATAAATTAAACAAAGTAAGGCGTTATTTTACAACAAGTAAAAGTTTGTATGAGTGCAGAAGTTGATTCACCCACCCAACAGCTCTACCACACAGTACTCACCTGCTGCTGCTGTTGCTGCTGTTGTTGCTGTTGTTGCTGCTGCTGCTGCTGCAGCAAGAACTGCTGCTCCTCGGGCCTGATCTTCTTCGGCCGCCCCCTCTTCTTCTTGGGCGGCTGTTCCCCGTTGGGGTCCAGAGGCTGAGGAGCTCGGGGCTGTCTGGGCGCACGAGGCGTCGGGGGCGCTACTTCTCCGTTCTCCAGCTTTATCTTCTTGGGCCGCCCTCGCTTCTTCTTCAGCGGCACTTCTGTGCCGTCTTCTAGGATGATGGTGTCGCCCGGCTCAGGCTCCATCGTCAATCTGCAATCACGGCTTTGTGTACAGTTTTTTTCTCTGTCAAATGCGTGGCATTAGAGTAGGACTTTGTTCTACGGTTCTACGCTGAGATAAAAGGCTGATACTCGGTGTTATTAGTTCTTGGATGTGACTTTTGCGATTGCGTAATGTCATATATTTGGATATAAATGACGAATATCAGCATTTTTTCTCAGCTGTTTATTTTAACTTTTTAGGCCTTGTCTCTCGCATTAACTACAAGTATGCTTGAAAAAATATGAATAATATAAATATTACATAGTAAATTTAAATCAATTTAACGACGAAATAATCGACGTTCAGAGCTTCTGTCCGCAGCATTATTAAAGATAATAAAGGTGATCGCTATCAAATATGACAAAACAATGATTACAGGAATAAAAATATGAACATTATTTTAATACGCTGTAGCGTTTTTTAAACGTTACTTACCATTTATTTGCGGTTTTAGGGGCCACAGACACGAATACATTTTGAACTGCCGTCATTACCACTAGGGATAGGGAGGCGCGCAGAGTATTCGTAACTGCACTGTGCTTATACTAGGGTCCCTTAAGTTCCCAATACACTACTCGCGAACTTGATCGAGGTTAGTCGAATACGATAGAACAGAATCGAACTTCACTTTGCTTCGTGCAACTTACGATCGTCGTCTGTTTTTGCGCCGATCAAAGGACTCGAAAGCGTTCCGAAGTTCGTACGTTCGAACCGAAGTTCGCAAGGTTACCCTCGTGTATAGTCACGCACTTCGGAGCTCGGCTAAGTTTGGCGAGCGCCGCGTGGAAGCCGCAGCGAGTAGTGTATCGGGTGGGTCGGCATACCTGCGGATCTCCATCTCCTCCTGCGGGCGGCGCGACGTGTTGTCGGGGAACACGAGCTCGGCCTCGTCCACGTGAGCCACGAGCCCGTTGAGGTAGTCGCGGAACTTCTTGAGCGCGGCGTAGAACGGGACCTTGTCGGCCGCGCGCGGCAGCTGCGCGCAGCGCGCCGACGACGACGGCATCACCCACATGTACTGCCAACCAGATGATACCTTACAGCTGCTGTTCACCAGCTTTTAAACTTTGCCATCCTGGTACTTATCTATCTGACTCCTGTACGATACCGTACACACACTTAGAGATATAGATGTGGGTAGATATAAGCAATAGATACGTAAGTAGTGGGACGTTAACCGCCGCTAAGAGCACATCATTTTTATGTAATTGAATCAGTTATGTGTAAGTGGAAATATAAAAATAGTCTACTTTTAAATTTATGTTGGTGCTTCCTTCAGCCTGCATCCAACACTTCAAAATACGTGTTCTCAATTCGATTCTTTTGTTAATCCCCAACGCAAAAGGGCTTATTTTCAAGTTTATCGTGACCGTGTCAATGCTGTACTCAAATCTGTGAACCATTTTTAACACTTTCGCAACCGACATTTTCGTAGCACTACGCTCGTAGCCAATACATGAAAAAAATCGAATGTAGCAAAAACTTGCTACGAGCATGTGAATGTGTTCATACGAGGGCTGTTTGTAAAGTACCCGTTTTCTTAATACCATTACATATTTTCATATATATTTACATATGTAAACATCTGTTATAAGGCATATTTCAGAGGTAAAAAAAACAGCTTTTTAAGGGTTTTTAAGGGAATTCAATAAATGGTTTTAGTAAGTTTACATACTGTATAATGTATCCTTTATCAGTCGAGTACTGCGTTTATATCAAGGCACGAAACTTAAAAATCTAGTTTTATAATTATTGTATACAATACTTTTTCTATGGGCACAATACAATAACGAAAAGACAGCTAAAAAAATTGCAAAAACACTGCGTTATTTTCTTTTAATTCATTACAGTCCTGCGTGGAGTTGTATAATATTTTAATTATAGTTCAGTAGCATACCATAGAGTATAAAGTGATGGTCCAATCTAAAAAGTATGCCTTTGTAGTAGTGTTGTGAATTTAAGCTTCGAGGCGTAAACTACAAGACTCGAGTCGCGACTGCTGAGTCTAGAAACCTCGAACCTTAAAGCCTCGAGCGTATGAGCCTCAAATTAATAAGTTTGCGTTGCTGCTTACGATCACAGAAACCTCGAGTCTTTAGGCCTCAAGCTTTAAAGCCTCCTAAGCTTTTAAGGTTTAAGTCTAAAAGGTTTGGAGCATTAAGTCTTAAAAGCTTTCAAAAAAATTGATGAATCTATGGCATATTTAATAGTAATACAGGGTGAAGTGAAGAACCTGAGATATTTTAACAGCGTAGTCCCGAGGTCATTGGAAGTAAAAAATATTACATCAATTTTTATGAAATACCTAGGGGAAAAGAAGAAAAAGTAAATTGGATGTTATCGCATTTTCGTTTGTAAAATATCAATGAGAGTGGATAAACAATACCTCGAAACGTAAAGTTAAAGATTTCTTATTCGACTGCAGATCAATTTTATGAGTCTAGAACGCTCATTGTTTGAGCTTTTAACGCTTGACTCAGGCCTTCGAGGTTTGGGGGCTTGAGCTTCCAATAGGCCCGAGTTTTTAAAGCTTGAGCTCTCTATGAAGCAGGAGTCGTAAAGACTCACTCTTAAGAGCTCATATAAAGCTTAAATCGTTAAGGTTCTGAACTGTTTTTGAGCTCAAACCTTTAACGCTTAAGTCTTGAAAGCTTGAACCTTCAAGGTTTGTGAGTCTTTAAGGTTTGAAAGTCTTCAAGCCTAATCCTTTAACAACACTACTTTGTAGCATGATTCGCGGAGTTCTAATTCGCAGATTACTACACGAGTAAAAAAAGTATAATAACCGTGTTGGTGCCGGCGATGGTGTCGGGCTGCTTGCCGAAGCAGAAGTCCTTCTTGCCGGAGAACACCTCGTAGATCAGCTTACCGTTGAACACCGCCACCTGCAACACCGAGACACACCCTCAGAAATACTCAACACTCAATATTAAAGCCCCAATACACTACTCGCTGCGATGCTTCGACGAAGCGCTAGCCTAAGTTAGCCGAAGTTCGAAGTGCGTGACGATACACTCGGGCAACCTTGCGAAGAACCCAGCCCGTGTTCGAACTTAGGAACGCTGCGAGTCTTATGAAAAATCGACAATGATCGGAAGTCGGACGAGGCGAGGCGAGATTTCGCGAAGCAGAGAAGTTCGTTTCTACATTATCATATCTGAATCCGACTAACCTCGATCAACTTAGAGAGTTGTGTATTGGGGCCTTTAGAAATTCCACGCGACAACAGTCAGTCGCGAAACGGAATCTTGTATGTAATATTTATCCAAGGATACAGAAGTTACCGTTGTCGACCGTTTCTACAGAAATTTTGATTTGATTTGATTTGGTTAGTACGGAGTAGAAAATGTAACCCGCCCTTTCAGTAACAGTATATGGACTCCTGTTTCAGAGAGGCCTATATTAAAATGAAAAAATACAAGCGACTAAACTTTGGGAGTTTGGTCACCGTGGTCACTCATGAACTCGGCCCTAGCGGCCGTCAGGGCTCCACGAGCGATATGCCCAGCCCTTTGCCACTTAAGTTACGCTACCGGAATACGAAGCGTGGGTAGGCCCCCACCAGGTGGACTGATGACCTGATGAAAGTCTGTCGAGTCCGCTGGATGCGAGCGGCGCAGGAACGGTCATGATGGCGTTATTTTGGGCAGGCCTATGTCAGAAGTCGCCGTTTTTTGGCTCATGATGATGACTTCCAATAGATTTAGAGAACTCAAGCACCATACCTTGGGGCGGAAGGCGCGCAGCTTGTCGAGGAGGGCGGCGGAGCCCTCCTTGATCTCGCGCCGCGTGAGGTCCGCGGAGCCCTTCGTCGCGCGCCCCACCATGTTCGTGAACCCGATGCCGAAGTTCAGTAGCTGCAACACAAATAAACGTTATCATTACCTGTTGTTCTATCGGTAGTGAGTGTTGGGAAAAGTCGTTGGATGCAGGCTGCATTAAAACAGTGAATATTACCTTTTTCCAGATGTGGATATCTTTCATGTAAATGCCTACAAATTGTACAGCGAAAGAGATGGACCGGGTATCAGTGGCGATGTACCGGAGTTCATTTAGATTTGTTTCATTTCAAGATTAAGATTCTTAAAGATTTGAACTCGCTGAAGCTCTAAATGGCTGATAAGCGGGTGACACAGCCCTGGTAAACCGTGCAACTTTACAGTTGGATCGAATTGAAGCCAAGAACGGACGCATTGCGGGCTGTTCCCTGATGATGGAACTTTGCGACATATTTAGGTACAAAATAGGTTAAACACTCGTCACGTGGTTGTAATGTTCATATTTACACTAAAACAAAATGCTCAAAAATCGTATGCATCGAGCGGGATTCGAACCCACATATCGTTTCACCGGGCCAATACGGGCTACTTAGCAACTAATTCATGAAAGAAAGCTCGAACATCAAATATTTCAACCACTTTTTTTCTATACTGATGGCGTTACCTTGTAGGTAGGAGGGGTAGACCCAAAAAATGCTAGCTAGATGTCGTAAGGGATGATATGTATGCCAACGATCTCACAATAAGGGGTCAAATGGACTTCTCCCTTTTTGTGAGAAAGAGCCGAAAAGAGGACATCGAGCTCCGAAGCAGCAGCGGAGGACGCAACTGGGAAAACGCTCAGATGAGAGGGAGAGAGAAAGGTGTCGTTACCTTGTAGTCCTCGTCGGCGCTCATCTGCTCGCGCGTCAGCCCGGACAGGTAGAGGCACTTCCAGAAGTGGTTGCCGGGGCCGGCGTAGTGGTGGCCCTTGTACGCCGCGAACAGTCCAGGGTTGATGCCGATCTGTAACAATCACACACTCTTACACAACTATATTTAAAGTTTATCCCGAAGCTTTGGTATAGTCAATTCTGAAAATTCCGTTATTTTTTCTATATCAGTTCTAAGCAACTTCATACGTGTCTATGATAATTTTGGATTTAAAAATTCTGTATACAAATAAAAGTGCAACTTGAGTTAGTCACGGCCTTATTAGATCTAAACGAGTACATCGGCTTCACGTGTCATAAATATTGTATTTCATTTTCTGCTCTCCAGCCGGGCTAGCGCAACTTACCGCGACTTCACTTGTCGCGCGACATTGCATCACCCGTCTTACTCGCAATGTATTGAATTGAAAGACATAGACAATTATGGTCGCGCGACAAAGAGTCGCATGTCACAGTTGTGCTAAAGGTGTCATATTTTTCGAAGCTCTGGTAGATTTAAACTTGTAAAGGTGTCCGTGTGGCCTATTTGCAGAATAAAGTTTTCGATTTTGGCAGTAATCCGAATCGTTGTATTATCACTTGATGACGCAACGTGAAATATTTGTGTTGCGTAGACAGTACAGAGAATGTAGAATCCAGTGTACCTAGAATACTGTAGACGGTAATCGAGCGAGCGGGCCCTTACGTCACCGAGTCGCCGACCGCGAAGGGTTGCGGGCGGCATGTGACGCCCTTTAGGTCTCGTCTGTACAGAACTTAGTACGGAGCGTACGCATTCAAGGGTTAACGGCATTGGTTTGTGATGAACTTTGATACTATACATACTCGTAATTGTAAAAATTGCTGTTTTGTCTTGGTGAAATAGATCAAAAACACCGAATACTGTCATGCTTCTCTCGCAAAGCAATTTATTGCCGTGTTTTGTTTTAAAGATTAAAAGACACAATTTAATTACAGCTTCAAGACGTTAAACGTATTAAAACTGAAATCCAAAGACTTTCTGCAGTAAAATATTGCATGTGTTATATGACTTCAGAACCTCAAGCGAAAACGTTAAAATTTACAGTACAAATACTGACAAATCCATTCGGTGAGTGAGTGAGACTTTTATTTGCCAAACCAGCTCTCAAGCATGTTTAAACGCTAACTGTAGTGTAGTAACTCATAAATAAAATAGCCAGTAACATTTGGAACATGACTCTCCTAAGTTTTCATTTGGAATGTTTTAAATTTAAGAAAAAATTAACCACGTTAAGAGCGCCATTAAAATGGCCGCCATGGCTTTTGGAAACGTCTATATTACGCGTTAACTGTGCCATGCAAATATACTTGTGGAGTATTAAACGAAGGCTGATTAAATATACTTTCTTTCTAAAGTGTAGCTACGTAGAAATGGCTACTTTAAAATAAAATGAATGAAAAAAAAAACACTAATTGGAAAAACGTATTCTGCTAAGGCAAGACACTTACGCTACCGGTATTGTATAACGATTAAGCTTTGTTTGAAAGATTACCGAAACCTGTTAGATATACGAGTGCAACACCTACACAATAAACGTATTGAAGTACCGGACGAAACGCGATTTTTGTTTCAAAGAAATAATTTGACTACCCATTGTTCATCGGTTACGTTCAAGTAGCATTGTAAAAGAATTAAGCACATCAATGAAGTCCGCTAACTACTGCGCACATATTTAGGGTTCCGTAGCCAAAATGCCAAAAACGGAACCCTTATAGTTTCGTCCGTCCGTATGTCACAGGTATTTTACTACTGGATGTATATTAATGAAATTTGGAGTATATGTGTCTTGTATAAACCGCCACTAAAAATATGGCAGGGCACTCTATACATGAAATTGAAAGCATTTTTTTTTAGCAAAGATCAACATTTTTTAGCAAACAACACGTGGCACATATTTCGACAGTTCCTCTAAAAACACTTTGAGGTTTCTAAAAAAATCAGATAATGCTGTATAATCAAAGTGCCTCCTACATTTTAGTTCATTGTCATTTTAAAATCGCCAAAAGCGTAAAAAATCATAACAGTTTTCTATATAGTCGCATAATTTATTTTGACTACAGTCAAAATAAATTATGCGACTATATAGAAAACTGTACTGTAAGTACCCAATTATAGCAGAGGTTGCCGCGAATAGTTACTAACGTTTGCTTATGACCACATCCTTTATTCTGCCGTTGGTTAAAAAGGCCGTTATTTAACGAGTGATTGAGTGTGACGTGTCGCCGGAGCGGACGCAGACGGCAGAGGGCGTCTGGGCGTCCCTGCGTGGGGCACGTTGTGGGCGGGGAGATTTTTCGCCCCTCGAGACGCTCGGGCTACTTGTTTGCCACATTATCCTTTATTTCCAGAACCTGGACGACCAAATTTAGCTCTAAGAAATTAGAGAGAAGGGACGCGTGCACCCCGGCATGGCACAAGGTACTGGTTCTAATCCAGTCGGAGTCTTGATTTTTTTTTCATTATTTAGATCTTTTTATTTTTTAAGAATCTAAGATTTTTTTTTAAAAATCGATGGCGAAACCTACCCGTTATGTAGATAAACTTGGAATAAAAAACATGGTCCATGTAAAATTACATCAAAATGATTCGAGCTGTTTCTGAGAAATCAATTACGTGCAAAAAAATGTCTATATACAAGAATTACTTAATTTAAAGTAATACAATAAATGTGTCACGGCGTTTTTAGGTTTATTGGCTGCATGAATACACTTATTTATTTTTGATCTCAGGGTAGGTTTTTTTACTTCCACTGTCCCACTGCTGGGCAAAGGCCTCCCTCTTCTTCCTCCAATGTTCTCTGTCCTGGGCGGTTTATGGCCATTCTTTAAGAAAGGAGTCTAGTTCCTCCCGCTATCACCGATGAGGTCCGCCGCGTCTCCGTTTAGAGCTATCTGGTCTCCACTCTGTGGCAATCCTGGCCCACGGCTCACTCGGCATGCGGCAAACATGACCAGCCCAATCCACTTTAACCTGGCCGCCTTCCGAGCTACCTCGATTATTTGAGTTTGGGAGCGTAGCGTGGTGTTCCGGACACGATCCCTTAATATTACACCTAATATGCTACGCTCCATAGCTCGCTGGCAAACCCCGAGTTTGAACTTCTGAGCTTCTGTCAAAGACCAAGTTTGACCACCGTATTGGACGTATGCACATGTCCGTGAGCCCCTGTTTAAGTGACAAGTACTTTATTGGCCGGTTAAATTGAAAGGTGAAGATCGACATTCCGTTTTTCGTATTGATTGAGAGATACGGGTATTTTACGGACTTCGCATTTATTTTACTTTTGGATTGAGATAGACTAAGTACTAACATTTTTAGTATAGAAATATGCATTTTTCGAAATATAAGCAAAAACATTTGTTACACTAGCGGAATCTGTGTTTTATAAATTAGTAAAAATCCATAAAACAAGCATGGTACCGTAGATGACCTTATTGAATAATGCTGTAAGGTGACATTGAGGGTCAGGAGTCGGTCATGAATATGGATGCGTTTGGCGATACCTAATACCTAACCGCGGAAGACCCGCTTGCTTCTTTACAAAATAATTGAAATTTTCGGCAAACTCAAAATACACTCGAAATTTAAAGAATAAGTCTGAGGCGTCAGATTGCATGACGTTTTTCAGGGTTCTGTACCCAATCCCACCGCTGTACCATGATTTGGGACTAGATCGATTTTACATCCCCTGATCCATTTATCCCGCCATAACAGTCATATTATTATAGTTGCTGTTATAAATTTCAATGTTTTCTGAGAAGCATGCATAGGCACCAATACTTTTATTACTTCTAAATATGATACACTTAAAATGGGCTAAGTACTTGATATTGTAATAGTTAGGTTTGATCAAGCACCATTAAAACAACAGGGCTGACAATCGCCATACAAAAAGCCCTTCCCCGATGTGTCTATGTATCAGAATTATTATTTAGAATTATTCAACTTTGGAAGTGTGAGACAGTATTTAAATGTTATGACTTACTTATTATTAGCTGCTTACGAACTAATTGTTACTGTACTATGTTTTTTGTTCAATTATAAGATCGTGAAATGTTTAGTTTTTAAGCGTCATCTAGTCTTTGCCAGAATATTTCCTTGCGATCGGGGCGCGAACGAAATATGGCAATTGACAGTCCACATGTTTTAATGGTCCTTGGTATGATTTACTAAAAAAGAACTGAAGAGATTTTCTTTCGAAATTTCTTCTCGATATAGTGGTATCCGCTCGAGGGATGCTGGTAGACTCAAACTTGTAAGAGTGCCCTTGCGGCCTACTTAAAGAATTAAGCTCATTATTTGATTGTTCAGCGTTCACATTTGCCGTATAGGTCGCTCGTGTATGATCCATTATTTTTGTCTAACCACCCTCTGACGAATCTGCGAAATGCCATTGTTCGACGACAATGGCGTCAGAGCCGTCACCTCGCGTCGTCGCCGCGTGAACACCCGGGACACGGCTGAATGGATCGAATATCTTATTCTGTACTTGCAATTATTTGTTGGAGGTCACCTTCGAGAGTTGAGGTATCGAATCATTACTAATTATAAAGATGTTTGTCTTTATTGACTATTCAAGCAACAATATACGTTTTTGCTGGATACTTTCGTACACCCGAAATTAATTTGACATATATCTAAATTTACACGAATAATTATATTTTTTGGCTATCGTATCGTTTCTAAGACTCACTGTCTGTCTGTCTGTCACAAGGCTATAACTCTTGAATCGTATTTTGGAACCCGAACAATTTTCAAGACGCCTTTATTTATAATAATTGCATGAAAATGTCTGGATTACGGAATTATACACTACTTTCCATCCGCAATTTCAGTACCCGAGGATGGTCGCTACGTGAGACCAAGGTCAGCACAAACTCATCTCCGTCCATAATAATCTGCGAAAGATTGTGGTTCCTTCACGGCGCAACGGAGCTATGCAATCTATGCATACGCAAGTGGAACTTTCAAATAAATAACAAAGGTAAGTAAGTCACTTTTTATTAAAAGGAATTTAACTTTCTTTTTCTTCAGACTTTCTAGATCTAGACTCGCGGCAGTATGTCATCCAAGTTCGCGAAACAAAAAAGGCGACACACCGGCCGGGGGTTTTACATATTAAACGAACCAATTTGCACCAATTTGACGTATAATCTATTTGACCTTCACACTTGCCATTTTGCGTCTCTAGTAAGACCATCTTCTAATTACCGAATCTTAATTTTTTATAAAAATCCTCTTACCGTTCAGGAGATTTTGACGTCCGAAAATCATTATTTTTATCACTGCCTCACTGACTCATCAGAATGTTTGACTATTTCCGGATGACTTAGTAACTTGAAATTTGGTACCGAGTCGCTTTATTGAGTAGCAAATAACATACAAAATCATTTTAAGTAATTGATGAACGTTATGTATGACAGGAGCTGTAATTTAAGGAGCTTTGAAAGAACTTGGTTTCCAGTTAGATTTCACTTCTTTTATATATAAACCGTTAATGAACTTGGCATTCTTTTAAATTTATGTAATTGGTGGTATAGATTTTACACCGTGTAGCGTAATATTTTCTTCCAGTGACAATAATCAAGTCTGCGTCACAATAATGTTTTTTTGATTGAGATCTTAAGAACAAAACAAATAGCTCCCTCTACCTAGCTTAACTGATATCCATTACATTCTTCAACATACATAGACTGCTAAAATCATAACCCTTTCTTTTGGCTTTTTAAAAAAAAGTAGGAAATCGTACGTTACTAATTATTTTTTCCCATTAAAAGCAAATCCAATACAAATTGTAAAGAAATGCATTTTTCCAGGTAACTTATTTCCAGATACTCAGTATCAAACTGGTGACGTAGCCGGGACAGTCAAAAAAGGAACTCCTCTGATTTACTGTGCCATGCGAGATGTGCCGTTTTCCAGTCTCCGATTTGTATGCAGTGAGAACGTTGTCGATAACATTTCACATACAAAATTCTCGAAAAACTCTAGCATGCCGCTAGACATGTGTAAGTGCTGCGACTGATATCACAAACTTAATATTACTCGACCGCGTGGAGTAAGGGACGAATGCTAGTGTGGAATGCAACCTGTGTAGACACACTGGCCCCGTCACATCTCCACCGAACATCTATTAGGGCTGGAGCAGCGGCAGAAGCGGCAGAATGCCTAAGATTAAACAAATACAGTGGTCTCGGTGCCAAGTCTAATTTTATTCCTTTTGTCGTGGAGGCCCTGCGCATTAAGCCTCTCCAGAGTCATTTTAAAAAGGCTTACAGACGTTACTGGCGACGGAGAGCTGGCGATATCCTTGCTCACAGAATCAGTATGGTGAGTCAGCGAGGAAACGCCGACGTCATCAGTACAATGCCGCAGGGGCTGTTATTAGATTTACTTTAGGTTACTTAGCTTCATTTCATTTTAGTCTAGTTGTGAAAAAAATGTATCTATACTATTATAAAGTTGTAAAAATAAAATGTTTGTCTGCGTTTGTACGCGCATCACGCTAAATCGGCGGAACGGATTTCAACTATTTTTGGTACACGGGTAGCTGGGTATCTCCAGATAGTTATTGGATACTTTTTACCCGACTATGCTAAAGAAAAAAAGAGGGGTTATGACTTTTTCTCCTCCGCGAACGAAGTTGCGAGCGCCTTCTAGTTTACAATAAATAAGTAAAATAGTATTTTCGGAAGTCACCGAATTGTTTTTTTTGTATGTTTGTATGTGCCGTTGTGGCTTCATATCGCCACAACGGCTAAACGGATTTCAACTATTTTTGGTATACGGCTAGAGTTGGCCATCCACGGATGAGTGATGATCCACTGAAGCAAAAAAGAGCGTTATGAATTGTCCTTCTTCCGCGGACGGAGTTGCGAGCATCCTCCAGTTTACAATATTAGTAATATATAAATCATAAAAGTAATCGGTAGACAGCATTCGTCACCGGGTTTGTCGTTATCGCTTGCACTCTGTCGCTCACTGATCGCAAGGTCTCGTGGTAGGTCGCATCGGCTCGTGACGTCAACTGTCACTGTTCGTACTACAGAATGCAATCGGTTAACCGATTTGTACGCAACAGTTTTTCCCATGCTAAAAATAACCTATTGCTTTCCGTAGGTCGTACCTAATACCTAAACACTGGGCTGAAAGCTGTGCATCGGTTTACTTCATCTATACTATTATAAAGTTGTAAAAATGAAATGTTTGTATATTTGTATGTGTCGTTGTGGCTCCATGCACGCTAAATCGGCTCAAAGGATACTATTTATGGTACACGGGTAGCTGGGTACGTAGGTCACTCGATAAGTTTTGAGATGCTCGAAATTCGTAAATGGAACGCACCTGAATTATGTTTTTAAAAAGCAAATTTATTTAAAAATAGAACACAAGTTGCCGATTCACTCCAATTTAAAAAATGAATATGTTACAGTCATTTTTCTAAAACGTTTCCCGCGTTTTTTCTTTGTAACGATGGAGCTTAACCGCGAACATTTGAGTGCTATGATATTTTATGATTTTAAATTTGGTTTATCTGAACAACTGTGTTTGCAACGATTGCAGTCAGCGTTAGGAGATTGTGCTCCTTCACTGGCAACAGTTTTTAGATGGTTCAACGAATTTAAAAGGGGTAAAACCAGCCTCGAAGATGGCCACCGAAGTGGTCGCCCGCAAACAGCAGTAACTGCAGAAAACGTGTGGACTACTGAAATGTTGGTGCCAGAAGATCCACGAATAACATACAAGAACATAGAGAATATCTTAGGTGTCAGTTCGGGGAGCGTTAGCATCATTCTACATCAACATCTTGGAGTAAGGAAGCTCTGTTGTCGCTGGATACCACGTTTGCTCTCCGATACTGAGAAACAGGCTCGTGTAGATTGGTGTCGTGAGATGCGTCTACGATTCGACAAAGGGACATCGCGGCGTGTATCGGAAATAATTACAGGAGACGAAACATGGATTAACCAATATGACCCGGAAAACAAGCGGCAATCGTCAGTATGGGTCTTCTCAGAGGGAAAGTTACCAACAAAACTACAAAGACCTCCTAACGTCGGCAAAAAAATGGTAGCTAGTTTCTTTTCACGAGGCGGACATTTATCAACATCAATGGTGGAAAATTATAGGTCAGTCAACTCTGATTGGCATACTACAGTAGCATTGCCGCAAGTTTTCAAAGCAGTGCGAGAGAGGAGACCAAAGACTGGACTTCGGGGAATCTTGCTGCATCACGATAACGCCTCTTCACATACGTCCCTCAGAACAAAGGCGTCTATTGAGAAAGCTGGGATAGAAACCTTACCACATCCACCCTACAGTCCCTGCTATTTCTTTTTGATCCCGGTAGTGAAAGAAAAAATAAAATGTAACTTTTTTCGAGTGCTGAAGAAGCCGTGGCTGCATATGAAGAAGCAATTTCGTACCTATCTGATGAAGACTGGCAAAACTGCTTCCAAAGTTGGTTCAGACGAATGGAACTTTGTATAGAGAGTAATGGAGAGTATTTTGAAAAAATATAAAATAAATAATACTAATATCTTCAACAGTTTTTTTTATCTCAAAATTTATAGAGTGACCTACGTATCTCCAGATAGTTATAGGATACTTTTTACCCGACTATGCTAAAGAAAAAAAGAGGGGTTATGACTTTTTCTCCTCCGCGAACGAAGTTGCGGGAGCCTTCTAGTCTAGTTATAAATAAAAACCGGCCAAGTGCGAGTCGGGCTCGCACAATGGGCTCGTAAATCATCTTATACTATACTAGTATAAATTGTAAAAATGAAATGTCTGTTACATTGATGATATAAATAAAACTGGACCGAAAACAAGGTTTTTTGGATTTTGTGTATGTGTCTTCGTGGCTTAAAAATAAAAATAAAATGTTTATTTCAGACCGTTTTGATCCATAGCTTAGTCAGACCAGAACGGCTGAATAAATTTTAGCTGTATTTAGTACACGGGATTCACAGATTCCACAAATGGTTATAGGATACTTTTTACCCGACTACGCTGAAGAAAAAAGAGCGTTATGTTCTTTGTTTCTTCCGCTGAGCAAGTTGCGGATACCGTCTAGTTATAAATAAAAAAACCGGCCAAGTGAGAGTCGGACTTGCACATGACGGGCTCCGTACTGTCATAACCTTTATTAGAATTTTTTGTGGTTACAGCGACCATAGTAATACACATTTTTTTAAAGTTTAAAATGTGTAGTTACCTGTTCGGTTTAAAACATACTACGAGTCAGAATATTACGCAGAAAACGCCTTTAAACGCGTTGTAGTCTGGGGACACACATATTTTTTAAATTAATTTAATTTTTATTATTGCTTGAGGTGTCATGATGGGTATTACGGTTGAAGAATTTGAGCTCTGAGACGGACAGACAAACAGAGGTGGCCAAGTACTAGGGTTCCGTTGATCCCTTTGGTTGCGGTACCCTAAAAAACGGCCATGTCGGGCCATGTCCAGTGTATAGCCGCTACTACAAAGAAAGCATTTTAAGAAGCATTTCCGAATATTGACGACTTTCATTTAAATGTATACACATGTAATTTTTTAAATATATTTTTTATTGATTCTTCACTCATTTACGAGGGTTGCTACTTATATATCCGGAAACAAAAAAACAAACAAACGTACACGGCTGAAAATAGTTTTATTGTTTTTCAAAGTATTCCCCTTGATGATCTATGCACTTTTGCATTCGCGTGAACCAATTTTTAAAGCACTTCTGCCACTCCGCCTGAGGTACCTCCATAACGTGTTGTTTGAATGCGTCGACAGCATCTTCAGCGGTCGAAAATCGTTGACCGCGTAATTTATTCTTTATATTTGGAAATAAATAAAAATCGTTGGGTGCCAAGTCAGGGCTGTACGGCGGATGACCCGTTAATTCCACATTTTGACCCTCCAAAAATAGAGTTGTTTCGCGTGACGTATGACAGCTGGCATTGTCATGATGAAGAATGATTCTTCGTCGCTGGTTAGTTTTACGAATTTGTTCAAATACTTCCGGTAAGCAAATGGTCGTGTACCACTCTGAATTAACCGTTCTACGGTTTTCTAGTGGCACTGTAGCTACATGGCCATTAATACCGAAGAAGCAGGCCACCATTTGTTTCAATGTACTTTTTGCACGAGTAACTTTCGTAGGGTTCGGCTCATTTTGAAACACCCATACCGTTGATTGTTGCTTCGTTTCGGGATCGTATGCATAGATCCAGGATTCGTCACCTGTATAGATGTTATAAACGGCTTTTGAGTCACCACGGTTATATTTTTTTAACATTTTATTGCACCATTCGACGCGAGCATGTTTTTGCTCATTTGTTAAGTTGTGGGGTATCCAACGCGAACAAATTTTTTTTACAGCCAAATAATTATGTAATATGCTATTAATGCTGGTCATAGAAATACCCAGAGTCGCCTCTATCTCGCGGTACGTAACATGTCGGTCGTCCATTATAAGTTTTCGCACAGCCTCGATATTTTGTTGTACAACGACCGATTTCGGGCGACCTGCCTTAACTTCGTCCGTAAGCATACTACGTCCACGATTGAACTCACTAAACCAGTGATACACAGTAGTTTTAGATGGGGCTTCATCACCAAAAGTTGAAGTTAGTTGATCTATGCACTGTTGTTGCGTTAAACCACGCCGAAAATCATAATAAATCATAGCACGAATATTTTCACGAGTGAGTTCCATTCTTGCTGCGAGATGACATTTAAAACCCGTCAAAAACAAAACACGAGCGTTAATAAGGAAGAAAAAATATACCTTATATACTTAAAAAAGTTCAAATTTTACCATGGCGGTCAAATATGCTATTTAAGAAGATTGTAATCCCGGTTTCCGGATATATAAATAGCAGCCCTCGTATTTACAAGCTCGAGTTCCTATTATTTGGCCTCGACGACCGGCTTAGACCAGCGGTAGTGGGCCATGACTGCGAAGCTGACGGTCCAGGGTTCAAAACCCGATAAAGGTAAATATTTGTGTGGTGAGCACAAATATTTGTACTAGAGTGTTGGATGTTTCCTATATCCTCTAGTACTCATAACACAAGTCTTATTGAGCTTACCCATTTTAATAGTCTCATAAAAATAAATAGATTTTTAGTCTGTGCCAAAATGTATCACAGTAGGTTGTCGAGGATAATATTCATGCGGTATTTAGTGACACTTGTTCGCAAGATCAAAGCATTACAAAGCGACACCTCCGTGAAGAGAGTTCTAGTATGTGTTCTAGTCTCGTGGCTTGACATCAAATACAATCAAACTGTTTCAGGTTACAGGTTTTCCTAGTGAATGTAGTAGTCATGGCAATTTATCTCGTTTCTGCAGAGCAGACCAGATGTCCCAACAAAACTACTGTAGCGGAGAGTATAACTTTTAGTATTCAACATAAATGTAATTGCTGTAGACAATGTCTAAGAATATTAACTTATCGAGGTGGAACTCAGAATCGAGTGTACTTCAAATACACGAAAAATTCTGTCCCAAATTTTTATACCGGACTGTAACGGTTTTGCAATAATGATTTTTCGTCTACAACGTGCTCGGCAGGACCCCGTAAACTTTTACTAGCGACCAGTGTATACATGAGGTCATTAGGAACAAAACTTTATCTATGTACCCCAGGCAAATCTAGCTTAGTTTTGAAGATATTATCAATTTTCATGTACACATCAAAGTGACAAAAAAATAATCGTTACCATTTTATGAAAAGGGATCATTTTCACAGAGAAGCGAAAGTTATTCAAGGTTTATGTCCAAAAATAAACAAAATAAAATGAACTTAGGAATGTGTGGTTAAAATCTTGCTGATTCCTCACTCCACCTCCTGACACCTTGTATGTAACCGCGCAAACCGTGACATAACGGATATATAATTGTCAGTACAAAATTTTAGGACACTGTTTAGTACGCGGTTCGGGTGTACGAATGATTCTGAGTATAAACCCAAAAAATCAACATGCTGATACAGTCATGCGCGGTGGTAAGCAGAGCTCTGATCAAACGTGCAAGCAATGGGGCGAGCGCACCACGAAAATGCCAGTGCACTTGGTTCTAAAACGTCCGACTTGTAACTTGTGGGAAATACTGTCGCAGGCAGGCGTAACTTCCCTATTACCTATGCGGTTATTTTGCTACAACATGAAACTACTAAATAAGTAATTTACTTGTCAAAACTTGTTTCGATTTTTTAAATTCATAAGCACTATTTTTTTTAAGAAAAACCTGCTAAGAGAGTTCCATACAAAATATACGCTACAAAGAACGCATCTATGAAACTCAAGTGTTAGCAGAGCCCTACTCCTAACAAAAATGTACACGGTGCTCGATCATTTTATATTGGTTATTACTGATATAGAGAGATCTTATGTCCAAAAATATGAAAAGGGGTCACAGCCAACCAGTCTTGTTTTCCCTCACAATCGATACACATTAAACTCAACTAAGGCTTTGGCCATGCCACTGCACAGTCATGACTGTATCATCAAAGATGGTTCCGCGCATGAGGGGTTACTTCGAAGTTCGTATCGTAACGTCCTTGCTCTCATCCAACAGCTGTGATTGAGTGAGTGAGAAGGCGCGACACGAAATTCGAATTTCAAACTCGTAGTGGCCGCACTGGTGTGTGTTTGTGTGTGTTCCTTTGGCGATCGTACTCACAATGATGATGTCGAGGTTCTCGGCCAGGTGGTCGGGCAGCGTGCGCCGCGCCACCTCCTCCTCGCTCATGCCGTTGAATCTGTCGTGCTTCTTGCGCTCCTTCACAGGCCGCACCTCCTGCCCCTCCAGTTTGATCTCCATGCTGCAACAATACACAATGTTAGTTAAAGCTGAAGGGAATTTAACACGTTCTTTGTCTGGGCCTTCTAATAATAAGTCACTCAACTGTTTGCTAGAGGTGCTTCCACTAAAGAGCCACATTCCCATATCGGATAGACAGCTGGACGTATGACATTGTCAGACCGTATTGTATGAGGACAGTGAGTGTTAATTGTACATTTTATTAAAGCAGAAACGGTGCCTTATTTAACCTTGACATTGGCGGAATCATCGACAGTATCGATGGAGCCAATCAACCAAAAATTGAATTGAAAGCAGAAACGTCTGCTCATTAGATGTTTTTACTATACCAAAAATTCACAGGAAACAGATCGCACAAAAGAAACAAGATATAAATTCAAAGATCGCTGAGGCTTATAAAAACGAAGCAAATATACACATTACAAATTATAAGCATTAATAGAAGGTAAAAGCTGTTCTGAAGGTAAAGATTTTCGATCCATATTAATTATAAGAACAAACATTATATAAAAGGTGTATGATTTGTCACGCAACTAACTCGACGCGACACGCGTACGACAACATATTGCCGATCACGCCGTTTCTGTAATATTTAGTCGCTGCAAAACATAAGGCCCGTTGTTTATTCAGGCGATAGGATAGGTAGGACGCGATAAATAATATATTAAACTCATCAATCAACAAGTAAGTTGTCAGACATTAGTTAGACTAATTGAATTTGAACATTGAAATCTCAGTGTTAGACACTATCCCATAGAACAGGGATAATTAAATGGCACGCGTCATAATAATTCGGCAAAATAAATATTTAAGGTCATATTTTATGAGAAATCCAATACGAAATGATACACCATTGCATAATAAAACATTAAAAAAATGCCGAGCAGAGTAACAAAGGCTCGTCATCTCAGACATAGCTAGATTTTGAACACCGAAATCATTAGGTATCAACAATGCTGTTATGTGCATTAGCGGGAGTAAACTCCACAATCATTGCTAAAATTCTGGATACAAACATTCAGTTCAGTTCATTCCGAAATAGAACCCGCGACGATTGGCTGACGTCACGCGGAAAACCGACGGAGCATTTGTTACACCAAAACGTGTAACGGTTCTATAAGGGCCATCACCATTATCAAAATGGTAGGGACTTGTTTGACAAAATCAAATCAGCCCATTTTTAAAAACTGTCAAACTGCATCGGTCATATGAAGATGAAAAGGCGTATGAGGACGGTGCATGTGAAGTTTCTAAAGAAAGTAAGAGAAAATTAAGTAGCACTTGATGGTCAATTTGCCTCCATAAGTCCTTGTCCTTAGTTTCTGGTCAGTTTAAAATTGACAAAAGCGCATAAAGAAGTCGAACATCACTATTTATTTCAGAACAAAACACATTCGACAATTAATCAGTGTGAAAGTGTAATATTTTTTTATGAATACAGGGCAATACCCCATATGTTATTGCTAGTGTGTCCAGGTGAGATGACATCCTGTCGACCGAGCGACAGAATGTACATCAATATAATTTCCCACTTTATTTTTTATATGTCAAAGTTAAGTCAAAATTTTCTTTATTCAAGTAGGCCTAGCTACAAGCACTTTTGAATCGTTATTTACGAAAGGATTTTAGAGCAATATAGTGATAAAATTTTGACAAGAGGAATAAAAAATGAAATAATAAAAAAATCCCAAAAAGGATGGAGACGAAAATACAAAAGAATTTGTGTATGAATAACGTATGGCATTCGGATTTTATTAAATAATTTTTTGTACTGTATTTATATTTTCCCAATATAACATATAAATTGATTATTTTAAGTAACAAACTGTATTCTCTACTATCGCATACATCACACGCTCAACGACTCGTCTATATAAGGAAACTCCAATCGACAGCAATTGATCATATTGAACCTAATATCAATCAGAAACAATATATATATATCTTAAATCAGAATATATAGACAACTAGCATTGTTAAAAAAGTTTCCGTGCTGCAAGCATTCCAGGTAAAATCTTAGCCGTAGCAGCACGAAGTTAAGGAACATGAACTCAATACTCTGATTTTTAATTCAAGACCAAAATTTTACGTCAACGCGCTCACTTTCGCTGTGATCACTGCATACTGGTTTGAGTGTTAGTATTTTTATCAGTAAAACTTACCCTAATATTACTGGTTGCACAATTTCTCATTAATATTTTTATGAAATAATGTTTATTTGATGAAATGATCAAGATGAGAACTGTCAGATTTTGATCTTGAATTAAAAATCAGAGTTTAGGCCTCGAGACCAGAAAGAATTATTACACAATAATACAACTGGTAATATCAACGAGGCACGTCTAGATTTCAATAACTTTCTATAAAGGCCTAGGAATGACATGCGTTAACTATACAATCTTAGAATGTGAATAGCGACATCTCTCGGGCAAATCGTGGACAAATTTGCAAGCAACTAGTGCAGTACATTTAAAGAATCTAAGTAACTCTAATCATCTTCGTATAAAGATGATCTATCTGTTTACAGCGGCCCAAATCCACGTGGCGACCGAAATACTCCAGTAAACACAGCGGCAGCTGTCTCCCTCGCACCCGCGGCACACCGTCGTGCGTGAGCGGATCGGCAGGTGTGGGGTAAGTTTGGGACATACGTTTCGAATTACGGGAAGGGGAGCTTTTCATTGTAATTTTAAAATCGATTGCGGCGATTTTCTTAAACGCTGACGAATGTATTGTGAAATATCCCTGTAATTTTAAAACTCCGTAAAATGTATAACATCGAATACTAAAACTGAGATCACGGATTATTATTATTATCTTATCTCTATTCTAATTTTATTATTAAAATAAAGTGGAAATCAAGGAAATTGTACACAAATATAAAGCTGAATAAAGACTTCATGTATAACGTTCTGTTAATAACAAGGGCAAAGATAAATAAACACCACAAAATCTCATAAATATATATCCAAAGTTTACTACGACATTCATTACAGTTGGTGTGTATATATTTTTGAAACGTTCGGTGTCTTTTGACTTTGATCACTTCACCCTGTCGAATCGTGGATGAGCGTACAGAATGGTCTCCAGGTTTCGATAGCTACGATGTCATAGAAATACACACCGATAAACACGTTATACTAATGACATCCCTATTTTGCGTCGAGGGGTTAAGATTGGAGAATACAATTGTGATTTTTTATCACAACAACGGCACAAAATCCTGATCTTGACTAGTGGGAGAGTTATTGATCGCCGGCATAACGCTTGTAGGTATGTACGTAGTGGCGTGGAGTAGCGCGGGCGAGTTGCGGGTTCCGTGAATCAAGTATGTGGGGATAGCTAAGAGCTTCTCATCTTTCCACATAACAACAATGATGACATAAAATCAGGTTTAGCAGAAGCAGAGTTGTAACTATTGGTGCTTAGCACAAATGCTTGTAGATATATACGTAGTGATAGAGAACGTGGCGCAGGCAGGTCGTGGGTGCCGTGAATCAAGTACGTGGGGATAGCTAAGAGCTTCTAATTTTTCCACACAGACATAGATGACAGAACTTTCTGGAATACAAACATTATATGAAAACAATAATTATTTTTATATTGCTGTATAAATATGCCCCAATAAATGTATTTTCTTTCTGTCATTTTTCTTTTTTAATTCATGGAGATAGACATTAGAAGAAGCTGATATTATGCAACAGACGTGTTGACATTATGGAAAGCAGAAATTTTGGGAACAGGATATTATGAAAAACAGAAAATTCAAGCCTGAGCCTGCAGCGGGCTACGTGTATGAGATGAGTCGTGGGCATCGCTAATTCAGAAGGAAACTTTCATGTATCATTGGCTAGCATAACAAGAGCCGTAATCTATTATCAATGTCATGAGGGCACTAACCAGTTTTAACATTACCTATACTGAATGAATTTCAAGCAGTTCTGTTTTGGCACGTGGTAGCTGGAAACTCAAGGGTATGAGCAACTTTTTAGCCGATCAAAGAGTCGGATCCTGATTGTTTTTGCCGGGTACATATTCAGAACGAATAACATTTTTGCCTGACCTATATGTTTCTATATCTGTGTTGTGTATCTATTGATCCTTAACACTTTGTAGTGGGAGGAGAGAAGCGTAGGAGTGGGTGGTGGGATCGCTAATTCAGCCGAGAACTTTCGTTAATCATAGCTACTAGAAGCAGAGCTTTAACTGAAGTACTACATGTCTTATGGCTACGTAACAGTTTCAATATTACGCCCACATGGACTGAATGAATATTAATTAGCTTTGGCATAAAGGTACAAGATCGTAGCCGACCGCAGACAACAGTAGCAGTCGACGTGTCGCCGCAACACCTCTCCCTGGTTTATATGAAAATGTATGGAAGCGACGGTTCGCTAAGCTACGGAAGGTGTTTCATATAAATACATAGAAACCAGTATCTATACTCCATTCATCCTTAATTTTCTTAAATAATAAACAACATTCTAATATAAAAATATGCATTTAATGCCAATACCTGCTGTTTTCTTGCAAGAAAATTAATGTATGAAATTGGCAACGTGACACTTAAAATATAAATTCATGTTGAAAATGGGAGTTTAAGACAAAAAAGGTGTATCTTTTAGGTTAGAATTTTGTTAAATATTTAGGACAAGTAAGGATGAACAGTATAGTGTGCTACTGCTGTCTGCGGTCGGCTACGAACTTGTGCTTTTGGTAACCTTGCCTAAACTAAATAAAAGTTTTTATCTGTGTAACTATTGATCCATCGCTACTTGTAGTGAAGGAGAGGACTGTTGCTACGAGCGGGTTATATGTGTGTTATGTGGGTTGCGGAGATCGCTAATTCGGGCTATATCTTTCATGACGTGTTTCTTTCGCGTAGCACTAAACTTGTACGTAGCGGAGAAGAGCTAGGAGTGGGTTCCGTGTATGAAGTGGGTCGCGGGGATCGCTAATTCGGGCCCGGGGTCGGCGGCCGCGCCTAATTGTGTCACCGCGGTGCAGCGGGGAAAGTGCGCCGCAAGGTCGAGACGGCCTGGCGGCGGCACGCAACGCCGCGAGGCGACAATAACTTGCAAATACAAAAAAACCTGAACAATTTTTTTTAATAATCATAATTGCTGAAATCAGTCCTCGAAGATACCTATTGTGAAACCTGGACACAGAGTTGTAGTGTTTAATGTTTTCTGGTTTCCGCAATTATCACTCATTTAAATAAACTGATGATACGCGTATAGTATCTCAGTTGAGTTGCCGTCAATTCGGACGCTTTCCAGCTTAAAATAAAATAACAACACCTACCATTGACCACTAACTTTTTCCGTGGGAAAAAACATAACTAAGCCAACATTTCGGCGAGAACCATCCCAATCTTTCGAATATCTGAATGGAACATGCTTCAATTTTTTCCCGCCATCTCAGCGTAGTGTGGAAACAAACATGCACTCATAAATTATCCGAGCGGACAGTTTACTTCAATTCGTCATAATCATGCAAGACCCGGCACAGGAAGTTATTTTGTCTATTTATTATAATCTTTATTTATCGTACATCGCCAGAAACACTTGGCAAGAATAGTACATTACTACTACAGAGGCCGGGACGAAAGGGGTTGCCGGCCGAAGACATATAGACGGCCGAGCAATGCGAGGCCGGATACGTCTGAGGCGGGCAACCCCATATTTCCCGCCGACGTATGTATAGTGCTTTTTTCAAACATGCAATGAAATAAACAACAAAAAAATCAAAGTTTTATTTTTTAATACACATAGTGGCAGAATGTCGTGATACCTGTGCCACAAATGTATGTGGAATGGAAATTAAATAAGAGGACTTTGCCGGCCTAGGCCTGCAAGATTTGTATGAAATTCCATTAACGACCTCTTGTCCTAGCCGCACCTGAAACGTCATACTTCGCAGCCATCATAACATCAATATTTCATTGCATGTTTAAGGAAAGGATATTTTATATTATTTAGAGGTCACTGAAACGAAGAAAATATACCTTCCTTTTTTTGTATGTTTGTTTGTGTCGTTGTCGCTTCCTCACGCCGAATCGGCTAAACGGATTTCAATTTTTTTTGGTAGAGGGTGGCTAGCCATCCACAATTATAAGAGACTTTTTACCCGACTAGGCTGAAGAAAAAAAAAATACTACTATAACAATAACCACAGTTTAACAATATTCATACAGTTGCGCAACGAATGTAATTGCGCAGAGCAACGGTGCGAGGTGTCGCGGGGAAGCGGGCGGCGCGGGCGGCGGACGCCAACTCGCCTAGTTGGCGTTCTTAAACTTTCAGGGCAGGCGCGTATATGTTTTTGAGTGAGCGGTGAATGATTTTGTTTTATTACAATGGTGCGCACCTGTTCCGTGTACGGATGTACATCGACAACACTAAATAAGGATTTAAGATTTCATAGATTTCCCCGTGATGCGAGTTAAGATGTTTTATCTTGTAATTACGTTATTACGTAGTTACCTAACTTCTAGCTAATATCTTGGAAGTAATATCGTCAAGTAAGCACTTTTATTTTAGACTAGCTTGGCTCGATAATGATGTTGCGATGGCATAGAAACCGAAATTTTTGGTAGTTTGGATCGCGTTTCGGGTAAAGCGCATTTTGTTTTTTATTGTTATTATACAATGTTTTTATAGCAAGTTACGTATCTGTTCAAAAAAAAATTATGAGTCCGTGGGTATGGAATTATTATACGAAACAGCAATTTAAGCGCGATTTCGAAACTTTAGTGTCGTTTATTCATACGGGCCTAAGTTCATTTATGCTTTAACTTTGTAGGTACCTACCTACCCGCGTCAGCTGTAGTCATTGAACCTTTACCGAGCGAGATTCATTAATGAAACACTATATAATTTTAATGTATATAAAGTGTCTGTGTGAATTACTGTTAATCTTTATGTTCTAGACAATTTCATTATTGTATTTTAATGTTACACCTCATACTCTGTATTTATTAATGATTAGAAGGTGCCTGCAACTTTGTTCACGTAGACGGGTAAAAAGTATCCTATAACCATCGTGGATGCCCAGCCCAGCTACCTGTGTAGAAAAAAATTGTTGAAATCCGTGTAGCTGCTTTGATGTAATGAAGCGGCAACGACACACACATTTATGCTCAAGTTGTTCATACGCATGTAAATAAATTACATTGTTAAATTTAATAATAGAAAACTTAAAATGTCTTAAAATAAAATCTCGTGTTTATATATCTGGCTGTGCAACATCTGTAAATGGATACTAGCTAATTGTTACGTACTTGTAAATAAATCGTTGCATAATAATGACGTTTATTTTATTTTCCATTTTGTGACAACCCTAGCACATCCGCGCGTGACAGCGTACGTACTTACACGAGCGGCGGCGTCGCCCGACATCAAAAGCGTTTCACTACTGTAGGGAATATATTGTAATACTGTGCTATAACCATCTGTTGATGCCCAGTGTACCGTGTACCAAAAATAGTCGCAATCCGTTTAGCCGATTTGGCGTGACGAAGCCACAACAACATATACAAACATGCTAAAAATAAAAAATATTATATTTTCGATTGAGTGACCTGTTCGAATAGTCCAGTCCGTATCACTTGTTTTTTCTTCAATATTTCCAATGTTGACATTTCTTTTTAACCGACTTCCAAAAAAAGGAGGAGGTTCTCAATTCGACGGAATGTTTTTTTACAACTTTATAATAGTATAGTTAACCAAATATCATTAGAGACATCGAAGCAATACTCGAACAAAACGCAAGATAAAAGAGCAAACACAGCTTCTTCCCAAACAAGCCACTGGAACAATTCGGCAAACCAAGATAACACTACTTAAACACAAGAGAACCACGCAAGAAAGCTATCAGCTCCCGATCCAGGTATTAGTGCCAAAGTTGGCCGGCGAGTCTACGAATGTTTGCAAATTAGCCCACAGCTGATCGTTCGCTGTCAGTTCGCAAATTGTAGTTAAAAGTTGGCGGAACTTGGAGCGATGCTGTAGAACACCAAAAGAACTTATAAGCCATGTCGGTCCATTGTCATACACCGTTTTGGATTCCGGCGGAAAAGTTAAAAGCACGTGGCCGCCTATATATAATGAGAGTATCTTTGTTAATACTTCTCGAGTTATGCATTCCGGGGAGCGCGGCAGACGTCACACTTAGGTCTTGGATTTGAAGTATGGTGGATTCTGTACAAAGTTAATAATAAATGTCACGTGGCCAGGCTCGGGCGGAGAAGAGGGGGCACTAAAACGAGGAGGGGAGGGGGACGAGAGTTAAAAACGTATGAGCCATGAGAATGAGAGGCAGGTTACCCCTTTTGTGGGTAGATCGAAAACTCCATGTACAGACTGCAATATATATAGATAACAAGATTTCACATAGATAGAAAATGACAGTAAATACATCATCTATAGATAAAAGTATCCCCTACTGTGCATGTTTGTATAGCAGTGTTCTCTTTAAAAGAGTCTTTATAAACTATACATACAGTTCATCGTTCAAACAATAATTAAAAAACCGACCAACTGCCAGTCGGACTCGCGCATCGAGTATTCCGTACAGAATATACGCTAAAAACGGCCATATCTTTTAAAACCCAGTGTTACCAGAGCCCTGCTCCTAAGCAAAATGTACGCAGTGTTATTGTATAGTTCTTGTCATAGACAAACAGGCATAAACATTTAAGATTCAGACTTCGCGATGGCTGTGCTTTCATTTCAAATTTCATGTTTCTAGGATAACTGGAAGTAGGTTTTTACTTGACGGCAATTTGTATAGAAACACCTACTTAATGACTGTATCTTTTGATTGTGTTGAAAGTTGCGTTGAAAGTTTGATTATTTCACAGCTTCAAGGGACTGCAGACTTGAGTATTTGATAATAATTTCAGCTTGATACCTCCACGCGTTCCTGAACACACGGACAATCCTATAAGGGTTCCGTTTATTCCTTTTTTAGATACGCAACCCTACAAACCCCCGACACCTCTAGAACAAAGCTGATGGGTATTTTTTATTTTTTAAATCGATCATCTTGAATTATAGCTCAGAAGACACTCGATCAAGTTAGCTTTCAAACACAAAAAACTAAATCAAAATCGCTCATCCGTTCAGAAGCTATAATGCTACAGACATAAGCACATATCGCACATACACAACAATTTTAACCAGATATATCATTCCCTCTAAAGACTATCATTAAAAAATAAATGAAGCGCAGCGTAACAAGTAGTGTCATTTTGAAATCAATTGAACTTTGACATTATTTTTGGGGCAAGGTTAATTCCATTGATCAAACGTGTACACTCTGCCGGCACACAACGAACTCAAACATGACATAACAGCTCGATAACAAGTTATAAATCAAATGGCTACAAATTGGATTCAGAAGCCGCGTATTGTTTACACGCAGATTACACAGAACGTTAATATTCGCAAACGAATTAAAGCCATCGGCCCGCGGCCACCTGTTGCCGTTACAGTATTGTTCCGATTGTCTATAAATATACAAATACGGCGAGACGACCCGGTTGGTTGTTGCTGACATCTGACAACTCCATTTGTGAATATCGTTTGAGTTTCCTGACTATTATATAACCTTCTATACAGATAACAATGTAGGTTAATTGAAACAGGTACATTTTTGGAATGGTCGCGTTGACACTTACCATATATACCAGATTCGGTGTTAATTGCTGGTCAGTAATGACTGAAGCAAAAAAGAAAAAACCTCGTATGGCCTCATTTCTTAATTTTAAACTTGTAACTTCTGCTACATAATTCACTTATTCCAAAACGAATTCCGATAAGATTATTCTTATATGAATCTTTAGTATCACCAGGGATCGTAAAATGCGAGCAAAATAGATTGAAATGACGCATGACAACCAGTGACGCGACTTCAATGCATTTTGCTCGCATTTTACAAACCCTGGAAATCACTTTATTGTAAATAAAGATACTTATGAGAAAAGACCTAAAGATAGCAGACAGTTTCACATTAGATCCTAGGGTTTAAGATTTCTCTGCGCTGCCCCAGTAAAGTAAAAGACAAGAATAACATTTGAACTCTCATCTCACCTAAAGTAAACTGACGATGAAGAATAAGATAAAATCATGCTGGCCTAAAAGTTGCTATTCACTCTCTAATTAGAGATCCATGTTGTATCTTCGGAGGAAAAAAATTCGCTAGAAGGGTGATCCAATCCTTTGCTGCCCTCTTTAGTAACTATTGGTCAAAACAAAAGATACATTGGGAAAGCTCAGAACAAAAAAACGTAAAAACAGCCTAATTACTGACTACACACGCTCAATACTAACCCAAATAATAAAGTAAACTAATGGGCATGGTTTTTACTGCTTCCAGTGTGGCCAATTTAGCATATTTTATGCTTAATTTGGTATATTTATATGTAGTCAGGCATAATTTCTTGTTATTATTTTTTTTGCATATTAAAAAAAGTAAAATCATGACAGTTATTGATAAATTGGAAAGTACCCGGGACGTTAGTAAATATGTTTCCGATGTCGCTAAGTTATTGCATTTATTACTCCGTCCACAAGAGTGACGAGAATAAGACATTTTATTTGTTAATGTCATTGATTAAAATGATATAAAACAAAATTTGCTTGATTAATATGAATTATAAAATTAAAGTGACGTTTTATTTGACATAGAGAACTGTGAGCAGAATTTTAGCAAAATTCAAGCTGTAGTTTAGCAGATTTTATACTAGCCTTGTTGGCAACATTGGCTGCTGCCCTAGCTAGATTGATCATAATGATCCGCCTATCTTGTTTTCTTGGCCAAACGAGGGAATTTAATACCAAATCAAATGGCTCTCCCAGTGAACTAAAGCGCTAGAGATACGTGAAGTAGAGTTTGTTTTGTTATCCCTTTAGCGAGACAATGGAAGTTAGGAGCTCTGCTCTACATCGTGTTGGAGTCCGTTATCCTGTATCGACTATTTATGGTGGCTGGTGGCGATGCGGTGTATGAGTCGGCCCCCGCTGCAGCCAGCGAGGCCCCAATTTTCCTGTATTGTGTGCTCATGTAAAACATAACCCTAACGAAACCACAGTCAAGGTCGTACAATGCGTCGTGTGCCTTCTTCTAAGCGTTGGGATCAGGAAAAACGTGCACCTTGCATACTTACAAGCCCCCCTTTCCCACTAGGCACTGGGCGCGAGCCCAGGGCCCCTAGCCCCCGGGGGCCCCGAAAGATATTAAACGAGATTTTTTTTGACAGTTCAAGGTCTCAAATTTTATAATTGAGTGCCGAGGGCCCCCGCATGTACTCGTATAAAGACCGCCTTGCATATTTATCGATCACTAGAAGGCGTCCGCAACTTCGCGGAGGAGAAAAAGTCATAACCCCTCTTTTTTCGACAGCGTAGTTGGGTAAAAAGTATCCTATAACCATCTGGAGATACCCAGTTACCCGTGTACCAAAAATAGTTGAAATCTGAATAGCCGATTTGGCGTGATAATGTCACATCGACACAAACATACAAAACATTAAAAAAAAAATCGTTTTAGTGTCCTCCAAATAGGAAGTTACAATCATTTTTTTTTTACATTTCTTCAATGTACAGACATTTCATTTTTACAACTTTATAATAGTACTAGCTTCTGCCCGCGACTTCGTCCGCCTTAAATTCGTTTATCGCGGATAAGGGTATTTTTCCAGAATAAAAAGTAGCCTATGTCCTTCCCCGGGACTCAAACTATCTCAATACCAAATTTCATCCAAATCGGTTCAGCGGTTTAAGCGTGAAGAGGTAACCGACAGACAGACAGACAGACAGACAGACAGACAGACAGACAGACAGACAGACAGACAGACAGACAGACAGACATACACACTTTCGCATTTATAATATTAGTATGGAAGTATGGATAGATAAATGTTGCCGCAGTTTCGCACTTCAGAAATCAAACATAATGTCTTGTTGTCATTGAAATTATTTTCTTACATAAAAATACTAAAGCATTGTCACGATAGTGAAGATTTAAGTAATTAGGCTCTTATTAATATTGCATGCGCTTGAACACCTCAGGAATAGAATTGTATTCCAATTGATTAATTACCCATCATTAATAATTGGCGTGTGATTATATTTCAATATTGGACAGTGTTTGACAATTATCACAGTAACGAACATCTTCAGATATAACGTCAAAACATATCCAACGATACAAAACGAAACTAAAGAAATAAATAATCAATAAAAGACCTTTCATTTCATTGTCTACTTCAAGTTATTGTCGCTTAATTCGTTTTTACGAATTACGTTAAGTGATTGTCAGGATATTGTCGCGGTTATATTAAGTAAACAAACTGCTCATGATACGTAGACTGTGGCGAAGCAACAACAGAAACCGAGGATGCGACGAGGAAAACCAGCAGAAAACTTAGTTCACGGAAAAACGACCAATCTGCGCACACCAACTTTAGAAAATTGAGTCTTTTCAGTGTGGGGGTAAGGTTGCAAGTAGAGTGGGCGGGCGCATAGAATACTTTCCGTCAAGTGTGAACGTGACGCAGCGAGGTCGCAGCGATAGATAACGACCACCCATAATCCTTCCGCTTTCTGAACCTAACTAAACGGACCAACACCACTATATTTATATAGCTAATTGTGCTTTATAATGAAACTAAGTGAAAGTTACTCTACAAAAATGTATCGTAAGGATTGAAACAGGTGGAATTCGGCGGGACGTTGGCTTGCAATTTCATACAATCCGTCTAGTCTGTAGGTAGATACCGGGCAAGCACCGCCCTCTTGATTAATACTGCCTCAAATTGGACTGACAAGGTCTAACAGCTTCAGGAATTTTACTGAGTGCTGTACTGACTTTTATTACTAAATGCATGTCACGTGGCAGCTACATAATCTCTTCCAGGAAATACACGGCGATTATTCTACGAGCCGAGAAAGAGATTCCATGAATGCACGGGCGACATCTTCCTACGCTTTACCTAAGTTTTTTATTCAACTAACTTGCGCGCGCAGCGTCTTCAGATGACAAACCCAGTGTCGATTACAAAAATGCTGCGCCCAGTTGAATACAGGCTGGTGCTTGCTTGCAAGCTTACATTTCCCATAACTTTATTATCATGGACTGGTTCTTGTATATATCACGTCAAATACCTAAGAAGGAGCAGAACTTCTTAGATAACTCCTCTTCGCTATAGCTTAAGTTACAGCTAAAGTAAAACATCACAAGGCACAGCACAACAAAACGGGCCTTATTATGACGAAGTCCGTTCTTTGAGTTCCTTCGAGCAAGAATATGGACGTAACGCGACGTCCGATACGTCGAAGAATTAGCAACGAAAGGTAATTAAATAAATCATATAAGACGCGATCGCCCCGTTTTGTTGTGTTGTGATAATGAGTGAGTATCGTGTAAGTTTAAAGTAAAACACTCACCCATTCTCGTCCTTTATCTTCTTCTTCCGGCCCCTCTTCTTGGGCTGGTTGAGCATCATCTGCTGCGGATGCATCTGCATGTGGTGCTGCTGGTGCGGGTGCAGCGCGTGGTGCGGCGCGTGCGCGTGGTGCGCGTGCGCGTGCTGGTGCTGGTGGTGCGCGTGCGGCTCGTGCAGCCCCAGGTGCGCGGGCGCGCCCAGCATCGCGCACATCGCGTCTTCTTCCACGAATGAGTATGGGTCCTCGCACTCGCGCTACAACATTTAATACTCAATATTAGAATACAACTCTCTACAAATCTACAGCAGTACTTCGATCATTGAAGACAAAGGATAAAAGTTACTCCTATCACTTAGCATTCAATAAAATATTGTGCCATATAAAGAATGTGTAAAATATTGAAAATTGACGATTTTAGTAAGTTGTGACACGATGGCACCGACTCCAAAATAACATTAATTGTATATACTGTATAGATTGAGTATACAAACGGTTACTTGTAAGTAATTTAAAGAAACTGAATTATGGCGTTATTTTTTACTTTTCTTTGGAGTCGGTTTTATTTTTTTGTTTAAAAGTTTATTTATTTTACACTTTTTAGTTAATCGTTACTTAAAAGTGTATCTCGTGACGATTCGAACAAGCCCAAACACGGCTAGGATACATTATTTTATTACATAGATCTGGCGCATACCTTCCGGCTCCATCATCAAATCAATTCGATGGTACCATTCTCATCAGGAACATTTAAATTTGTCGCCACCCGTAAATCATTTATCATTGAGGAGTTCCGATGGCATTCTTTGGTCTTCTGCATCAGTTCCACTTCACCAATTTACACTTTCTGAATGCAAATGCTTATTATGTTTCTTATAATACCAAAATCGCTATATGTATGCCTACAATATTTGAGGAGTTCCTTCAATTCCTCATGGATTCCTCCATCAGATCTTCACCAAAATTAAATGGGACCAACTAGAAAGTACCTTCTATAAAAACAAAAAAAAATTGAAATCGGTCAAATAGTCTTTGAGTAATCGGTGAACATCCATAAAAAAAAAAAGAAACATTCCGTCGAATTGAGAACCTCCTCCTTTTTTTGGAAGTCGGTTAATAAAATGCGAGACAGATTGGTGATGCTGTATCGCGCGACAAGCGTACTCGCTCCCAGTGATGCAGGCGACTGGTCTACAAATAAACCTTTCGGACCATTCAGCTTAACTCCCCGATAGTTGGATTCCATTACTAAGTTATATGAGCCCTTTTTAACCTGACGACGACCCTTCAAAAGAGGAAACTGAATAACAACGTGGGTGTCGTGATGTTGCTCTTTAAGAATTCGCCCAGAAATTGCAGGATTGACATGACAAGTTAATGCTACTTTCTTGACAAAATGCTTCAAAAAAGGAACATTTAATAAACGCTTCAGAAAATTTCTTGCGGGTTCTGAACATTACAAGCACCGGACAACACCCTCAGCTTTTTCTTTTTTCTAGACACAATACAATTTTGTAAGAAATTTAGAGAAGCTCATGCTTACTTTTATATAAATATAAACCACGAACTTGCATGCTGTGGAACGGAGCGAATATATAGCGTTTAAAATCATGGTTTTTCAAGAAGTTGTTCTATTTAATTTATATATGCATATTACCTAACAGACTTCTTAAAGAAGATTCTGTCATATCACTCATATGTTGATAAAAAGTGATATAGATAGCTTATTTGGTGTTGCATATGTCCTTGTCGACAATGACGATGTACACTAGGCTAGGCAGATGACTTGTTACTCGCAAAAGATGCATTATTACTAAAATGTAATTACCTTCACTCCATTATACATCTCGTCGTCACGCTTATGTTGCTGATGGTGCTGCTGGTGCGGATGGGGGGCGTAGTGGGGATGGCCGTGGTGGGACATGTCGTACGGCGCGTCCGGCTCGCGCTTGAAGCCGTACGGGTCGCTGGAGTACTTGGGGAACGGGAAGTGCTGGTAGTCCGGCTGCGGCTGCGGCTGAGGCTGCGGCTGCTGCTCGAAATGCCGGTAAGGGTAATGTCTCTGCATGAGCTCGTAAGGTTCCGGCTCATGTTCGGGCTCGAGCTCCTGCTCGGGGGAGTCGTGGTGGGGCGTGGGGGGTTGCGGGGAGGGGTCCTGCGGCGCGGGAACAGGCGCGGCGAGGGGGGGCGCAGGCGCGGGCGGCGCAGGCGAGCCCTCCGCGCTGGAAGGCTTGCGACGCGCCGCCTCGCCGCTGTTGCTCGTCTCGTACCCGTCGTCTTGACCCTCCGACCCCTTCGCCTTCTCCGAGCCCTCCTCCCTGCAACACAAGTCATGCGACACGTGAGCGGCGTCCAAGCGCGGGGGAGATACGAGGAAGTACAAGCCCGAACTGCCTCACACTAGCTGCGGTCAATCGCAAGGGGTTATCTAATTACGTATGCTGCGATAGAGTCCGGTGTTGCTAGGCGTCTATCAATGACATACTTTCGCTTACGACCGGCCTACATTCTAAAATCGTTAAATCACCAAGACACACATTCCGGGCTATATATAGCGGGAGCTATTAAAGCACACTTATGGAATATCAATATGATTAAAATAAAACGCGAGTTACAACGGGTGAACAGCCTTTAATGTAAACAAACAATTGGACGGCGTCTCGTCATAAATTCGACAGACGTATTGATAAAGTTGCTACCTGCTCGAGTTAAATGATTGTTGACTATTTACACGTGCATAACACGTGCCGCAAAGATGAACAGTGCGACTCCACTGACGTTCGTACCGCCCGCCATTGTACGGAGTGAATATTGATGAGAGAGACAATGAAGGTTGAACATTTAGTAATAACTGGGTTTGCTGAATCGCAGAGCTCTAACAGGTAAGGAAGGAAGTCAAAACTTCATTTTGAATTTTCCGAACCGCATAAAGTTTGTCACTTCTACAAGTTTGGCTTTTCGGTCGTTTCAGAAAATATAATCTGAAGTTTTGTTATATTATAAACACTTCACAAAAATGGTAAAACAGTTAATTAAACTGTACATAGCATTAGTATTGGTTAGCTCTTATCCCATTGATTCAATAAAGTGATAATGCTAAAATAATGACTAGTTTTACGAGTAGTATAAGATTTTTAAGAAAATACATGCAGGGTTAACGCTGTCAACTTTTGTTTTGACAAAATATTCACAACGAAGGTTCAAAAACCAGTAAAATCGCTCAAAAATATTTGTTAACACTCAACAATCCCAACGTCTCGACCCACGCGTATGTTCAGGCGCATCTCGTTCGGCTATCGATGTGGACAGATCGAAATCGCTGAGCTAACTCGCCTATACTTCTAGCATAGCAGTGACAAATATTATCTATCCACATGCAGTATACAGTGTGCGAGTTACGGGTGGGGTGATGGTGTATCGCACGACGAGCAAAGCCGCGGCTATGCCAGCTCGGCTGATCCCCCGATGGCACGACGAGCACCATAAGACGCGAGTACGGCCTTGCCATATAATTAGCCTTATAGCATTTGGGCGAGGGTGCATTACGTCATCGTGCTATGAGCGAGGCGGACTTCCCTAAGTCGGCATACACTGGAATTCCCCTTACATGCCAAAGTATAGATCTTGCTGTAGTTATGCTTGTTAATGTGTGTGTCACCTCGCCTAGTTTTGACATTGTATGTGTGAGAGTTTGAAATCATTAGCGTATTTCTTTAATATTCAAGTGCTCGTTCTGTATAAACGGCCTAAGAAAACGAAAGGGCGAAGAACCTGACGGTTCGGCACCAAAATAATATAGTCAATACGCTCTTTAGATTCATCGGTTGACGCAAAATAAGAGCTGACACCTATTTAGTGGTCCATCCTAGAAGTCTCTTTTTCGTTTTGTTCTGACGTAACATGATTTTTTATACAGCTGTGTCAGAAAGTATCAAAGTCTGCATTTCTTTGCAAAAAGTTCCTGGCTATCATGAAAAACGTGTATGGCTTCTTCATTACGATGGCGCGTTGCTCCACGTAAAGGTCACACAAAGCTCACACCTCGCATTTTGTTTAGCGCAATGCTTATCGTGTTTCAAAGGCTTTCAGTTGCCGGTTTTCGATTTCGAGTTCGACGCTCAGGATCGGTACTCGTGGCCTTTTTTCCTTCCGTGAGCGATGCAATGCACCGTTAATAATATATCGTCCTCTGGGTACATAATTCGACGAAAGCGGAGCAGATCGTCGAGTATTTGCAAGTGAAGACCGTCTTTTCTCTGAGGGTCGAACGGATGTCCCGCCAAACGTTTCAATTCATTTGTCTTGATATCACCTATCCTGCTATCTATCTTCATGAAGGAGCTATCCTCGAGGAGTGTCGTACTCCGACGTTTCTGCGCCTGTTCAGACACCTAGAAGATACGTCAGATGTCGCCGATTTGATATTAGATTTTTATATTTAATATGTATGTTAGTAAGTTATTTATCTATGGGCTGAAAGAAATGTTTTGAATTGCAATAAGTAAACAGGTTGATACGAATGCAATAGTAAGAGTGAACAGCTGATCGTGTACAATGTAATGGTAATAACTCTGTATGAATGACTTCATTCATGCCCGCCGCCTCAATTAATTCTAATGTGGCAGCGGCGAGACAAGTCGCCTTATTCAGTTTGACGTGTCATACTTTTACTTTTTTTGTCTTATTTGATTGGATTCCATTATTTCCCTCTCTCTCTCTCTTTAACGAATAGCTACTTTTTTAAGAGAGTATATAAGTATTAAGTGCAATTATCATGGATTAGTTACATTAAAAATAAATAATTGTAATTTTTGTTACATTAATAAATTTATCATCGCTTGTTTCTGGTTCTAAGATGTATAAAGTACAGTATGAGGGTGATAGAATTTTATAATTTAAAGGATCTTCATAATAAAAATATTAAGGCCAGTTCGGCTCAATAAGATCTACACATGTGTCTGCTGAACGAACAAATTCCAAGCTAGTAGTCGTTTCAAAATGTTACTTAAGCAACGATGATGACTAAGGAAATTTAAAACTTATCTTGCATAACTCAAGTCGATAGATGTGAGCTAATAGTGTTTTAAGTTATAGGACGTGCCGTAACTATTATTCGCATTTCTTCCGATAACGTAAGTAATTAATTATTTAATTATATCCAGTATACCTAACGAAGTTAGCGCTTGAAATACTTAATGTATTTAAAGAAATCATGTAACATTAACATTATGATATGATCTTGTTGTTGTTACTATTGCTTGTGTTTTTGGGGAAACAGACTACTCGGAGAGGCGTCCATCTTTTACACAACAACGAAGCAACGTACTGACATGATTTTTGGAAGAGACAGAACTTAGCTAAAATGATTTAAGAGCTGTTCTTCACCGAAAACCATGACGCAGCCACAAGAAAAAAGAATAGTCTCTTTTAACTGTAAAATAATACGCCAAATTAGTTTTTAGTAAGCGACAAATGAGTGTGCTGTGAAATTTACTATAAGCGTAATTTATAGACCAAAAAGTAAGGCATAGTCCCAAATAATTTGAAGTATCAGAGACCCTAGCAGTATACGGCACGTGCTTGTGTTGCCCGCGGCGCGGCCCGGCGCGCCGGGCGGGAAAGTCGATTTCTGCTGAAACCTCCCCCCACCTCCCACCTCGGCCCCCGCCCCACCTTGCCCACCGCTCTCTCCCGGCTCGCGTGAGTCCACTAATAAACATTCGGCAGTGCAGCGGTGCTCCCACTAAACATAACCATATGCACCGAGATGTTTCACCTGATTGGATGAAAACAAAAACCGGCTAAGTGCGTATTGGAGTCGCGCGCGAAGGGTTCCATGCCACTACAAGCAAGCAAGAACTCATCTTCATCGTAAGATCTCCACACAGCGACGCGACCTGCTGCGATTAAAAAGTTATAAAGATTCAAAATATGAAGCAAAAAATAGCTTAATAGGTCTTTTGTATGGGGACTCTCCGTTTAAACTATTACGGTTCAAAAGGTGGTGGCAGACGGCGGCGCGACGGAGCATTTGTAATAGGGTCCCGTTAAGACACCCTTGGATACGGAACCTCATCCTATTTCAAGTGCCTAATTGTTCATTATTTCGATGTCAAGAGGCTGGTTTGACTTTGCCAACCAACGTATTGTGAACTTTGTCTTCCAACTACTGTCTCTGACCCAGGGATCAAATAATATTGGTATTCATAACGATCGGTTTTGCTCAGTGGGAGTAACGTTGCCTGCGAAGCTGAAGGTCCTGGGTTCAATTCTCGGTTAGGGCCAATATTTATGTGATGAGCATTTGTTCCTGAGTCTTGGATGTTTTCTATGTATATAAGTAAATTTATTTATTAAATATATCGTCGTCTAGTAATCATAATACAAGTCTTATTGAGCTTACCGTGGGACCAGTTCGATTTGTGTTTAATGGTCTTGTAATATTTATTTATTTACATAAAGCAAATTGGAATGTGCGTAAGTGAACGTAGCTGACCACAAGAACACACGAATGTAACGACAATCATTATTATTTCGAAGAAGTGGCCCAGATTGCGTTTGCTCCTTACGTCAAAGATTCCATAATCATTGCATGTCTGTTAAGTTTTAAATTTTTTAATATGGCCGAACTTCAAAATAGCTTAGTCACATAATGCCTAAACTTCAAAACACTCATGGCAAAACAACATATTCTGTATTTATTATCCAACTGTCATTCGGCTGACGTTGTGGGTCAGTCATAATGTTTTTTTTATTTATTTTAAGACTAAGACAATTCGACATTTAGGTATTATGAGCTCATGGTAATTTGAAAATTAGGGGTATTAATAAATAAGGTATTATGAAATTTTGTGGTTTTAAGCCCAAGTACCTAGTCTAAACACTAGATATTTTAATATGTCTGTAAATTCTAGTGTGAACTGATCCGAGTAGTTGGCAGGCGTAATCAACCGTTTAAACTAACAGTATACATTAGATCCGAATGGCGTGTTTAAATCACAGTTTAACCGGAGGTCGAATGCTAATACATTTTAAAGCCCAAGAAAAGAGGGTTTTTATAAGTATGGCATATGTATGTGTCTGTCTGTGGCATCGTAGCGTTTGAACGAGTGGACCGATTTTGATTTAGTTTTTTGTAATATTTTCTACTGTTTCCGCGATTATAACTTCTTTAAATAAAACTATTTAAAAGGATTATATCGCGTAGGTATACTATATCATTTTAATTCCCGACGTTTCGGAAGCTTTACTGCGTCTGTGTTCACGGGGTAGACTGAGAAAAAAACTGCCAGCACAGCCCCTACACCCGAGGACTTTTAGGAATTTATCAGAACACCTCAAGGAAGTCCTGCACCGATTTTGAAAACTGCACGAATTATTTCCTCTGATTTTCTCACACAAGTTGTTGAGGTTGGCGAATTTTGTAATGTATCGTTATAAAAATTATACTGAAGATCTATCGTCAAGTTTCGTTTTAATCTTTTGAAGTAAGTACGAAACCCTTAAAACTCAAGTTTTATAGTGAAGCTGTCAAAGCTCACGGGCATGGAAAGGATGGCGGCCGTAAGGCACGTGACGTTGATGGTTGGGCAACGCGGCGGCGAAAGTGATTCAATCACTCAATTAAGCAATAACTCAGTTTTTGAGCGCCTTTATAGGTTGAAATTTGCATACGCACCGTGTGAACAGACGTTAGGGTTGTGAGATTCTAATTCAAGGAGTCCTGATCTTGCTGACATGATCCCAAAGTAGTGTAGAAATAAATTCAGAAGCAGAAGCAAAGATGGGGAGTCGAGGATATTTAGGGACAAAGTCAAAGTGGAACACTCATGTAGCTTTAATAAATATTGTTAGGGTTCCGTACCAAAAAGGCAAAAAAAAGAAGCCTTATGGTCCATCACTGTCTGTTTGTCTGTCACAGTCACAGCACCGGGTATATCTTGGCTGTGAAGTTGGCCGCCCCATATATCGGTTATCCGCAGATGGCATATTAATATCGTTAGTTCACGGTTACTAAGTAAAATTGTTATACTTCGTTTTTTTAACATTAGAATTAGAGTAAACAATCTAGACATGTCTTTTTATTGAAAAACACTAGGAAAATAACTCACATCAAATATGTAACAATTATATAACAAGGATGGTAATTTACATTATTTTGATTCATAAACTAGTAAAAGTTACTATTTTTTAAAGCGTTTTGTTGCGATTGCTGGGTTAACAATCACAACAAAATCTTTTCTAATGCTAAAAAACGAAGTATTGGTTAGGTTAGCTTTTATATATAAAAAAACGAAATGAGGAGGCTATTGACATCGAATCTACATACGTGTATTTATGCTTAACTTGCAGTCTGGGAATGGGTGAAGAGTTACTTGCGTAATTTAAAAAAACAAGTATACGACGTGAAGATAAATAAAAAGGTAAAAATAAGATTATATGTAGAGCTACGAATAACAGCTGCCGTATCATCAAAGAATACTATAATTACTAGTAATTATATATAGTTTAGTAACATCGGGGTGTAAGCCGTCCCGTCACGTGGGACCGCGGTCAAGGATGACTTCGAGACATGACGAGGGTCCAAAGAGCAGTCTGCTGTGCCCGTCGACCTCAAGGACACCGGGTCTATGAAAAACGCTGTGTTTGTTCTAATTTATCGGACCTGGAAACTAAGATTCCTTTGGATGGCAACAAAAAAAGAAGGATTGATAAAGGCCATGGACTCTAAAACCATATGGTTCGTAATACAAACTATACAGACGCTTTGGATTTCTGTGAAGCCCTTGTCATTGAAATTATGTATACGATTACCTTGCTCCCCGCATATAGGTTTCAAATTGTATACATATTTTCATAATAAATTTTAAATGTGTCAATAAAACAACAGTTTTGACGTATACCCGACTGAAGTTGAGAATCGTACGCCTGGTAGCTTTGTTCCCTTAGTTCTAACCTAAATACTAATACAATTGTTATTTGGATAATAAGCAACAGAGCAGATTTTTGAACGTGACAGTTCTGAGCGCTTTTTATTCCTATACTAGAAGACGCCCGCAACTTCGTTCGTGGAGGAGAAAAAGTCATAACCCCTCGTTTTTTCTTCAGCGTAGCCGGGTAAAAAGTATCCTATAACCATCTGGAGATACCCAGCTACCCGTGTACCTACAAATAGTCCGATACAATATTTTTTTTTGAAAATATCTTCAATGTACAGACATTTCATTTTTACGAGTTTATAATAGTATAGATGATTGATTACCTACCGTTTTGTCTTTACTTAACGAATTGTTTAGACGGGCGGAGTTTAGGTCCATGTGGCATATCATGTAAAATTAAAAAACCATAAAGGTACCATTCCGAGATGGGCTGCAGACCGCAACCGCACGTCCCGCTGCACTCCAAATTGAACCTTAATACCAAGGCGAAAAATTTAAATTGTCAGGGTGCAGTGGAAGTGCAGAGCGGCAGCACGGCGACACTTCTCAGCACACGGAAAATTGAACCTTTTTCCGCCTACCATTAAGGTACAATTTGGAATGCGGCGGAAAGTGCGGTCGCTGACTGCGGTCGAAATTGGAATAGTACCTTCATAGAGCACGCACAGTACGGTTTCTTTGAAATGCTCCCTAAGTTTTTAAGTTTTTACTAAAATAAAGTGATATAACATAACATCTTCAAATTTAGTAATTGTGAAAAATCTGAAATACTACTGAGGAAAACTGCAGCGGTCACAGCGGTGAATAGATTTTAAAGACGTGAAGTTTTTTCAAATCAAATCAAATCAAAATATTCTTTATTCAAGTAGGCCTAGTTACAAGCACTTTCGAAATGTCAGTTACATGAGAGTGAAATGTTTGCTTTTTAATAGATATCGATAAAAACTGTTTTTATTCCTCAGTACAGAACCCAATGTGTGAGCCAGACTCACTCTTGACCTTTGTCGAATGATCGCGTACAGTCGACTACAAAGAGATGTATCCACAGAGCACACACTGGTGAAACTTATTACAATGCAATAACGTGAAAAAGTCGCTGTAGCCCACTGTACACACGCGTGGGACCGCGTGCATGCGAGCCTCAAAGTAATCAATAACTGGGTAAAAGCAACGTACGAGATTTAGATTGTATATTAGTTAAATTACAGAAAAGCTTATACCGGCTTTATTTTTCTTTTAATTGCTTGCCTACAAGGACACGCGACAGAACGTTTGATGACAAATGAAAACCCGGTACAAAACTATAGCCAGACATGCAAGGATTTTTTTAATTCTTCGCGAACGGAGTTTCATTGTGTTCTATAATTTTATTAACGTCGTTAGCGGCGGAGTAAAAAGGTGTAAAATAGGTGCATAGGTCAAAGCGGATGGATACATTCAAGGCGATTAGCACAGTACTCGCTGGTGGAGGGGTTGACACGCTCGACGCGTAATCGAGAGGTACCAGGTTCGAGTCCTGGTGTGACCACGTGCGAGAGCAATCGTATTTTTCTTTCCGCTTTGACTTGTATCTATGTCACAATAGATAGTAATGTGGTGTTACTTTTCCCACATTAAAAACACAGAAACACAAAAATGTATGTTTCATAGAAATATTCAAAATGGTCAATTCAAGTGAATGATTTTCCATTTGTACTTGATGACAGTAAATCAACGATACTCCGACCGGAAGACGAGATCATACATTTTATAAGCAAGTCTTGCATTGTCTTGTTAAGTTTTATCTGGAATCATGAACCCACCCGGTAATGTAACTATATTTTTACTTCGCTCGCGGAGGAGAAAAAGTCATTATCCCTCTTTTTTTCTTCAGCGTAGTCGGGTAAAAAGTATCCTATAACCATCTGAAGATACCCAGCTACCCGTGTACCAAAAATAGTTGAAATCCGTTTAGCCGATTTTGCGTGATGAATCCGCAACGACATATACAAACATGCAAAATAACCATAAAATATATTTTTCGCTTCAGGACCTACAAATAGTCCCTTACAATAGTTTTCTTTTAAATATCTTCAATGTACTATCAGCCACACACGTAAGTGACCATTGGTAGACCTTATTAACATTGACATAAGGCCTATGGATACTCACTTATTTGCGTTGCTGTTTGTACAAACATTTCATTTTTCCAACTTTATAAAAGTATAGATATATATGCCTTCCTCTCGACACGTCAGTAGGCTGTTGAGACTCCGACCTTTCAGAATACGCGAACTGGCCCCCAGACAATTAAGCCACAGTCACGTATTAATTGAAACGTTTAAAATTACACGTTCAGCGTGTTAACTTAAGTTATAGCGTGCTAAAGATAATCCTACTGCCCATTTGCATGTAATGGGACAGCAGAATGATGTGATAGCCAATAATTTGTGTTTATTGCGGTATGCAAATGCAATCATGCGCTCTGTGTGATCTGCCTGTCGTGAGGCTAGCATTAAGCATCGAATGATGTAAGTAAAAGGTATTTTAAAAATACAAACTAGTTAGGCTATTCGTGTGTCGAGTATCGAATAAATAATTACAATTATCGCAATTCGAATTACCTACTTTCGTATTTATATATCTGACTCTGATTTATATATAACTGACTTCCTAAAAAGGAGGCGGTTCTTTTTTTTTGTCTTTTTTTTAGTAAAACAACAACACAAATCAACCTAGTCCCAAACTAAGCAAGCTTGTAAGTACTATGGGTACTAGGCGATGATATCCATAATATATAGATATTATAATACTTAAATACATAGAAAACATCCAAGACCCAGGAACAAACATTCGTGCTCATCACACAAACACTTGCCCTGGCCGGGATTCGAACCCAGGACCGCCAGCTTCGTAGGCCGTTGTGCAACCCACTGAGCCAAACGTGTCGTCATAGCATAGTTTGGTCTCGTCAGTCATGCGTAGACATGTTAAGGTGCGTCCACATTAGTATCATTTGCCCGTATCAGATCATCGTCGCGTAGCATGATCGCGTGTCACGATCACGCGTTTGGACGTTGCGCCGATTCGATCACTCGAAATCCATTTGCTACGCGTATCACACACTTGTATCGGAAGAGTGCGGCATTATCGGCGCGCCGACAGTAACGTCCAAGCAGCGCGATACGCAGTCATGCTACGGCACGGTGATCGGATACGAGCAAATGATACAAGTGTGGACGCACCTTTAAGCTCTCCATCAATGTCGATCACATCTACTCGTATGTATTATAAAGTAGTAAAAAAGAAATGTCTGTAATATAAAGATATTTTCAAAAAAAATATTGTAACGGGCTATTTGAAAGACACTAATCAAAAAAATATATTTTTTGATCTTTTTCATGTTTGTATGTGTTGTTGTGGCTTCACCACGCCAAATCGGCTAAACGGATGTCAACTATTTTTGGTACACGGGTAGCGGGGCATCCAAAGATGGTTATACACGAGGAACAAAAGAGGGGTTATGATTTTTTTCCCTCCGCTGACAAAGTTGCGGGCATCATCTAGTACTTCTATAGTTACTTTTTGTCAACGTCTCTCACTACTCAAATGTTGCATCAATAAGTCTCAGCCGTTAAACACTAACAGAGCATACTGAAATTAAACCTAAATGACAGCTATTCTTTTATAGAAACACGTTTTTGTAAGACTTTGTTAGTCTAGATTCTGGATTCAAATCTTAAAAGTGTATACTGTAAATAATTAACCATGAATTAGGTTAAAATGTTACATGATCAACTAATCGGGCCACCGATAAAGCGATACAGGAAAACTGTCAATGAGGGAAGCATAAAATTGGCGTTTACACCAGTCAGTCTGTTTTGTTTTATACATTAAGGAATTATATTTATATATATATATTACTTTAATTATTCATTTGCAAAATAAAAGGTTAATTAATGAGTATTAGGACGTTATAACGTTCGTTACACGAATTGTAATTGCCAATAATTATAACCAAGATATTTTGGTTCAAGATGTATGAAAAAAGGGAGATATTTATCTATTGGATGTTATTTATCCCAAGGGTTATTAATAAAATTACACGTCGGACTGGGTTATTAGTTTGATAAACATAAGTTTGTGTCAAAAATTACAACTTTGTGTCAATCTTTTATCACCAACTGTGCCCAACTTATCTTTGAACATCCTCATATAGATATAGACGAATCTAAAGAGCCCCGACTGCGTTGCGTTATTTTATTAGAGTTCCTATGACGTATGGATGGGTATTAATAAGATACTAATTAATATTTTGTAAAATGGTTCTTTAGTCTTAAGTATGAATCAATGTAACGCCATGGTGTATAATACTGTTATGTTACATATCTTTTATGATTCAATACATGAAATGAAATTACCACCTTCCGGCTCCAACATCAGATCGGCTCGATGGTATCATATTGCATTGTCACCGAACTAACATAAGTATGCCCAATTTGAAGTCAATTGGAAACAAATTCTCTAGCTCTCAGCCAGTCACAACTCCGAAGAACAACTTTAACATCGCGATGTATAGGTAGTTTCTTTCCTAGTGAAGTGAACGCCATCCCTAGTGTTAAATAAAACTTGGGCACCCGGGAAAGGCTGGTATAAGAACAAACAGCAGTACTAGCAGCTAGTGAGGGGTGGAACCTAGCGCGATCGATGCCTGGCGTCCCGGGCTGCCGCCTGCCCCGATACTCGACTGTGGTAAGGTCACGTCGTAAGCTATGTACATATATGGCGACCACCACACTGCGCCGTATGCGCCGAATATATGTGCTGCATTCTTTTCATTTTACTTAGAAAACAAAAGAGATGCAACATGTTAGGCGAATACGGTGGTGTGTGGTGCCGCCATGTGATGTGATGCTGTAGGTACAGTCAAGGGCAAAGATAAATATCCACACAAAGTTCCAAAATACGTATACATAAACCTTAATACCATAATAATAAGACCTGTATACATAATTTTGAAACTTTGTGGTGTATACATATTGGTGCCCTTGTCTGTACTATTGCCTCCCTATTAGACGTCTGTCAAAAATAGCATTTTTGTGACAAGCTTCTACTGCCACATGTACTTTTCTTTGAACACCCTCACCGAGACGTTTCTAAAGAGCCCAAACTCGGTAGGATTGCGGTATATTATTACAGAGTTCCTATGACCACCATCCGGGTCCATCATCAGATCAGCTCGATAGTGTCATTAATATTGTATTATAATATCACCTTACATAAGTATGCTAGATTTCAGCTCAATTGGAAACTGGGAAGTGGGTCAAATTTAACTTGCAATATTTGACCCACACTACATACTAAACTAAAACGACAAGTTAAATAAATTAAATAAAAGCTTGTTAAAAAAACCGGCCAAGAGCATGTCGGACCATGCTCAATGTAGGGTTCCGCAGCCGTTTATACAAAAAAATGCACTACAGATAAAAAAATACGATCTGAAAAAAAAAAAAAAACACTAACTAAAGAGCGTATCTCCCCGGCGCTTACGTCTTTTTGCTGAGAAGCGCGGTTTTTTTTGCAGTAACTTAATAACGGTATGTCCGATCATGTTGAAACAATTTTCGTTGGAAGTATTTATTAAGTTTTATATGTGGTATTTTTTTCATATTTTTTTGAACATACCGTTTAGAAAATAGACGGGGGGGGGGGACACAATTTTTGCAACAATCGGAGAAAATATTTCCGAAAACATTCACTAAATCAAATTTTTTTTTTAGAAACATCAAAGTCTTTTTAGAAGATCTGTCGAATGATGTGCCAGACATTGATATTTGCTGAAAATATTTTTTTTCAGTTTCGGTTACATGTATGGAGTGCCCCCCCTAGAAATATATATATTTTTTTTAACTATCAAACTAAGTAGCGGCTTACACAAGACATCTATACCCCAAATTTCATCAGTATAGGTCTTATAGTTTCTGAGTAAAATGCCTGTGACATACGGACGGACGGACGGACGGACATGACGAAACTATAAGGGTTCCGTTCCGAATCCTAAAAAGTATGATCTATCATAATATGCTCTTTTGCTTCCGCGATTATCACTAATTTAAATAATTCAATTTAGGATTATATATATGCAAATATTATATATACGCGCTATAATCCGTTTAAATTGTTTTATCTGAATGAACCACCTTTCGTGTTTATTTCATTCATGATAGTGGCAAATTAATTAAAGTTAACGAATTTCTCAATTGTATATAGATTATCCCAAAGCTATGAATCTGCTAACACAAGGGAAGCGGCTACTGTTTATTAAGTTATTAGTTATTTATTATACTTTTGATACATATGTTCGTACCCTCCTTAGATTACCGTCACTTCTCAACCCCAGCTTGAAAACCTGTGGTGACCGTGACTCACCCAGTACATATTCAGATTTTCGTACATCATTTTTAACGCTTCTTACGTCCTGTCTTCCTATAGGTATGATCTTATCTATTACGCAGTGCACTATACTTGTAGTGTAGGTGCGCACGCGCAAGTGTCTGCGCGGTGTCGCAAGCGGCGGCACAGGAGCAGCGGTGCAACGACCCACTTGCGCAGATAACGCGCAGATATCCCTGATAACGCCCGTGCCCCACTTGCACTTGGGGATCTCGTTGCAAGTTGCACTAATATCAAAGAACATAGACGTATAAAGGCTTGTATATGATTCGGATACACAAGAGGTGTCCAAACCAAATCAATCCAAATAAATGAATTAAATTAAACGTCGTTTATATCTGAAACTGAGTATATAAACTATTTTTTTGGTTTTCTCTAGAGTGATACTGTTTATGAAAGATACAGCCTTTAGAATAGATCCATCTATAGATGGCGTCACTGTCGTCAGTGCCAGTCACTCTCCATACATCCGTTGTATTGGAAACTATAAGAACTCTATCTAGTGATCTGAGAGAACCAAGCATTCTTCTGGGATAAAAAGTGACTTATGTCTCTTTACAGTTGGGGAATGAAAATTTTCGACCCTATCCGATGGTATTAAGGTTAAAAGTGACAAACCTTCTAATTCCGCGACTGTACATTATAGTTATACCGTTCGCGAGAATTCTCGAGAACGTTCTCTATTTCGTATGGAAGATGTTCACGAAGGTGAACGTTCTTAGAAAACAAAAGTTTAACGAAAACAGGACGTCACTATACTGAATCAGTAGCTTTAGTTGATGCAATACGACTTTAAAGAATTAGGTTCCGTATTATTTTTCACTTTTCTAAACGAGAGAACAGCTAATATCAGAAGGTATGTTTGTAAATTGTAACAAGTAAGCGCCAAATATATCGCAAGTATCCCAACACTTTATTACTTGGATGTTACTAGGGTTGCCAACTGTTTCTTAAGCAAATATAGTATTTCCCAGCCCAAGGTACAAAAAATATAGTCCTCTCAAAAAAAATAGTATACAATTTAAGAGTGAAAATTGATTAATTAAACATTTACGCGTTGCCGGTGTCCGTTAAGCAGTCACAATCCGTGGCATCATATAAAGATAACTTAAAAAAGTTATGGCTTTCAGACCCCTGACCTCGTCTTTTAATATTTATCCGTTTGTGTATATTTATTATGTATATAAATATATATTTACACACGTATATTTATTTATCTAGATGATATATATGCTATTATATTACTATTTATTATTTAGGGTTTATGTGTATGTGTATGCTACTTTAGCTTTTAAGTTTTAATGTCATTGTGCATATTAACTTGTTGGTTTGTCTATCTGCGTTGATGTTTACTCTTCTCTTTCATTTGCTCTAAGGTTAACTGGAAGAGATCCCTTAAAGGGATAAGTTCGCCTTTGTACAAATATGTTACTTTAATTTCTTTGTTTTATTGTTTTTATGTACAATAAAGTGTTTACAATACAATACAATAATGCATAATATATACTACTTACTAACAGTCGGCCTGTTATTGAAATTGGGTGGGGCAACTATCTGAGTTGATGAAAGCCCGTTTCTCCACTCCAACAACATTGATAGGTACATAAAATCTAGTGGATATGCGGAAGGACTGACCGAAATATAGTGGAAAAGGTCACTGGGTCAAACTTTACAGATTACGGGAACTAAGAACTAACATTGTTAAGAACTTTTGGCCTGTAGTCTCGCCTAGTTAGTACACATCCTTCGCGAGGCACCGAGAATATATGCCGTGCTTCTCTGACTTGTATAGGTGTGATAAGGAGGGCGCACGTGTCGTGTAGCTTGTTGAAATTTTAAGGGAAAAACAGGGGGTGAACACTGAGCATGCACATCGTTACCGTACGTTAAAATAAATATGTTTTAAATGGCCAAATGTCTGGTTGCAAACAGAATTCAAAAAAGTAAGGAGGATCTCAATTCGACTATATTTTTTACACGATATTTTTTTCATTAGTGGACAATAACTACACTTGTTTTTTTCGAATACCATAATTTTTCGAAGCTTGAGGTGAGATTATGTCCCCTCCAGGCCTACGAAACCATACATTTATCAGCACTGGGAGACCAAACCGTCACTCAAACGTGATGCATTTACAGGTATCTTTCATATTCCACAGTGGTAAGATTAAGTTGCGGCTTACAATGGAACCGTCCATTCGTCCGTCTAAGCACAATTGGTCCAAAATTCTCTTAGATCCATCAATCAGCTGCCAATATGTCATGAACAGAAATGTCAAGGGCAATGGCAGATGCGGGTTTTGCAGTTTGCGATTAGCTTCGCTAGGTATTGAACATTAAACTACATGAATACGTACGTACTTGTATATTCCTATTTCGATGTTTGCAGTGATTAAATTTATAATAGGTATTCACGCAATATTTAAAACAAAACAAGTAATACATTGTTTTTTTAACTTGCATCTCCCATAGATATTTTTGCTTTAATAATATCACAATCGTGTAACGAATAGTAGAATTTTTTTTTCGAATAACTATAAAAATAACCAAGATATAAGCCAAGTAGACTTAATTTTATTATATCTCTTTCTATCAAAACAGAATTTAATAGGTGATGAACAGTACATTTCGGAAATCTCTGTCAAATCGCTGTCTAATCAGTAGTTAAAATGCCTAAACTTTTAAACGGTTTTTAGGGTTCCGGACCCAAAGGGTAACGGGACCCTATTACTAAGACTCCGCTGTCCGTCTGTCTGTATGTCTGTCACCAAGCTGTATCTCATGAACCGTGATCTAGCTGTCACAGTTGAAATGTTTACAGATGATGTATTTTTGTTGCCGCTATAACAAATACCAAAAACAGTATGATTTTATGGCTGTCTGTCAATATCAGTAACCAATATAAAATGATCGAGCACCGCGTACATTTTGCTTACTTTGTGCTGGTTTTCATAGATACGGCCATTTGTAGCGTATATTTTGTAGGGAACCCTCGGTGCGCGAGTCCGGCTCGCACTTGGCCGGTTTTTTCCTTCAGTCCACCTTCACAACTATTTTTCACAACTAGTTAAGAATAAACACTTTTTATTCCTTCTTTGATAACCAGTTATTAAAATGGAATAAAATGTGGCCTTTCATAACTGTCATTCGAAATTAGTTAAGAAAGAAGAAATATGATTCTGCTTTTACAACTAGTTATGAAACAACAATCTTTACTCGTGTCGTATCGTTTTACTAAAAACCTAGGTATTCTAAATACCTCTGAGCCCATCACTGCAAAAACTAATTACTAAATAAAACAATATAAATAAATTATGTTATAGGTTTTTATTATTCTATTAGCATCGTTATAACATTTTTAATACTAATCAGAAACTAATATTTAAATGGTGCTATAATCTCTAGGCAATGTCCAACTGTGATAGACCCATTTTTTAATTGGTCTATTGTATCGGCAATTTCTTCGTCAATTTCTTGGTAATTATTGCTGGTCAATTTTTTTTTATTTATCATATTCCTAGTTTCTTTGGATAAAATATCCAGAACTTTGGCAAATGAGGGATGTTGGCGGCCGACAAGTCTATTAAGTCTGGCATGCCACCCTTCCAGATTATTGGTATTTCTGATCTCTTCGCCATAGCAACTCCATGTTTTAATAAAAGCAACATCATTGAACCAATAACGGTTCAAATACTTGTTAAACTCTTGGACGGACTGGCTTTTGGGTGATCTGGACATGACATATTTGTAGCCCGCCGGTACATATTTTAGTGGCAAACGAGCCAAGCCAGCACATCTAGCAATATGGCGTCTCTGTACTCGGGATTTGATTCCCAACCGCTTCGCTTTCCTGAAAAGGCTAGAACTAAAGTGATAATAACATCCCTTTACTATAACATTAGGAAAAACATTTCGAATCGCTTTCATAGCTGACATTTCGTAATCCAGTGTCATTTTTACGGGGTTCCATCCATTGTTTTATTTAGTAATTAGTTTTTGCAGTGATGGGCTCAGAGGTATTTAGAATACCTAGGTTTTTAGTAAAACGATACGACACGAGTAAAGATTGTTGTTTCATAACTAGTTGTAAAAGCAGAATCATATTTCTTCTTTCTTAACTAATTTCGAATGACAGTTATGAAAGGCCACATTTTATTCCATTTTAATAACTGGTTATCAAAGAAGGAATAAAAAGTGTTTATTCTTAACTAGTTGTGAAAAATAGTTGTGAAGGTGGACTGAAGGGGTTTTTTTGCCTGAATATCTCCTTGCGGTCGAGGTACGATCCAAAGTGTTGCAATTGACAGTCTTCTTGTTTTAATGGTCCATTTAGATTTTAGTTTGAATGTTCAGTCAGACACAGACAATACTATATATAAATAAGCGCTAGGTGGATCGTGGGTACACATGACATTGCGAGCGATCGCCGCGGGGTCACGGCTGACGGGGTTAGGCTCAACCAAGAAGCTCATGTACAGTCAACAGCAAAAGAAACTGATGAAATAGGGTCCCAAAATAATATATACAATAAATTAAGTCAAATGTTAATGACTATTGCAGTTTATTAGAAGTAAATGCACTCGTAACGTGTCATAAGTGATCAGCATTATTTCGATCGTTGAAAACTAAGTGACATGCCATTCAACAGTTAAAATCGTTGTTGAGTGTTTCAAATTAAAGTGATTATCTATAAAATACGGATTTTTATAGCACAACTCGAAGTATATGTTAGATGTTCGATTAATCTCGGTTATATTCGTCAGACAAACATGCGAAGCGACTATAACTAACTCGTGTCCGCCAAGGTTTGCAATAAGTTCTTATTACATCAGCTTGATTTTTGGAAATATTTTAAATAAATCCTTATTCCAACAATTCGAAATTTTGTTCGTTTTTCGATAGTCACTTTTGAGTATTATTCTTAATTGAAGTTTCTAGTACAGACATAATTATGACATCGTGTATTATTATTTCAATTTGAAATATTGCTTTGACACTTACTTGGTTTCTGCGTCTCGGTGTTGTTATGTTAAGATCATTTTCTTTTGACTAATGTAAACTACAGTTAAAACTGGCACTTTGGTATGGTTTGCAATATCTGGGGTGTCGTGCCATGCTAGAAGATGTTTTGAGATGTTGGTTTTGATCACTTACTTTTGACGTTAACTGTACGGTCAGGACAGCATCAAATAGTTTGTAACATTTAAAGCGCCAAATAAAAGGGGCCGACGAGCCATCCGAAAGATTTTACCCACGCATTCTTCAGGTCGATTTACTGTCATTAAGTACAAATAGATAAAATCGACAAATCGAAATTATACATAAAATCAGAAAAATGCCAATTTTAAATATTTCAACAAGGAAAATTGACCATTCAGAATATCGTCGAAAATAGAATCATGTCCCATGGTAAAATTGACAAATTTGATATAGTTTGAAAGAAATAATGACCTTTTGTATTAAATTTGGTTACAATTATTTTTCAGCAAAACTCCATTTTGTCAGAACACATTATTCATTTTGGTCAAACTTCAAAATGGTCAATTTAAGTGGACGATTTTTCATTTGTACTTAATGACAGTAAATCCTTACGTCATTAGGAACAAATCCGGCTTAAGCCATTTATTCTGAATACAAGGGATCGTAAATTCGGTAGTAATTTTAGTGCAGCTATCATGGTAGAGTGCCATAGGTGTGGCAAATTTGAACCGAAATGATGGATTTGGTCAATATTGTCGACGATAAGGTAATATTATCTATGTTTAATCGTTTAAATTCGTATTTTCCACATCTATGGCGCAATGATAGCTGCACCAAAAATGCTACCAAATTTACGATCACTGGTGATTTCTGAAACTTATGTGTTTTGTTTTAAATAAAAAAAACACTATTTTGCTTTTTTATATTCTATATATATATTTTATTTTACTTTTATAAGTTTTGATATGTTTTCTTGAAGAACTACGCATTGAGTTTATACTCAAAACATATATTTAGGATAGGCTAAGTGCAAATATTGTAATATATATAAGAGTTATTTCGAAAAAATGACTGACTGTTGAGTTTGTTTCGGCTTTTTTCTCCTCAGTGGTCTCCTCTTGGGAAACGCCGTAGAGTCAGACTTGTAAAAGTGCCCTTGCGGCCTGCTTACAGAATAAAGATCATTATTTCATTATGACCCCAGGAATACATAGTTAAAATCTTTGCGATTCCCCCGGGCACCCTGTATATAGCAAGACGTCTTTATTAACATAGGCACAAAGAAGACTTGTAAAAGTGCCCTTGTGGCCTACTTCTTTATCTATACTATTATAAAGTTGTAAAAATGAAATGTCTATACATTGACGATATTTTCAATAAAATGATTGTATCGGACTATTTGGAGGTTACTAAGACGATATTTTTTTTGGATTTTTTGTATGTGTCGTTGTGGCTTCATCACGCAAAATCGGCTAAACAGATTTCAACAATTTTTGGTACACGGGTAGCTGGGTATCTCCAGATGGTTATAGGATACTTTTTACCCGACTACGCTGACAAAAAAAAGAGGGATTATGATTTTTCTCCTCCGCGAACGAAGCTGCGGGCGCCCTCTAGTACAGAATAAACAAATTGAATGTGAAGTGTGTGGCGCTTTGGATTTCACCTTTCGACCCTATGCAATGGGTATAAATGCTGTTATTTTCTTATTTTTATTTATTAAGGTTCAAAACTGACGAACCTTTCCATTTATTACTATAAGCACAAAGATGTGTGAGGATATATTTCGTGCTCTGGCTGTTACAGACTATTTGACGCAGACTGTACTACACTGGAGGCTAAGTACTAAGTAGTCAGACATTTGAGGATAGATTCGACCTTGAATGTCTGTGCATTTGATTTTCTCCACCGGCTGCCTAATTACTAATTAGCCGACTTTTCAATTCTACGCACGAGTCAAATAGTATAAACGTTGATAACAGCGCCATCTCTCGAACGGATTATCTTTGAGGCCTCATCACGTGAAAACGCCTGGAAGAAACTCAGCAAATTTTGATACAAGGATAGCTAAACATCCGAGGAAGGTTATAGGATACTTTTTACCCGACAGCGCTGAGCATAAATGAGGGTTATGATATACTTTTTCTTCCTCCGCATACGAAGTTACGGGCTTCTTCTAGCAGGCTATTATAGGTTTTTTTTGATAGCTCTGTCATGCACACAAATACAGGACGCAGTCATATGTTAGAGTAAGCAGAGGCTATTTCTGTCTTTCTCTAAACACTTGTTTATTTGTCCCTTTCGATTGCGAAAGAAACGGGTTATGGTGGCTGCAACTTCACTCGTCTCGTAACATCACTCGTTTCTCTCGCACCTACTGAGTGGAAACAGATGGGTAATATTTGTCGCGCAACAAAGTTTACTGGCGCAGAGAAAGATTTACTAAATGTACAGTCACCTACAAAGAGACTTATTCTCACTAGCACATTATTATTATTAAATTGCAAAAAGGCAGCAAATACAATTAAAGATGCCAGAAAACTATACACAGTGCCCGCGTGGTTGCCGAAAATGATTAACCACGCATTTCTGAGGTCATTAGGAGTAAAACAAGTGCGAGTCGGGTTCACTCACCGAGGGTTCCGTACAAACTTTCTCTTAACCTAAAGGTGCGTCCACACTTGTGTCATTTGCTCGTATCCGATCACCGTGCCGTAGCATGACTGCGTATCGCGCTGCTTGGACGTTACTGTCGGCGCGCCGATAATGCCGCACTCTTCCGATACAAGTGTGTGATACGCGTAGCAAATGGATTTCGAGTGATCGGATCGGCGCAACGTCCAAACGCGTGATCGTGACACGCGATCATGCTACGCGACGATGATCTGATACGGGCAAATGATACAAATGTGGACGCACCTTAAGTTAAGTTAAGTTTGACCCTGGTATCTATAGCGTTGCATACAAATGAGGTGCAAACTAAACGGAACCGGGTTTTTAAAAACAGATTTTTGGAAATTAAAAAATATATATATTTATATTATTCTGTTTTAGTATTTGTTGTTATAGCGGCAACAGAATACATCATCTGAGAAAATTTCAACTGTCTAGCTATCAGGGTTCATGAGATACAGCCCGGTGACAGTCGGACAGACAGACAGACGGACGGGCATACGGACGGACAGCGGAGTCTTAGTAATAGGGTCCCGATTTACCCCTTGGGTACTGAACCCTAAAAATGTTAAATGAACCTATTTCAAATTCAGCAAAAAAAATAAAAAATTTCGTCGATTTTTGTACATCATAATTGAATAATTTTCGCTTCTTTATGAAGATTGTACTGTTTAATAAAATGATACCGAGATTTTTCCCAAAAAAAGGGTAACTTTAGTGAGTGGTAGCTGCCACTTTGATGGGGACATGCCAACGCCGCGATCAAGAGCTTAATGCACTTTAGTAATCACAATAAATAGTTTACATGAAAATTTATAATATCTTTAAAACTAAGTCGGATTTGAATGGGGCTAATGACCTAAGGAATGGGTGGTTAAAGGCCAAGCCACACCGGATGCGTGCGCGTTGTAAAGTACGAATACCCACAAGAGACGACACACCGCTGCGCACGTGCACGCCACGCAAGCGGTGTGCCATCTACTATGACATTTCACACGATACAACGCGCACGCCACGCACGAGCGCACGCACGTGCTGCGCACGCATCCGCTGTGTTTCGGCCTTAAAGGTGGCATTCCGAGATGGGCTGCAGACCGCAACCGCATGTCCCGCTGCACTCCAAATTGAACCTTAATGGTAAGCTAAAAAAGTTTAAGCACACGGAAAATTACGGACATGCGGTTGCGGTCTGCACCCCATCTCGGAATGCCACCTTAAAATGTTTCGGGTTCCTCACTAGCACCGTGTACAATAAGAACTTTAGGGTTCAAAGAAACGGGCTAGCGTCATGTCAGCCTAAAGGTGCGTCCACACTTGTATCATTTGCTCGTATCCGATCACCGTGCCGAGGCATGACTGCGTATCGCGCTGCTTGGACGCTTACTGTCGGCGCGCCGATCATGCCGTACTCGTCCGATATAACTGTGTGATACGCGTAGCAAAATGGATTTCAAGCGATCCGATCGGCGCAACGTCCAAACGCGTGATCGTGACTCGCGATCATGCCACGCGACGATGATCTAATACGGGCAAATGATACAAATGTGGATGCACCTTAAAGTCGTCCACTACTGGGCAAAGGCCTCCCCCAAACAGACCGGCTCTAGTAACTTCAAACTCTAGGCCAGGGAATGCTATCGGTTATTTTTAGTATGGGAAAACAGAGTTTTAACCGAAACCGACCGTGTTTTCATATAAATCTGTTAAGTAGTTTTTTCACCAATGTTTCTGTTATTGAGAGTTCGATCGACAACATATCACGGAAAAAAGTTGTGAAAAACTGTCAACATCCCAATTTCACCGCTGTATCTGATCAGTAAAGCCTGATTACACCTGTCATATAGTCGATATTGAAAAGAGTAATTAATTAACGCTAACAGATGATCGTCGTGAAATAATGCCTAGACCCATATGCACAGTGGCATGCATTGGATTTTTTTTAACGTATTTGAGTTACGGAGTTAAAATTTTCTGTGCCTATATCGAGCCATGGTCGGTCGGTTCAGAGTAGGCAGTGCCTCTGTGCCTGTATGGACCGCACGCCATTGCATATGCAGTTTAGCATGGCATGACACTAGATGGCGTTGAAAGGCTTATATTTCGATATCATATAAATTTCTAACAAAGATTTTTTTTGTGACGGTACCTTATTTTGAATTTTCATCGGATTTACGTAGATATACAATCTGATTTTCGATTGAAAAATAATAAAGTGCAGTGCATTTTAATTATTTGCATAACAAAATGCTGCCCATGGACTTGCTGTGCAATTAGATATTTTTAGTGTGCGATCAGTATTTTTATAGGTTAGGCTAGGTTAGGTTCGCTGAACGATTAAATACTAGCCTTTTCAATTCATTGAAACTGGTGGAAGTGAGCGAAAATTGACATGCAACATATAAGCAAAGAAACAATCAAATGTGTAGATTTAGTAGAGAATACATCTCTTTCTAGTTGACTGTATCAATTGTATATTGTCATCTCTGTCATTAGGCATAGAGAAAGAAAGAGAAAATATGAATATGCAATACAATACAATGAGCTCAAGTGTTAAGGTTGGGGCTGATTTGCAAGGCTTTTAAATTTTGCAGAAATATTCTGGTTACATTAAATTGGTTTCATGGCAATAGATACAAACTTAGTCCAAGTGGGTTCAGTACTCTTTTTCTGTGGCACATTCTGAGATTAGATGTAACATTTATGGCAGGGATAAAACCATCTTTTTTTTTCAGATATCTCCTTGTCAAGTTTGGTAACAATAAACAAAAAAAAAATACTAACTGACAGACAGACAATAAAACCTATACGGATGGTTGTAAAAAAAACGGGAAATTATGGACCGTGAGAGGATCTTTGATAGTTATATTGATTGAAAAGGGATTAAAAGTAAGTATGCAAGGAAGCTGATGCTTATTCTTGCACTATAAATATAGTTTGAATTATACAATACAATACCCGAACAAACCAAATCAGTATAATAAGATGAATATCGAAGAATTACGAAGTAAATTTTGTCTTAGGTCACTATTTTTTGTTCAAAGATATGCCTGCACTGAGATTATGAAACCTATTATGTGGTGATTACTTAGGACACCAATTATTTTCAGGAATGGTGTATTTTTTTGTTTAAGCGAACAATCAATGGTAAATATCTGTATAATTTTATGTAAACCTGATATTAGCAAATTGGACTCTTAAATGAACAATGTATTTGTAAATTTTAATATTGTGTCAAACTTATTGTACCTACATAATGTAATGTTATTCAGACATCACGTTGTGAGCGTGTTGTAAGTTGAATAAATGAATATGCCTTTAGGTTAGCTGTTAGGTCTTTACTCTTTAGCATCTGTGCGTTTACTAAGAATAAGTTAGGCTGGGTATTCCATTGTGTTTGCACATCAGTGAGCAACGCATATCTTGTTCCGATGTTTGCTGACACTAGAATGCACTCTTCGCATGGAGTATCCAACCAATACTCCTTGCAGGTTCGCTATGAGAGTGTTTGTAAGGTGTTGAGTTAAGATTCAAATGTTTATTTTGCATGTAGGCTGTGTTAAGTTATATAGGCACAGTTAGTGCATATCGAAAAGGATAAAGCACACAATAACTGACACTGGACTCTAGCAAAAGCGTTGAAAGAAGCACTCTTAAAGGTTTTGTTCAGTTCAAATATTTATGTACACAACACAATGCAGTCAATAAAAGTTAAGATCTACATATTTTTTCATTGCAACCTACCAAAACAGAAAAATAGACATAAAACTGTACCTTTTTGTGATTTAGGGTATGGCATTTACTGGGGACAGAATTTAAATAACTAAGTATTCACAACAAAAGCTGAGCAATGTGGTGCACATAAAGTGATATCAAGACCTGCCTTATCACTGAGAGATATGATTGTTTGTATGGGTGCTTTGTTGATTTTTATTGTTGTGTTAATGAGTGTGCTTTTATGTGGCAATGGGAGTTTTGTATTTTTTACAAACAAAACTAAGCAGCTCTGTTTTTATCTTCCTGCTGACAGCTGCAAATACTGAAATGATAGTTTTGTGTTAAACAATACATTGTACATGAATAAAGACATGTGATGGGATACTTTCCTTTTCAGATGTAAAACTCTTACGATTAATTTTAAAAACAATTGATTTCATAAAAGATTTAATCAAATTCCCATGCTATGATTAGACTTAATTTTAGAAGTAGCTGCATTTTGTCAATGCCCATGCTGCAATAGCAAGACAGCAATTATTAGGATAATCTGGATAATTATTCATTCTCCAAAGGCTTTACTTTTTAAGAATTAGCTATGAGGTGTTAAATTAACCTTAATAAGCAAAAGTAAATCCCAAGTGACATGTGTGTGACCCACAACATTGTTTCAACAGTGCCAACCTGAACCAGTGCCTTGAGCCAGACCGGGGCAGCACGCTCTACCATCTGAGCTAATCGTCCACGTGTGGAAGTCCAGTATCGTCGAAATTTTTTTTCATTTGTTTCTGATCTTTGTTTATAATAATAACGCTAGTGGAGTGATCCACTAATAAATTGCAAAAATTGTGATTATTATCATGATATTTGTAAAACAAAAAGTAGTGCCAACCTGCTCAATAAAACAGCAGCGCTGATAAAAGGTGATAATTGTTTGTAGACACTCGCCAGACAGTCCAAAAGCCTTTGCTTAATCAATGTTTGTAAACAACCATTTTATTGCCACAAGTAATTGGCTTGAGTGCTCCGGTTACATAAAAACATACAATACATTCACGAGTTCATGATTGTTGTTAATGGTCTAAAGTGCTTTGTTATACCAAATCAGAAGCTTCCTTCACCTGAATCAAGACCAGGTTTATGCTTTTATTTAGGTGATTAAAGTTCTGTTAGTTTAGATTTATAGATAAAAAATCATGTATGTCTCTTTCAGATTGTAGTAGAAGTAGTAGCTATTCTTGCAGCTACTTAATGGACTGGACAAAGAACAAGAATTTATACAATCTCCAATACAGACAAATTTGGTTACTCCATCTTCCATTGTACCTAACATTTACCTACATTGAAATAAGTATTGTGATTTTGTTTGTAAATAAAAACACAACACACATTAATCACCTGAGTCAATAAAACATCAAGGAGCATAATTGTCACATGTGACATAACAGAGCACACTTACTGCTATCACTTTCATAAAATGGAACTACAACTGAAAGGGACAGTGTTTCCACAGTTATCTATTGTATGTAATCTGGTGAGTATTGAACAAATGTCCAGATCAATGTGTCAAATTAGCAGAGAATAATATTTGATGAATGTAATTGCTAAATTATTGATTGGTATGTGCTGTTATGTCAAAAGTAAATGTGCACCTGGAAGCACCTCTAATGGTTGACTTTACCAGTGTCCTATTAGTTTCCTAACAGCTATTGTACCTATTATAACCTTGTAAACAGTCACCAACAACATGCCTACAGATTAATGCAGAGCCCTAAGCTAGGTCAGATAAGGTTTTCCTTTTGTGAACCCAGAAACAAGCGGTGACACTGCATGGTTATTGTTTATTATTTTCTATATGATATTCCTGTTCAACTGGAACTTATTTCTAGCAGTTTTATCAACAAATTGAGGTCATTTTCCATCTTTTTTTAGCTTACCTACATGAGAGAAAGAGAAAGGATGGATTTTAGCAAGAACATGGTGATGTAACCTCTGCAATGTTTCTTATGTGTTTTTTTTCAGTTTTGTTTGGTTAGTGTAGCAGCATAGCTGTGTTAGTAGCGGGGAGTGGCTACGGAGACAACCAGAGGCCGCCGGCTGTCAAGCTACAAGTTCACCTGAGCATCAGACCGCCCTGTCTCGCATGGGCCGCCAGAGTATCCGTACTGATCTCGTGATCCGGTACTGGAGGCACTTGTCACTGCACTTAGTTCACACTAGCATCACTACACACACAACAATGCACCACCACTGCACATTCCACACGCGCGCCTGCTTGAGGCTGCTCGCGACACTAGCACGGCGACTGGGCGCTCTGCACGCGGCCCTGGCCCCCGTTCACGGCCCCGCGACTAAGGGGATTCGCATTTAATGCACAAATCACAACCTAACCTCAAAATGCAAACTATAATTAACAATTGACAGTCACAGATGTTTGCAAAACCGTGTAATATCGCGTGACATCACCGGGAGCCGGGGTCGCAGCGAGGCGCGCGGTCGGCGAGCGCGGTCCGGCGCGGGAGCCCCGCACTATGGATTTGTGGGCGAAATGCTTTGTTTGAGTAGGTAGGTACAGCCTTCGCTGCACACAGCTATAGCTATGCGTGCGGTGTAGGTATGTGTAGTGTAGTGTAGTGCACGGCGTATATGCATCTAGCCATAATTTACTCAGACGTGCCGGAGGCGACACGGGCGCTCGGCGGGCCGGGGCGGACTAGCTCGCCGCGCGGCGCCGCCCGCACAGGACAAAGACGGGCCGAGCAAAAACTGTAAACACGGCTCTGATTTACGATGTTTACCCCCAGCCCGTGCAGCCGCCGGGCGCTCATTCATGTCGGGCGCCGGGCATGAGCGCGCGCGGTCACGCTCGGCCGCGCCGCCCGATCGCTATCAGCCCGTGGCTCCGTGTCCTCGCTCCTCGGAACGCGGCCGCGCCGGAGGACGGAGGACAGACGCGAGCGTTCCAAATGGCGCAACGCCACGGAGGCCGTGACGCCGCACTCCGAGCGAGAGAATGTAGCCCCACGACTCTGCCGCTCGCCGCGACGGGAGCCGAGAGGCGAGCGCGGACCGCGGACGGGACGTTTCGCAACCTCGGATGGGCTCGCGGCGACCGAAATAATCCGCGCGGCGGAGTGGTTCGCGACATCGGCACGGGCGCCTCCGCACAACACACACGGCTCGGATACTCACGGCCTGGCCGCTCGCAGCGGGTCCGCGGCGCCGGCGTCCATGGCGCGCCCAGGCCCTGGCCGCGGCCGGGCTCCGGGCCGACGGGCCGTCGGCCGCGCGACGCAACACTCTCCGATCTCACTGGGAACGCGCCGAGATACACCGTCGCACCATCTCGACGACACAGCACATCGACCACGACGCTTCTAAACGCGTATAAACACTCCGCGAACGGTGTTTTGTTACATCGGTTGACTTTTCTTTGAAAAATCAATATACATTTTCCCAGAGTTTAGAGAATACGGACGAGTCGATGTCCAGCGCAGGTTAGGTGCGTGAAGTTTGCAAGCTTTTTTAGCGCACCGGTGTTACCAACGTTTTTTTGCCCATTTTTTGTTTTGGGTGTTGTGATTTTTTTCTAGTGATTTGTGATGCACTTCAGACTAGTCTACAGAGTGTTCGGTCTCGCTTAATACTCGTACACGCACAGCAGCGCTAAAGTTTCACGTTTTAACCGCTACCTAAATGGACTCGTTTTGAGTGTTGAGTCTTAGATTAAAATAAAACAAGTATTTAAAATTAATTTTAATATCATGTTACGCCATTTTGATCATAATTGTACATAGTAAATATGTCGTAATCGAATATCTCATAGTGTTATTTATCAAAATAAAAGACAATTTAAAGTAAGTTCTTTATTATTATGTTCTAATCACAAATTACTAGGTACATTACAAGCACACAAAAAAATAAATATATCTAAGAAAACACTAAAGAAACAGTAGCAGAATTATAAATAATTGTTGGTTTTAATTCCCCTCGTCTGTGTCGAACATCCGAGGCAGGGTTAAGTTGGAGGAGTTGAATCTCACTTTAGCCAAAAAAAGTGAAGAGATCACACCTCCACTTAACCCTACACTCGCTTATCTTCCAGCGCTTCAGTCGAAGTCCTCCGAGATTGATGCAGCGTCACGCAGGAGACTTGAAGCGGCTCCACGCGTGAGCTGGAAAGATAGATCTGGCAGCATTCCACATCAAACTGTCTAGATCCCCTGTCCAACTCAGACGTGAAACCGGCGGCACTGCTCGTAAACTGCAAACATGTGAAAATATTAGACTACGGTGATGGTGATGTGTGTAAGCCTGATGTGACAATCGGAGTGAGCGCTCGATTCGAAGCGCGCGGCCGCTATCACACCGCTCGAAAAGGTGCGGCTAACGTTCTCTGATAAGAACACCTATTTTTTTCCTGTCACGCCAACAGTCTTACGTAGCTCTATACTGAATGTATTCGCCATTTGATAATTAAACCCTAAAGAGGATAAAACGATATTACAAAATTGTACATTATTCCAAACACAACGAGACGCACGGAAAGAGCAAACACGTGTGCCATTGGAACACCATATGTTGTTACGTAATCGCTGTCGTCTTATTTTACATTGACACTAATTTCAATTTTAATTATTTGCGCATAATTTTTATATTCATTAGTGGTATAGCCGGGGGCGACAACATGCTGTTAGTTGTGACCGCTCACTACCACGAGGGCGGGAGTATTACATGATGATAAATTGAAGAATTTAAGCCGCAAGAGAAAATAATAGGTTAATTAAATGGAACGACACTTAGAACGAGATCACTGTTACCAGGAGACGCGCAGGATTCCAGGCCGGGACACTAACACTTGGATGCTCCTGACAGGCAGCCGTCACACAGCTCACACTTGGACAGAGACCCGATCGATCGATGGGCCCATATTTATACCTTTACGATATCTTTGATACGATATCGGGAAATTGACACGAGGTACGAATGTTCACCATGATCGTGATAAGATTCGATGAATCGAGGGAATCGATTGGTCCTCGCCGGCCGTATCAGTAGCGCAAACACTTCACTCCACCAATAAGTGAAGTATCGATGATAAGCTCCATTGCAATAGCTAAGCGTTATCTATCGAGCGGCGATCAGGAGTGCGCGCGCAGCGACCGAGGCCGCGAGCGGCGCCGGCGGCGGTGCGACCCTCGTGCAAGTGGTAGACCACGGGATGCGGCGCCCGTGGCGTCCGGGGCCAGTGCCGAGAGCCCGCTATCTGCTCACAGCGCCTCCATCACAATGACTAGTGCAATGTTTACACTGGAGATACACGTTTATTACGTTGTATCTCATAGTCAACAGATAATTGCTTACCTTTCTAGGAAGGCACTTTGTTTTTAATAATGGCCGCAATTCACAGTCAACACCTTTCAAAAACCTATCCGTAAAAAATCCTTCCGATTAAATCTGGTTGCCATAAATCGCTTATCTAACTAAAGGTGTCGATAATTCGGCCGACGTGACTCACGCTGTTGTTTCATCGCGCCTGAATATCAGCGTCAGTACATGCCATTTGTTAGGTATATTCGTATTTGTCTTAGTAACCGAAATGTAACAGTATTACTAGGATGTAGTACGTGGAAGAATTTCGACATGATAGATAAGGTAGCAAGACGCGTATCAAACGGTGTCATTTGATAAGGCACTAGGTGCGCGCTTTCTGGGACGCATTAAGTAGACAGGTGTACTACTCACTTAGCATTAACATTTAAGAATTATTAGGAAATTAGTTACACATAGGCTCTTTATTTAAAGATTCATATATTTTTCAGGGTATTGTATGTTTCTAATATGAATAAGCAAGATTCGTTGGACAAAAAAAGTATTCAAATTGCCATATTTTTTGGGATTTAGAAATGTATAAAGCAGGCCATGACACGCTTGATTAATGATCTAACTGCAGGTGCATTTGGAATGAGAACGACACCAATTCAAATCAAGCATGAGTCTACAATTTCATGTAGTGTTTATTAATTAATATTCAAAAGATCAGACATCTCAGCTTGAAATCTACATAATCTTATTATCCTCAAGCCCAAGCTATACAATACATACTAATATCGTAAATGCGAAAGAAACTCTGTTCGTCTGTTGCCTCTTCACGCTAAAACCGCTGAATTTAGATGCAATTTAGTATGAAGATAGTTTGAAACCCTAAAAAGGACATAGTATAGTTTTCATCCGGGAAAAAGTTAAAAATTTCTACTGTTACTAACCCGATATGGATATTTATTTATCCGAAATAGAATATTTTGAATATGAATTTGAAAATTCACGATTTCTAAGAAATGAATAAAATAGTTGGCCATGCGGGTGAGGTGAAGCTGCGGGAAAATTTTAGTGCTTTATAAAACACATATATCTACATATATATAAATCATTAAATACCGGACTCTTACACATGCATCTCTTTATTTGTAAAAGATTTAGAGGGGATTGATTCACACAACAATCTTTACAGGTTATCCTAATACGACAGTGTGGTATCTCCTATAAATATGAATAAATGAAGCGTTTATTCACAGGATCATATGGTTACATTCAGGTCTTACAATAAAATGTGGTATTATTTCCCATGATCTGTTCAACCCAGTACAGGCATGTGAAAATTTATCAGATGTACATACTAGACATTCTGTTCGTCCAGAACAGTTCAATATTAGATGTTAACTATGTGTATGTCTGGTATGTTACATGTGACTAGCTTTTACCGATGGCTTTGCCCGTTTAACCGTGAACGAAGTCGCCGATGTTTTAATCTATGTTCTATCTTTGTACCAAGTTTCTATAAATCTGTTCATTGGCTAACAGATTATTGAGTAACAAACATTCAAAAATCTTCAAAAGCTTTATCATTTCTACATTTTATCATAGACAATTTAACTTCTATCTCTATATTACTTCAAATTGATTAACGACTCTGTCAACCGCTTACCTTCGACGAGTATAATAAGCATACTTATTAATTATTTCATTCCGCTACTGATAAATTGGCAATGCAAAGTAAACTAAGATATCAATACTAAGATATTTTATATTTTTCAAAATAAAACTGAAAAGAAAACTAGCGCTTCTTGTTGAACCCACAAGTATTAACAGGAATCCATACTAATATTATAAATGCGAAAGTGTGTCTGTCTGTCTCTGTCTGTCTATCTGTCTGTCTGTCTGTCTGTTACCTCTTCACGCTTAAACCGCTGAACCGATTTGGATGAAATTTGGTATGGAGATAGTTTCAGTCCCGGGAAAGGACATAGGCTACTTTTTATCCCGGAAAAATACCCTTATCCGCGATAAACGAATTTAAGGCGGACGAAGTCGCGGGTAGAAGCTAGTGCATTATAATTATACAATAAACATGACAAGTTTATTTTAGTTGAATAAGCACCTAAGTTTACTTTGGTCTATCATCGTTATCAATTAGAAATATTGTTCAATGAAGCTTAAGAAAGGGCTGAAGAAAAGGGTGGTAGAAGCAACGAGTTTGCAAGTTCAGCAAGGGGGTGGGTCGCGATGCGCGAGACACGGGGGTGGACAGCGAGGGCGGCGAGGGGGGCGCGGGGCACGGCGCAGCCAGAGCTGGGGCAGGGGCCCCGGGGGCCGCGGCGCCTCGCGGCCGTGAACTGGAACTTCGGAAACTTCTGCCGTATTGTGTTTACATTCAACTTTGTTATGTGGGTTAAAGTTAAGCCAGAGTTCACCGGCGTGAAGTGAGCGTATGTGCCGCTCGTTTTGCTCAATTGCAAAGTTGACTCTCAAGTTCGGGAAATCGATTTTCATCTTGTGTTTATCAAATGTTTCAAGGTTTCTGGCGTTGACCTGCTTCGGAGGCCGATCGGGACGCTTTCAGATTCATTATAGCTCCGATTCATTAAAATTAATTAGAACTGAATTATGCAATAATTTACAGCCTAAGATCTACCAAATATTGCAAGTAGGTGCGGCCAAGGTATCGATGACCCACGCTATCTCTGATAATAGCCACACCTGAACCTATATTTCAGTTTTCTTATCATCTAAACAGGTTCCTGATAAATTTTCACACGAACATACTCGTGTTATTTTTTGAGTGATTAAAAAATGTGCAAGGATACTCGTACTTTGTGCTTAGGTTGAACAACGTCGAACAGGATACTATTAAGACCTTTTTGTTAGAATAAATAGACAGCGTATCGTCGCGTTGTCATCGACCCTAGTTGAATTTATTGCAGCCGAATGTTGTAAGGAAACAATGTTCCTGAAATCCTTGCTGGTTGATATCAACATTAAAGTACCGGTCATATTCAAAATTGATAACCAAAGCGCAATTCAGCTCTTTATAACTGGGATCCCTATTAAACGATCTAAGCACATTGACGTGCGCTATCTTTACACAATGAGGTATACGCTAATAATGGATTTAAAATAGATTACTATTCATCCGAAAATCAAACAGCAGATATTTTAATCAAGGCTCTTGACAAAATAAAGTTCTTAAAACATAAAAAGTGGTAGGATAGTGGTAGCTTATTAGGAACTGCTAGAATTAGGTAACATCTTTGAGGTGTTTTAAAACCCTTTGCCTTGGTTAAAAGAACTTAATTGTGTTGCTCTCGGCTAAATTGAACATAATGTGTTATGTGACGTGTTATGCGTCGTATTAGGTATGTTTTTCAATCTGTTCGTGTTATTTTTATAATTTCATATTATAGCATGTTATTCATAAACATAAAATTAGGAGAGGGTGTTAGAATAAAACCTCGTTGGTATTAGTCAGTTTATGAATAAATAAACAGATAACACTCGGCGTAATGTCGTTTCACTTTTTTGGAGAAAGGTAGATTGGACTGGAGATATTTACTTGACCAGGCTAAGGCTCACCCGCAGCTGTAATACCTCAGGTTATGATGAGACTCACAATGGGGATGTTGACTGTACTCAAATAAAATTTTGATGGGAAATGTTAATTTTTATGACGAAAAACAAAAAAAACTTTTGAGTTCGATACCTTACGTGTATCTTGTTTGCTGTGAAAGTCCATTTTTAAAGTAGGTATGATAATATTAATAAATAATTGAATAACCCATTAAATGTATGGTAACTTTAGTTATGAAACCGTTTCGGTAAACGCAAGTTTTAACATAGCTGCAGAACATAGTTCTTAATTTCCCGTATAAGGTAGAGAGGTGGTGACGTCACGCCTTCCTAGGGTTTAGTATGAGCGTTTTTGGGAAAGTCCAAAAATGTGATTCAAACGTTGTTGTATCTCATGGAGTTTTTTGACATTGAAGTGGTTTTTTCACCAGTATTTCTATTATTGAAAGGTCTTTCTATAACATACCATAGAAGAAAGTTGTCAACACCACCATTGAAAGTGCCTATCGGCCTAACTTACAGAATAATAGTTATTTGTTATACAAAGGTGCAAAGTTGTATTTTACCCATGAGTGTGGAATGGAAACAATGTTCTAAAATAGATTCCTGAGCGCAGCGAATGTTTCAACACACGAGAAGTAAAATACAACTTTGTACCCATGCGTAACACAAAACTTTTCACCTCACTATAGCGAGGAAAGTGCAACATGCAAAAAAACAGCTATTAAAAGAAATTTTGTTGACAATATTGACATTCCTGAAGATATGTTTTGTAATTGCATCGACTCAACTTATGCGTTCAGAATTATACTGCCGTGCAATACTTAAACAACAGTAAGTGCTACGTGCTGTTGCTAGTACTTACTGTATTGCACGGCAGTATATTCAACATCATTATAAAAAAACAAATGTTTCTTATGGGATTTTAAGGTTTATGACTTAAAATCATGAAATAAAGCTAAATACCAATTATTATTTAATTCTTAAAGCATTTATTTCATATTTTCTTCTGTTTCCGCGATTATTACTCATTGAAATAAAACAATTTAACGGATTATATCGCGTATATTATCTCATTTTAGTTGGACATGGTCCTCCCGTGACCATGGAAAGCTGGAAAGCTTCCGAAACGTCGGGAACTAAAATGAGATAATATACGCGATATAATCCGTTAAATTGTTTTATTTTGTTATTTAATGATAATTAATAACGAATGAACCATTATTATGAGCGTTTTACGTTTTGTTATCTGTCAAAAGCTATTTAAACATGCTCCAAGGTCAAATCACTTTCCCCACTAGTGGATGAAATGCGTTTTTACCCAATTATCTTAAAGGATAAAATACGGGTTTTCGAGCTAGTGAGGGGAAAACTTCATTGATGCATTATTATTTCATTATGTTTTGCATTACTGGGCCCAGAAAATATTGTAAATAGACAAGATGTAGAATTCCCTACCAGTATCAAGGTTTTGTACGTTATATTGCAAAGGCATCTTCTGGGTCCATTCACATTGTAGACTTTGTTAATATTTAGTCCAATTCAAGGCAATTAATCTTCAAACAAAGTAATAAAACGTTAATAAAGCACCAACTAAAAAGCTTGGGAATATTATTATGTCTTAATTATAATGACTTATACAACTTATACAGCAAATAAATATTTCACTATGTAGACATATTTATGGTTTGTGTAGTTTATAACATGGGTGTATCATTGATGTATTTATTAATTTGTAAACGTTTTGTTGATATTGAAGTTGCATACCAATAATGTCGATATTTGGCCTAATGGTTGACTGGTAGAGACTATCTTTATGACATTAAGTCCACCATTTTTACTTGTATTGTGCAATTCATTTAAAATACATAAGTATTTAAAAAAATAAAATACACTTATAGCTTATTTCAAATATATACCTAAATATCTTCTAATGCAAAACTTACCAATTACACTGACTTTCCTTATTGCCTAAATATTTATTAAGTTTTACTAGATAATTAATCCTTTGATACGGCCTACTCCTCTAAAACAGTCTTCCCTAGTAAAAATTATGTATTGTGTATGATTTGTACGCATTGCAGATGATAATGATGCACACCTGTTCCTTCGCATAAAGAAATAAGTATGCCTTCAATTAGTGCAAATACGAGTACGACCACTACCACGAAGTGTAATTGGGTCAGCCTTTCTTCAGACCCATCTTATATGGAAATTTAGCCCAATAACGTAGTCATCCACAGTGGTTATCGGCTACTTTTTAATCGACTAAGCTGAAGAAATATAGAGGGTTGTGATTTTTGTCTATTCCATTGACGAAGGAGCAGACACCTAGTAAATAAATACATGTAATGATACAAAAAAAAACAAATAAATTATTTTTGACTCAGAGCTTCAAACATCAATAAACATTTATTGAATTTTACAATTTTAGTGTGGAAATATACTATAATCAGCAATAATTTTATCAAAAATTTAAACAAATGTCATCGATACCTACGTATTTTATTTCAATAAAGTATTTTGAAAATACCTATTTTGTGTTTAGTATTGAAAATACAAAAAGCAAAAGTATTTTGCATTTGAAATAGTAAATTAAGAACTTATTTCTATTTTAATACCTTTTGTTAACTATTTTGTACATCTCTGTACATACATTAGTTGTAGTTTATAATACAACTAAAAGAGACAGGTTAATAATACTCTGGGGGTATAATTGTAAACATGTTGGTATTTTCCAATCTATATTGGCAGAACCCATGTCGGGAGCGGCGAAATTTGTATACAGTTTTTTTTTGTAAATAGGTGTATACAAATTTAGTTGTTTTTCCTTAGTAATACTTTTTTCTATTGTTTTTTTTTAATTTTATTTTTTATTATAAGTAGTAATTTTGTAAGATGCTGTTAGGAGTTATGTTCAGGCCTGCTGGAGCTGGCATGTTCATTTCCTTAGATCAAAGCTCCTTACATAAAGATAAAAAATAAATAAATAATAATAATACTTACAACTGTTGATCAGATTAGGATCTTAACCATTACCTACATATTTACATTATGTGCGTTATTACCCAAAATTAATACGATTCATAATTTGAATACCAAATTTGGAACTGGCTTTGCTTACTTTTTCATTAAGAGCAATGAGAACACATTCTGAAATAGGTAAGCCAGTGGTAATCGGGTTCTACGAGCGCCTCATCACTTATACCCTTACGCAGCAGCCCTTCAAACTCCATTTCATCATGAGACATAAGCACATAATGAACACGATGGTTACTGCCGCTACTGGTCATTTAGCATTGGTTAAGGAGTTTCATTGTAAATATATATGTTATTATAAGTCATTTATTTGTTAATCCCCGGTACGTGCTCTAGTGCAACACGTAATCCAAACTTCTTTAGGCATTTTGCATATATGATTGGTTGGAGTGGTGAGAATCGAGCGCTGGTATCACATCAGTCACAGAGGTACCTTTCCCTTATCTCGTTTTACACTTTATTTGTTGAAGGCGCACGATAAAGATAAAGATAAGTGGTAGTCGACGCCTTTATCGGCGACTATCGCGCAAAATGCTCGCTTCAGGAAGTTTCACCGAAAGTATTTTGTTCTATATAACTGTTGCAAATAAATACACTTTTTCTACGCGATTGACAAACCGCTTCAAAATTGTTTAATTTGCACATAACGCATTGAAAGGGTTGACGCTTCAATGCATGGCATAGGCAGCACCTATAACATTATAGATGGAAATATAATAATGCTTACATTTTGTATTCAATCTCTTATTTGGTAGGTTTAACAGAAAGTGAGGTATATATGAATATATATGACTCAATTACGACCTCTCATTATGACTAATTTTATATATCTATGCAAAATATAGGGTTGTTCATTTGTACTAAACTGAAAACTAAGAAGAAATTATATAAGTTTTGTATTTCTTAATTCAAGAATTCGCAAACCGGTTGAAACTTAACAATCTCATGAATATTTTGTTATCCAAGTTGAACTTCACAAACATTCTGTTCATTAATCAAAAGTTTGGCGCAGCGTCCCATCGTCGCGCCGCCATCTCCTCCTACCTCATATATCTAAGTACATATCATATGCACAGTACGCCTGTTATAGAAATTTAGGTCTCGCTTAATACTGTTTACGCTGGCAACATCGGTCGTTGAAGGTCAATATTTGACAAATGGCCGTGCTAGGCTATCTGTCACTTTCTTTTCAAAGGAATAAACACTGCGAGCCGTTTATATTTTTATATTAAGCAATGGATGAAATATGTCGATTATGCTGTTCTACGAAATTCGTAAACAATAATTTATTTGACGAAGAGAATGCACTGTACTTAAAAATGTCTCTGTTCTTGCCGATCAAGGTAAATAGTTCGGTTCGGCTGGTGTTATTTTCTTGTGAATGTTAATATTTAACTTGTGAGGTGGTGTTTTTCAGGTGGTGCGGAGCGAGCGTCTGCCGCAGCGAGTGTGCGACCGCTGCAGCTGTAGGGTCAACGACCTGTACCAGTTCTGCAACGAGACCATCGAGGTGCAGCACAGGTGAGTGGCAGTTCAGGTCTTGACACCTCGGTTCCGGCACCCTTGGGATGTGCAATGACTCCTACAGCTGAATTGGGTCTGTTTAGCCTTGTGGGAAAATGACAAAAAAAAACATTGAATTTCCCTGGACACATGACTAATATTTATTAGGAGAGAGAAAGACAACAATCTATTAATATGTCTAAATGTACTGCCAGGGACTGTCAGGTAGGTGTTATTAATTTTTGAGGCACAACTAAGCAAATTTGAGGTTTTCAAAAAATATGTACTTATTTATAATATTATGGAATGCCAAAATGCATCTATAACTATTGTAGAGTGTGTACTGGCAACTTAGGATTTGTTTATTTTTCATGGGAATCCAAAAAGCAGGTGAATTTGAATAAAACATACATCTCTACAGAGATGTTATGTTTTTTTGGGTCAATCTCTTTTCCATTTCCCACACATGGATACTTGCAGGTCAGGGCTGTTTAAGATAAGTGGAAATAACACGCACCTGTGTACCAATATAGTAAGTAATAATAATAAAGCTATTTAACCCACACTTCCCTCCCAAGGCTGTATACAAAGTTTTCGTACAAATTCCAAAACACTATTACTTACTTTTCCACCAGCAATAATCAAGCCTCAGGGGGTAAAGATTTTGCTAATGGATCTTGTCCATGTATATGTGGTGTAACTATTCTTCGCAATGATTTGGTATGCAAGGTTAATTTTTATTTTATTTCTTGTCTCAGCTATACTCTGAACCTCTATGTAAATAAATAAATAAATAATAAATAAATATTACGGGATAATTTTACACAAATCGAACTAGCCCCATGGTAAGCTCAATAAGGCTTGTGTTATGGGTACTAGACAACAATATGTTTAATAGATATATTACTTATATACATAGAAAACATCCAAGACTCAGGAACAAATATTTATGCTTATCACTCAAATATTTGCCCTTACCGGGATTTGAACCCAGGACCTCACCTTGGCAGGCAACATTACTCCCACTGAGCCAAACCGGTCGTCATACCTCTTCGAGGTATCTCCTCTTTTAAGAATATGTGTTCCAAGTTCCAAGTCTCATTCTCCATCTTTTGTGGTTGAAGCTGTGGCATTCAATTAATTCTGTTGATTGTCATGACTGCCATGTTTAATATTTATGTGATGTATGCACAAGATAACAGAAACAAACCTACAGAGTTTGTATTAACACAACACTGTGCTTTAATTTCTCATCAACAGCTACTCTTAAAACAAAACTATAAAAAATGTTGTAGTGCAATGTTATCCTGGTTTACAACCATAAATTTTTTTTTAGTAAAATTATTTGAAATTGTTTTGTAATTCTTCAAAAATAGTATAGCATAGTTGAAATATCAGTGTCAAAAAATTAAAATTTGTATGATTGTGAACTAGGGTACTGGGTATTGATTCAACCATCTAATTTTACTCAAACATACATGCCAGTGTGAATGACAGAATGAATGAACATCCATTGGTTTGGAGACTAGTTTTGCAGGGATATCTGGATTAACTTGCAAAAGAAAATATTTAGCTAAATACATATCTAATAAGAGAACCGATAAAAAATTGTTTTATTTAAATGATAAAAAACCACCACATATTTTTAACAAAGTGCAAAGCAAATTTTCAAACAGCTAAGTGTTCATGAACCATAGCTAAGAACACTCAATGACGCAGAGGCGTGGTATCAGAAAAATTTCAAGGGAATCCGAAGCATATTCATTTATTGTAGGAGAACCAACCACTAATACAGTACAAATACAAACTTAAATAAAGGTATAGAGCCAATTAAAGGAACTCCAGAATCGATATTGCACATAAAACAGTTATGTGACAACACACATAATGCTGGGCACACAGATATAAAAACTATGAACATTTAAGCTAAGCTGTAAGAGCTTAACTAGACAGACAACCAATACCTAAGACACAATAACAATACTATATCAAGATATAGTTGTGTGGTAATAAGAACCACTCATTCCAAAAACGCACTACTTAAATTTCGCCTCACAGAAGGAATTACACAATTAAATATATCAATATCAAGGTCTTTCGTCGCATTATTCAAATTTCGACTAGCACGGTTGGTTAAGGAAACTGTTCGGTCTGCATTTGGATGATGTAAGCCTTAGATGGATAGGGCGTCGCCTTTTAGGCCGAGAAGGAGCAACAAATGACAGATTTACATATTTACAGAAAAAGGTGGCTATAAGCCTTTCCTTGGGCAACCACGTGGGAATCGGCTTATATGGGCACCACGCCACCGTAATGAAGTCGAAGTCACCTTTCAAAGACATAGTCAAAACCTGTCCATCCATACTAGCGCTTCTATGCTACAGTGAGATACACAGATCCATTGATACACATTTCAAACTTATAACACCCCTCAGTTTCTTAGGGGGTTAAATTTTTTGTTAAAATCGTGATTTATTGGGGTTCTTTATTACAATTACGCCTAATTTCACCATTCTTTGTAACTTATGAATGTTTGACAATGCCTGTAACGTTCCGTACGACAGCCGTAATCAGCTGTTGCTGTTACCGCTGTGAATGCGCACGCGCAATGCACGCAACAAACTTTAAGTATGGTGAAACTGTAGTAGGTATACCGAAGGCTTGATTGCCTGACTCATCAACGCCTTAATTCTCGAACCTTGAAAGCTAAAATTTTACATAAAGGTTCCTGTTTTGGTTTACTTCAAAGTATAAAGCCGGTGTTTTAATAATTCCAATATGAGTTGTACAAAACCTAGTGTGGGTTTTGTATAAATTATCGTATTGTTGTTACATACAGGCTTATTGTATAATAATAGGGAATATGCATGAATTTTAATTTTTGCTTTATTAAAGCTCTTTCATGTAACAAACAGTAGACAAAAATATATTTTCGAATAAGTATAAAAAGAACCAAGATATCCATCAAACATTTCATTCTATCTCTTTCTAGCAAAACAGAATTTAATATGGAGTTTATATGGCCGGAGTGCACCATGACGTAACAGTGCATGTCGGACCTCTCTGTCTAATTAGTAGTTTAAAATGCCTATATCTTGCGTATTTCTTGTCCGATTTAAATTTTAATTTCACATTTTGAAATAGTTTTTACGGTATTTTGATATTTAGCTATGCTACGAAAAGCGATAAAAAAAATTCATGCATGTACCCTATTCAACGCAATGTCGTTTCCGCTGTAAACTACAGCCCGTTGCAGTAAAAAGCTTTCTTAAAGGTTGTAGATTCTGAGCATACCTAGTATTCGCTGTTACAATATGAACTACTTCGTTCGCGGAGGAAACGAAAATCAGAACCCGTTTTTTTGCTTAACAAATGGTTATAAAAAGTATTTTATAACAAATGGTTATAAAAAGTATTTAATAACCATTTGTGAATGCCAAGCTAACCATGTATTAAAAATAGATGAAATCCGTTTTGACGCGATGAAGCCGCAAAGATACATGATATATACAAAAAAAAAAACGAAACAATATATTGTGTACGAATATTTCGTTTCACACTTTTTTTTATTATCTTCAATGTACCGACATTTCATTTTTACAGCTTTATAATAATATAGATTACACGTACGATACGTGAGCCACGTAGTTCGCGGATTATTAAAAAAAAACCTTAATATTTTCTGCTGTTTCCGCGATTATTATTCATATAAATAAAACAATTTAACGGATTATATCGCGTATATTATCTCATTTGAGTTCTCGACGTTTCGGAAGCTTTTCAGCTTTCCACGGTCACGGGTAGACTCTACCCGCTCAAACGCAAATGAGATAATATACGCGATATAATCCGTTAAATAGTTTTATTAAAAAAAAAACCTTACTTTGTCAGATATTGAAAAAGCAATGAAAACATTAGGAAATAATATAGACACAGACATATGTTGAAAATAGTTAAATATTGGTTAACTGTAGTATTTTCAAAGTCGCTAGGGTATTATTCCTAAAGTGCATCTAGGAGCCAAGACCTAAGTCGGCTGAAATTTTGCATGAAGGTTTCCCTTGATGTCCAAAAATAAGTATGATTGTTGCGAAAATACCCACGGCAGGAAACCACAGTCAAAAGGCTTAAAATTATGTCAACAATGCAAATTCTATTTCAGACTCCGCGCCATCCTCCAGTCGTCCGGCTTGCCCGTCACCGACATCGACCTCTCGCTGAAGCACGAGCCGTCCCGCGAGCTCTGCGAGCGCGCCACGCAAACCGAGCCCCTCCCCGACCCCCCTCCGGTCAAGGAGGAGCTCCCCCCCGAGCACCCCCCCGAACTCCCGCCCATCAAGACTGAAGCCCCCAACGACTACGACACTTACGATGATGTGTGCAACGATGTTCCGTCCGACAATAGCGAGGATGTGTCGCTGATCAATTTGAAGAAGAAAAAGAGAAAGGGAATCAAGCAGGAGATCCCCAACGGGGTGGAGGTCAAAAAGGGGAGAAAGCAGGAGATCCCCAATGGGGTGGAGGTCAAAAAGGGGAGAAAGCGGAAGAAAGATTTGAAGGTATTCTCTAAATTCTATGAAGTAAAAAGATTTTATAGTCATAATTCTTCATTGATAAATTCAATTTTGTAAATTACATGTTGTGTTAGGGTAATTATTAAAGGAATTGGCACTGGCACGATTCATGTTTCCTCGGATGAGGAGGTGGAGGCCATGTATGAGGACGTCAGTAGAGCCATACAGGCTTCCAAATCGCACTTCACTGATGTTATGGGAGACTTTAACGCAAAGCTGGGGCAGAGAGGCGATAACGAGCTGAAAGTGGGGCAATTTGGATGTGGGCAACGGAACCGAAGGGGCCAGAGGCTGGCCGTATTTCTGGAGAAGGAGGGACTCTTCATGATGAATTCCTTCTTCAAAAAGCCGCCTAACAGAAAATGGACCTGGATGAGTCCCGATGGTTCCACGACAAATGAGATAGACTTAATTTTATCCACAAAGAGACAAATATTCAATGATGTCTCAGTAATCAATAGGGTGAAAACCGGTAGCGATCACCGAATGGTGTGAGGCACATTGAATATGAACGTCCGCCTAGAAAGGTCTCGCCTAATGAAGTCTACGCTCCGACCAACTACAGCCCACATACAAAACCCCGAAGACTTTCAGCTGGAGTTAACAAATCGCTTCGCTTGTCTGGATAATTGCGTTTCCGTGGACGATATAAATAACAGGTAGGTAGAAACTGTCCACGAGGTGGGGAAGAAATTCTTCAGACCCCGCCGCAAAGATAGACCTCAAAAACTATCCGACCATACTCTCAACCTCATGGCTGAACGACGCTTGATGACGCTGCAGACTTCTGAAGACCTTGAAGTATACAGGCAGCTCAATAGACGGATTCATCGGTTCATGCGGCACGATATTCGTCTCTTTAATAGTCATGGTCATAGTCATAGTCCTTTATTGATAACATTCAAAATATTACATGTCATTATCATTATGAGTTTCACATTGGTATAATATATTACTTATATTGGATTGTATGTTATTTCTAAAAAATAAATTATGTCATAAAATGAGTGCTCGAGGAGCCACGTTTTCAATTTTCTTAGAAAAAAATGTATGTTATCAATTTCCTTAAGTTCTACAGGCAGTTTGTTGTACACTTTTAGCTTACTAACCATATTAAAGAGACGATGGAGCGGGACAAGGGCTCTAAAGTGTTTGCAAGGGACCTGTCTATTGGGCAAAGCCAGCTGACGAAGCTGAAGACAGAAGACAGCAGTGTAGTGTCGACGAAGCCAGAGGTGTTGAGAGAGATAGAGAGGTTCTATGGGCAGTTATATACCTCGGCTGCCAAACCTGCTCATGACTTAGCCAAAGACCTGAGAGCCAAGCTTACCCGACACTATACCGAAGATATCCCGGACATCAGCCTGTACGAGATTAGAATGGCCCTTAAACAGCTCAAGAAGAACAAGGCGGGTGATGACGGAATCACTTCAGAGCTTCTGAAAGCGGGTGGAACACCGGTACTTAAGGTCCTTCAGAAGCTCTTCAATACCGTATTGCTCGAGGACATCACGCCGGAGGCATGGAACGGGAGTGTGGTGGTGCTATTTTTCAAGAAAGGTGATAAAACGCTGCTCAAGAATTATAGACCCATCTCGCTTCTGAGCCATGTCTACAAGTTGTTTTCCAGGGTCATCACGAATCGTCTCTCAAGCAGGTTTGATGAATTCCAGCCTCCCGAACAAGCCGGGTTTCGAAAAGGCTTCAGCACCATAGACCACATACACACGCTGCGGTAGGTTATACAGAAAACCGAGGAGTATAATCTGCCACTTTGCTTAACGTTTGTGGACTATGAGAAGGCCTTTGATTCCGTCGAGACAGGGGCAGTACTGCAGTCGCTCCAGCGATGCCGGATTGACTGTCGGTATGTCGAGGTGCTGAGGAGTGTGTACAAGAACGCCAGTATGTCGGTCCGAGTACAAGACCAGATTACGGAGGCGATTGCAGAGAGGTGTGAGACAAGGAGATGTAATATCTCCGAAGCTCTTCACGAACGCAATGGAAGACGCCTTCAAGCTCTTGGAATGGCAAGGATTCGGCATCAGCATTAATGGCGAGTACATCACGCACCTTCGGTTCGCCGACGATATCGTGGTCATGGCAGAGACGCTGGAGGATCTCGGTACGATGCTCGAAGATCTCAACAGAGTATCCCAACAGGTGGGCCTTAAGATGAACATGGACAAGACAAAGATCATGTCGAATGTCCATGTTGCGCCCACCCCAGTATTGGTTGGTAACTCGGTCTTCGAAGTTGTTGACGAATATGTCTATCTAGGACAAACAATCCAGTTAGGCAGGTCCAACTTCGAGAAAGAGATCAATCGACTGATCCAACTCGGATGGGCAGCGTTTGGGAAACTGCGAACTGTCTTCTCGTCCAGCATACCTCAGTGCTTGAAGACGAAAGTCTTCAACCAGTGCGTATTACCGGTGATGACCTATGGAGCCGAGACGTGGTCTCTGACTATGGGCCTCTTAAGGAAGCTCAGAGTTACTCAGCGAGCTATGGAAAGGGCTATGCTCGGTATTTCTCTACGAGATCGAATCAGAAATGAGGAGATCCGTAGACGAACCAAGGCCACCGACATAGCATACAGGGTAAGCAAACTGAAGTGGCAATGGGCAGTGCACATAGTTCGAAGAACCGACGGCCGTTGGGCAGAAAGGTTCTAGAGTGGAGACCACGTACCGGCAAGCGCAGCGTGGGAAGGCCACCCGCAAGGTTGTCTGAGGACCTGATTAGGGTTGCGGGGGCTCGCTGGATGCGGGTCGCCTCTATCCGGCCCATGTGGAAATCTATTGAGGAGGCCTGTGTCCAGCAGTGGACGGCCTACGGCTGAAATGATGATGATGATGAATGATGATTCATGTTTGAGTGCATATAGCATCATTTTAAACATTTAAATTTGGTTTAACTGCTTCAGTGACGCATGGCAGGCAGTCAGTCAGGGCTCGTAGCATCACATTTTTGTTTGTTTTTAGGTCAATGTGATCAATCATTGTGACCATAGCTCCGCTTATTCTCCTTGCAGGAATGGGACTTACTAATGAACGCGCTGCCCACGGGCACGGCACTGGCGCTGGTGGAGCCCCCGCCCGCGGCCGTCGTCAAGCAGGAGCCCGAGGACTTCGCCCCCGACGTCGTCGTGAAGAGGGAGCCCGACGATGACAAGTTCGACTGCTGCATCTGCTTCGCGCAGTGCTACAGCCGCGGGGAGATGCTGCAGCACTACAGGTGACTGTACACTACACGCCAGAGCCTGCACCACATGGAGAGCCCGACGAGGACAAGTTCCACTGCTGCATCTGCTTCGCGCAGTGCTACAGCCGCGGGGAGATGCTGCAGGACTACAGGTGACTGTACACTACACGCCAGAGCCTGCACCACATGGAGAGCCCGACGAGGACAAGTTCCACTGCTGCATCTGCTTCGCGCAGTGCTACAGCCGCGGGGAGATGCTGCAGCACTACAGGTGACTGTACACTACACGCCAGAGCCTGCACCACATGGAGAGCCCGACGAGGACAAGTTCCACTGCTGCATCTGCTTCGCGCAGTGCTACAGCCGCGGGGAGATGCTGCAGCACTACAGGTGACTGTACACTACACGCCAGAGCCTGCACCACATGGAGAGCCCGACGAGGACAAGTTCCACTGCTGCATCTGCTTCGCGCAGTGCTACAGCCGCGGGGAGATGCTGCAGCACTACAGGTGACTGTACACTACACGCCAGAGCCTGCACCACATGGAGAGCCCGACGAGGACAAGTTCGACTGCTGCATCTGCTTCGCGCAGTGCTACAGCCGCGGGGAGATGCTGCAGCACTACAGGTGACTGTACACTACACGCCAGAGCCTGCACCACATGGAGAGCCCGACGAGGACAAGTTCCACTGCTGCATCTGCTTCGCGCAGTGCTACAGCCGCGGGGAGATGCTGCAGCACTACAGGTGACTGTACACTACACGCCAGAGCCTGCACCACATGGAGAGCCCGACGAGGACAAGTTCCACTGCTGCATCTGCTTCGCGCAGTGCTACAGCCGCGGGGAGATGCTGCAGGACTACAGGTGACTGTACAGTACACGCCAGAGCCTGCACCACATGGAGAGCCCGACGAGGACAAGTTCCACTGCTGCATCTGCTTCGCGCAGTGCTACAGCCGCGGGGAGATGCTGCAGCACTACAGGTGACTGTACAGTACACACCAGAGCCTGCACCACGTGGAGAGCCCGATGAGGACCAGTTCTACTGCTGCATCTGCTTTTGGTTTTTCTATAGTTTTGCCTGTATCATAGAAAGTACTCGAGTCCATTGGTGAAATACGATCGTTCGGCCGGTGATGTGTGAAAGGTCAAACTCATAAAGTTAACGCTTTATAACGTGAGAGAATCCTCGTTAAATATACTAGAGAGGGAGGAGACATATTTCCAAATGTTTTGATAAAAATAATAGCTTTTACGGTTCAAGGATAACTTAACTCTTTTGTCCAGCCCATTTCCTAGTTTAGATGTGGATTAGACTGAAGTTTTCGTAGTAAGACGTCTATGCTATACGGGGGCGGCGTCGTAGCTTTGAGGTCGGTTGTGACTTCTTACTTTTTTTTCCGGAATTGAACAATCACGTTCCCTGGAACCTCTGCAGGGTGGCTGAATAGTACATTTAGCCCCTAGGGTTTAAAGGAAAGCCATATAATCACATACAAATTTCTATGAAACGGAAAAAAAAAAACTTCCGGCCACCTACATAATACTTATTAATAATTAAACACAAACAAACCAACCTGATCAGATTGGCCAAAATTTCTGATCGAATTGCTCAAACTGTACTTTTAATTTTTCATGACATATACAGTTTTAATGTTGTCTTTTTTTTTTTTTTTATTAATTATTTTTTTATTTAAGGTTTATTAATTGGATGTTACAAAGTACAAAATAACAATATTGAAAATCACTGCTTGGACATTACCGCACACCCTAAAACAGTAGACACAACAAGCAAGTACAGAGAACAGTTCAGTTTTAAAATTTATCACTAAAAACTATATAAATAAAATAAATTTAAATGAAATTAATAAACTAGGAAAGTAAATTTAAATTGTTAGCTTGTTTGAGCTTTACTTTAGCGGAGGCTAAAGAACACGCAAAAATATCTAAATTAAATTGAACACTACTATGTGATGCGAACATTCTATACAGAGGTGCATGCTTGCCTATATTAGTACGACATTGCGGAAGAGAAAAAGGCTTTCTATTGCACAGGCGACTATCTGCGCGAGGGACCACAACCTTAACATTTTCCAACAACTCTGGACAGTCGGCTAAACCGTGCAAAAGTTTATAAAGGAACAGGATGTCACAGGTTTTTCTTCTATTGGACAGTAAATCCATTTTATAATAATCAAGTCTGGTTTCGTACGATGGCAGTACTGTACACTTCCTTCGGATGAAGGCCAGGTGGTATAGAAATCGTCGCTGTATTCGTTCGATGCGATTCGAATGTATCTTGTAGCCAGGATTCCACACTGTTGAACAATATTCTAGTCTACTCCTAACCAAGCAATTGTATACAGGTATCATAACATTCGGATCCTTAAAGGACTTAATCTGCCTTGTCAGAAACCCTGAAAGCTTTGATGCCTTTTTAACAACCACATCCACGTGTTTTCGAAAGTTAAGAGCGCTGTCAACTGTAACTCCTAAGTCACGAATACTAGTCACTTCGGCTAGTGCGATTCCCTTGAGATTATACATGGTTGGCTCTGAATGTCTCTTTCGGGTAAACTTGATATGGTAACATTTCGTGCTATTTAGGACCATATTGTTGAGCTTGCACCAATTTGACACTCTATTAAGATCTTCTTGTAAGAGACCTCTATCAGCGCTAGTTTCTACGGTTTTGTGTAACTTTAAATCATCGGCGTACATTTTAAAGTTACTAGAAATTGATTTTGCCAGATTATCTATATAGATCAGAAAAAACAACGGCCCGATATGTGATCCCTGTGGAACACCTGAGGGGACACGCAACGCTTCAGACTTGAAACCTCGCAAAGCGACCAACTGCGTTCGATTCCTTAGATATGACTCACACCAACGAAGCAGAGAACCGTGTATACCCATGTGTTCGATTTTTACGGTAAGGATGTTATGATCTATCAAGTCAAAGGCCATGCTAAAGTCCGTGTAAATAGCGTGTACCTCCCCTGAATTGTCCATCACTCTAGCAACATCGTTCACATACCCCACCAAGTTGCTCGTCGTTGACCTGTTAGGCAAAAATCCGTGCTGTCCTGGATGAAGTTGCTCCTTAACATGCCAGTATAATTTTTTTTGGACAATTGATTCTAATACCTTTCCTGCAGCGGGCAGAATTGATACAGGCCTATAATTTGAGATCTCCGCTACTTCGCCTTTCTTATGAATCGGTGTTATTCTGGCGATTTGCCACTGACTTGGGAAAACACCCAACTTCAATGACTCATTAAACAGGAATGTTAAGGGTATGGCCAAGAACTGTGCACATTCTTTCAATACAATTGGCGGTATACCGTCCATTCCGGCTCCTTTTTTGCTGTCTAATCGAGTTAGTGCTTTATGGACTTCAGTTTCAGTTATTGTGCAATGGCCAAATTACCACCAGTTTCCTTGAGCTGGCGAATTAGGGATATTATTAAGTGTCGGTGACGATTTTGCCGTGGGATAGACCGATTGAAAGTGCTTGGGGAATTGGGGTATTTTCTTGCAGTCGAAGTGAAAAGCCGAGTGTTTAACACGTGGCTAACAGCCATTATGACACTCAGACATATTTGTCCTTCGTCCATATATTTATATGGCCCTATATATTTTAGCCCCTTGTCAAACAATCTACTATAATTAATGCGCGTGTTTTATATGTCGTTGCAGACAACACGCGGGCGCGGCGGAGGGGCCCGCGCCCGCGCCGCCGCCGCCGCCCGCCGCGCGTCCGCTGCGCTGCCCGCGCTGCTCCAAGGTGCACACACACACACACACACACACACACACACACACACGCACGCACACGTTGCAGACAACACGCGGGCGCGGCGGAGGGGCCCGCGCCCGCGCCGCCGCCGCCGCCCGCCGCGCGTCCGCTGCGCTGCCCGCGCTGCTCCAAGGTGCACACACACACACACACACACACACACACGCACGCACACGTTGCAGACAACACGCGGGCGCGGCGGAGGGGCCCGCGCCCGCGCCGCCGCCGCCGCCCGCCGCGCGTCCGCTGCGCTGCCCGCGCTGCTCCAAGGTGCACACACACACACACACACACACACACACGCACGCACACGTTGCAGACAACACGCGGGCGCGGCGGAGGGGCCCGCGCCCGCGCCGCCGCCGCCGCCCGCCGCGCGTCCGCTGCGCTGCCCGCGCTGCTCCAAGGTGCACACACACACACACACACACACACACACGCACGCACACGTTGCAGACAACACGCGGGCGCGGCGGAGGGGCCCGCGCCCGCGCCGCCGCCGCCGCCCGCCGCGCGTCCGCTGCGCTGCCCGCGCTGCTCCAAGGTGCACACACACACACACACACACACACACACGCACGCACACGTTGCAGACAACACGCGGGCGCGGCGGAGGGGCCCGCGCCCGCGCCGCCGCCGCCGCCCGCCGCGCGTCCGCTGCGCTGCCCGCGCTGCTCCAAGGTGCACACACACACACACACACACACACACACGCACGCACACGTTGCAGACAACACGCGGGCGCGGCGGAGGGGCCCGCGCCCGCGCCGCCGCCGCCGCCCGCCGCGCGTCCGCTGCGCTGCCCGCGCTGCTCCAAGGTGCACACACACACACACACACACACACACACACACACACGCACGCACACGTTGCAGACAACACGCGGGCGCGGCGGAGGGGCCCGCGCCCGCGCCGCCGCCGCCGCCCGCCGCGCGTCCGCTGCGCTGCCCGCGCTGCTCCAAGGTGCACACACACACACACACACACACACACACGCACGCACACGTTGCAGACAACACGCGGGCGCGGCGGAGGGGCCCGCGCCCGCGCCGCCGCCGCCGCCCGCCGCGCGTCCGCTGCGCTGCCCGCGCTGCTCCAAGGTGCACACACACACACACACACACACACACACACACACACACGCACGCACACGTTGCAGACAACACGCGGGCGCGGCGGAGGGGCCCGCGCCCGCGCCGCCGCCGCCGCCCGCCGCGCGTCCGCTGCGCTGCCCGCGCTGCTCCAAGGTGCACACACACACACACACACACACACACACACACACACACGCACGCACACGTTGCAGACAACACGCGGGCGCGGCGGAGGGGCCCGCGCCCGCGCCGCCGCCGCCGCCCGCCGCGCGTCCGCTGCGCTGCCCGCGCTGCTCCAAGGTGCACACACACACACACACACACACACACGCGCACACGCACACGCACACGCACGCACGAAACATGCACGCACGGATGCGAAAGACATCTGCTTCACTGGGGCTACCTTAGTAAATAGACCACGGCGGCATAACCTAAACTAGCGGCGTCACAAACTCCAAGAATTTCCACTCTTTTATTGCCCTCTAATTATGTATGCAACTAACGATCCAAATATGAGGTTGCCACTGGTATGTAACGGAGCTGGTCTCTGTAACTAGACCACTCTGAGGCATGCTTGAGACGAAGTTCAACCATAGTTTTTGCAAAAATATTTATTCACAGGTCCTAGAAAACCCAAAGGGCCAAAATCGTTCTTGCAATACCTACAGTACTGGAGTTTCAGTGAAGCGTTCTGTGCTATTTCCAACTTAAGTTCGAAGATATCATGATTTGGATTCTCAAGCATGACGTCAACAATTTCTTTGTTTGATCTTTCCGTGTTAGAGGTCCAAGAGCATCAAAATTGATAACAATTAAATTGGGTGGGTATGAGTATATTGACTGCCAAAGCGAAAGTTTTATAATGTTTGCGCGAATTGTTGTTACTAAATGATTTTATAACTAACTTTACAATATGAATTTCAAGTTATGGATAACAAAGGGATCCGAGTCAAATTATAATAGAAAAATGTTGTTGAACAGGTTCTGGAAGAGAGTCTCTGGGCGTCCCACTGGCTGCGGCACTGGGAGCGCGACCGGCGGCCCTACCGCTGCTCGCGCTGCGAGAAGACCTTCCGCGACCACCACCAGGTGCTCAAACACGGTCGGTACAGCATACACACAAACACATACACTGTAGCACTAAAAAAATCGTCTTCTCCATACAAAACTTGAAGCTAACCGACTACTTCAGTATGGAGGTCCAATTTTTTTTAACAATTTCGATGTTGTTCTAGACTCAGAAAGTAAGATTTGTATCACGTCTTAGGACTTCACCTTGTATAGAGTGCACCAAGAACAACAGAGCTCAGGGGGCAGCTTTTTCCCATGCCTGTCGTAAAAAGCGAACTAAACGGAGTTATACATATTGCAAGTGTTTCTCGAGGGGGACGACGGTGCGTTCATTTTGAAATCCGATAGAGTTCAAGAGACTTCAAGACAGTGGGTATATGGTCACCGTGGAGATTTCTGTAGTTAGAGATGCCACATAACGTACTTTTTAACAGAAATCTGATGGAAAGGCTTTCTCTACGAAAAATAATGGGCAATGTATAGAAAATATTTATTTGAAATCAATTACTTTTCTTCGACACTACGCTTGGCAAAGCTGGCGGTCCCGCTTTCATCTTCGTCTGTAGTACGTTGTGGCTATATCTCGTCAAAACTGCTAACGAATCCTAACTACTTTTGGTACACAAACTGTGCACCCACAGATAATTAAAAAATACTTTTAGATCGACTACGCGCAAGAAAAATAGGGTTATGATTTTTTCTCCTCCGCTGACGAAGTTGTGTGTAGTATAAAGGAATAATTGGCCAAACACTTTACAATGGTCAATACGGCTTTGTTCAAGGATACAAATTAAAATTTTCGAAAAAGAATTCCCACTATAGCCAGGTTGATCTTGAACTTGGGCATGTTTAGTGACCGAGTGTTTGTCTGGTGTCGCAGGGCTGACGCACAAGGGCGAGGCGGAGGGCGCGGGCGCGCCGGGCAAGCGGTTCGTGTGCGACCTCTGTCCCGAGGGCTTCGTCTACATGAGGTGAGGCTTGGACATGTTTGGTGGACGAGTGTTTATCTGGTGTCGCAGGGCTGACGCACAAGGGCGAGGCGGAGGGCGCCGGCGCGCCGGGGAAGCGGTTCGTGTGCGACCTCTGTCCCGAGGGCTTCGTCTACATGAGGTGAGGCTTGGACATGTTTGGTGGACGAGTGTTTATCTGGTGTCGCAGGGCTGACGCACAAGGGCGAGGCGGAGGGCGCCGGCGCGCCGGGGAAGCGGTTCGTGTGCGACCTCTGTCCCGAGGGCTTCGTCTACATGAGGTGAGGCTTGGACATGTTTGGTGGACGAGTGTTTATCTGGTGTCGCAGGGCTGACGCACAAGGGCGAGGCGGAGGGCGCCGGCGCGCCGGGGAAGCGGTTCGTGTGCGACCTCTGTCCCGAGGGCTTCGTCTACATGAGGTGAGGCTTGGACATGTTTGGTGGACGAGTGTTTATCTGGTGTCGCAGGGCTGACGCACAAGGGCGAGGCGGAGGGCGCCGGCGCGCCGGGGAAGCGGTTCGTGTGCGACCTCTGTCCCGAGGGCTTCGTCTACATGAGGTGAGGCTTGGACATGTTTGGTGGACGAGTGTTTATCTGGTGTCGCAGGGCTGACGCACAAGGGCGAGGCGGAGGGCGCCGGCGCGCCGGGGAAGCGGTTCGTGTGCGACCTCTGTCCCGAGGGCTTCGTCTACATGAGGTGAGGCTTGGACATGTTTGGTGGACGAGTGTTTATCTGGTGTCGCAGGGCTGACGCACAAGGGCGAGGCGGAGGGCGCCGGCGCGCCGGGGAAGCGGTTCGTGTGCGACCTCTGTCCCGAGGGCTTCGTCTACATGAGGTGAGGCTTGGACATGTTTGGTGGACGAGTGTTTATCTGGTGTCGCAGGGCTGACGCACAAGGGCGAGGCGGAGGGCGCCGGCGCGCCGGGGAAGCGGTTCGTGTGCGACCTCTGTCCCGAGGGCTTCGTCTACATGAGGTGAGGCTTGGACGTGTTTGGTGGACGAGTGTTTATCTGGTGTCGCAGGGCTGACGCACAAGGGCGAGGCGGAGGGCGCCGGCGCGCCGGGGAAGCGGTTCGTGTGCGACCTCTGTCCCGAGGGCTTCGCCTACATGAGGTGAGGCTTGGACATGTTTGGTGGACGAGTGTTTATCTGGTGTCGCAGGGCTGACGCACAAGGGCGAGGCGGAGGGCGCCGGCGCGCCGGGGAAGCGGTTCGTGTGCGACCTCTGTCCCGAGGGCTTCGTCTACATGAGGTGAGGCTTGGACATGTTTGGTGGACGAGTGTTTATCTGGTGTCGCAGGGCTGACGCACAAGGGCGAGGCGGAGGGCGCCGGCGCGCCGGGGAAGCGGTTCGTGTGCGACCTCTGTCCCGAGGGCTTCGTCTACATGAGGTGAGGCTTGGACGTGTTTGGTGGACGAGTGTTTGACTGGTGTCTCACCTACGCATAATGCTAGCTCGAAAGCTAGCGCTGATCTCTCGGTGAGGCCTTAGACGACGTCATGGCGAACCGTGCACACGACACCAGAAACAACATACAACAACCAAGACCAAGGTCGATCGACAGGTACCCTAGTCATTAACGTACTTGTAGTACATGTAGTACGTGTAGTAGTGTTAAGTACCTTTGCACGTGTTTTTTCCAAGTAATCGTGGTAATTTATGATTTTTATTAATTGCACAGTATAATTTTGAATGCCTCGGAGTTACATTTAAATTTCGGACCGGTTTGTGACGGTGTGCGCGAGGGCACACTGGTACATAAGTTAATTCGGCTAGCTCAAGGTTCCTATCGTGGGAGTTAAGGGAAACGGCAGAGTTATCAATACAAATACATTTATTAAATACTAAAGATAACGCTGTTAAGTGTAGGGAATCAGGCATGGGCCTGATGCTTTGAAATCGTGTGTCGATTGGGCGGTTTTAATTTTTAAGGACCGAAGGTCGGACGGATGCGTTATATAACGGAGATAATTAACGCCGACTTCCCGGGAACCAGGCCGCCAGACACGCTTAAAGTTTCCCTACAACGGTAAGTCCCTTTCTCTTCCAACGCCGACGTCCCGGGGTCCAGGCCGCCAGTCGTATTAAACCTTCCGACAGACTTATTGGAGAGCACTTTCAGAGCATGGATCCGACTGCCCGAAGTCCAGGCCGCCAGCCGATCCGTACGCTGCGAGCGCGCGCCAACAAGTGTTTTTTTTTTCTATTGTTTCTTATGTTCTCTCTTGGCCCGTGAAGGGCCATTTTAGAGTTTCTGAAGTGGGCGCTTCACTCCTATGGAGGATGCGCCGGAAGAAAACGCCGATGGCAGGCGCCTGTCCGCCGGATGGCTTCCAGGACTTCTGAGTCCCGCCGGTTTATGAAGCTGGCTGCGGCCAGCTGTGATGAGGTTACGAAGATGGGAGATGACACCTTGCAGGGCCTTTTCCTCCATCTTATGTCTTCGTCTTGAGAATGCAGGAAGACGAGCCTCCCCAGATTCTCCGCGCCGCTCAAAGGAGAGGCCGTTAGGCCTCTATCCTACGTGGACGACCCCGGTGGCCGCTGGACGACGGGAGCCGGAAGAAGCGCGGGTCTCTGCATTCACTTCAGCTCGCGTTACTGGTGTTTTTCGCTCGGTGTTCCAGCGTCTTTGATGTCCGTGCGTTATTGGTGATGCCGGTGCGAGAAGCACGGACGACGGGCAGTCCCTCTCCGGAGTCCCCAGCAGGTCCCCCTCAGGCTGGTAGGACAGCACGGCGTGATGCGGCGTCCACTTTGTCTCCAACTCGAGGAGGTCATGGTGCAGGATCCAGATTGTTTCCGCTCCCCGCAGATGCTTCTCACCCCGCGCAGCAATGTGGTTACTCAATATGAGCATTGATGAAGTTTGCAACACTTTACCGCCGGGAGCTGAGCTCAACCGGGGCGCGAGGATGGTAGTGCGACTGCGCGTCCGTGCCTAGAAAAAGTGATTTTATTTCGGTCGCGGCCGCTTATACAGGGTGTCCCAAGAAGTAGTGATATACTGAAGCTGGGACGTAGAGGACCTAGAGGGCTATCTAAATCACCCCCATGTATGTTCCGCGATTTTTCGTATTTTCGGAGTTATGACTTTTTTTTTAATTCTTCAACTATCGCCGAGTACAATGAGATTTTTATTTACGGTGACGTGAATTATTACGGTAGATGCTTGATTTTTTTTGTGTGCTAAGCTGATAGATAGGCCAATTCAGTATGGTAACATTTACTATCGTTAGATCTTTGAATGGAATAAAAAAAAAATTAAATGCCAAGAATGATAAAATTACCCAATATGTTCACAACTTCAAGGGGCTTTAAAAAGATAAAATCACATTAAAAAAAATTACCGTTTGGCTTTTAAAAACTTGCTGTATCTATCAGGTAGCTACCCTGAAAATTTCATTTTATTATTCATAAAACTTCAATCAAAAAATTGAAATCTAAATGTGGTAAGTGCTAAATTAATTAACTTTCTAAATAAATTTCGTTCTAAATCACGCACTAATTCACGAATTAAAAAATCAAGTATCTACCGTAATAATTCACGTCACCGTAAATAAAAATCTCATCGTTCTCGGCGATAGTTGAAGAATAAAAAAAAAAGTCTTAACTCCGAAAATACGAAAAATCGCGGAACATATATGGGGGTGATTTAGATAGCCCTCTAGGTCCTCTACGTCCTAGCTTCAGTATAACACTACTTCTTGGGACACCCTGTATAGCCTCGCCCTACACTACTACACGGGGCCGTGCGCGTGGCCGCGTCGTCGCGTGAGTTCAGCCCGCTGACTGTTACCGGTCAGGCCATGACGTCATCGTCACAGGTTTATAAAATCGGCAATAACTCGGAAATTACGACACGAATGAGGACGGTTTCAGGCCAGGCCACACCGGATGCGTGTGCGTGACGCGCACGTAACGTGCGCGTTGTGATCCTCGTAGGAGAAGACACACCGCTCGCGTGACTTGTGCGCACGTAGCGGTGTGTCGTCTCGTATGAGGATTCGTGCTTCACAACGCGCACGTGTACGCGCCCGCCACGCACACGCGTCCGGTGCGACCAGGCCTTGACCTCGGGACCGTTGCGTCCGCAGGTACCTGCTGGCGCACCGCACGCGCGCGCACCCCGAGGCGGCGGCGCGCGCGCTGACGCTGCGCTGCGCCGAGTGCGCGCGCGAGTTCGCGCACCTCAACAGTCTGCGCCGACACCTGCGCGCGCACTCCGGCGAGCGCAACTTCCTGTGCTCCGTGTGCGGGAAGGTAGGGCTGCCTCGTCCGACTACCTGCTGACGCTGCGCTGCGTCGAGTGCGCGCACCTCAACAGTCTGCGCCGACACCTGCGCGCGCACTCCGGCGAGCGCAACTTCCTGTGCTCCGTGTGCGGGAAGGTAGGGCTGCCTCGTCCGACTACCTGCTGACGCTGCGCTGCGCCGAGTGCGCGCACCTCAACAGTCTGCGCCGACACCTGCGCGCGCACTCCGGCGAGCGCAACTTCCTGTGCTCCGTGTGCGGGAAGGTAGGGCTGCCTCGTCCGACTACCTGCTGACGCTGCGCTGCGCCGAGTGCGCGCACCTCAACAGTCTGCGCCGACACCTGCGCGCGCACTCCGGCGAGCGCAACTTCCTGTGCTCCGTGTGCGGGAAGGTAGGGCTGCCTCGTCCGACTACCTGCTGACGCTGCGCTGCGCCGAGTGCGCGCACCTCAACAGTCTGCGCCGACACCTGCGCGCGCACTCCGGCGAGCGCAACTTCCTGTGCTCCGTGTGCGGGAAGGTAGGGCTGCCTCGTCCGACTACCTGCTGACGCTGCGCTGCGCCGAGTGCGCGCACCTCAACAGTCTGCGCCGACACCTGCGCGCGCACTCCGGCGAGCGCAACTTCCTGTGCTCCGTGTGCGGGAAGGTAGGGCTGCCTCGTCCGACTACCTGCTGACGCTGCGCTGCGCCGAGTGCGCGCACCTCAACAGTCTGCGCCGACACCTGCGCGCGCACTCCGGCGAGCGCAACTTCCTGTGCTCCGTGTGCGGGAAGGTAGGGCTGCCTCGTCCGACTACCTGCTGACGCTGCGCTGCGCCGAGTGCGCGCACCTCAACAGTCTGCGCCGACACCTGCGCGCGCACTCCGGCGAGCGCAACTTCCTGTGCTCCGTGTGCGGGAAGGTAGGGCTGCCTCGTCCGACTACCTGCTGACGCTGCGCTGCGCCGAGTGCGCGCACCTCAACAGTCTGCGCCGACACCTGCGCGCGCACTCCGGCGAGCGCAACTTCCTGTGCTCCGTGTGCGGGAAGGTAGGGCTGCCTCGTCCGACTACCTGCTGACGCTGCGCTGCGCCGAGTGCGCGCACCTCAACAGTCTGCGCCGACACCTGCGCGCGCACTCCGGCGAGCGCAACTTCCTGTGCTCCGTGTGCGGGAAGGTAGGGCTGCCTCGTCCGACTACCTGCTGACGCTGCGCTGCGCCGAGTGCGCGCACCTCAACAGTCTGCGCCGACACCTGCGCGCGCACTCCGGCGAGCGCAACTTCCTGTGCTCCGTGTGCGGGAAGGTAGGGCTGCCTCGTCCGACTACCTGCTGACGCTGCGCTGCGCCGAGTGCGCGCACCTCAACAGTCTGCGCCGACACCTGCGCGCGCACTCCGGCGAGCGCAACTTCCTGTGCTCCGTGTGCGGGAAGGTAGGGCTGCCTCGTCCGACTACCTGCTGACGCTGCGCTGCGCCGAGTGCGCGCACCTCAACAGTCTGCGCCGACACCTGCGCGCGCACTCCGGCGAGCGCAACTTCCTGTGCTCCGTGTGCGGGAAGGTAGGGCTGCCTCGTCCGACTACCTGCTGACGCTGCGCTGCGCCGAGTGCGCGCACCTCAACAGTCTGCGCCGACACCTGCGCGCGCACTCCGGCGAGCGCAACTTCCTGTGCTCCGTGTGCGGGAAGGTAGGGCTGCCTCGTCCGACTACCTGCTGACGCTGCGCTGCGCCGAGTGCGCGCGCGAGTTCGCGCACCTCAACAGTCTGCGCCGACACCTGCGCGCGCACTCCGGCGAGCGCAACTTCCTGTGCTCCGTGTGCGGGAAGGTAGGGCTGCCTCGTCCGACTACCTGCTGACGCTGCGCTGCGCCGAGTGCGCGCACCTCAACAGTCTGCGCCGACACCTGCGCGCGCACTCCGGCGAGCGCAACTTCCTGTGCTCCGTGTGCGGGAAGGTAGGGCTGCCTCGTCCGACTACCTGCTGACGCTGCGCTGCGCCGAGTGCGCGCACCTCAACAGTCTGCGCCGACACCTGCGCGCGCACTCCGGCGAGCGCAACTTCCTGTGCTCCGTGTGCGGGAAGGTAGGGCTGCCTCGTCCGACTACCTGCTGACGCTGCGCTGCGCCGAGTGCGCGCACCTCAACAGTCTGCGCCGACACCTGCGCGCGCACTCCGGCGAGCGCAACTTCCTGTGCTCCGTGTGCGGGAAGGTAGGGCTGCCTCGTCCGACTACCTGCTGACGCTGCGCTGCGCCGAGTGCGCGCGCGAGTTCGCGCACCTCAACAGTCTGCGCCGACACCTGCGCGCGCACTCCGGCGAGCGCAACTTCCTGTGCTCCGTGTGCGGGAAGGTAGGGCTGCCTCGTCCGACTACCTGCTGACGCTGCGCTGCGCCGAGTGCGCGCACCTCAACAGTCTGCGCCGACACCTGCGCGCGCACTCCGGCGAGCGCAACTTCCTGTGCTCCGTGTGCGGGAAGGTAGGGCTGCCTCGTCCGACTACCTGCTGACGCTGCGCTGCGTCGAGTGCGCGCACCTCAACAGTCTGCGCCGACACCTGCGCGCGCACTCCGGCGAGCGCAACTTCCTGTGCTCCGTGTGCGGGAAGGTAGGGCTGCCTCGTCCGACTACCTGCTGACGCTGCGCTGCGCCGAGTGCGCGCACCTCAACAGTCTGCGCCGACACCTGCGCGCGCACTCCGGCGAGCGCAACTTCCTGTGCTCCGTGTGCGGGAAGGTAGGGCTGCCTCGTCCGACTACCTGCTGACGCTGCGCTGCGCCGAGTGCGCGCACCTCAACAGTCTGCGCCGACACCTGCGCGCGCACTCCGGCGAGCGCAACTTCCTGTGCTCCGTGTGCGGGAAGGTAGGGCTGCCTCGTCCGACTACCTGCTGACGCTGCGCTGCGCCGAGTGCGCGCACCTCAACAGTCTGCGCCGACACCTGCGCGCGCACTCCGGCGAGCGCAACTTCCTGTGCTCCGTGTGCGGGAAGGTAGGGCTGCCTCGTCCGACTACCTGCTGACGCTGCGCTGCGCCGAGTGCGCGCACCTCAACAGTCTGCGCCGACACCTGCGCGCGCACTCCGGCGAGCGCAACTTCCTGTGCTCCGTGTGCGGGAAGGTAGGGCTGCCTCGTCCGACTACCTGCTGACGCTGCGCTGCGCCGAGTGCGCGCGCGAGTTCGCGCACCTCAACAGTCTGCGCCGACACCTGCGCGCGCACTCCGGCGAGCGCAACTTCCTGTGCTCCGTGTGCGGGAAGGTAGGGCTGCCTCGTCCGACTACCTGCTGACGCTGCGCTGCGCCGAGTGCGCGCACCTCAACAGTCTGCGCCGACACCTGCGCGCGCACTCCGGCGAGCGCAACTTCCTGTGCTCCGTGTGCGGGAAGGTAGGGCTGCCTCGTCCGACTACCTGCTGACGCTGCGCTGCGCCGAGTGCGCGCACCTCAACAGTCTGCGCCGACACCTGCGCGCGCACTCCGGCGAGCGCAACTTCCTGTGCTCCGTGTGCGGGAAGGTAGGGCTGCCTCGTCCGACTACCTGCTGACGCTGCGCTGCGCCGAGTGCGCGCACCTCAACAGTCTGCGCCGACACCTGCGCGCGCACTCCGACGAGCGCAACTTCCTGTGCTCCGTGTGCGGGAAGGTAGGGCTGCCTCGTCCGACTACCTGCTGACGCTGCGCTGCGTCGAGTGCGCGCACCTCAACAGTCTGCGCCGACACCTGCGCGCGCACTCCGGCGAGCGCAACTTCCTGTGCTCCGTGTGCGGGAAGGTAGGGCTGCCTCGTCCGACTACCTGCTGACGCTGCGCTGCGCCGAGTGCGCGCACCTCAACAGTCTGCGCCGACACCTGCGCGCGCACTCCGGCGAGCGCAACTTCCTGTGCTCCGTGTGCGGGAAGGTAGGGCTGCCTCGTCCGACTACCTGCTGACGCTGCGCTGCGCCGAGTGCGCGCACCTCAACAGTCTGCGCCGACACCTGCGCGCGCACTCCGGCGAGCGCAACTTCCTGTGCTCCGTGTGCGGGAAGGTAGGGCTGCCTCGTCCGACTACCTGCTGACGCTGCGCTGCGCCGAGTGCGCGCACCTCAACAGTCTGCGCCGACACCTGCGCGCGCACTCCGGCGAGCGCAACTTCCTGTGCTCCGTGTGCGGGAAGGTAGGGCTGCCTCGTCCGACTACCTGCTGACGCTGCGCTGCGCCGAGTGCGCGCACCTCAACAGTCTGCGCCGACACCTGCGCGCGCACTCCGGCGAGCGCAACTTCCTGTGCTCCGTGTGCGGGAAGGTAGGGCTGCCTCGTCCGACTACCTGCTGACGCTGCGCTGCGCCGAGTGCGCGCACCTCAACAGTCTGCGCCGACACCTGCGCGCGCACTCCGGCGAGCGCAACTTCCTGTGCTCCGTGTGCGGGAAGGTAGGGCTGCCTCGTCCGACTACCTGCTGACGCTGCGCTGCGCCGAGTGCGCGCACCTCAACAGTCTGCGCCGACACCTGCGCGCGCACTCCGGCGAGCGCAACTTCCTGTGCTCCGTGTGCGGGAAGGTAGGGCTGCCTCGTCCGACTACCTGCTGACGCTGCGCTGCGCCGAGTGCGCGCACCTCAACAGTCTGCGCCGACACCTGCGCGCGCACTCCGGCGAGCGCAACTTCCTGTGCTCCGTGTGCGGGAAGGTAGGGCTGCCTCGTCCGACTACCTGCTGACGCTGCGCTGCGCCGAGTGCGCGCACCTCAACAGTCTGCGCCGACACCTGCGCGCGCACTCCGGCGAGCGCAACTTCCTGTGCTCCGTGTGCGGGAAGGTAGGGCTGCCTCGTCCGACTACCTGCTGACGCTGCGCTGCGCCGAGTGCGCGCACCTCAACAGTCTGCGCCGACACCTGCGCGCGCACTCCGGCGAGCGCAACTTCCTGTGCTCCGTGTGCGGGAAGGTAGGGCTGCCTCGTCCGACTACCTGCTGACGCTGCGCTGCGCCGAGTGCGCGCACCTCAACAGTCTGCGCCGACACCTGCGCGCGCACTCCGGCGAGCGCAACTTCCTGTGCTCCGTGTGCGGGAAGGTAGGGCTGCCTCGTCCGACTACCTGCTGACGCTGCGCTGCGCCGAGTGCGCGCACCTCAACAGTCTGCGCCGACACCTGCGCGCGCACTCCGGCGAGCGCAACTTCCTGTGCTCCGTGTGCGGGAAGGTAGGGCTGCCTCGTCCGACTACCTGCTGACGCTGCGCTGCGCCGAGTGCGCGCACCTCAACAGTCTGCGCCGACACCTGCGCGCGCACTCCGGCGAGCGCAACTTCCTGTGCTCCGTGTGCGGGAAGGTAGGGCTGCCTCGTCCGACTACCTGCTGACGCTGCGCTGCGCCGAGTGCGCGCACCTCAACAGTCTGCGCCGACACCTGCGCGCGCACTCCGGCGAGCGCAACTTCCTGTGCTCCGTGTGCGGGAAGGTAGGGCTGCCTCGTCCGACTACCTGCTGACGCTGCGCTGCGCCGAGTGCGCGCGCGAGTTCGCGCACCTCAACAGTCTGCGCCGACACCTGCGCGCGCACTCCGGCGAGCGCAACTTCCTGTGCTCCGTGTGCGGGAAGGTAGGGCTGCCTCGTCCGACTACCTGCTGACGCTGCGCTGCGCCGAGTGCGCGCACCTCAACAGTCTGCGCCGACACCTGCGCGCGCACTCCGGCGAGCGCAACTTCCTGTGCTCCGTGTGCGGGAAGGTAGGGCTGCCTCGTCCGACTACCTGCTGACGCTGCGCTGCGCCGAGTGCGCGCACCTCAACAGTCTGCGCCGACACCTGCGCGCGCACTCCGGCGAGCGCAACTTCCTGTGCTCCGTGTGCGGGAAGGTAGGGCTGCCTCGTCCGACTACCTGCTGACGCTGCGCTGCGCCGAGTGCGCGCACCTCAACAGTCTGCGCCGACACCTGCGCGCGCACTCCGGCGAGCGCAACTTCCTGTGCTCCGTGTGCGGGAAGGTAGGGCTGCCTCGTCCGACTACCTGCTGACGCTGCGCTGCGCCGAGTGCGCGCGCGAGTTCGCGCACCTCAACAGTCTGCGCCGACACCTGCGCGCGCACTCCGGCGAGCGCAACTTCCTGTGCTCCGTGTGCGGGAAGGTAGGGCTGCCTCGTCCGACTACCTGCTGACGCTGCGCTGCGCCGAGTGCGCGCACCTCAACAGTCTGCGCCGACACCTGCGCGCGCACTCCGGCGAGCGCAACTTCCTGTGCTCCGTGTGCGGGAAGGTAGGGCTGCCTCGTCCGACTACCTGCTGACGCTGCGCTGCGTCGAGTGCGCGCACCTCAACAGTCTGCGCCGACACCTGCGCGCGCACTCCGGCGAGCGCAACTTCCTGTGCTCCGTGTGCGGGAAGGTAGGGCTGCCTCGTCCGACTACCTGCTGACGCTGCGCTGCGCCGAGTGCGCGCACCTCAACAGTCTGCGCCGACACCTGCGCGCGCACTCCGGCGAGCGCAACTTCCTGTGCTCCGTGTGCGGGAAGGTAGGGCTGCCTCGTCCGACTACCTGCTGACGCTGCGCTGCGCCGAGTGCGCGCACCTCAACAGTCTGCGCCGACACCTGCGCGCGCACTCCGGCGAGCGCAACTTCCTGTGCTCCGTGTGCGGGAAGGTAGGGCTGCCTCGTCCGACTACCTGCTGACGCTGCGCTGCGCCGAGTGCGCGCACCTCAACAGTCTGCGCCGACACCTGCGCGCGCACTCCGGCGAGCGCAACTTCCTGTGCTCCGTGTGCGGGAAGGTAGGGCTGCCTCGTCCGACTACCTGCTGACGCTGCGCTGCGCCGAGTGCGCGCACCTCAACAGTCTGCGCCGACACCTGCGCGCGCACTCCGGCGAGCGCAACTTCCTGTGCTCCGTGTGCGGGAAGGTAGGGCTGCCTCGTCCGACTACCTGCTGACGCTGCGCTGCGCCGAGTGCGCGCACCTCAACAGTCTGCGCCGACACCTGCGCGCGCACTCCGGCGAGCGCAACTTCCTGTGCTCCGTGTGCGGGAAGGTAGGGCTGCCTCGTCCGACTACCTGCTGACGCTGCGCTGCGCCGAGTGCGCGCACCTCAACAGTCTGCGCCGACACCTGCGCGCGCACTCCGGCGAGCGCAACTTCCTGTGCTCCGTGTGCGGGAAGGTAGGGCTGCCTCGTCCGACTACCTGCTGACGCTGCGCTGCGCCGAGTAAAAAATGTTTTTCTTATTTGACCAAAGAAACATTAAACAAAATTAACGTCTTAAACAATAATTAAGAAAGACATCGTTCTTTAAAGCTTAACTAGATCTACATCATATTGACTCTTGTCATTTTTTCCTAAATTAATTTTTCACCAAATTAGAATCAGCTTTCTTGGGTTGGGTAGTCTGTATGTATGTCTGTTGTGGCGTCTCTTCAGTCTCTACGAGTCTACCGGATCCGGTGCCGGACCGGATTGCAATCTCTAGTCTGCACCATGCGACCTAAGGTAACAGACGGAAAGTTGGAAGGAAATGGGAGTTGGATGGATTTTCTCACTGCCAATCATACAGACTCATGTGACTGATCGTAAACGTTAGTTAAAGGTGTCTCGACCACAGTGAGAGGAATACCTAGGAAATGATACAACCGTGACGTCCAAAGTCAAAAAGAGTTTATTTACAAAATTATAAATTATTTATTCTAAATTTTACATATGTGTGCAAACGTATTTACATTCAGATGAACTTGTGTATTTTCGCCAAATCAACATCATGATTTTAGCACTTTGCCCTTGCTCTGTGTGAATGTGCAGTCTCTTAGCCCGAATCCATATGCTGATGCTGCGTCGGTACGTATGTTCAATGCACGTGAATAGGAACTATAATCCATTAATATAATATGAAATTCCACAAAGTAATCCCTGAATCTATCACTTATTTAAAATGCTAATAATTAAGTATCAATATGTATTTAAGTATTATAAGTATACTTAAGTATTATACATTACGTATATCGTCGCCCGGTACCCACGGCACAAGCTTCGTTTAGTTCGGGACTACAATTTCAAGCAATAAACTTGAACTCTGCAGGCACTTTCTTCCCGCGAGCACCTGAAGTTCCACCTGCGCATCCACGCCGGCTACAAGCCCAACGTGTGCAAGACCTGCGGCAAGGGCTTCGTCAAGAAGTGCAACCTCACGCTGCACGAGCGCGTGCACTCGGGCGAGAAGCCGCACGTGTGCAGCCACTGCGGGAAGGCCTTCAGCCAGCGCTCCACGCTCGTCATCCACGAGCGCTACCACAGCGGCGCGCGGCCCTACGTCTGCGCGCTGTGCGGCCGCGGCTTCGTGGCCAAGGGGCTCTTGTCCATGCATCTCAAGACCACCTGCATCTAGCGCACAGCTGGTCTGCAGCGAATAGGTTTAATGTCACTCTCTAAGCGCAATAAGCGCCACGTCTGTAGTCGCGGTGGTAAAGCGTTCAGTCGGCGGTCGACTCTGGTGATCCACGAGCGGTACCACAGAGGGGCTAGGCCGTATATTTGTGCGTTGTGTCGCCGGGGCTTTGTGGCTAAATAACTGTTTTCCGTGCATCTGAAGACTACTTGTATTTAGCGCAGTGCTGGCATGTAGTCTCTATGAGCCAAAAGCCCCTCGTCTATTTGTCTACCATTGTGGTAGAACTAATCAAAAAATCAATCGGAGTTCGCAGAACGAGGCTGGGGCTGGCTGGTCAACGATCTAGCTAGAAGCTCAGTCAGTTTTTAGACCGGGCTGCATACGAAGGTATCTGTGGTTTTCATTGCGTGATGAGTCTCCTGGTTTACGCACACGTACATACAAGACTGCCTGGTCTGCGGTTAGAGGGCGGTCGTCTTTTTATGATATAGTGTAAAGTACTTGTAAGTTTGTCCATGTTCCTATTGGTACTTAGCAAAATAATTAATACGACTGCGTGTTAGTTGTAAACGGTCCAATACTACCATTTAAGGGTTGTTAGGTTTTGCCACGTAAATAAGTTTGCAACTTGGGCGGGCAGGAATGATGACTAAATTTTAATTATCAGACCGCCATGTAAATGAATCAAAAAATGTTGGAGACATGTTTTTCTTTTATTACGTAATCATTAAATAATGGTGATACATTGAATCAAAAGTCGCGTGACGTGACGCCTAGGTACGGTACGTAGTTATGACGTTACCCCACTCCAAAACCTATTTATTTTAAAGAAATTTAAGTATTTTTTACGAATTAGATAAAACAAGGAATACCTACGTGTCCAATATTATTTATTATCTAACTGGCAAACGAATTAGAATTTAGTTTTTTGTACTGCGACATCTTGCGTATTTTGCCAGTACGTGGAGCGTACTCCTCTGCTTATATAAAGCATCGACCACGCCACTACTTAACATACGCTCCCGCGCCGTATACGAAATGCCGTGTCCGATCACCGAACCTTAATACTGCATTTACTCGATAACGTCACGTTTCCATACACTTAGCTGCAGCCAACGCGACGTCACCGACTTGAGCTTCGGTGTGGAAGGCGCGCGTAAACATTTGTGGCTCATTAGACACGTCACTACGTTAACGGTGCGACGTCGTTTTTAAACCACTCAAAAGGTTACGTACGGATCCGTGCAGAACATTTAAAACATTTTAAATATTCAAATTTTAAAATTTCATACGTTTAAAATTAAATACCAAATTTTTGTCATCGCATAGGTTTAAGCAGCGTATGGTTGATACTTAAAGAGGCTACTTACATTCACTTAGCACTTTTTATTTAAGACTATTCCATAAACTGTAACTAATTGATTTTATGGCACAGAATCTGTACCAATTTTAAGTCAGTTGAATGACAGTGGGTGGAGTGTTGGTTCAATCGAGAACCATCTCCATCGTAAAGTTATACCACTGCTATGGAATCTCGGAGCTGGGACTGCCTCGAATCCTCATATTCTGAGGTTGTTCGGGATACAGAGCTCTGTATCTCGAACAACCCAAGCAACCGAATCGCAAGATGATGGTAAGAGGGATGATGACTAAATAATAATTAGTTCGTCACGTACATTAATAAACAAATATGGTAAATACATAGGTATATCACGTGACGTCACGCCTAGGTACAGTTTATACCTAATTATGACGTCACGTGCCCGCACTTCTAAACTTTAATGCTATTTATCTGAGTATTTATTTACTAATTTAAAAAAGCAAAACTACGTGTCGAATATTTTTTTATTATCTACATGACGGAGTGATTTGATTTTGATTTGATGACCTGACGAATTTGATGTTCGTACCCTGGTTTCATGCGTATTGTGAATGGTGCAGAAGATCGATTGGAGATGATCTCGGTGGAACCTGATGTCGCTCAGTTTCGCGATGTGTTTATTTAATTAACTCCTAAGAAGGATGTTTTAAATTGTAAATATTTTAATAGTAAATGTGATATGATGTTACTTATTGAGGGCCCACTCGCAGCTTAGTGGTAGCAAATTAAGTTATTATATAAACAAATTTCAAAGCCATTTTGGCACTAAAAGTGAATTCCTAAGTTTTAAAGACCTTTTAATTTTTAACAATTATGTGTTTCTGTCTGTATAATGCGTACTTTCTGTACTTATAAGTTTTTTTTAAATTTATGAATGAATTATGATGTTTTATGCTGGCTCTACTTTTCATTTTCATTATTGCACTATAGGCATAACTTGTTTTTACCGAGGTCCGCCAAGCTGTTAGTTTTTAAGACTGATTAGACGTGTTTGACAGTTAAACTTTGGTAACCTAAGTCTCCCCTCATCCTGCCTCAACTTGCCGCTGACACCATCTATCCCACATCACGAATATAGCCTGACAAGTTACAGTATGACTCTGGGATACTGTCGGTACAAACAGTTTACAAATGGCACTAATGTGCATATGTCATGTATTGGCTCCGTGCACGAGTTCAGCGGCACCTAGCGTCCACAACTTTGTTGGTTCTGACGTTTTGACATTTAATCGCGACGTTGAGACAAAATATCATTATAATCCAAAATTATTTATTAATTTATTTCCAAAATTACTGTGATACCTTAATTTGGGAGGAGAAAAGGTTGTGAAGTTAATTTTCGTCATTCAAATCAAATGGGGTAGATAAAATTGATTCGCAAAGTGTTTTTTTATTTTGAATATGTTAGCGTTTGTTTGTTTGTTTTGGCAAGAAGCTAAAGCTACTTTAATGGTTTCATTCAATGATAATAAACATATATAATTGTTACTTCATCGAAATGAGTATTCAAATTAGGTAACCAAGTCTAAACAGATTGCATTGAGATATGACAGATAACAGCGCCAACATTCGTTTTACTTTTGGCCACTATAAGCACTGCGATCGATTATATTACCCCCACCTCGTACTTCGCACCCAGCGAATAGTCGGGACAACGTGAATTGGTTTTAATGTTAACCAGAAGGTGCCCGGAACTTCGCTCGCGGAGGAGAAAAAGTCATAATTCTTCTTTTTTTCTTCTGCGTAGTCGGGTAAAAAGTATCCTATAACCATCTGGAGATACCCAGCTACCGCTGTACCAAAAGTAGTTGAAATACGTTTAGCTGATTTAGCGTGATGAAGCCACAACGACACATAGTAACATACAAAAAAAATACAATGATCTCTTCCAAATAGTTAGTATTTATTTATATTTCAATATACCTACAGAAATTTCATTAACACAACTTTATAATAGTATAGATGTAAATAGGTAAATTAAAACTAAGCATGATGTTCTGATTTAACTAAATTTATTTAAAATCAATATATACGTTTACTTAAATCAACTAGGTATTTATAAATATCGCACTTTGATATAATTATTTATTAGCTTTCCCCCTATCTGAATATGCTATTCTTAAAAATCATCAATCATTAATCTAATTGTAGTAAATATTCTCAATTTAACAAAAAGTCCGAAATTTTGTTTTTTTTTGGCATTACGCAGGACGCACGTGCTGCGTGCGAGATCGTTTACGCGGGAAACGTTGATTGTAGGCCGAGCCGCCCTTGCGCAGCGAGGCGTGGCGGCCGACTAGCATTTGTGTCGTCTGGGAGATACTTAGTGATCGGTATTTATCGCGTGGTCTTGAATGTGTGGAGATAGCCTGATGAATAGCCTGGTTTGACTTTTTTTTTCTAGAAAAATGAACACCAATACAATAGGTACGACTGCATTATAAAATGTCAATATTGGTCATATCAACAACAAATTTCAAAACATTTTTATCGAAATGCTACTTAATCCTTCGTTTTTCTTCTTGTGCGTTATGGTGGCGCTAGTTTACAAGATCGGTGAAAATTTCAAGCGCTGAGTTTATGGTGCCGTGCGATGTGGTGTCGGTAGGCTACCAAGGGTTTCAGCAATCAGCAACTAAGAGAGCATGGTAAACTTTGACAATTGTATCTTAGTTTAATTGTACACGTTTTTATCACAGTTGTAAGGATAGGGAACAAGAAAAAAAGATATTTTAATACAAATATAGACCAAATGAACTTTCGCTTTTTCTCTATAATCATATAATTCATCTCATATTTATACTGTACTTAGATTAGAACAATATGCATTTTCGTTATGGTTTCGGGTTGCGATGTTTGTAACTGCAATTTTTCTTAGTTCTAAAATCCCCCTCCTTTTCCTTTCCTCCTTCCTTCCTTTCCTTTTTCTTATCCAAATCATTTTTATATTTCACACACACTTATATAGTAGCGTGTGTTGTGGTAATACTAGCTGTTTTGTGTTATACTCTTGTTCCTAGCTGATCGCACAACGAGGTTTACAAAATGGTGCCGTGACCAGGATTATATTTCCTCTATTATGTATTAACTAATTAATTTATAATTGCTGTTCAAACACAACATAACCACTGTCACATTTGTATTTGATAGAAAAGGGCTGGATATTTTATTAGATTATAAATACAAGTTTGCGCTGAAAGCGGGCGACATACATCACAAATATACGAGTATGTACAAAATATGTAATTTTTTCGATAGCGCCGTTAGATCTGTGTACTCTGTGTCATTTACATTACATTGACGACCTAGAAGTACATACAAAATCCATACGTATTGAGGTGTTTATAGCGTATACGCGCGTATTTGTCAGATACTTTGATTGTAATGCGTTTGTAAATTTGTGATATTATAGCTAACGAACTTATGTTGTCCTCACTTGGTATTATGTAAGCTCGAATCGTCATTCCGACCTCCACGTTGTACGTATGTTTAGGTATCTTAGGCGTTATCGAAATTCTAATTAATGAACAAGACAAACTGTAAATATAGATTAGCCGAATATTTAATGTATTTTATGTTGCATTTGGCCAGGACGGCAAGTGAGGGAGCAACAAGGTGCTCGTGCCTAACTACTACTAGTTTTTGGATTTGTCCGATTTCAAGATTACACAAGTTCTCTTCTAGTTCTTCTGATCCGTTTCTTCTTAGCTGAGGATCGTGACTAAACTTTTTCCTGTACCTAGTTGTCATGGTTATGTATCCGGAGTGACTCATTAAAACTTCGATTTTAAACGATATAAAAGCCATAAAAATATTTTTTCCTAGCCAATATATCATTTTCCAAGGTCAATTACGTCAGTATGCTAATAGCCTGCAGTATTAGCATTTATATAGGAAACTGTTAATAGTTATTGTTCCTGAGTTTCGGGACAGAATCATAACAAGAAAAAGTTTATTCACCCTTCTATGAGGTCCAACGCTTGAGTTATTCAACTAGCCTGTATGGTTACAAACGACATTTGGCAGCATCTTTCTACCCTATTACATTCGGTATTTTGCAAACCCTATAGAATAAACCTGTTATTTTGGAATCGAGCGGCACAAGTCTCACAAACTTTCCTGACCTACTGCAGCATTTTAACGCCGAAAAGTTTATGACCGGCCCGAACACAACTTCTTAAGAATTTTCTTCGATATTTTGCTTCCAGTAATGTTTGCTCCTTGTTAGCTGTACATGGACATTGGTTGTCACTATAAAATGGGGCGAAGACGGTCAAAGTCGCAACTATTTAAAAAACAAAGCATGTTCAGACCGGTCACAAACTTTGTGGCGAACTATTCGAGTGTGGGATACCGACAAGTGCCTCAGGTTGTGATACGAGCTATCACACAAATATAACTTTCACTGACTAATGTGTGTTTTATTTATTGATCTTTGGAACTGAATCGCTTCTGGAGATATTAATCATTTGGGCACTTCCCCAATAATGTGGAAATATCCAAAACATCGCGTGACTGATAAGTTGATAAGCGGGCTCGGGCGGCGGGAATACATACCCAAATAAATCGATTGTATTCGTATACTTAGGTATCGGCATTCTAGTTGAGGTGAATGATTAATTCATTACACACAGCTGCATAGAGTACTAAAGGCATAAAAGTTGGTACTAAATGAATGGATGGGATGGCCTTTTTTTGTATACGACTTGAGAAATGTGTCAGAATTAACTTCTTTATTTTGAGTTCAGTGTAATGCTTATTTATTACTTAAACTTATATTTATTAAAATATCTTCAAAGTACAGATATTTCAGTTTTACAACTTTATAAAAGCATGGGTTTACAAGTGACGTGACTGGACGTGTCCTGTCTCGCTATACACATATACGTCACATGTCATTGTCACCCCTCCCGTCCTCGGGCAAGGTGCAGCGATGATATTGGCAGGGCGGCTGGCGGAGGCTAGAAGACAGTGGCGGACGATCGTGCTCAGTGGTGCACCCTTTGATAGACCTATGTCCAGCGGTCTTCGTCTTTCGCAGGTTGATAATTAATAGTATAGAAGTCGTTATTTACTGTTAATAGATAGGTACTAAGGAAAAACATCACTAAAACAGCATGACCGAACTGTAGACACAATCTCTTCATGTTGAAACCCACCTGAAAGGCTGCTAACGCACTTGTGACTCCACTGGTGTTGCAGGTGTCTATCGGCGGGGTAGGGGTCGGGTTGCATAAAGTTTAGTCATATTTTTCATACTCATCATTACGCATAACTGTAAATAGTCATACATTTATGCGCATAACGGTTTTAATCATAATGTTTAAGAACATACTGTGTAATGGTCATCAATTTGATGCGCATAAAATGATTTAAGCATACTTTGTAATGGTCATAAATTGGTTACTCATGAAACAATGTCACCATACTTTATAAACGCATACATTCCAAAACGCATAAGCCTATGTTTTTTTAGTACGTGAGTGAGTGAACGTAAAACGAGGATTTACCTCCGCGGCTCGCTCGCTTCGCTCGCTCGTTAGGGTCGCAGTTCAACTTAACACTCCTCCTCGCTTCGCTCGTCGTCGTACCTAACCTAAGCCAAGTCGGACCTGCCGTAGAACTAGATTAATGGGTTACGTTGGGTAGGGGTCACAGTTCTAACCTAACCTAACCTACTTTTGTTATAATCTTGCGTATGGAGCAGTTATTAAAAATGCTTACTTAATATAATTTTTCGTTTCTTTTTTTAAGAACCCTCACTATCGCAAGTCCGTTGTCATAATTTAAGCAATACCATAGTTATGATTAAAAATAATTATAATTATCAATATTATGACATGATAAATGTATGACATACGAAATGATGGCTAAAACTATTATGACGTAGTGAAAGTATGACAGCGAACAATTATGACATCGTACAATTTATGCCAAAAAAATATGGCAATAGTTATTATGACAATAGTTGTTATGCGACTAAAGTGTCCCCCCTGGGTCTGGGCGACGGTGATCGTTTACCATCAATTTTTTTATGGTATGTTATAAAACGACGTCTTAATAATAGAAATATTGGTGAAAAAAGTACTCCAATATAATAAAGACTCCCCGAGATACTACGTTTAAAGCACATTTTTGGCCTTTCTCAAAAAACGCTTCATACTAAAGCCTACAAGCATGTGACGTCACACGCTATTATCTTCTATAGGGAAAATAAGAACTTTGTTCTGCAGCTATGTTAATACTTGCGTTTATCGAAACGGTTTTATAACATAAATTACAAAACATTTTATGGGTTATTGAATGGTATTATTAATATTTTCATACTTTAAAAATGGTTTAACTTACGCACCCCACTTTAAAGACTCATAAAACAAGCTACACGTAAGATATTTATTTTTCATCTCACTTGTTCTTAAACGGTGTCATTACACGTAAGCAAAACGAGCGACAAGGTCTTAATTAAAACCGTGGGCTTTTTATTAATTCCATTATCGCCATGGGCGTAATGACTTTTTAAAAAATATCTTTTGACTACATTCACTACTCTAATATGCCAGGTTTAGAACGGAACCGAACGGAATTAGTCAAAATCAACAAATTTTAATTATACATAATAATATCAATAAATACACGTCGACGCTATAGTTAAATACGTTAAAATAGCTTGTCTATACTATTTTACAATTATTAATTTACGTAAAAGATTGTATGCAACAAAATTAAAAAACTGTTTTGGAAGGAAACCTTTGTTGGACGAACAAAAAAAAAACGAAACCGTTGTTTATGTTCTCTATGAAATGAGATTCTACCAATCACGGAATGACACTTTATGACACAATGTTGCGACTTTTGCCACTAAATTATTAAGTCAGAAAAATATTGTTAGTTTCAACAATCTTTTTCTGACTTAATAATTTATTAGTTTCCTCACAAGTGTGATGAAAAACATTGTGTGTTACTCGGGCGGTACCGGAATTACAAACGCGAGTCATTAAAGCCCCTTAGCCTGCGGCTTCGGGCTTCAATGTGCTCTCGTTTGTAATTCCTTCTCTTCAGCCCACGGTGCACAATGTACTATTGCTTGTTTAATCAGGATCTTATATAATCTTTACATTTTTTTATACTATAAAAAATCCCTATTATTTAGGCACATAACTTGCTTTGATAAAATTTACTGCAGAAATGAATATCCGGCGGTTTAAAACACATGATCAGCATCAACGTTGAGAATAACTGTTGGTATGCTTTAGATTAAAACTATCTACGTTAGCTGCCATTTTCTTCAAAGCCATTTGCAATGAAATATTATTTTATACAGTTTTTTTACTAGAAAACGGTGTGGCATCGGCTGCCAACTAGGTAGAGTTTTCTCATGTAGTTTTATATTTATTCTTAAGTATTTAAAACATTAATAAAAAAGTTCTCACTGCTTCTTCGTTTCAATCATTATCAGGTTTCTGCCTGTGGCCTATATTGAAGGAGCCGTAATAATTGTAAAATTTTAATCAATTATATTGCACCGTAAGCACTGAATATCGATTTACCAAATCTTTATAGTCATTGTCATTTATTTGTTCCAATTCCAAATATGCAATAGGAAATTGATAGCGCTTGAAACACTTCTAGAACTTTCCTAATATACTAAAATTGAAGTACCTAAAATATGTTAATAAATCTATCCTTTCAAAATCACAGACAAATGAATAAAAAAAAATAAAAAATATATATAATTAACCAAATATATCTATAAAAAATAACCGAAACCGAATCCGTTTTCTAATTAATAACCGGGTATTAAAATTGGGCAATATGGGCGGTTATAACCGGTTACCCGGTTTCGGTTAAAACCGGTTTGCATTCCCTACCATCAGGCGATCCATCTGCTCGTTTGCCCCCTATAACATGTAAAAAAAAAATAGGAAACTGCGATTACACAATTAACGTGGTGGCATTATGAATGACAGGCAGACGTTATGAGAAAATAACATTTTAGGAAAACATACATGTCTAGCCTGAGCCGTACATGCCAGTGGCACAGCGTTCATAGAATTTGATTCCTACCGGCTTGCCTATTATTGCATGGTATGGCATTTGGGCTGCTCGTCGAGAAAAAGTAAGCTAAATATACTGTGACTGTCCCTCAGATGAGACTGACGCTTCAAACTGATTACCTATAACTATGTGCTCATTGGTGCAGTCCGCTGCAAAAACATATATACTACACGATTAGTCCGATCAAAAATAAACGTACCCTTAAGATGGTTTAGTCACGATAAACAAACGGACAGAGAATTAGTACATTATGATACGAGTATGCTACGTTGGTAATTACAGTCGAGGCTATCTTGCAGTCTATCTTGCTGTATAAAGCCCAGAGTGTAATGAGAATGACCACTACACATGAGTTTCATAAGACGTTTTACAACACCAAGTGTGTTCGAGCAAAAAAACAAAAATAAATAATGTACACCTTACTTTCAAGTAAATAAATAGAATTTCGTCGAGGTTGGGGTATATAATCCTGTAGTCCGTAAGTTTTACATTAATCAGTTATGAGTACCTCAAATTTACGTACATGGTTGATTGAAATTATTGGCACTTAATTGTAATTTTTCGAAAATAATTATCATTCATTATGGAATATTTTTAGATATGTCAAATCGAATCAAAATGGCGCGGTGCGGCCGGTACATTATCTATGCGCATTCAAGAGCGATGAGGCAAAGGCTCATCGCCAATCAGCCAAACAATAGTGTAATGAATTATTATATCAACTTAATAATTTATTGACATTGATTGTGTTTTATAAGTACCTACTATGTTATATTTATTAAAATAACCTTTACTGGTGTGAATACATTTTTCCAACACATTACCTCCTAAAGTGGCTCTTATTATAGCGTTTTGATGGCTGTAATCCAGTTCATTAAAACTCGTGGTTTTTAAATAAAACAAGTGCGTTTCTATTACAAATTATTTTTAAACGTCAGCTAAGAGTTTTTTTGTGTAACAGTGTTCGACCTCATCAGTCTAGCAAAGCAGTAGGCGCTTATGTTATCGTAATTGACAATTGTTATTCTGCTTTATACCAAACACGAGATTAAGTAGTGTCAAAGTTCAGAGATTCGACGCTCTCAGTTAACATGTGCGTACCGAAATTGCGTGTTTGTGTAAGGTTGCACGTGTATTTAAAAATAAAAAATAAAAAACAAATTTTTCATTTATACTATTTGTACTTAATTTTTATTTATTTAGAACATCAAGAGCATTTCAAAACAATAATAACAATGCTTCGAATTAATACATATAGCCAATAACAAAAAATAATTTTATCGAGCCAAGTATCTCTGAATTATTACTCATGTCGTCTTTAAGACGTAATCTAGAAGTACCTACTAGGTTTAATTCCTAGTACGTTTTAATTTTTCCATGACATGTGTCGTTAGAATATTGACGAGATGAGATAGAGAGGTATGGAAGAAAAAAACACGCTGCGCCGACCCCAAGTAAATGAGATAAGGACAAGCGAATGATGATGATGTGTCGTTAGAATATTAAGTAGTAAGTATACGAATAATACAGGGGTGTATTTTGAAGTTTGGCGCCCTGGGCCAATAAGATTCGCCGCCCCAGAAGTTAAGGAAAACCGATCAAATGCGAGTTGGCACCGAGGGTTGCTACACCGCCCCTGGCTGTTTGCCGCCCCGGGCCCTGCCCCCCTTGGCCCCAGGGTAAATACGCCCCTGGAATAATCGCGATAGTAGATCTACTTATGTCCCGTAGTAGGCTGTGAAAGATATAGATATCTTGCCGCTACGCTTTATTGTTTTCATGTAGTTATACAGATACAGGCCATAAATCGAATGTGCTGCGGAAAGGAGAAATAAGCTATCTTGGGAATAGCTAATTATTCGTCTACGATGTTTTACAGGTCTAACGAGGGAGTCTGTTCCTGAGGTATGGCAGCGGTAAGGGAGTGACAATTGACGTGACATGACGTGTCCTAACTGTCTCGCTATACACATATATACGTCACTTGTCACCCCTCCCGTACCGCTCCCATACCACAGGAACAGACTTAGTTATGTGTAAGGCCTATAGCAGAGTCCTATAGTGGCTGTCGTAGTGCTTAGGCGCTCTGCTTTTTGTTTTAGAACTTGACTTTGAATTGAGTACATCTGGCTAGACCTCCTTATCAGTAATTGGATTCTGAAGGGGGAGCGCAAGCTCAAAAACGGGAATGTCCTCCACGGTCACTTAGAGTTAGGGTGGAACGTAATGCGCAAGGCACAAGGACTGCGGAGGTGGATTGAACCGGTTCAACCCGGCTTGGGGCGTGGTAGAGGGAGAGAAAAAAATGGACCGAGGAGAATGGGAAAACTACGGGCTGGTCGCTCCCATCGGTGGGGTCTACGCTAAGACATGGTCCGAAGAGTTCGTAGCAGCCATCCTTTCGATGGCTGCTTGTGACCTTGTCGTCTGGATCAGAGAGCCTAGGACGCCGGGTATACCAACCTCTTTGAAAGCGGCTTCTGGGGAGTGGATCTTCTGAGGAATCGGAGATCATAGGTAGTCGGCTGCCGTGCTAACGGGAGGGAGGCGCTGCTTTATTGATTGATTCAAGAAGTCGTTTGATCTTAAGAGGCGTGCACAGGGTGTTAGGCTAAGGTAGGCAGTTTTTTGTGCCCATATGGAGCCATGGTCGATCAGGGTAGGCAGTGCCTGTGTGGTCAAATGGACTGCTCGCCACTAATAAAGATCTGTAATTCTGATTCGACAGCGTTGATTTCTTTCTAGGTCAAAATAAGTCATGCCGGGGTAAGTAAATGAAATAAGTTAGCTGGCAATCATCATAGAAAAAATAATCCCATTAACGTTGGGATATAATACTTGTGTTACTGCCGGTCTAGCACAAATGTCCTCGACTACGCTTATCGTGCGACATAGCGTCACCCGTCTTTCTCGAATTGTATTGAAAGGAAAGAGACAGATAATCTTTGTCACGCAACAAAAAGTCGCGTATCACAGGGATGGATGATTGATGGATGTTTTCTATGTATATCTATACATATAATAAAGCTTAAGAGGGTCAAAAGTCTGTACATGAAAGATATTCGAAAAAAAATTGGCCGGGGATACTTAAAATCGATAACAGAACACGTTCCAACAGTTTTTAGAATCTTTGTCTGTTTATCTGTTTGTCAGTATATTTGTAGGCGCATCGCGTGAAAACGGCTGAACAGATTTTGATGCAAACTTTACTATTCTGGTGAGAAAATTCCCGGCCAGGTTATAGGCTATATAAATTCAACCCTTAAAATGGGGGGTAGCCACTACATTCGATTGAGTTAAGTTTGCTCCTGAATCTTATGGCGCTACTTAGGAAGGAGGTGCAAACTTTTCTCAAATATGTGCTACACGAGCCTACGACTACTATCATGTACCTTGCTAAACTAACAGGTGGCGCTACCTTGGCATTTAGCCAAATTAACTCTATGTTTAGAAGAGGGGGTACGGATATCAACAAATGTAATTGAATATAATTGATTTAATAATACAATAAAATACGAGATAAAGTGGCTCGGTGGTATCAATAAGGAGGAGGCTCACAAGTGCAAGAATTTGCCCAGGTATGTACTGCTTCTGGTTGGAGAAGGACTTCTGGAGGAAACCAACGGCCTGCTTCGATTACCAGAGACGTTATGCAAGATCGTTCCGTCCGTTGAAGACCACATTCGGAGCGTATACGGAGACCTGAGCCAGGTGACCGAACGAGAGAACTCTTCGGTTTGTGAGAGAGCCGTTAATGCGCGAATATTGGCGGAAATGGAGGGTGAACAGGCAGTACTTATATAATTCCATTAACACTGTCTTGGAGGCTTCTCTTCCTTTTTTCTCTTTCTTTTTTCACAACAAACTTGATGGAGTTCCTAAACTCATTGAGCGCTTCAGGACTCCCAGCACACACATTAACCCTGAAAGTTGGAGTTCCGATCATGCTTCTTCGGAATTTGTCACGTCCAAAGTTATGCAACAGAACCAAACAGTCGAAAAGTAGTGCAGCTGCAGCGAAACCTCATCGAGGCGCAAATCCTGATGGGGTGCGGCGCCGGAGAAGTGTGTTCATCCCCCGCACCCCCTTCATTCCGAGCAACGTCCCAATCCGCCTGAAGCGCCTACAGTTCCCCGTGAGCGTCTGCTTCGCCATGACCATCAACAAGTCGCAGGGGCAGACGCTGCGCGCCGGCGGCATGGATCTGCGCACGGGCTGCTTCTCGCACGGGCAGCTCTACGTGGCGTGCTCGCGCGTCACCAGCTGCACGGAGCTATTCGTGCTGATACCCGCCGTGAAGACTCACAATGTGGTGTACAAAAATTTTTTGTAAAATGTCAATGTTATGTAAATATACTTTACATACCTACTTTAGGAGTATGTAACTGTAGATATAATTATATGTACATATTTAGTTGTGCATACATAAACATAACTGTAAATAAAATGTAAATAATTGGCCTCCATATCTATATTCACCTTTCCTCTAATCCTACTTCTAAATAATATTAGACCTAAATTCGAAAGGTTGTTAGGAAGTATGGATTTTTATTTGTATATGTTTTACCTTTTCATGCTTTGACTGATTTGACTGGAGGACCGATTTGGATGGACTTGATTTAGATATTACTACAGTCAAGGACGTAAAAATAGAAAAGTGATATACACCTCTAAGTATATACTCTATGTCTTTTAAATCACGTCAAAAATTTAAATAAGTGCGAAATACGATTGATTTTGGAGTGTAGTTTTATTTAGTGGTATTTGTATAACATTTTATCTGGACTTTACTTCAAGTTCCGGCTCCAGGGGAGAGGAATGAATTAGCCGCTTACTGACACAGACCGAATTCCACGCAGGCGGAGCCGCGGGCACAGCTAGTCTCTATAATGAAGTTGTAAAAATGAAATGTCTGTACATTGAAGATATTTTCAAACAAATGATTGTAATGGATTATTTGGAGGTCACTGAATCGAAAAATATTTTTTTGGATTTTTTGTATGTTTGTATGTGTCGTTGTGGCTTCACGACGCCAAATAGGCTAAACCGATTTCAACTATTTTTGGTACACGGGTAGCTGGGTATCTCCAGATGGTTATAGCATACTTAAAAAGTATACTATGCTGTCGACTACGCTGCAGAAAAAAGAGGGGTTATGACTTTTTCTCCTCCGCGAACGAAGTTGCGGGCGCCTTCTAGTATCAAACTAAATGTCAGTTGTTTAGTACTGGACGAACACCCGGATGCTTCTGGTCTGGTGACAGTACATGTGCTACGGTCAGGAGAGCCTCCAACAAGAACCGCTTTCTACTTAATTTTGGCTCAGTGCTTTTCATCTTAATTTAAGGATTCGAATCCAGCCAGAAGTAGATTAATTAATAAATTAAATACCCGATTACAATCTTACGCAAATCGACATCGATCTGATTTCCCAAACCTGATAATTCCTGATAACGATAATTCGTCAGGTCTTGTCGCCAATTTTGTTTCTTGATCTCAGATTAGGGATACACGGAAACCCAGTTTGAGTAGTTATAATTGATGTTATTTATTCTTGATGTTTATTTACTCGGAGACCGAAGTCCACTTCAGAGACAGTTAAGAGTTTGGTGACGAAAGTGACGGAAGAGATTTCACCAACATGGTCCTTCGAACTTGACACTGGGGTTTGCCGGTGGGCTGTGTGTTTACATTTCTTCCGCTCGCTGCAATCAGTACTGTTCTCGTGCTAGGTTCAGTGTCATGGGCTCTAACATCGCGGCGGCGGCCGGCAGTGTGCGCCGAGTCGCCGTCACAACCATACGTCTATCCGATCCGACCGCGCAACCGGCGGCACGAGACACGAGACACTAGCAACGTAACGACACACCCACGTGTAAGTAAACGCTCCTATTACTCTCGTAAACTTAGCTCGATATATTAAGAACTCAATAAAAAAAAAATCGGAGTTTCGATGTTTTTTTCGTCTTGATCAAATCACAATTTAAACGCACTGATTGTTCACGGCGATTAAATAACTATTAAGTAGTGTAAATAGCAGTTTCTGTAATGATGTCACTAATGTCAATCCGGTTCGTGATGGTAATAAATATTTGATGAGTCGATTAATGAAAACTACTCGGAAATGAGAGCTTGGTATCAGTTGTTGTAGACGCGGTATGCCGTAGCGATTTATGCTATGAACATAATATACTTAGGCAAAAATAGTATTATGGTGCAAAAGTATACGTGTAGTCGTGAAGCGATTTTGAACCTCGCTGGCTTTTCTATCTTTTCAATACAAGGCAATATATTCTTTTGAATATTTAAAGAATCTTGGTCTATCAAATCAATGGCAAGCGAAAAATTTCCGCGGATCAATGTTCCCCTTGTGAAAAGCTTAACTCGGTGTTAGGTAATGATAAACAATTTTCATTAATTCAGATACGCGCAAACAGCACCCGAACGTTATCTTTATCATTTAATTCATGGGCGTGTGACGGCGTAAATAGACGCTTCTATTTGTGCGCGGGCGCCGGCCCGGCCTCTGTTTTTCTCAAATAAATCATCGCAACATTTCAAGAGACTTAAAAATAGAATAAAAAACAGGCGTCACTGACAACGGTCACCGTGTTGTGACGTCACTCATTGTCCTTAACAATCGGAAAAGCTTGCTTTAGGTTTTGTTATTTGTTGTGTTTATCTACGTGAATAACCTGAAGCTCGTGCCAAATCGTATTTATCGCGTAGTCAACGAATAAGTACGTAATTCGCATGTCTGGTCTAATCGATTGGAGAAACCTTCAGTTTTTTCTCAGAGGCGAACTTGACGGGCGCGTCCGGCCTCCTGCGGCTGCTATCATAAATATTCGTTAGCTGCGGATGCGCTGACTCGGTCGCGATCTGCTGCAGAAAGAATCGCTCTATTGCTTCTATAAATAGGCACAAGGGGCTGCGAGTGCGCTCTGCGTGGACGCAGGGTCTGCCGGAACTGCGCATGTCTCAATTGCCAGCAATCTCAATAGATGCATGCGCGTGGATTTCCTCCGCGCACTTCAATTGCGAACATTACTGCTTGTAACTTTATTAAATAAAAACGAGCGTAAACATACTAAAGTAACTTATTGTGTCTATACTTATACGAGTAGCAAATGTGTTATAGATTTCATGTTGACAATCCTTATGTGTCTTGCGTTTTAAGACATTTTGGTGTTATATTCCTACTGATTACTAAATAATGAAACAGTTTTTTGAGCTGCGTTCTTCTCCCATTATAGGAGTTCTAGACCTATCGTGGGAATCATGTCATAATTAAGAGTACAAAACTGCACTTTCTGACATATTGTGCAAAGCAAAGTTGTGACTTTTCTATTAATTCCCTGGACATGGGATGAGTCAAGAACCATACCCAGTGCATAATTGTAAAAAAGTGAACATGGCTATTATCGACAAATATATGTCATTGTCCTTTGGAAACTATGCTTTTTACACGTTAAGTCATATTCAGTCCCATATTTTGCTTCGACACCAAAAAGATCTAATCATTAAGTTGCTAGTATAATATTTTCCCGTTTTATATTAACAGCAGGGAAATGGCGACTAAAGCAGTTTCTGCCTATGATTACGCCAATACTAATATGTTGTACTACTAGTATGCTTATATGTAACTTGTACAGACTTCGCGTGGCGCCACTAACTGGTCCCCATCCGGAGTAAACGTCTACAGCAATAGTACGACTACCGAGTATGTACACTTTAAACACAAACACATCTTGTTCAATCACTATTCTGGTCAGACAACTAGAATAACAATGTTTATAAAACAGCCTTATCTCAGAGTTACGTGAACGTTTTTTGCGATATTGCGTAAGGAGGTTTATCATCTTCAATAACATCTGCGTAAACAGGTTTTTTGCGTTTGTTTATCAAGGCATTCAGACAGAAGTCTAGATATGTAAATAGCGGAAGCCGGCCCGAATTGTTTTCTACGTTTCCTAATCTCAAACCATGTTGTTTGATCACTTTGATTAGTAGGGGTTGGTGTACATAACTAAGAAAAACGCTACTCTAAAATTATGTAGGCTCCAATACCCATTCCTTGGCTACCAGGGTTATTGTTACTTCTTGAATATATGCCTGTAAATAATAGGCTAACTAATTCTAAAGATAAAACATAACTCTTCATCGAGTTTAATTTCTCAATCAGAAACAAATGTGCAAAATGTCTATCCAATTAAATAAGATTGCACTGCATATCCTTCAGACGATAAAGGTCTTAAATCCGTCTCCGCGCCGCACGTGCCCTCCTCTCTCGCGTCTCACCGTGTTTACAAATAGCGCTATTTCATTTTTATATACATTAAGACTCGTGACATATAAACTACGACGTACGAGGCAGGTGTAGCGCAGGCGCGGCTATAGATCTATGGGATTCGGTAGATCATTGCACTCGAACAATAGACACACTTGTTTGTGTACAAAGTTCACTGTATAATTTAATTACTGTATTTGGAAGACCAGTCGGAGATTTAGGGCCTATTAGGTACCTAGGGAAGCCTAGACCGTGGTAGTAAACGCTTAAAAAAAACGTTAGACATTTTTGATTACACTAGCTGCAAAATACAAGTATCTTACTAAAAGACGCATTCAGAAATATCTGAATAAACTCTGGGTACATACATATTTTTGCAGTCGCCTAAGTATACTATTAGCGATCAGTCTTGCAATCCGCCGTACCTATCCATATCCTACTAGGTAGTCTTCTTGGAGACAAAAGCACCTACGTGTCACTTGCCAGTGATGCTCCGGTTTGCGTACGACAGATATTTTACTAGTGTTGATTCATGTGTAATCGTTATGAAAATGTTATAGACGGTTCTATCTCGGATGGTAAGATGAGAACCTTATGTCCCGCCGTGATGTTCTGTCTCAACACAACTGTGTCAATAAGAGACTATAAATTACATACATTCATACATACACTCACGCCTTTTTCCCAACGGGGTAGGCAGATACTACCTCCTTCCACTTGCTACGGTCCTGGCATACAACTGCCGCTTCATCAACATTCATTAATCTCTCCATGCATACTCGCCGGTTTAGAGTACTTTTCACTTGGCCTTTTTACGACTGTCTATTATTTAGCTAAAATATATCAGGCACATTTTACCATAGCATTCATACCGTAAACAATTGATTCCATGCCATTGACCTTGAAAGTCGTCTGAACTGAAAATCATTATAGTTTAACAGATGTGTATTTCTCCCCTGGCCAATAAACGTCGACAAATGATCGATGAACTTGAAAATGATTGGAGAGGCTCTATTTTAAGACTACCAAATATATTAGATCAATCGTGCTTTCCTTTCACGGATAGACATTATTTTGCATTATTGGGCAATTATACTCATCCGGTTAACTCTGTCAAGCTGTTTATTAGCCTAGATGCTTTCTGTTTAGTACTGACTGGAGGTTTAAACACCAAGCCTATGAGTAACGTATGAACCTAAATCATTATTCCCTATCTAAGGCAGGATTTTTAAATATGTAAGCACTGGGCTAACATCGCCAATTAAAGCATTGATGGCGAGGTCACAGACTGAAGAGGTATGCGGCGAATATTCTTCATTTGTTTTTTAATATTTTGCAGTTCAAGCTGTTCTGGTCGCTGAACATATCGAATCTGACAAAGGCATAATGAGTCACATGAGATGAATGTTTGATTACTGTGTAAATTTGCTGAGTACTCCAGAACAGTGAGATAAACAAGGCGATAACACTATAGGTACTATTTGCGCGGCGTACGGAGACGCAGGGTATGTTTGCAGTGCTGTGACGTCACGGGCGGGTGTGTCCCGGTTGAGTACACACGCACTGTTTGCCTCCGTAAGTCTTGACATGAAAGCGTACTTTAGCGTCTCACGGCGGAAAGCTTAAGGTGGTCCAAGAGAACAGCTTTTTTTTTTCGAGTTTGATTTGACTTCAACCAGTGTCTTCGGCCATGCCGGGTGCTACGCGATCTAAATAAAAATAGACTGACCCCAGTGCAAACTGCAAGTTGACATCCTATTTTCGACAGAATGCTCTTTATTTTCTCTTAGCAACTCTTTTTACCTTTTTTGTTTTCTACACTCCTTTTTACAATCATAACACAACAAAACAGGGCTTAATCCTATCGTATAAGTATGATTTATTTAATTACCTTTCGTTGGTAATTCTTCGACGTTTCGGACATCGCGTCACATCCATAGTCTCGAAGAAGAAACGGCCAAGTGCGAGTTGGACTCGCGCAGCGACGGTTCCATACAAAATATACGCTACAAACGGCTGTATCTAGGAAAATCCAGTGTTAGCAGAGCCCTACTCCTAAGCAAAATTTACGCGGTATTCGATCATTTTATATTGGTTACTGACATAGACAGACAGACATACAATTATTCGGTTTTTGTTTTTTTTTTATACTGGCAACAGAAATACATCACCTGTGAAAATTTCAACTGGCTTTTACTATCACGGTTCATGTGACACAGACAGACAGACGGACAGCGGAGTCTTAGTAATAGGGTCTTTGGGTACGGAACCCTAAAAAGAAAAAAAAGTCGTGTTGTGATAATAAATGAAAATCGTGTAAGTTACTTTAAATCAATGTTTTCAATCGGTCCCTCGGTCCCGGTACCACGAATACTCTTTCCATGAAGTGGACAAATATAACATATAGAAATATAGGATTATGGTAATTGCATTACCGTTTTGTTTTTAACCTGACTTTGAGCTGTGTAGGTTTGGCTAGCCAAACCAATTTACAAGTAATCGAATTCAGTGGGAATGCCATCGCAGCCTCTTAGAGTTGAAGGGACGCAATGCGCAAGGCACAGGACTGCAGAGGTGCAGTTTGCGGGTCCGCTGGCAAGCCTAAACCAGACCGTAAAGATGCGCCCTTCAACTAGGTGTAACAAATATATCCACGGAATCAGTGACGGAATGACGTAAATGTTATAATAGCCCGCTATTTCTGTAAAATGACACTAAAAAAACGTGTTTTCCGCCGGCTTAACTATTTAATTCGGTTTTACTGAATAAATTACGCAAATACGAATATAAATGGGCGTTTCAGTCCTAAACCGGCTTCGACTCGGCATAAATAAAACAATGCTATAAACATTTGGGCAATTAAGAGTTTCCTGCGTTGATTTAACACTTTAATTACAGTAACTTTTAGAGAGTTCCACTTTTCACATGTAGTAACGATATAGGTAACTTAGGCGTATCAATATGTAAACATCTCTGTGTTATAGGCAGGGTGTCATGCCCTCCGAGCTTCGAACTTTGGGCCCGATTAACTTAATTTTTCTGATAGCAGCATTTACCTGTCACCTGACAGTAACACGTTACCAGCACTTATACGAAGCGGTCGGTGGAACGCCAGTTCAGAAAATAACAATAATTATGGAGAACATGACACCAGACATGATCGGCGACGTCCGGTGCCTCGGACCTCGATTGACGTAACTTTGCAAAGGCATCTTATTATTAATATATTTACGAAATACTCTTGCCGTGACCACAAACACTAAAAGACCGAAAGCAAAAAGGCGGTTGAAGAAACTACACAAAACATCCAACAAACCAACAACAAAATTCATGGTGGAATGAAAGGCAACAGTTGAAGCAATTCTTCGCAGAAATAAAAATATCAAGGAAGGACAAATATATCACCTGGAAATAAGCTCATTACACCTGAAGCGACTGTTACATTAGATTCAGATAATGAAGCTAAGTAATGGAGTTGTCCGGCATCACATGTGTATCGCGTTATTTTGAAAATAATGGTGAGTTGTTGATGACGTTTGTTAGAATCTTGGCGACGTTCCATCGTTTGTTGCAAATGTGAGTTCGTTGAAACATTCGCAAATTTTCAGATGCTCCAATGATTGGCAATTGATAGCCGGCGCCGGGGCACGGCTGTCGTCCCCGATTCGATGCATTTACATTCAATAAAACGTTGCTAAATGCAGACATCAGCTGATCAAGTGTTTAAGATAGGAACGGACTAAATTGGACCAATAAAGACATGAACATCACGAACCATATGTCATGTACTCGTAATAATGGTAACGGCATTCGACGGATACATTTTGAATCTTACATTTGTGTCTCTTGTTATTACTAGTGATTAGTCGTCAGCTCCGCCTGAGCACAGCTGTGCTGCATTTGAAATCTTTAGGGCAGTTCCGACCCGCACCGATTTGTTTTGAGACTGATGACGGGTTCAACCTAGCCTAGCCTAGGTTCGACTTTGTGCTTGACTTTAATGGGAATAGTTGATGATTTGGAAAACATTCATTCGACTGTAGTGATTAGTGCACTACCTACTATTTTGTTATTCGAATGGTAAAATAAATAGTAACTAATTAATCGATTTCTAAAATCATTCCAGTTCGCCCATCTTTAAACTATGCCATCTACATATGGAAATGATCCGGTAATGTTAGAACTGCTTTTCGAACCCTAACGGGAACGAACCGTTACAAATAGGGGAGGGGGGCGACCTCCCACATAAAAAACCTTGCGTCCCTCAGAGCAGAAATAGAAACCCCGCGAAACGGGGCTTCGTCGACTCGCTCTCAGTCCTCTGCATTAACATAAAACTATACCATCTACATATAGCAGCTTTAGTGTGACTACGACGACTTACCTATCTACCTGTATCTTGTAAGTTTCTTCACTGGGAGGTATAGTCTGAAAGGTTAGACGGCACGCCTCTCCAGACACCATAGTATCGCTATGATGTCTAAATAATTGACGTTTGGAACAAATAGCCGACTGGAGCCGTCGCTAAGTCGATTGTGGTCGGCGGTATCTGCTCGGTATCTCGGGTCAGTCGGCCGCGCTATCGCTGACATGTCGACATTGAGCTGTGCTATAAAGTTCTTCGTTGAAATCTTGAGCTCTGTCCCTCTTATTCTTCTGCTATAGTCATATGAGTGAAAAAGACGGCACAAGTAGAACATCAAAGGAGTGTAGGCCTTGCCATGTAGCGTTGACACACTGACACGGCGCGCAATGCCATGGTCTTCATCTCGCCTTCAGCTGTACAATCACCAGCAATATCTGCCACAACAAAACGGGCGAAAATATCTAACACGCCCTTACGGCTCTACAAATAGAGTCGTGTTAGATATTTATGCGCGCTTTGTTGGGATACATATTAATGCTGGTGACTGAACGATATATACATTTTGTTCTGAAATAACTGTTTAGTAATTTTCTATAAAATACAGCAAACTTTGACACTACATTATACGGTTTATTAATTAACTATAGAGATATTAGAGATTATTGTATTTGTATATTATATTACTTATTTATTATGCTTCATTTTGATAAAATAAGATAGCCAGTATAATTAAAATTATTTATTGTCAAAGTCAAATAAATTATTTGTAAAGATATAGGTTTTTTCGGCTATATATCACTATATTTTAAAAATTATAGTCTTTGGGTTGACTATGTATATGTAACCTTTCAGTTATTCGAAATTCTTTAAGGGCGTGCATCGTTAAGAAATGCCTTAAACCACGCCCAATTTTATGTTAGTTTCCATCAGAGAGTTGTGTGCGTGTTGGTTTCTTGTTGGGGGTACTCATATAAGACAAACCTTGAATAACAGGGGAACTGATAAGTGACAGAGGTCAGCAAAGGGTTTAAACAAAAACATTTTTTTTTTTTTTCACCAGTAACGTAACCATTGGTCCGATACCGTGGGAGGCCCACCGCGCGAGTTATTTGCGGCGCCACGCGTCGCGTGCGCATCTCTCGGGTCGTAAAACGCCACGTTTAAACGCTTTTATTATAAAACACTCGGTTATTCAAAACACAACGCCAGTTTTTGCATATGGAAAACCATTCGCCACGTTATGTATATATTTCACACGAAAATTTAATTTTTTTTATCATTCACTTGTGTAAACAGTTGCTACTAGTTACCCTGAGCATGCTTCATTACATTACTTTACCTATAAGTACTTATAATGTAGAGTCGGAACAATTCTCGGTTGCAAATAGCAAACGAAGGCTTCTACAATGAGATACATTGTATACAATGGAGCCTGTTTACAAGAATATATTATATAGTCATTTTACAATAGCATCTGTTGATTCGATGAGACCGATACACTCGTGTGTATTATCTTAATGTGATTGCTATATAAAGGTGTTGATTTGTTCCAAAGAGCTGCAACCATGTACAGTGACTTTACATTTATGTATCAAAATACTGGATTACCATACCTCATAAATAAAAGAAAACAATACAAAATCCAGCCTAAATACATAGAAAAAAATAATAATTCGCGAACTGAGATACTTATATGTATCTTTGATAGAAAAAATTGACTTTTCAGGATTATTGTAAAATTAAAATCGTATAAACCTAATCCATACATTTTTCACGATATTAGTGATCTTTTTGTTGCGTTAACGACTTCTGAAAAAAAATGGCTGTTCAAATGTACATAAATTAAAATCTGGGGCTTTAGGAATCGTAAAACCTTCTTAGACTGTTACCTAATATTGAACTTATGGCAATCTCTGATACATTATTGAGATAAACTGGTACCGCTGCGCAGGAGTGCAGCCCGAGAGGCGGGGGGCGCGCCGCCGCGTCAGTGCCGCGCCCGCGCCGCTGTCACGCGCATCATGCAACACTATATACGCACCTATAGCGCATCGTACGTATCGTGTGTACTCCATCACGACAAGAAGGCTGGAAGTGTGTATCGCGGTGTATACAAGCGAGATGCCAACTTTAAGTGACCGCGACATACTTGTAGGTTGTTTTACTTGTGTTCTCGACGGTCCGGTTTCTACAAAACGGTGTTTGTGGCTGTGTGCTGTGCATACCATTATCATAACTGAAAACCACAAGTGCTTATTTATTAACTAGCTGTTGCCCGCGACTTCGTCTGCGAATTTGAATGCATTCACATTTATAGCCACTTGGATCCTAGAGATCTAAATGCTTAAATCCAATTCAAGACGACTAAAATTGTTGTCTTTTAAGCACTTCGCTACCCAAAGGTTGTCTGGAAGGTCACTATTTAGGGATAAGACCACCTGTTGTTTACCTCTGTCTATTCGAATGTTACTGTTATGTTCACTATTTCTGTGTATCTGAGGTGTGCAATAAAGAGTATTTGTTTTGTGTTGTAAAGACAATAAAATTGGGTGCATAGCTCTTGTGTCTATATTTATGTTTCCGTTATCTGTAGCGTTATTGAGAGAGCGCATCATTTCATTTAATTCATCCATTGCACCATGGTTACAGATTGGTGTTACATTTTACTTGTTAGTCCTTTATATGTACCTTGTCAGGGCGTTGCAATATTTTATAACTAGGATTAGACTAGGCTTAACTAAATAAAAATAAATTTAAAAGCTCAGAAAATACAAATTTAAACGCATTAAAAAGTTATATTTAAAATTTAAATAAAGTTAACAGATTATCTTATATTCTTTATTTTGAACAATGTTTAAGGCTAATACATAAAGCCAATAACAGATGTCCACAGCATTGCAGTTAACGAAGCCATAAAAGGTAGGTAACGATATCCTACGGTAACGGTTTCAGATTGGAACCTCGTATCTTATTTGAGTTCCCGACGTTTCGGAAGCTTTTCAGCTTTTCGTGTTCACGGGTTGAAAGCTGGAGCTCAAATGAGATAATATACGCGATATAATTAGTTAAAATTGTTTTATTTAAATTAGTAATAATGGCAGAAACAGAAGAAAATATTACATTATCAAATTAAATTGTACAAATAACGTGACAAATGAAATTAAAAATGTTTAAACATCAAAGATTTTTGAATCGATTTGTTTGTCAGACTATTGCGGGGAACAATAAGTTACTATGAAATCGACTGTCTGCATTCCGCGATTATCACTTAATCTCGCTAAGTACGCGATAACTATTATCGCGGCGTCGCGCGATAAAATGTTGGCGATTAGCTGACTCGGCAGATCTGCCGATAGTGGCCTTGCCACGTCGGTACATGGGGAGATCGCAGCACCAATCAGAATAAAATATTTTTTATAAAAAAAAAAAATATTGGAAGTGCGAAAAACGAAATTACCCTCGGTTTTTATATTTTTTTCGTTAAAATAAGCTAATTCTAAGATACTAATTTCATGCGTTTTACTTGGTCAAAATGTAAAAAAAAATATGACTGCTCTCGCACGTGGTCACACCAGGACTCGAACCTGCTACCTCTCGATTACGCGTCGCAATCGTATTTTTCTTTGCGCTTTGACTTGTATCTATGTCACAATAGAACGCCATCTATGTTAAGAATTATCATTTACAATAATTTTACTTTGCAAGCGTGACACAATATTTAAATGTAACGATTTATTTGTTATTAACTGCTTATGAACTAAGTGTTACTGTACTATGTTTCTTTGTGGTGTTAGTTTTCCCACATTAAAAACACAGAAACACAAAAAAATGTGTTTCATAGAAATAGATAGCGTTGTAATCGGAGAACGGTTTTTTGTACGGCGATTAGATTTCTTTTCTGGTGTTGGATTCAGTGCCAATCCGGTCGGTTTTAGTTAAAATACGAGTATGAGTTGAGTATTGCATTTATAATCACGCACACTTTAATTTGCGTGTAAGAAAACACGTTGATATTTCTGTATGAGAAACCTCCTGAGACTAAAAAATAGATACTCTATATTCAAGTGGTGTAGCAATAGTAACAGGTCCAACGATAATAATCCTTTATTGATACCTAAAGGAGAGACAGACTGAGAGCTCGTACAAATAGCATCCCGTTTAGATTTGTATTTACGAAACGAGGATGAATATTTACAGTACCCTAAAAAGCACCTTATCGTTCAAATGAACACGTAACCTACGATAGTAGGAAAAAGCGTGGTGTGAAAAGTGTTACTGGTGTTGACATACGAGCGCCCCGCCCCTCTTATCTGCGCCAAATCGCGTCTCCTCACTAAATCAATTTGGTCGGAAAGTTAAGGCCGTTGCAGGTGAATATGACGGTGTGTCGCCACAGGTTACCTTATAGTTCTTACGAACAGTCACGCCTGCGGTGCTTAAAGACTAATAATAAATAAGCATTAGGTACCCGGTCTTTGGTGTCGTGGATAATCACGACATAAAACTTCCTTAGAATAATATAATTATTTGCCATGCCAGGCACAAATCTGCTATCACAAAAATATTGAGTAAAGTCTAATACTGCAAAATAATGTTAAATAAAAACAAAAATGGTCATTAAAGTAATTTATGGACAAATAATTCGAACATTAGTTTGTTTAACGTGACATTGACATCTGTAACAAACGATGTAGATAAGCCAACACGTTACCACAGTATGTGTATTGGGTAAAGCACTATCTCAACTAGGCGTTTTGTGCTCACGCACACGTTGGCCCGTGTGTCTTAAGTTTCTCATCTCGATTTTCCTTTCCTGTTTTTTTCTTGAAATCACGCATGATTCTTAGGGTGGACGACTGTGTGACAGCGGTCGTTACCGGATTCTGTTCATAAGTTTTTTAGGCTTGACTGAAATCGGTAGAGTGAAACTCATAAAATCTCTTACCAATTTTCATTGCCAGTGGCGTGAGCGCAATCCCACAAGCAGAACAGCCATCCGTGTATGAATTAGTTTTGTTTTTCTAAGTAATATTGTACAGGGCCGCGATGTTGATTCGCCCTGGTTTGAAGCGCGAGGTGCAAGTGACAGACAAACATCATTTATCACATCACACGTAAATTTTGTTGAGGTTTTACTCTTGTATTCATCGACCATAGAGATATTCGATGACACTTCTCTTCTGTCTTGTTATCTATTACCAAAGAAACATGTCGTACGCTTAGATACAAATAAATAATTATTAATATTATAACTCGTGCCCTTCTATTTACTTTACTACGTAAAAAAATTAAAGTCGATTATTTAGTCCGATTCAGTAGTTAGCTGTTGAAGAAGGGGGTCCTTTAAAACCTAGTCAGTTAAAACGTCGTAGCGGAAACCAAGCAAGTACCACAGACTAATAAGAGATACTACGTATCAGACTGCCAACTCAGAAACAAATATTATTTGCACTAGGCAACTATATTTAATCTGTACGATTAGTCTTGACTGACGTTAATTTTTTTTTCTATTCGAGATTGCTATATGGCGAGGGATCGTAGCGTATTCAGCCAAAGCGGCCTAGGTTCATTGAATGAGGTCTAATATTTAGAATGAATAGTTCCCGGCACGTAAATTGAACACGTAACTTCAGTAATTGTATTTACGTGATCAAATTATATGCTGAGAAACCTCAGTGGCGAAAAAAAAAAAAACACATTATTTGTTAAAAGATTTATTTTTCATATTATTTTTAAATTTGTCGTAAGCTTTCTTCTGCATTTCAAGTAATACGGGGTTTTTTAATCGGACTGCATCTGTCCCCTTTAATATTTTGTTGGTTGTGTTGCACCAATCCATAATTGTAAATTGGACAGTCAGAGCAATGAAATGACTGAGAATAGTTTTGTGCTCGGCGCAGTCAAAGAAACAAAATGAATTCTTGGACATAATGTTTGTTAGTTCTGCGGGCGATAATTTTGCAAGATCATCACGATTTAAACACCTCAACCACTTAATAAGTATTTTCTCAGAGCACGGGGAATGGTGTAAAATAGCGTCCTTTCGCAAAGTTCTACAAACACAGCACTCATAAAACATTTTGCAAAAAGCAAGACAGGATAAACACAAGGACATCACTCGATAACACTTAACTGTGACAGTGACAGGATGAATTTGGACAAATAATATATAGATGACAAGACGAGTGTATTGACAAAGCTACAGCTAATCACAGCAGAGAAAAACGTCAGTCAACATTAAAAACAACATGGCGGTAATGTACGCGTTTTGTTATACGAAGTTTACCAGCTGTGGCAACTACCAACCAAAACACCTCGCGACAACGTAGTTCTATTTGAAAAATATGTAATAATGTAATGTATAAATATATGAAATATAATTATGATCCATGGTAATCGAGATATAGATAAGATTTAAAAAATAGCCTTTCCATAGATTACATTTAAAAAATATCGGCTAAGTGAGAGTTAGACTCGCGTGCCGTGAGTTTCGGACAAAATATACAGTGTTTACACTACGATCAAATTTTCTTTGATCATATAAATACATATCTATGTAAATCGTTCTTATAAAACCATATTCTTTAACAAAATCTCACAAACACAAGAATTACCTCATTTACATTGAATTATTAATATCGATTCTTGGTTATTGTGAGTAACCTTAAACTACGCCCATTACATACTAGTATTTTATGCAATCGTTATATAATGTATGCTTTTTCAGTCGAGTAGGTACCGGGTTTAGGCCACGAAGCTTACTGAGTGGCCTAATTGACAATATTTCAAATTTTTTACTCCTTTATTTTATGAGCTGGTTAGAAAATAAGTGAAATTTTAAGGTATCCGTATTTTTTCTTTTTCATACAAAAATAGCAGTTAGAAAAGTAGCTCGTTCTAAAAGGGCATATAAAAAATGACGCCATTTTCCCAACCAGTGTTGCAGACACAAAAAACTAGATGATACCAGCGGAAATAAAAAGTAGTAAAGTGTTTTCTACACTTCAGATCGCTGGTCGTGTAAAAGCAGCTTAAGTAAGCTGTTTCACTAAAACATCTATTGTTAAAATACGTGAAAATAGTGTGAGAAGGACATTTGACATTGACACTCGCGGTTGTTGATTAACAACAAATTTTATTCAAAGAGAATATAGCCACTACGTTTTAATTTTATTAGTTAATTCATTAAAAGATGATGTACTTGTGGCATGTGGCCGAGTAAATGTACAATCTCCTTTAATAAAGAGCATATAATATTGCTTATATGTAATTGTTTCATATGACTAATTGGCTATGTGCATGACCTTTTAACACTTGGTATCCCGAGACCATAGGGACAAGTAGAAATGTTTTCACAGGAATGAAATAAAAATGTCATGACATGAAATATAGTTTTTGATACAAGTGCGGAACGTGTGTCATTTTGCATGAGTCCCGATGTGGGAGACTCGAGAAGAAAGAAAATGATACGTCTGCATGTGGGTCAATCAATGTTTTTAAAACTTTTGCAAAAAAATTACACAGAATTATAAATAAAACCAAAAAACTAAATTGGAAAGTCAAAAACACTTTCATTTCTTTTATTACGCACGATTTGTAGCTACGAAAGGTATCACTTTTAGAGCAACTGTATTAAAAATTTACATTACACTTTCTAATTCTATTCAGAACCTTTCAGCGGCTGTTATTACATTTTCAATTTAGGTTTTGTCTATATTAACCCGATAGATTGAAACCTTTTTATTACCCGACTGCTCGACGCAAAGGAGTGGTATTGTGTTTATCAGTCTATGTATGTATGTATGTATGTTTGTTCCTATCTGGCACTCTAGAGACCAAACGCGTGGACCGATTTTGATGATTCTTACGTCAATCGATTTTTCTTAACTGTCCAAATGTCACTGAAGACACGAAAATGATGAAAACTCAAAATGGCGATAATGAGACGCCATATTGTGAAAAATAAAAAAAATAAAATCGACGTACTATATCGAGTGGGGTATCAATGAATAGGGATTTAAAAATCATCATTAGGTTTCCCTTTGTACTTATTTTTAATTTGAACTTACGAGTTAGGGACTATAGCCATTTAAAGTTGGCTAGCTAGTCGTTCTCACTAAATTTTCATTTCATTGTATTGTAATAAATCTGTGCAAGCTTCTCAATAACCCCCACGATAAAGATTGCGAAATTGACTGACTTTTATAATTTTAACTAAAAAGTATAAAATAAAAAAAAGTAATTAAAAAAACAAAAAACTATAAAGAAAAAACAAGTCCAGTGCCCCAGGAATTTGTTAAGTTATACTTGATCGATACTCACAATATAACAAATAATACATTATAATATGGAACATAGCGATTTTAAACAGTCGGGACCCATTGTTGGGAAGATTTGCGTCGATCTAGATTTCTTATGGTATTTTTAATTACTTTCTTTTTTCCCTCAAATTTAGGGCTTGCGATACAGAATAATCCTCTCTCTCTATTTGTAGCATGCATTTGCAGATTTATCTGTGATTTATATTTGTCACATATAAGCCCATCTTTGGTAACATAGTTTGGTAACATCCAGCTTCCGAAGCTGCACAAACATGACAGTGAACATCCAGTATAGTTTCATTTTCTTCATCAACATGCAGTGACTTTATTTAGTTTCGTGCGAATTCTCTGTTCCGAACTAATTGCGCTATGCATTTTCCCGCCACTCATATGGCTTCCACATATCCTATAGCATTGTCGACATACGAAGTTCGGAAAGACAACAAGGCTTTTACTTAGTTGGGCTGGATTATATTTATCACTTGCCGTACTCATCAACCATCATCATAATTTCCACACGCGGCAGATTCGTGCTATCAGCCTGAGAAAAACCATCTGATGTCTTCATTATATCCGAAAAGAAAATCGGTCTCCGGTTATGGAATGCGACAAGTCTATTATGGTCTTCGAAAACGTGCTAATGAACCAACAGTAAGAAAATTTTACGATCTAAATCCGATAAACAGGTGTGACAATTTTAAAATCAACGGCAGACAGCAAATATGTCAGAAAATGACAACCGGATACAATAAACTTTTTAATCGTTTCAGTGCTAAAGTATCTCTCGATAATACAAGGAAAGTGACGTCACACTTGCGGTTCACACTAATTGGCGATTTTTTCCATAGTGAATCGAAAAAAAATTTTTTTGATCACAAAATACATTTTTACAGAAATGGTTATTGAATTAAGATCTTTTAAAAATATGAAATGTTGTCAATTAAGGGACGAGACGTAAAAAGCTAAATATATAACTATTGTGTACAATACTTTTTCTACGCACGCACCCCATAAACTACAATAAATGAAGCACAGCTAAAAAATTATTGCAAAAAACACTGCGTTCTTTATTTGAAGTTCATTATAGTTCTGTGCGGAGTTGTATAATAAGTTGGCTTTGGCATGATTTTTGTGGCCTCACTAGATTGTTCGTAATGACACGCCTATCTGTTTTTTCTTGGTCTGAAGCAGTCAGCAGATACATCATCGGCCTAGTCTATGGCCTATCCTATTTAAGTAATTTAATTTGGGCATCAGTAACATTAAAGTAATTATAACGACGCTTAGCACATAAGCCAGTAACAGATCAAACGATTTTACCATCACAACATTTTAGTGATATAGGAAACTAACAAACCTGCAATAGTATTTATCAACAGTGACAAGAAATATGTACAAGCTCCAGTTATCTAGTTATAATACATAATCTTGTTTGCTACCAAGTAACACGCTTTATACCCTAATGAGTTGTTATCAGCACACCTACATATTTTAAAACTATAAATTAAATAGCGCGAATTTGATACTTAATTGCGAAAATATTATAATCGCTGTACTATCGGTATAACCACGGCGTTTTATCAATTCTTTGGCAATGAGACATCGCTATCGGTTAACGCTTTATTCATGAACTACTAGTGCGCGTGACTCCGTTTGCTTTGAATTTATTTCAAGCAAATAAGCAACTTATTGAAAACTCCCTACCTATATTTTGTAACGTTTATGTTATACGTCTTTATTGCACACATACGACGGTATGGATTGATTCTGTTTTCTTCGATACGCTTTTTTATTATATACCGACATTCATATCATGTATAATTCTTAGAGATGAATTCAAAAAACCGTCATTTGGGTTCATTTTCTATATCGTAGCGTTGCAAGGAAGAAATCTAAAATTTCATGTTTCTAATAGTGACAACGGCTTGTATATGCTTGTTAATATTCTTTTCACTTCTCCAGCTCAAATAGTACATCATATTAGCTTCGCGAAGCGAGACTAATATGCAGGGGCGTATTTTGAAATTTGGCGCCCTGTGCCAATGAGTTTCGCCGCCCCAGATGTTAAGGAAAAAACCGGCCAAGTGCGAGTTGGACTCGCGCACCGAGGGCTGCTACGCCGCCCCTGGCTATTTTCCGCCTTGGGCCATGGCCCCCTTGGCCCTAGGGTAAATACGCCCCTGCTAAAATAGTACATTTAGCCCCTAGGGTTTAAAAGAAAGCCATATAATGCCATACAAATTTCTGACACTGAAAAAAAAACTACATACTCCTTGCGAATAATTAAAAACAAGCAAACCAACCTGATCAGATAGGCCAAACTTTCTGATAGAATTTCTCAAACTGTACTTTTAGTTTTTAATGAAATATATAATTTTAATCTTAAGTCTTTTTTATTTTCTCGCAGTCGAAGTGAAAAGCAGAGTGTTTAACACGTGGCTAAAAGCCAATATGACACTCAGACATATTTGTCCTCGCTCACTTTCGTGAGCTCGTCCAAATAATCACTTCGTGTCATAATGGCTTATTTTGGCCCCTTGTCAAACAATCTACTATTTATCAGTCACTATCAATTTGTTAAGCGTAAAACAGATATAATTGTAAATAAACAGCTGCCTTGGCGTAGTCATGTTAAGGATTTCATCATCCATTCTACTGCAGATATCGAAATGCACCGGTTAGCGCCACGGTGACTTTAACCCCGAAGCACACCTTTGATAACGACACCAATTAAACACTATGCCCAATGCTGTAATAACCAAAACAATTAATTATACTTGATAACAATATTCTCCAAATAATTCCATGATTACTTTTAATTTATGCGATAAGGAAGTAAAAAAATGTTATCCGAATGGCCCTGATTTGACATGAGATAAAGAGAGGGTCGAGTCTGCACTTGGGTGAATTAGTGGTTAGGGTAATGACTGATACAAAGTGTTGTGAATTGCTGATTTTAACATTCAATCTTTGGCAGTTAAGGAGGCAGAAAAATATGTTTACCTATAACGTAACTTAGTAACGTGACATGACACTCACACAACCATGACCATGACCATGAGGATCTAGGAATTAATCATTGACTATCGTATTTCCAGTAAAACCACCGGCATGTCTACGGCGGTGAACGGGCGCGCACCGCGCATCAGCAAGGCGGCCACTGAGCCTATCCTCAATGGTCACGCGAGGACCAACGGGACCAATGGGACCAATGGAACCAATGGGACCATCGAGGACGCAGAGTGGGCGAAGCAGTTCCTGCCGCCGCCGCTGAGGCTGGACGACCCGGCGCGTGCTCTCAAGGTACATCATCCTCCTGCTTTCAATCAATTATAACATCATCACTTTTAAATCGGTTATCCTTGAGTTTTTTTTTCCATGAGTCTTGGAATCATTGAGGTATCGGTAAACAGATCGTCCCATAAAAAAGCGTGCCGTGTTTCCGTATGTCGTTAATACGCTGTATAGATTAGACATTTCAAAGTCAAAGTCACAGATCTCAACCTGGTCGACTCTGGCGCTAAATCGACATGTACAATTTAGAATTGTACATGGTGGTCTGGGAATTCGCAAAATTTCGAGTGTCGCATTGCCAGCGTTTCTGTCTTCAATCCACAGCACTTCGGATCTCGCAGGTAAAATCCTCAAAACCCCAACGGGAACAAACTGCGAGATCTCGTGCTTGATTGCAGCTACAAACGCCTGGCTAGCTGGACCGAGTCCAAATTTACCCGCCAAACCAAAAATTCAAAGGGCTTGGGACACCATATCATCGTTACACAGTCTCACGGTCCTAACAAATGACAGCTCAGGCAGGGATCGCTCGAGACTCCTGGCAGTCTCCAGATCTGAATCTGGACAGTGGCTTCACGCCTACCCCTCCCCGAATACCGGGACGTTCATCGACCCGAGCACCCTACGGATCGCCATTGGTCTCCGCTTGGGCGCCGACATTTGTGCGGACCACTGCTGCGCCTCTTGTGGAGCCCACGTTGACCGACTGGGACACCACGGCCTCGCCTGCTCTTCGGGCGCCGGCCGCCGCCCTCGCCACGCCGCACTCAACGACATCCTGAGAAGGGCACTTGTCAGCGCCAACGTCCCGGCGGTCCTGGAACCACAGATCATCCGGGACGATGGGAAACGCCCTGACGGGATGTCCTTGATCCCGTGGAGAATGGGCCGAGCGCTGGTTTGGGATGCCACCTGCGCGGACACGCTAGCGGCGTCCTACCTCCCAGCGACCAGCAAAAGAGCTGGTGCGGCGGCGGACGCCCGTGAAAATTCGAAGGTGGGCAAATACAGTTGTCTCGGCGCCCAATACGAGTTTGTGGCGTTTGGCGTCGAGACACTCGGCCCGTGGGGCCAGGGAGCACGCCGGCTGCTGAAGTGCCTCAGCAAGCGCCTGCGGGAGGCGACAGGCGACCCAAGAGCGGGCAGCTTTCTCGCGCAACGATTAGCAATTGCTATTCAGCGCGGGAATGCTGCCTGTGTCTTGGGTACCCTACCTCGGGGTCCCGACCTTTCTGTGCATTTTTAATTTATAGGTTAGTTTTGAATTTAATTTTAAGTTTTTGTTTATATTATTTAGCTATTAGTTATATATATTATTTGTTAAAATTGTATGAATAACTGAAATATTTTATACTTATTTTAATAGAATGAAATTACATTTAGAATATTCAAGTTTAATCTTTGTCTCACGTTGGCGATGTATAGGGGATTTGAGGGGCAGAGGGGGCAAGACGTCCTACCGCATGTTCGCGTTATAATTTAAACCCTTTGTCGCCACACACCACGCTTCTCTCTTAGTGCTGGCGACGACTAAGCTAAACCTAAACATATTATTGAAGTGAAATTAAATGAAAAACTATTTACTGGTATATTACATTTATTATTTGAATTGATATCAGGATGTCTTAGCGATTGCGACTAATCATTAGCTGTCTGTATTGTAGCTCTTACTAAATCAAATCAACATTTTTTTTGTTTATGTGGAAAACTCTTATCTTGCTCCGTTACATTAATTAACAGGCGAATTTATCGAACGTTCAGGTCAAAGTAATTGCACGTCGCGGGTTGTTGACAATTCTGCTGTAAATACCTATCAGATAGTTAAACCAAATTAATCGAAAGGGCAGGCTGAGTAACCTTAGCGTACCCGTAGTCCAACTTTAAAGAAAAAAATATAGATAAGGAAATATTTAATTTAATTAGCATTTTTACTCTCACTTTTCGTCGTCATATAAACTTAGTAGTAAGTCTTTGATACTTTACATAAGTTTAATAAATGACAGTAAAACTTGATTCTAACTTAGTATCTTTGGTCGCTGTCGGTTCAGAATGTATTTCTCCCCTCGGGGTCATCTGCTACCGCCTGCTGGTGATCATCTTCGCAAGTCGTACTTCACCAATGGGTGTTCTATAAGTACAGAGAACCAGAATGATTATTCAAAGTTCTTTGCTAAAGTCTCTCACGCGAAGAAAGTCGTTTTTATTACCTGCACGATCTCATTAATCAACCCGCGAATTTATCGAAGGGTCAAAGCAATTGCGCATCTCGCGATGTTTACAATTTTGCAATGGCGGGGCGACCCGGCTTATCGGCGTGACCCGGCCTGCGGGGCGCCGCTGGCTTCGCGCCTCGCCTGGCGGTACATGTGAAACCAAACCAACCCTAGCCAATACTGTCTCTCTAATAGATGGCAGCTATTTAACTGACTTACTTACTTTCTTCTGTTTCCGCGATTTTCACTCATTTAACTGTATAATCCTTCGTTATTTTCGACACTACTGTGTCGTCGACAGTAGTCTGTGTCTGTCCCGAGTAGTGAAGTCCAATGTAATGCATTCAGTAAACTGCCTCTGAGGAGACGCAAGTTATTTCTTTATTCGACACACCAACAAAATACAAGGCATTTACATTTAATTTATACTAAAAAGTAGGAGCACTTCTAGCCCGCACCTCTATAACAGATGTGCAACAGCATTAACAAATATTGGACAGTTTTACTTAGACGTGAAATATAAATTTAGTTAAAATAACAAATCAAATCTTCCTTTTCTTACATACTACGATCCTAACAATAAAACGAACTATGAAAAGGAACTATTGCGTACCACAAGCTTGCAAAAGCAGTCTCCGCCTCCAGCAACCAAGTTTGCAGCGTATTGTAACGCTTGTGTATTCTGTTTAGGACGGAATACTTCCCTAAATTTGTTTTAGCTAGCTTTGGTCGGAAGATAGTGATGCCTGAGGGTCGGACATTAGCTCCTGGTTACGATAAAGTTAAAACTCTCTAGGATGCGACCTTCATTAAATTCTGCATTTATTACTTGTGTAGAAAAGTTAGATCTAAGTAATAAATATCACATTAAGTTTATTATATAAATACATGTCGTTATTAAAATCACATTAATATTTGGCGCAATCTATCTAAAGAAGTTTTATAATTTCTGTAATCTAAAAAACCAACGCGGCCTTATTGTGACCTTTCTTAATAATCATTATTGTACTACCATAAATGCGAGTCTTTACTCATATGGCTTCTGACCAGTGATCCTAAATTTGGTAGCATTTTTGGTGCAGTGGTGCAGATTGCTATTGGTGTGGCAAATTTCAACCGAAATGATGGAATAGGGTTACTGCGGACAACATTCACTACGTTTAAACTGGTAATTTCCACATCTAGCGCAATGCCATGATCGCGGCACCGAAAATGTTACCAAATTTACGATCACTGATTATGAGAGAAGGTCCTTTTTTTAAAGTGTGAGTAGATAGTAATTTTTACCACGTTAGAATACGGGTGATAAGGAAGGATGTTCCCTTATAAGGCACAGTGCACCGAGCTAGTCGACGCAAGGTGAAGGCGAGCCAGTTAGGCTACTAGAATTACTTGAATATACATTTTTTTTTGTAATTAAAAGGTATTGCGACGGATCCAAAGCGATGTTATGCGTATCTTATGATCCGTTTAGGTACATAAAAATGAATAGTTATTTTTATAGCTGAATATAGAAGCCATAAAATTTAAAGTGCTATATTTTCTTTTAAAAAATACTTCTATCTTTTCAATAAAAGGCAATTTATTATAGCGTTTCAACCGCTTCGTTTAGAACTTGGCTCGTTTTAAATAGGAAATAAAACTTTATGACCTGAGTAATCAGGCGTTGAAACACTCCAATCCGAATCATCAAAATCGGTGAATCTAGCTATAAATTTTGTACAAGAAATCCTTTTGCAACTGCGGAACAAAAAAAATCAAAATTATTTCCATAAGGAGTGGAAGAACATGAAAGTTTAAGCTTAATCTAACTACGTCATCATTATGACATTTATGACTAACTAAGTTTTTGTCTAATTTATCGGTTCATGCAGGCGTTATTTTGCGGAATTCCATATTTGTCGTTTGACAATTTTTGGGTTCCGTACCAAAAATGGTAAAAAAAGGAACCCTTATGTCTTACTTTGTCTGTTTGTCTGTCTGCCTGTCCGACTATTAGAGCGCCATATCTCAAAAACTAGTTTTGTCACGAAACGTGCAAAGATTTCAACCCAGGGTACCAAATATTTCAACTCGTTTTTCAACTTCATCGTTCTTAGCTCAAGTTCGCAGTTCAAGAAAATCGGTTCAGTAGCTTAAAAGGCCATTTAGAAAAATGCTAATAATATTTTTCCAAATGGCCTTTTTCTCAGTCTACTGGTTACTGGTAAAATATTTCATTCATTTCTCTCTATACCGTGCTGGAAGCTTCTCATCTAATTAGTCCAATGAGCGACGGCGGCCGCCCGTCGCGTTGATTGAGACATATGGTGCCACGCGGCCCCGCCCGCAATCACGACGCATTCCTCTTGTTTGTTCCAACATTCAAAAAATTACAGTTTCTAGTAATTTATATAGAAAACGAATTACGAAAGATCGTTGCGTCTGTGGGTGGTACGATTGTAGTTATTTACATTTAGGTTTTTACGCGTCCATTGCCTGCATGCCTTAACACTGAACAACACTGGAAGGAAGATGTCCTTCGTTTGATCTGTTCATGGTTAGTTTCGAGCATACAACTACTTCTCATATAACATTGTTTAAGTTTGGCTTCCCTTCAAATCTCTCGCATATTGCCTTGTTGAGCAACACATCCTAATGACACATCCTTGGTAGCTTCTACGATATCAACTCAAAACTATATAAATAAAATAAATAAAAATAAAAATTCAAACCGGACGATCCATAGCAGCACCTCCGGTTGCGACTCACGAATTTATAATCTATTTTCAATTTTGTGCGTGAATTTGCAATTATTTTCTGCCAAAGATAATTTATCCCTAAGTATTTTAGCCTTAAACGAAAATCGGATTTCTTCTCTCCATCACTTTTGTTTCTGATAGACCGAAAGAGCCTTCGAGCTCTTTTGTTTAATTTTTCCGTTGCGTATGGTTGCATTCACAATATTTGCAAAAGGAAATTGCAATAAAACAAAGCAGGCCTGTAGCGCCCACACATGCAGCGATGGTATCTTATTTTAATAGCCGTCGTAATATGAATAATCCCCTGATACAGCTGTAAACCGTAATTGCCGCAATTGGCACGCTGCGCGACTTTTAATCCCGACTGTAAAGATAGTACAGTGGAGAGCTACTTCAAAACGGCATATGACTTACGCTGTACAAAGGCAGATACATCTTTTACAATGAAGACTTTGATACTCGCGGTGGATAGGTTCCGCGGCTTTTGCGCATGTGATAATTTTTATGGCGCTGATAGCACCCTCACGATGCGTTACAATAACAAGTTTGACTTTCAAAGTAGTTCAAAGTCAAATTAATTCGGAATGCGGGTCTAAGGACAGATTAAATATTTTTCGATATAGTTCATTATTGTCGTCCATAGCTATTTGTCATTGAATTAGCGCTTAGCGTAGAGTTGGTTGTGGAAGCCAGCGGTTCCGGATTCAATTCCCGACAAGGACGGGCTAATTGGTATGGCGCATAACAAACGAACATCTCATAATCATAACATACATATCAATAAATCGTCTTCGTTCTTTAACAATATTGCTCAATTGATTAGGTTGATTTGTGTTATTGTGTACTATTGACCTGTCCTGACATGTTGACACTATCTTTACATTTCAGTAGGGCAATAGACTTTATTTTTCCGTCTGAAATGTAAATAAAAGGTATCATAATATGTTTTGCGATCCGTTTTGAAGTACACCAACTAAATATTTAAACAACTTGGAATCGAAATAACGTTTATTTACAGTAAATAAGTACCTAGGTATTACCATGCCCGCCTGAAACTTCCACTAGTAACATATTTATAATCGTTCTTGTTTCATAGATCTCTGCTTAGGTACTTATCCGTGAACATTTTCATACATATTACCTATATCAGCTAGCGCAACCACTTTCGTGTCAGTTCTATTTGACAGGAAGCTTTTTAATCTGCCAATCACAACATTGAATTTTGACACCTCTAGTCAAATAAATCTCGTGCCGCAGTGGTGCCAATTGGTAATTTATCTATCGGTGAAAACTGAAAACTCTAGTTGGAAGACGAATTCTCTTTTGATTCTTTGACAGATACCTAGCACTTTTGTGCAAAGAGAATATAACCACTACGTTATTTTGTGCCTCTAACGTCACTATCGGCCTACGTACGCGGATTATGGCAATCTAATAGATTATGCGCTATATTTCAAGTGGACTGAATTAATCGGTATTTATGTTTTATTATAATAAACAACTATCTACGTAGCAACTCATACGACACGCATGCTTTTAAAATACATTTTGAATACAAACACAAGGGAGTAAGGCTCTCAATTTGAGGGGTCATTAAGTATTTTATTCGATATCCCTGCATAAAAATGAACTTATATTAGTAAAAATGTATTTGCACATCCATTCACATCGTCTGAGAGACCTTGTCTTCCTCTGTTCCTTCGTATATAGATACAGAACCGTTACTCACGCCACGTTGCAAAAGTCCATCCCGTGGACCTTAACATGAGCATTACTTTGTTTCCTGTATAGTTAAAACGCGTTCCACGTGTTCTTCTATACTATAAAAAAAGTGATAAAAATAAAATGTCAGCGGTTGCTACATTGAAGAAAATTATACACATAACGACAAAAATCATATTTGTACGTAGATATAGTTCATAACTATGATGCTAAGAGATTGTTTGTATAAATATATTGAATGTGTAAGCATAGATTACACGGGCCACATTCAGTCGCAATAGAAGCCTCGTGCGGCGCCGCGTGCGCCTGCGCGATAACTGTTGAACCGTCACCGCGTCGCACCGACAGGTTAGAGGGTGCTATGGCTGCGTCAATCCCTCACATGTCTAGCCAGGCGGATGGATCTATTTTGACTGCCATAAAATTTAAAGTTATAGTGTAATGTTTGTCAGAAATTTCGTTAGACATAATCGCATTATTCTACGAAACCGTAAATTCTTCAAGATTGTCCAAAATCTAACCTAACCTATGGATTCTACATAGTGACTTTTTCAAAGATCCTGAAAATATTACAGTTTCATAATTATGACAAATGATTTTATGACTAAAATTAAATTATGATTTCCAATGATTATGGGTAACAAAGGGCAATTTCCTAGCCTGAGTATCCGCTAGCGAATACTTAGGCTAGGAAATTGTCAGGCTACTTTTTTTTTTATACTACTAAGGTGGCAAATGGCCTGCCTGTGTTTCGCACTCACTGTAGCCTATGGACGCTTGCCACGCCCGCGTGTTGCCAGCCCTTTAATAACCTTTTAACGTATCCATGAGTGAAACTCCTATTAGCTCGCTCATCACCCGCTGGTTTTGCTCGTGTAGGAATATTATAGCGAATATAGCGCATCAGAGTTATTTGCAAACAGCCCGTCGTCCGGCCAGCGGGGGCCGGGGACGATGACCTCATAGTCCTTTGCCCATAATCAATTGCAATATATATGTTGATAATTTCTATATTTTAAGCAATTATGCCAGCGCCTGCACATACTATACCATATTTAAGTTACTACCCCCCAAAATCGTAAATGTTCATTTACACACCTCCTAAATAGAAAATTTTGAAAATGTTGCTTTTAATTTGACTCCCTCCCCAAATCTTTTCCAAACAACACAAACTGGGAAACAATAATATCATCCTCGTATATATATTTCTTTTTGGCCTATGGTTCACTGGTAGAGAATGCCATTTGGCATTAAGTCCGCCATTTGTACTTACTTCTATTTTGTGCAATAAAGTTTAAATAAATAAATAAAATCTCACCCGAGCGTTGGTATGGGCACGTGATGAGGCGGGGCGACGAGTACGTTGTAAGGCCATGTCTATACCACACAAGAAGAGGGGTAGGCGACACAGACCACGTGCTGGAAAACCGTTGCCAAGGACACGGAACAGGCCCAAGTTGATGAACAGACAACTCAATATAGACTATCTTCGCGCCTTAAAACGAGCAAGGCCGACCCCAAATAAGGCACGGAAGAAGAAGATAATCTCAACCGAGCAATTATAGATATTAAGATCATCTGAAGTCTTCGCGAAAGCTGCGTCAGTTCAGGAGGAAAGTGGACACGGTCGATAAGGAAACTAGCGTCATCAGCTACCGCGACACGACACTGACAAGTGACAGGCTTCAAAACAATCGCAATCTGGGGGTATCAGACGTGACCCTCGCAGAGATAGCGTCACGGCCTCGTGTCGGGGATGCTGTGGGTTTTATCCGCAATCATTGTTGGTGACAATCGTGTGGACAGAATTCTGCACTTCTAGCAATATTGTAACGCGAGACTTCTTGTGGTGCGATAGATATTGTCCATACTTTTTCATTCAGTACAATGCGAGAGGGACGGGTGACGCTCTGCCGCACTTTGTTGGTTTGGTGACTTGTGGCTATTTTTGTCCAATTTATTACTACTGGGTCCTGGCGCCTGGTATAAGCTGATAAAAGATGCTGACAATTCTCATCCCGTTTCTTTAAGATTCTAATTAACTATGATAGCGACAAGGCGATCTGTAGACAGTTATTTCTTACTGATATTACTCAGAGCCGATGTTAAATTGCGGACTTCGAAGGCTTACAATTAGGGATTGCAATCCAGTCCGGCGGATCCAGTAATCCGGCCGGATCCGGTAAAAAATTACCGGATCCGGTAGACCCGAAGAGACTGAAGAGACGCCACAATATACATACCAACCCAAGAAAGCTGATCTAATTTGGTGAAAATTTGAGCTAGGAAAAAATTTCTAGAGTCAACATGATCTAGATCTAGTTAAACTTTAAAGACTTTGTCTTTATTAATTATTCTTTGAGACGTTAATTTTGTTTAATGGTTTCTGTAGCCAAATTAGAAAAACATATTTATTTATTTATTCAATTAACGTTATTGCAATTAAAACATGTATCTTACCTTTTATTTAAAGTGCAATGTGATGTGATATGCGATTACTGATTAGCTTTTTTTTATGTTTGTTCAATACATATTACGGGTATTATTCAGGAAGTATAGTACTCGTATTTTAATATTATTGTTATATATGTACCTCTTATAGTATTAATAAAGTTACATAGTAGAGAAGAAAAGTGGGGTCAAAGTTAAAAGAACGATCATGAATCATGATCCAATACACCAAATTACGAGTAGTGATATATTCTTAGATTTGGCAATTAAAACTATAAAATTTTCCTTTAAGTAAGAGCGTTTATACCCGCTTAGCTGGCAGCTTCGCATATTTTTTCTTCCTGCTTCATTATTTTATGGTATTTGAATGAAACTTAAAGATATGTTCAATACATACCCTACAGTTTTAGCATTTATATTGCGTTTAATTCATGTACTCATCGCTTTTGCCTTTATTTTCTTACAAAACAAGATATAGACATAAATTCATTTTTAGAGCTTTGGTTATGGCAATATCATGAAATTTTGCATTGTACCAGCTTAATTACCGAAAACGTAATGAATGAATTGAAAACATGTTCAAGTTACAATCACATTTCTTAAAATAATCAAGAAAAACCAAAAAAATTGCGACGTTGCCAGTTAAGCAGGTATACACCCTCTGAAAGTGTTATTTTTATTATTTATTTAGAAGATTAGATTTTCTTATATTTACTATGAGACAAGGTTACCATGTGATCATGTGTGGCTGTAAATATGGTAATAATGTTTTTAAGTTAATGCAATATTATTGAAGCAGATGCTTACATTTTCATATTACTGTGAAATAAGTGGCGAGTGAGACTGATTGTTGACTTAATAAGGGTGATTTTTAGCGCTAAACCTTTTCTACTTTACGGCCCAAAAACTGGACAAAAAGCATAATGTTAGATAGACGCAATAGCAAAACTTCAATCCGGCCGGATCCGGCCGAAAGAATTGGACCGGATTGCAATCCCTACTTACAATGACTGTATTCAACGTATCCAGTCCAGGATCACTTGTGATCCTCGTGCCTTCTGGCAGCATGCCAACAGTCTCAAATCGAAGGGTGGCTTTGAATCTCAAGTTTCATATAACGGGAATATCTGCGAGGGGCAAGATGCGGCACAGCCTTTTTCGGACTTTTTGCGAGTGTTTTTTTGACTGCCACTCCTCACCTTGACTGTGACAGGATTCTAAGTGAGGATCCCACCAACTCAGCTAACTTTGTCCACATTAACCGAATTTCAATTCTTGATGTTGAAGTTGGCATTAAACACCTGAAGCCCTATAGCTCTCCCGGCCCGGATAACGTCCCTGCGTTTATTTTAAAAGGGTGTAAAGATTCTCTAGCTTTGCCTTTAGTTCATCTTTTCAATTTACCCATTGATCTTGGGACGTACCCCAATAAATGGAAAGTTACACGAGTGCGCCCTATTCCAAAATCAGTAGACATGGCTAACGTTGAAAATTACCGTCCGATAGCTATACTCTCTTCTATTGCAAAGCTTTTTGAATCCATCTTAAGTAGTCATATAATTCCCCAAATCAAACCGTATCTCAGTGACGCTCAGCATGGTTTTAGATCTAATCGTTCGGTTGAAACGAATCTTTTGACCCTGGTCGACTCGATCTCTGAACACTTAGATATGGGTATTCAGGTTGATGTGTTGTACTTCGACTTTAAAAAAGCGTTTGATCGCGTGGATAATGATGTGCTTCTGAGTAAAATGAGTCGTATCGGTTTCTCTCTCAAGTTGCTTAGATTCTTTGGCAACTATTTACGCGATAGACAACAGTATGTGCAACACGGTTGCTTTGTCTCCAAATCCTACAATACCTGTTCTGGTGTCAGTCAGGGTTCGATTTTGGGTCCATTGTTATTTGGATTAATGATTAATGATCTGGCGTCGGTTCCAAAGAGCGCCAGATGCTTGCTCTATGCCGATGACCTGAAAGTAATGTATTTTGTACAACAGGCTTCAGACTGTAATTCACTTCAGGAGGACATCGATCGGTTATATCAATGGAGCATTAATAACAAGCTCCTTTTTAACTTAGAAAAATGCTCAGTGATGACTTTTGGCCGCACCCTTAATCCCCTAAATGCTAAATATACGCTAGGGACAGAACTTATATCTCGTGTTGATACTGTCAAGGACTTGGGTGTAATTTTTGATTCACGGCTTACCATTCACGAGCACATAAAAGCGTTAGCAACGAACTTAGCTTCAAAAGATTAGGTTTCGTTATTAGGAATGCACGTGATTTCGATAGTCCTAGGGTTATACAACTTATATTTTCTGCCTTAATTAGAAGTAAGCTGGACAGCTTCTATAATTTGGAATCCGCATGAAGCTTCGTATGCCTTACTTTTGGAAAAAAATCAGAAAGCATTTTTACGGTTTCTTTATAAGAATATATATGGATAGTATCCATTTTTATATCCAACAAACTTTTTAGTCGGCTTATTAGGCTTTAACTAGCTTGAAGTTAGGCGTAATTATGTTCTCCTAACTAGCGTTTGCAAAATCTTGCGAGGAAGTTCAGACTGTTCAGAACTGGTCGGTTATGTGGTTCGTTTGCTCGTGCCCTCACTTTCAAGGATCAATTTCCGTCCGCGCAACCGGCTACTATTAGCTGCTCCGGTGGCGCGCACCGTATCGAGTAAAAACTCTCCTCTCGTTTGAACTCTACACTGCCTTAATACGCTTCTCGCATCAGCATCGGAGTTGGATGTTTTTAGAAGTACTTGGGCAACGGTATGTCGCGAATGTTTGAAGTACTGTGAGGCGATGGATAGTTGTAATTCTTCTGTAATATGTTAATATATATATATTTTATTTGTAATTCACAGTGAATTAGTTGTTACTGTAATGCTGTATAATTATCTTGAATAAATAAATAAATAAAAAAAAAAAAATATTAATATTTCGTCGAAGCCAACGCAATATGGAAGGAAACCCTATTGACAGAAAAATGACTACTTATGCACTAATCACTAGTTATTCGTTTTGGGTTCAGTAAAAAGTGCATAGTTTCGCAGACTTAGCTATCAGCAAATATTGTGTAGGATAATCTCTAAAGATAGTTATTGTCGCAAAAGTTACTGACTTTTCCGGATCTATAAATTTTCGGAGAGAGATTAATATCGGTTCGTATGTAAACACGGGGTGGTGGAAGCAGTTTGGTGCGGGCAGTGGGTAGCGGGAGGCGGCTCATTACTGCGGCAAAATGTTCGGTCGTTAGCAGTTGGAGGCTTTCACGGCCCCGATGCTATCTCACCCACGCATAGACCTTTGTAAACAACGTGTAGTCTACCGGCTATGACATTGCTCCTGGACGTCAATGTGGTTCAAGGTTTGGCTGAAAATAGCGAAAAATGTTTTGTTTTTTATTGTAAAACCTTTTTAAAGCTTACAAAATAGGCGCATAAAATGCGTACACTTTTAAATAAAATAATAATCATTCTCTCACTTGAGTTCCCGACTTTTCGGAAGCTTTTCAGCTTTCCATGGTCACGGGTACACTTTGTATAAAACTTTCTTTCACTCTGTAGGGATTTAACATAAAGGGATAATGGTTTGTATTTTATGGCGGATCTAGAGGGTCATGACCCCCACCCCCTCAAATCGTAATTGTCCATTGAAAAATTTCCTATACATGAGCAATTTACGAAAAACTGCTTGTAAAACTTCAGGGGTTTCAAAGAAATACGCCCGCGAAAATTCCAACATAATAAGTAATGCCAGTTTTCTGCGCGCTACCGATTTAGGTATGTTTTAAATAATGACCTGGTCAATTTGTGTCCAGTTGTTATCTAAATCCGTTCAACAGTTAAAGTGTTATCGAGTAACAAATCGCTCCCAATATTACAGGGCTCTATGTTACAATTTCAGGGCAGTTAAAATTACACTATATGTTTGTCACTATGACAAGTTCAAATGAAATGAAATTATTTATTTCGGACATCATCCATCCATACATCAAACTTCAATTCTCTAAAAGTAAAACAGAACTCTGTAATATTGGGCCAGCGAAATATCACAGTCACATTTAATTAATTCTTTTTTAGGCACGTTATCAACCACCTGGAGTGTCTTCAAGCAGCCTATCTAAGCAAAAAACAATAATTTATAAAATTATCGCTTTCGTTTGTTTACGCTGTTGGCGTAGACACTTGTTGGGTAATTAGTTTGTAGGAGGCGGGAACAATTCGATTACTGCTATGATCGATGTCTGCAGACGCCATCCATCAGACTCGGTTCGACAGACGACATTTCACGTGGAATTTATCTTTTAATCGAGTAGAAAAAGTTATCTAAAGCGATAAGAGTAGATTGTTTAATTAGTACTCTACACTATTGCTTACCTAGCCCTTACGGTGCTGTGTCTGTTTGTGTGCTGACAACGAAGTAAAGTATTCTTATTTACGTGCAAATACGTACACTGGGATCAGTGTAGATATCAAAAAGGCGTTTGTACTCCAAATGGAAAACAGATTCAACGAGGTAGGAGCGGATTTAAGAGTTCTATTATTTGAAAACAACTGGTTCATCGATTTTGTAGGGCTATTGTACAGTCAAGGAATTTAATTTACATACCATTTTGTACCTTGTCACAGTCAAAATCAATATGAAAGACGATAGAGATTCCATATCAATGTCACTATGACAAGGTACGAAAGGGGACACAAATTAAATTCCTTGACCGTACCTTCTGTAAACTGCAACAAATAAAATGGGTCATTTCTCAAAATAATTTCACAAATATATCATTAAAAAGATGAATAATAACATATATATAGACTTGTAATTTATTTACCATTTAAACAAATAAATTATAATTCTTAACAGATCATCTACAATCTAAACAAATGGTCAATTCATGTAAATTTTAGATCATGAATTTTACAACAATAGATGATCTGTTTAGAATTTAACATAGTTTCGAGCATTCACCGTTATTTATATATTTATATATTAATCTGCGGAGCACTAGCTTATTTGCTCTTCTTCTGGTGCAACTCTACAATGTGTACAGTTGGCCGCCTTTGCTCTTGGTTTTTTGCCCGTCAACTTAAAGCTCGCGCATATCTGTATCCACCTTATTGGCTTATCTATGACCAACTAAGATATATTTAAGACTAGCTTCTGCCCGCGACTTCGTCCGCCTTAAATTCGTTTATCGCGGATTAGGGTATTTTTCCGGGATAAAAAATAGCCTATGTCCTTCCCCGGGACTCAAACTATCTCCTTACCAAATTTCCTCCAAATCGGTTCAGCGGTTTAAGTGTGAAGAGATAACAGACAGACAGACAGACAGACAGACACACTTTCGCATTTATAATATTAGTATGGAAGTATGGATAGACTAAGTTCTAATAACTATTTTAATAGTTAAGAATCATTTATTAGAAAAGATGTCTGACTGTTGAGTGTCTTTTGGCTTTTTTCTCAACAGTTGGATTCTCTTGGGAAATGCCGGTAGACTCAGACTTGTGATGCCAAAAGTGTCCTTACGGCACTGGATAAAGATATTTCAACCGGACGGTTTGCTTCTTTTAAACGCCCGATTTCCTCGACGTGTACTTCAATCACTCCAATTTGAAGAAAATAGAAGACTTTGTGAAGAGTGGGGTTTGTGTCGCAGGTGGAGGCGTGTCTGGCCGAGCTGGTGCTGGATGGCAGCACGCTGCGGCGCGTGGCGGGGGTGTTCCAGCGCGAGCTGACGCGTGGCCTGCGCCAGCAGCCCTCGTCGCTGCAGATGGAGAACACCTACGTGCCCGAGCTGCCCGATGGCACAGGTAGGAACTAACCTTTACTGAGATAACTCACTCAAAGCTACTATATAATTATGGTACTTTGAAGGCCAGAAGAGGTCTTTACTCGGCCGTAGCTGAATGTAGGATGCGAGTTAATCAATTGTTTGACTGATCAAAATAATAAAGCCTCGCGAGGACTATATGCTTAGATATTCGGGAGCCACACGCGTCTAATTCCTGGTGTGCTTATCAAGGTATCCTTAAACATGGGACAATGTTGCACTTTTGTACGCTTATCGGCCAAATCTTGAAACGTTTCGCTCTTGAGGCTCGTGAAGATCTGATGACTACAGCATATTGATGTGTTGCAGAGGAGGGCGTGTTTCTGGCGCTGGACCTGGGCGGAACCAACTTCCGCGTGCTGCTGGTGGAGTTGCGCGCGGGCCGCCTCGTGCGCGAGGATGTCAAGCAGTACCACATCAGGTGCGCATCATACCCACTTCATTGCACCAAAGTTAGCTAGCATGGCGACAGACATGTTCCACATTGCGCCATCGGGGCTCTCTAAGGTCGGTTCATGATCATCATCATCGTCATATCAGCCTAAGGGCGTCGACTGTTGGACAAATACTCTCCCAAATATAACGACCGGTCGTGCGCCACCTTCTTGTTCGCTTTCTTGATCTTGTTGGAGATCTTCCCACGCTGCATAAATATGAAATACGACTCTGACCAACTTATTGGACGTCGGTTGCTGGGCTTAACGTTGGCCTTCAAGAGAGATTTTATTCTCCGTGCCCGCACTCCTGTTTGCAACTGGATCTGAAACACGCGACGGCTAGGGCTCTCAACGCCACTGCCTACTGGGCATCCATTATTTGGGGAACCTCAACACTAAAAAAGAAGAGTACAAGTTTATGTGGTAGAGACGATGCCTACGTAGACGCGATGGCAGTTAACATTTTTGGGTTTAATCACATTCTCATAGAATACAAACAATATTGCAGATCCTAACTATATTCGTGCCATGCCTTTGATCCCGTCGGTCTGTAAATCCACTAAACGCAAACAGCTATGACGTTAAATGTGCTTCATAAACAAGCGCACGCTGATTATACAATGGAATGTATCATTCGCTTTAACTTCTGGAGGTTAAATGAACTAAGTCAGTCATTTTGGTCAGTTATCCGATACTTTTTTATTACTCTGGTGCAAAAGTTTGAACATTGGGATTGGGACAGACTTTGTCCCCCATTTAAAACTAAGTCAACAAATTTGGGTTGAGACCAAACTTACGTATGTCTGCATTACTTATTAAAGACGCATATCTATTTGTACCAGTTTTTAAATTAAGTAACGGCACTATATTTTTGCATTGTCCTCGGATGTATACAGGGTGTAGCCTGAAGTACGAGCAATAAATGAAAATGAAGTTTCAAAGTGCGTATCCGATTATACGCATTTTGAAACTTCATCACGTAATTGTCGTTTACACTTGCAACCTGTAGTCAATAGATTTTACCATCGCAATTTGGTCGCTCATCTGTCGTAACATGTCTTGATTATTATATAACAGTATGTCCATGACGAGTTTTAGAGGGATACTTCGGTTACGGTTTAATACGTTATATAATAACATAAGAGCATTGGAAGATTTTAAATATTACCTATATGCAACAAACCTTAAAAAAATTATATGTTCATTTTAAATTTTAACGTCTTATGGCAGTTTTATTCTTTGAAGTAGTTCTGTAAATAAGACCACCTCTCCTTCGCCTGCGTGACAGTTTAGGGCCTCTAACAGGATTTGTATGTAATTGTGTTTTCTCTTGCGCGTGCGCAGCGACGAGCTGCGGCTGGGCCCCGGCGAGGACCTGTTCAACTTCCTGGCCGACTGCGTGCAGGACTTCGTGCGCTCCGAGGGCATGGAGGACCAGGAGATGTCACTAGGTGCGTCGCCAATTTACTTTGTTATTGTTATGAGCCTACCCTTTTAAGTCGAAAGAGAGAGACGTGGGGTGTGGCGGCAAAGGGGTTGGAAGGCAAGACTCAGGAAGGCAAGTCAAACCTCTTTGTAGCCACGCCCGGCGCCTCTCTCTTACCGCCGCCGACGTTTCGTATTATAAGAGAGTATAAACTATTGTCAGTCTGTCTTAGGCTCAATCATCAAGGCCAATCTTTGCAAGGGACACAATGGCCTGAACTTGATGGAGAAAATATACTTATTATACTTAGAAGTAGTGTCCGACCGAAGATTCGGTTTCGGCCAGAGGTTCGGTTTCGGCCAAAAAACAGCCGAACCTTTCGGCCGCGCCGAAACTTACAAGGGTACGCTCAGCACGGCTGGTAAATCTTCTAAAAATATGAGACTTATGTTGTATACTCAATTTTGTAGAAGTCGTATATGATGTTGAATTAAAGTTATGACTTTCAATAGGTAAAAGAAGTAACAAATTGTAATGTAGAACATTATACTAATTATAGTTTATTAATCTTGAAAAACAGTACAAGTAACATGTAAAATGTTATACAGGGTGGGAACGAGTATACCGACAGACTTTAACCATCGAGTTCAGTGCCTCATTGGAGTATATTAAGAATAAGAATAAGAATAATTTATTTTGTAAAACATAGGTAGGTACATGGGTGTTTCATAAATTGCTTAGTAACACTATGTTTTGCCGAAAGGCATACAAAATTTCAGAGTGTAGCATGCATAAAACAAAAAAAATAGTCGAAATTCATTAATATTCATTATTGTCATCATTAACGTTATTATCCATTAAATATTCTTGAGTAGAATAGTACGCCTTTTTAACTAAGAATTTAAACAACGATTGCTTAAACATTTGAATATCCTGCAAATTTCTAATATGGTATATCGTTCAGTTAAAAAAGAAAAAATCTTTTCTTTTCTTTTATAAATTTGCGTGTAATGAATATGGGACTTAAAACTGAGACATAACAGTACTATCCGACACGAATTACACTCAATATAGAAAAAAAAATTGGATACCCAACGTATTGTAAAACTTTAATACAAACTAATAAAAGCATGCAGGTGGGTACTGCTTATGTATAAAATTATTAAATAAGTGGCTACATCACATCATTAAGGCGTTTTAGTCATGAGATTTTGAGATCTATGAATTTATAAAAATAATTAATATCTCAAAAATTACGCGTTTTCGGACTACATGTTATACCACTTTATAAACTCCAATTAGGCTCCACGTTCGATTGTCAAAGTGTGTCGGTATACTCGTTCCCACCCTGAAATATTCCTATCGTAATAATAAGCTAATAAGTATATTTTTGAATGAGCCTTTAGACGCTAGCTGATTGTGGTTATAAAAAAAAGTAAAACTGAAAGAAAATACATCTTAATATGATTATCATATTTAAATAATAAACTTGTTTTATTGTATACCATGTACAATTAACAAGTCGCTGCCCCAGTATTACAGTTAATGTAACATTTTACATTTTTCTCTTTTTAGGGTAGTCAAATTTTGTCCCAGTGTCACTATACAATGTTGAAATTTCAATTATATAAAAGCTGAAAATAGATACCTGTAATATTAGGCTGGCGAGATGTTTCATTAGTCAAATATCTGGAAAAAACGGCCCACTGACATGTTGTTCAACGTTTTAATACTTTTAATCACGTTTATATAAGGTTCGGTTTCGGCCGAAACTATAATCAAACCGAACCTTCGGTTTCAGTTTCGGCAAAAAAACAAGTTTTGTTCGGACACTACTTAGAAGAAAAAACAGGAGAGGGAGAAAGCTACTGTCGAAAACTCGATAGTTGTAAATTATAAATCGATTCTTCGATTTAGAAGTGTTTATACTGTCCTTATCTATAATATCCGTGTAAACTCTTACGAATAGACAGGTTAATTGTTTTGTGCTATTTGGGAAATCTCTTCAAAACTTACGATAAATTGTTGTGTAACTAACATACCTAATTTCCGACGTTCCAGGCTTCACGTTCTCATTCCCGATGAAGCAGCACTCGATCTCGTCCGGCGAGCTGATCACGTGGACCAAGAGCTTCAAGTGCGGCGGCATGGCGGGCGTGGACGTGGCGGCGCTGCTGCAGCGCTGCCTGCGCGCGCGCAACCTGCGCGTCACCGTGCGCGTGCTGCTCAACGACACCACGGGCACGCTGGTGGCCGGTGCGCAGCAGGACCGGCGCGTGGAGGTCGGTATAACACTGATGGCTACGGTTATCTACTCTCTCCGTAAAAGTGAAAGCCTATCCATCCTACCTACCTACCTCCTTTTCAAGCTAATATCCTCATTTGCACGTCGCTCTTTTCAATCTTAGAGCCTTTGTAGCCAGTTTCCTTCGTTTTTTACTTCCATTCGCTCAGTTTATACCACTTCTCCTCGTTACGGTGCTGTTTTCGGATATTTCTCTTTTCCTGAGTGAGAGGCAAACGAGGGGAGGAAAGTCAAAGAAACAAGACTATACCTCTCCTGCCGTTTCACAGTTCTAAAATTAAAAATGTCGGACATTTATTTAGTCGAGCCGAGGACCAAGTGATAATTGCGGTAATCCCGTGGTTCCGTGTGTCATGGTGGCGTTCTTCACGATAGACTGTTTGACAGCTGCAGTCTACGCCTTTCTTCGGCTGATGATGGTGCAAAATAATCCTGTATTGATTGGTGTTGGTTTGCAGATCGGCGTGATCATGGGCACGGGGTCGAACGGCTGCTACATGGAGAGCGCGGCGGCCGTGACGCACTGGGAGGCGGCGCGGCGCGGGCGCGGCGAGCTGGTGTGCGTGGACGTGGAGTGGGGAGCCTTCGGCGACAACGGCTGCCTGGACTTCATGCGCACCGACCTGGACCGCGAGGTCGACGCGCGCTCGCTGCTCGTCAACTCCTTCACGTGAGTCCACATCACTCACATCACGATTGAGTTCGTCCGCTCTAAGTGAGCATAAAGTCTTCAATTAAATAAATAATCTTGCAACAGTTGATAACACGGGGTTGGCATGTTAAGTAAGTAATTTATTTTAGTGGTGAGAGCAGCGAACTTGTCAATTGGCACCTTTGAAATATCAAATAAAAATCATAGCATTTGATCGTCTATCATTACGCATTAAAAAAAATTGGTTCCGCCGTTTCGTTCATGTTTATCTTTAAGTTTCTTCTGAGTTTGCGCCACCCATACTCGGGCGTCTCCAGCATCACCGCCCCAGTTACAGCTCCGGACAGTTGCAAATTTCTATGTATCAACGAAGATTAAAGAATGACAAGTAGAGCCTTATCTCAAGGTTACTATTAGGGTTTAGATTTTTTTTTTAATTTTCTTTTAATGGTAGTTAATCTCTTGTGCGGTTGCAGGTTCGAGAAGTACATCGGCGGGAAGTACCTGGGCGACCTGTTGCGCGCGTCGCTGGCGCGGCTGGCGGGCGCGGGGCTGCTGCCCGCCGCGCCGCCGCCGGGCTCCCTCTCCTCGGAGCACGTCAGCTTCTTTGAGGAGTGAGCACCTTCCACTATTTCTAGATATATCTAACTGGAAGGTGCCTGTAACAAAGTTCGAGGAGGAGAAAAAGTTATGAACCTCCCTTCTGTTTCAGCGTAGTCAGGTAGAAAGTTTTCTATAACCATTTGTGGATGCCCGTGTACCAAAAATGGTTAAAATCTCTCCTGCTGTTTTGACGTGATGAAGCCACAAACAAACATATAAAACACTAAAAAAAAATTGGCTATAGTACCTTCATATAGTCCGTTTCATTATTTTTGAAAATATTTTAAATGTAGCCATTTATTTTTAATTATTTGTTTGTACCATATTTAATATATCGTTGTCATTGTGTTGGTCAGTCACCGAGGACAGGTTTTTCTTACATGTGAGAATTGTGTGGTAGCCGAACCTTAAAACAGCTCTTCTATTCTTACCATGCACGAATTTCGTGTACCTATTTCTTCCTCACACAGTGCTTACCTACCTCGCGCAGGACACCATCCGCCAGGATGTGTTTGTACAGCCTAAGGAGAACGCTACGATTCGACGGCTGACGGTGTTCTCTTGAAAGAATATCCACTTTACCACTATTTGTGCTGAGAGGAGCACTAGTGGCAAAATTCCCAAAATTTGTGCCTCATTTTAAAATGATGATGGTGTGACAGGGACAACGAGAGCGGGTCGACATCGCGCACGCTGGCCGCGCTGCAGTCCGCGTGTGGAGACAGCGTCACGTGGAGCGAGCAGGACGCTCGCGTGGCGCAGCACGCCGCCAGGATGCTCTCCAACCGCGCTGCGCAGCTGGTCTCCGTCTGTGAGTCTCGCCACTACCAGACTATCTAGAGCAGTATTTCTCAATCTTGTTTAAGACGCGACGCGACCCCCTTTAATAGAAAAAAATATTACCCGACCCCTTTTCTGAACTGATTCAAAAACATGTGTTGAGTCCGTATTAATGTAACCGCGACCTCTTACCCACTGGTTAAAAAATGATCTAGGGGCACTCAATGTGCGAAGTGCTACTTTATGGCGCTGTAAACCTGTCCAATTCCTCACTACGCTATACCGTCTGTCAAATACCAAATTCTCTAGTTCAGAGCTCGATATCATGCCTCATTGTTGCGGAGGTAATGCAGAGTTGAAGGTCCAGCTATGGCATTCAGAAAATGTACGTCAGCGTCGACACAGCGTTGACGAACTTGGTGAAATGCGACGATGTGACGCATCGTCTTTAAGAAGTAAACGTCATATATTGAACGGACAATAACAGCAGAGCTTGTCTCTCACAGGCAGGAGATCCAAACAAATTGCACTTTTTATCCTCATGCCATGACTAGTAGTGACAGGAATGTGATATGATGCGTATGTGTGTGTCTGTAGGCATCTCAGTGCTGGTGGAGCGCATGGCGCGTGAGCACGTGCTGGTGGCGGTGGATGGGTCTGTGTTCAAGCGGCACCCGCGCATGCGCGGCCTCATGGACAAGTACATCGCGCTGCTGCAGCCCTACAAGGTGAGCAAGAAGGATAACTCCCTGGCTGGTTTAGCTAGACCTCATAACCAGGAAGGGCAATATTACTTTAAACGAGCAACTCTTGTATGTATACATTACTTATATAATTCGTTTCTCGGAAACGGCTCTAGCGATTTAGATTAAATTTGGTCGGTTACCCTCATCTGGCATAAACTGTTTTGTCACAATCATCATTTGGCATAATTAATAATTTGGCATAATATTTTTTTTTCTGAAACCGTAGAATTTTCAGGACTTTTTAAGGCATCATCTCGTTTATAACAATCGTTTTATAACAATCCTGAAAGGTGTGCTTGTGCAGAAAAAAATGGAAGGAAGGTTCGAGATGAGTACAAATCATTAATTCAGAACAGGCGTTGATAAATCGCATTGCGAGAATTATCGCCTATGTAAAGTTCATTACAGTGCAGCAAACAAAATTTCCAGAGTTTGTAATTAAATCATGGCGGAGGAGCTCTAGAGCAAGACCAATGTAGGGCCTGGTTTTACGGTTAAGGATATTGCTAAAACCATTGTATTTCTTGCTCTGTGGGTGTGGGTAACATCTTCTTCCCTATGTTGCAGTTCTCGGTGGTGGGCGCGGAGGACGGTAGCGGGAAAGGCTCCGCCCTGACGGCCGCCATCGCCGCGCGCATCGCCGCGCTAGAGATCTAGCGCATCAACATCTTACATGGTTCCAGGAAAAAGGCTCTGGTACCATGCCATGGACTGAAACCTGCCCTCGAAACGCACAAGTCTTTTAAAGCGATGGGATTGTCATTAGAGCAGTGAGGTATACATTTTTTTGGTATTGGCAAGCTGGTTTGGGATAATTTTCTCTCCAAAAGCTGTGTAAAGGTTCTTTTTTTAGAGTTGATACGAATTTAGTTCTATAGGTGCTTCTTCACTGCTTTAGCTGAGCTACTGGCCCGATAGCGGCCCTACAAAGTTGATTTTCCAAAAAAACGGCTTTTTACTTCAAATGATTAATGAAACAGGTATCTACCGTACCGGTTCTCTTGCCATGTTTAGTTAATGTTCTGAAACGAATGCTCAGGTGTGCGTTGCGGGGCTTGCGTGTTCCATATTCCGACTAGATTTGTTAACGGTAACTCTATTCTGTAGCGATGCAGGGTCGAAGCATTTCATACTCGTTTACTAAATTAGTGATGACACGTTGTAATTTACTCCGGAGAAATAATTTTAGGATAACAAGATGATTGTGATATCATGAGTGTGTTTGTGTGTGCGTGTGTGGACGCTCGCGGGTCGAGTATGTCTGTGTGATCTACAGTTCCATGTAGAGTAGGAGACGCCCGCGACGGGCGTTTATTTTGTGAGAATAGATGATTTATTGTATGTTAATGTTGAATGAGTGAAATAAGAGCGACTCATATATTTTATAGTTGTTACGCGATGTGCCATACTCACTAGGATTACTTGTCTATAATTGACACATTCAAATAGCTCAATGGTTGGGTGAGTCCGCGGAAAGAGTGTGATACGTTGTGAGTGTGACGTATTATTTATTCAGGCTAGATAATAGTTAAAATATAGAGAGTAATCATATAACACCGAGAAATTCTCAGAACCTACAGAAACTAATAACTGAACTACTTCCGAATTGAATAAAAAGATAACAAGGGAACTATGCAGATTTTTGTTTAATTGCAACATTCATTAATCCGGTTCTTGATAAAAGCACGGGCAGCGTTCGGAAATAGTCGGAGTTTCTAAGGTTTTTCAATGTCATCTTATCTGTCTGCCTAGTTGTCAAAATAGCGCATATCACACTTGGAATGACGCCGCGCGGTACAACCTCTGGAATGTGGATGCCAAATGGGCTTATTACTGTAAAACCGGTTATAACCGGTTTGGCATCCATTCAGGACCGCTCCAACCCCAGGGTGCGCAGGCCTGGCCTGCTCCCAGTTCTTGTTTAGGGATCATCAGGGATGGGCTAAAGATATATTGTTATATAATTTATACATAAGTTTAGGCAGACAAGCGAGCGATACCTCCCTTGAATACAGTGTTGTTATTGTATTTAGTGTCTAAGTAAAAATTAAGCATCAATTAGACGAAATATATTTATTAATAAATATTACTTATGGAACAAAATATTTTATTAAATATTTGTTTAAAAATATTTGGAAGGTTGCAGCTATGCGCACTGGGTATATGATGATAATGACTTTGTTATTTTATTTTAAATGAATATACAATTTTATACATTTCTTTTGTTTTAATTTACGTCACTACACGCAGTTCATTAGAAACAAAACGATATCGAAGAAATCTTCAAAGTCACTCCGTTTAAAATGACTGAATTACAATACACACATCAATATATTATGGTGTTAGTAACTACTTACTACAACCGCAGTAGTAATAAGAGGCTGTTACAGTGTGGTGCAGCTGCATCCTCCACCCGCAGGCGCGGACCATCAGGTGATACTGGGGTCAATCACTGGTCACTTTAAGAATAAACAGAAAAAATTTTGGGCGGCTTACCTGTTAACTACTTCTTCCTATTATCGGGTTCCGTACCAAAAAGGTAAAGAAAGAACTTTATCTGTCTGTCTGTCTATTACGGAAAATGTGGAAAAAATACCATAAAGATATGAACATTACACGAAAATTATAACCATTCATCTATCTGTCTTACTTTTTTTTAATCACCAAAAATCATTTTTGAATAGCGCGGTTTGATTAAGTTTGCCCCTCATTTGTATGACACGCCATAGATACCAGAGACAAACTTAACTCAAGCGGCAAGTTAAGTCGGAATAAGTGAAAGTTTGTACGGAACCCTCGGTGCGCGAGTCAGACTCGCACTTGTCCGGTTTTTATTTATTACTCAAAAAGTTAGAGAACATTACAGTAACAACCAAGGCACTGTGAACTGTGAACTACAAAAAACAAAAACATATAGAAAAATTTAGAACTATTTAGGCGACGTAACTCCGTGGGTCCGTTGCGTCGTCTGATCTGTTGTAGGATTCGGCAGATTGTCCTGAAACTGCCGAAACACTACCCCCTTCGGCCAGAAGTCTGCTCTTGCGATGGTGTCCTGCAGCGGCCGCGGCACGCGCACCACAAACGAGCTGAAGTGCACGTAGTGGCTGCCTACTAACATCTAGTTCGCTTGATTTTTCGTAGTTTGGCGACAAATGTCTTTATTGAAATTGACGACGTATAAAAATGTCGATAACATATAAAATGTCCAAAAATAACAAAGTTCACAATGTGTTTGTCCTTTGAGCATATAATTTACACTTCCCCTTCAACGGCCTCCTTAAATTTTGGAGCCAGATAAAACTGATGCTACATTATTTTTTGTGGGAAAGGGTTGAGATTATAAATGAAACAACAATGTTATAATAATTATAAAATAACCTGATGTATTGCCTTAGTTATCACAAAATATTTTTTATCATAAATAATTCGCTCCTCTATACCCTGATTGGAGACGCAGGGGAGGTCAGGAGAGCTGCTTGGAGGACTTTAGGAGACCTCCACCTTCTCCCGAACCTTGCGGAGGATGCTCTGCAGCTCCGAGGCTGACGTCGTCTTGTACTGTGCATAACAATAGGTACAGCATTTAAGCTTTTCAGTTAGAAGTGGGTCGAAAGGGTCGTAGTTATTAAAATATTTTAGTTAGCTATCCTTTTCAATCAGACAAGTTAAAATCAAACAGAATTTCGGAACATATGTGTGGACACTGTGGACTATGTTTGCAGTGACTTAGCGCGGTTAATGCGACTAGGACTAAGCTAATTCTAGGTGTTATTATTATCCTGTTAATAGTTATTCCAGGCTCATATAGCCCCCGTATCACCGAGACTATAAATAAATGACCTATTGTGATCGCCACCTCCTTCAGTTCCCGGTTAAGTCCTGTGTTGCAAAGAACTTCGGTACTTTTTTGACTCCAAGGGGCTTTATTCTTTCTGGGCACAGTATATGTTTTCCCCGTAAAGAGCTGCGGTTACCTATTAGCGAGGGACAGACAGTCAGAAAGTGAATATGCGTGTCCCCCGCTATGCGGCAGAGCCTGCACCACCTTGTGTCACTTTTCCTAAGTCTAGCTAACTTTGTTTGCAGATCAACGTTGTTTTCAACGTTGTAATCTGTTCGTGACAAATGGTACGCCGTGAGTAAACCAGCAAAGATTAACAAACAACAAACGTATCATGTTACATCAACACGTGGAGTCAAGGGGGGTGTTGTAGAGGTGAGTGTGTACCCCGGAGACGTTGCGCTGCACGAGCACCTGGCTGTAGAGGCGCTTGCCCTCATCAGCGCCCAGCAGACGATCCAGCTCGGCGCGGGGCGTGGCGAACAGCTGGTGCCCGGGCATGCGCAGCGCTGCCACTGCGCCTGCGCTGAAACCCTTCGCTCCTAGCCATTCTGCGACCTCGTCCGGGTTCGATTTCTGGAACAAACGAAAGGCGCATGTAGGCTATTTTAAGCTGCTTCTTGGAGGTTTTACAAAAAAAAACATTAATACACATAACTTTTTTTTTGTGAGCTGTCTTAGAGGTTTTACAAAAAAAAAAAACATTATTAATGCTCATTATCAATTTTTTGTTGGGTACGTCTTGAGGATTTTACAAAAAAAAACGTTTATGTCTTCCTACTTGGTGTAAGATGTTTCGGACTTATGCAGACCCATAATCAGATCACTATGACCTTAACTATTATTACCTACTGTAAGAAATAATAACAAGGTATTTTACATGAAACACAATATCGTGTTTCTGTGTTTTTAATGTGGAAAAATTAACACCACATTATTATCTATTATGTTATGATATAGATAGAAATATTGAAGCGCAAAGTCCAACGTGTTTCGCGTAATCCAAAGGTAGCAACTCGAATTCCTAACAATAAAGAACGAAGTGTTTAAATAAATTGAAATAGGCACCAAAAATAGATCGTATGTGCTTTGTAGTTTATGCCTAAATTCGTGGAGAAATGTTCTTATCTTAGTTCCCCACTAAACTCTTAATATTAAAGGAATATCGGTGGTTGGTGAGTTGGTTGGTGTGTCATCATCATATCGGCTCAAAGACGTCAACTGCTGGACAAGGCCTCCTCCAAAAATCTCTACAACGACCGGTCTTGCGCCGTCCTCATTCAACGCGATCCCGACAAGATCGTTGGCCTTTTCCACGCTGCGTTGACCCGCTGTACGCCATCGTCCCTCAAGAACCTTCCTGCCTCAGTGGCCATAGGTTTATTGGTTGTGTAGGTTGTCTGCAACGTTACCTGGTGGATGAACACCTCGGGCGTCTTCTTGAACTCGATGAGCTTGCGCCGCTGCTGGATCTGCGGCAGCTTCGCTCGCAGCTCGTCGGCGAAGGCGTCGCCGTCGCTGGGCACCGCGCTCACCGTCGACTTTGTCGCTGCAACCAACACGAGGACACGCCTTAGTAACATTCCACCAGCAGACTAACAGTTTTGTCGCTCACGTGATAGCCATCACGTGAGCGACAGATAAGGTAGCTGTCATAGCCATGACAGCTACCTTATCAAAATATATAAATCCCTAGACAACGCTTCCAATACAGAAGTTAAGCAATGGAATATTGTCATTCCAACAATCGCCTTCCTACTTCCTAGCATTTGTTACAAGTATCAAATAATGGTGTCACGTACCCGACAACTCAACACTCTGGTAGAATGGCTTCCTTAGCAATACATAGTAAGTTTAGAAGTAAGACATTTACTAACAGTGACATATAATATTGTATTGTAAATTCTATTTAATTTAATTTAATATAATCTGTATTTCATTGTTATGTATAATTTAAATTTGATGTATTGTGTTGTGATATGAAGCCATGAGTTTCGAAATAAATGATATTATTATTATTATTATAAGTCAACCCTACATACACCCTACAAAGCCTAAAAGTTTATTTATCGAGAATTGGCTAGAGAACTTGGGAACTCCTCGTGCTCAAACTTCACGACTTTTAATGCTCTGGTTCAATCGCAGAGATGCACTTCGATCACTGCGAGCTAAGTTTACCTATTACAGGAATATCTTTAAATGTTTTCGGTTTGGAGAATTGGCCATAGTAGGTTGCCAGTTCATTGAGGCATTGGATAGGAGCGTTTAATGATAAGTATTTGATGAGTAGGTACTTACACTTGATAGTGTCAGTGTTGAGAGGCGCGGGTGGCGGGGGCGGCGGCATCGGCGGCGGGGGCGGGGGCGGCTTCTCTGCAACACACACTTCTGTACTGCGGGCGCGGAGCCTGACCGGTACTAGTTGAGCCAGGCAAGACGCAGCACCCGCGTACTCCACGACATGTAGCAAAGCTTTCCACTGATTCTTGCCACTCACTCGTTTCGTTATAGGTATTTTCTATTTTCAGTAACGCAGGTTAAAAGGAGAAATCTACTTATTTGAGTAGGTGGGGATCGACATTCAACGTGGGTCGCGGTGCCCTCGCGGGGATAATATTTGAGGTCTTTAGGTAATTAATTACACAGAGCATCTTACAATTCAGTTATTCGGTGGCATACTTAGTATAGCGACTTCTGTGGATTTAAATATTTTAAATCCGTTATGCATATCACAAAATTTAAATTTGTAAAAAGTCTGTTTCATTAATGGGTTCCGTTTTTGGCTTATAGAGGACACACCTCGAGGATCATCGTCACCATAGTTAAATCTTTCACTTCTTAAAAATGTCGGGTAAGTTGTCGACCTACCTGCCAGCAAGTTGGCTCTGGTTTTTTTCATGACTTCATGAGCCAGTAATAGATAATGCAAAATCTGTGTATTGTTATGTAAACCGACATACAACCAATTGCACCAGACTCTGTCAACGCTAACGGTTGATTACTGGTCGATATGGACAAATGTAATCATTCAAATCAGTCGGCTAACAGAGCATGGTGGAATCAGGCCGTAGTTAGCTGCATTAACACCAAGCGTTGGGCTGCTTGCATAGAGGCAAATGTCAACCTTCGGACTCTTAAGGAATGAAAGGAAAGCAACAACCTTAGTAGAGATAATATGTACATACACCTTTACGCAAGAGCCCCAAGGAAAAGACGGAAGGACACCGGGAGGAGCGAAGCACAAATAGACACACACACAGGTTTCAATAAAAATTTAATGTAAAAAAATGTAAATACAAACAAGGAGCGAGTAGCCGAGCTCCGGGACAATATATTAACATTTATAGCCTTACTATTTGTATACCTAATCCCTCGTCTCCTACAATAAATATATTATACCAGCTTATAGAATCTGACTCGAAGTATAAAATCAATAGACTCTCACGATACGTAAGTACTAATTTGTAGAACATGAATTGTATAAGCTAAGCTTCACACTAGTCACACTTCGTGTTAATGGACAGAACTCAAGATTGATACTGCACTCATGTTGACATTTAAGCATACTAAAGATAAGACGTGAGTGCGGTATCCTGGATGCTGTTCATTTAGACGAGTGGACTCTGCGTGTTGGCTCACATCGACAAAGATTGGGTCTGATGTTGGAGTTATGTTCAGATTTTTCTCACCCACCTCGTCAAGGAACTTTGGAGGCTAACAGCTTGTTTGGCTAGCAAGCGGTATGAATACGGCGCTCTTTCCGTCTTTGACTTCATTTGTTACTTAGGAACTTCGACATTAAGTAAGAGATGGATGGATGGATGCATGGATGTCTTTTGTCGACGAGGACCAACGTCGCTATAGCTCGGCAGTGCGGTCGGTGTGTGACCGCACTTCAGAACTTGACATTCGTAGAACGATCCAGAATATAGAAGCTTCAGCCTCCATGTTTGATGCCGCGGAATTCGGAATCGATTTCTTTACCATCGACCGATGACGCTGCGCCTTAACACTATATTTTGGTTTTATTCTACGTGGCAACTACATGTTACAGTGATGTGTGAGGACATACATGAGCACACGCACACACGGACACAAGCACACACACACGCGGGGGACGCGATCCGATACTCTTGCCGGTGACTTTTACCGACATCTGACGGAACGTGAGCGCAATCGCGTGCTCTAGCTCTCTCATACGCATTACCGAACGGGTAAAAAAGAGACACAATAAAATTCATGCCGTTATCAAGAATATTTTCAAATTGTATGGAAAAATATTCCTTGGGGTTAGCTTATCGCGTCATTATCTTTGCGTGTCGGATAGATATCCTGATAACACGTTAAGTGATATGTACTATGATACGAAATATATACTACTGATTATGCATTATATTATGTTTCATGCGGTGATGGCCGCTTTGGTTCGGGAGCAGTTAATCTGCGAGTCACTATACCACTTACTAGACGCCTTGCCTAGGTCTACTTTCGTAAGCTTGAATTAACCTAAACTATATCTGTAGGCACAATACTCATTTATCCTTACTTGGTATGGGACAGGCACTACAAGCTTGCCAAAGTGGACCTTAGCTATTTACGATACAAAATAGGAATCTAACTATGATTCTAGTGGACGGAAGGAGAAAATAAAGTTCTTGATATAATCTCAGCCGGCTTTAAAAGCGTATGGTTCTTAAAAAATTGCATTTCTTTAATTTTATTCCGATATTTCGGAGAATTGGAGAAACGACCGCTCAGAAAGGCCGGCGCCACCGGGGCGTTTTACAAATCTTTATCATAATCTAAGGGATGCGGAGTCGAGTTGGGGTTCAAAGTCACGAAACTCGACTCCGTTACTGATAGGGCCCTCACAAGGAGTCCAGTGCCGAGACAGCTGAGGGTCGAGTATTTGAAGACACATCTGTTCATACATCGATAACTATTAAGTAATTCGCAGGAAAGCTATTTGCCGCAAATTGCATAAAGGTCACCGATGTTTGCACACCACCGAGTCAGCACGACCACTTCAACCCTTCGATCTAGTGAAGCTGTCTCGCCACCATTCTCCCGCGTGGCCAGCGCGAGTCGCCGGCGCTAGAAGTATCGGAACTCGCCCTTCTTGCCGAGGCGCTCGCGGCGCACCCAGTCGGCGGGCCCGTCGCCGCGCTCCCCGGCCGCGCCCCCCGCGCCCCCCGCGACCCCCGCGACCCCCGCACCCCCCCGCACCCCCCGCGACGCCCGCCGCGGCGCCGGCACGCGCCCCCGCGCCCCTACCGGCCGGACTCGTGGGACTGCTGCCGCCCGACCCACGCCCGCCGCCCTCCTGCAACAAACAGCACCATGGCAGACTTAAGAGTATGGCGTAGATTCATTCATCGACTTAATCATCATCCATTTACTACGCCTAAACATGCTTTTATTGGAAGTTTTTTGGGCATTACAGAAGGACATGCCACAGGATAATCTGGATTTGTACACTCCTTTGTAAAGGACAAGTGAGACATTGTTGATCATTGAGAGAAATGGTCAAGTTAAGGAAGGTCTTTTCCCAGCATTGGAACACACAAATATACTATGAGATATATAAGAGAGAGAATATTTTTTATTTATTTTTATTTTTAATATTATGCTCACTAGCGTTTTATTAGTTTTTTGCAGTCGTTGGTTAAAATTGACAGATGGCTTTAATGACTGTAAAGTTACTATTGCCAGTTGAAGAAATTAGTTCCAATAGTTTTCCGCAATATGGCGAAGTTTTTTATTTTCCCGGTCGTGCTTTACTTCTTCTGGAGGAAAAAAAAAATCAACAAGACAGAAGGGGACAAAAATACAACATACCTACACACAGAGAAATAGCTCCACTAACTGGAGTTAACCAAGGCGTGAGTCCGTTGGATGTTAGGCAGCGCAGAACCGATTATGGTAATACTCGTATAAATTCTAACATTATATTTGATAGTCGTTCCAGCTGTTCAGCTGTGAACGAGTTGTAGCTGAAGACCGGTAGACGAACCTGGTAGTGAGTGTAGATGGGGTTGGGGTAGAGCAGCGGGTCGGGCTCTGCAGCGGCGGGCGCTACGATGGTGTGCGGCACGTGCGCCGTCACGCCGCGACGGTTGCGCGCGCGCCACCACTTGCGCGAGTCGTCCAGCACCTGCGCATGACAATACTCTTAGATATACTCCGGTTGTAGCACGTATCTATAGACATATAATAAATACAGAACCGATATAACAGCAAAGCTGATGAGTTCATCAAGACATCATAAAGTTGTTTGCTTCCTCGGGTTTCATGGATGGGCCCCATGCATAATAAGCAATACATAAATATAAACGGAGTCACTATCCTCAATACTCGAAAGACTGATAGATTTTAGTCGTGGCCACAACCATCAGGCAGGTAAGCATGCCTTCAAGAGATTTTGTTCAGAGAAATATTCGTTAACTTTTTTAGTTAGCCTGGCGCGGTGTCCCACTGCCGACACATCCCTGTCCCTAGCTACTCCCGGCTTAGCATGAACGCGTCTAGCTCATCTCACCATCTCCGCCCGGCCCTGCCTCGCCGCCTGTGACTTACTTCAGAAAAGTGGTATTTTTATACACATCAGCTTTAGTCGTTTTAGAGCGCAGTGTGGTATTTCGAACTCTGTGCTCCACTGCTCGCTGGCAAGTGAGTGGCTGAGTGTTTTGGGGGTGGAGGACATGCTCCTATGACCCGCTACTGTCGGTCATGCAGTCTACAGTATTACTGGTCAGTCAGGGAGGAGGGCGTCACCTCGAGGTACTCCCCGCGCACGACGCTGAGCTCCTTGTCGTTGTTGGCGGTGCGCGGGTACGTGACGCGCACCACGCGCCCGCCGCGCGCCGCCACGCCGCGCGCCCACGACTCGCCGAGGTCATCTGCAAACGCCATACATAGCATGTTAGCTGTAGAAACTTATTCTATTTTAGTATTTAAGTTATTTTATTTTAATATTTCTGTTGCTGTTTACCTTCGAATTGTAGTAAACATTATTGGTTGGTATAAGATGGTGGATACTGACCTTCGTCGTCGGGACGGTAGGGCTCGCGCTCGGGCGAGGATGCTGCCGAGCCCGAGTCGTCGCGGCGCGGCGCCGGCGACCTGCGCACACGCACATTTCAATCAATACACGTCATATGTATACTTAAATTAAAAGTGCAGCCAAATATCGAACCTAAAAGGGGATTTGCAGAAAAAATGTTCCTTTATAGTGTCCCAAAATGATGTAAGGCAAAATATTTGTCAGGCGCGTTACGTTCATAGAAAAAAAAAACCGGCCAAGTGCGTTCCTCCTTTCTACATCTGAGGTTCAGTGCAGCGCTAAGGTTGTCACTTTTGTTTGTCTTAAACGAAAATAGTTCATAAATTCAGGCACCGCACGGTGTACTTACTGTGCATAAAGCGTCGACTTGACATTTTTCATTATTTTCCTTTCGCTATTCCGTAATACTTTAATCCAATAATATACCTATGTATTTTATAAACAACAGTGCCTGACACATTAACTCAGTATAACGTAAGAGATAAAAATATATGTCAAGTAAAAAAATGTGCAGTTTTATTCTCTATTCGCATTTTTGCAATGCGCGACACCCGCGCTGCTTGCAATGTGACGTTACCTTCCAGACCGTGTTGACGCGACGTGTGTGTGAGTGTCATTTCGGACGCGTGTATGGGATTGAGTAACTGCTTCATTATTTAATCTGTGGCACGAAGCTATAGTTCAGACAGCAACACAGAAGCGGTACCTGGCGTAGGGCGGATAGTGGTCGCGCTCCCCGTACAGCGAGGGGTCGTCGCGCTCGTAGTACTCCCCCGCGCCCCCCGCCGCGCCCTCCCCGCCGCCGCCCGCCGTCGACACCCGCCGCGGGGACGATCTAACACACACAGGGACGTGACAACACAGCGACACACAAAAGCACATTAACTGCACTATACATATAGTTGAACGACATTCACAATGCAGGGTTTCCAAAATACCAGATTTCCGTGTGACAAAGCGAATTCGGTTTGCTTAATATATTCTTCTAAGTCAATAAGATAAGTTGATACGCGTCAATGATCGGGGACGGATTTAGGAGTTTGGACACCCTGGGGCAACTAATGACTGTAGGCCCTAGTAATTTGACAAATACATCAAACTTTTTTTATATCAACCGGGGGTGCCTCTCACAGGTATTAACGCTGTAGCCCCCGGTTACCTTTGCTTAAATCCAGCCCTGAAAGGTATTCAGATTGCGATCGATTTATTTAATATACTTCGTAATAATGAGTAAATAAATATAAAACAAATGACATCACATAATATTCTCTTCTGTTTCCGCGATTATCACTAATTAAAAAAAAAACAATTTAAACGGATTATATCACGTATATTATTATCTCGTTTGAGTTCTCAAACTTTGGGGAACTCATGATGACTACTCTACACAGCCCAAAGTAGAATTGTTTAATATACACACAGAGAGACACACAAACGATCAGTTCCCACACAAGTAGGTACAAGTCTTTATGACACGATGCTTCAGACAGGAAGCCAGCCCGCGAACTCTGACTTGGTGTTCAAAAGTGTATAACAATGAAACGATCAACTCGATGGTTGTCCCCCTATGTAAAGACCGATATGTATGACTCCCAAGTGGCATCGCAGCGTTCGAATGCGTGAGATATGTAGAGTCAGCGTCCAATAGTCTGTAGCATCCAAAGTGCCAAAAATATCGCAACCAGAGGTCGGACAAAAAGTGCAGATGACGTAAAAATGACGTACCTAAACTTGCACACAGAATGATGTTTGATTTCAAAATTCCGTGTGACATGTAGTAACGAAGTAGTATTAATTTAAAAAAAATGTTGAATGAGTTGAGACCTAAATCTTTTATGGTGAAGTTGTTTGTACAGTCGAGAACTTTAGAATCAATTATATGTGGTCTGCTTGCATTATGCTCTCTAAGAGCACCAATAAGGACATTAGCAACATTTTGTTGCAAACGGTCTTGTCTCATCTACTGTACTGTAACAATAAGAGCAGTATACGTGTTTGTCACGTACCTCCAAAAACGGAAAATTGCCACAATATTCGAGTAAAGATGACATTTTACAGCGTTTATTATACATTAGTAAATATAAATTTTAGCTAAATATAATCGAGAAGATGCAATAGCTAAACAATAACGAAGTCAATTTATTGTTCATCTGATTGACAATGTGTCAGTCAAAAACGTACTCATTTCAAGTGGCGATATCGTTTAATAAAGAGGTTGATAAATGATAAGTAATAATTGTTTATGAAAATCAAAAATATTATTTGAAATCATCCTATAAGTGGTTTGACGTCATCCGCACTTTTTGTCCGACCCCTGATCGCAACACATCTCTATTCTTATGGGCATAAAGTTGTGTGACGATATATTCGGCGCTTTGGATGCTACTGTACCTATGCGGTTTTTTTAATAGATACCTATGGTTGGTATTCTTTCGGTGCCGTTAAATAACAATACCCACTAGCTCAGACACTTTGAAAATATCGTTTATTTATGTGTAACAGGGAATATGTAATGCATTTATTTTTTAATAATTACTGCATTAAACAAATGTAGAAATATCAAATGGAGTCTAAAAAGGTGAAATAAAGAAAAAAAGTTTCATCTGTTTTAGATATTGCGACGGAAAATTACTGTCTTTTTTTACTGTCCGCACCTTTACTTAAATTAAACGCAACGTCGTGATTCTTCATGGTTAAATTAGGGAGAAAAAAGCTATACGCACTTTTTAAAGGCCAAAATATGAAAATGCTCGTTTTTCCATACTCCATACACAAGTGTATGGAGAAACTTCTGTGTCGTCTGTCGTGTGTCGTCACGCGACACGCTCAATATGTATGGGGCGTTTTAACGCCCAGCCGTTATGCCTGACATTTAATCTCGAATTTAACGTTTCTAGTGTCTAATTTTCGATGGATATCATACTTAGATACCTTTCTTAGTCATAAGAAACCAAATCGATTGGTATCATTGAAAAAAAAAATGCATATTCTCTATTGAAACAAAATTATTTCATTGAAAAAAATAATCATATTCCCTATTTACGTTTCGACTGGAACTGTGGATGGACTGAAATTAATTTATTTCAGTCCATGAATTGTTCACGTCGAAACGTAAATAGGGAATCTGCATTATTTTTTTCACCCCATTATTTGCTAGGCGAGGGTAAGGTACCTGCGCAGTGGTTGATCGTCGACCTGGTAGTCGGGCGACCAGCCATCCATGAACACGGGCTGGTAAGGCGGGATGCTGGTCTTCCACTGCTCCCTGAAACACGAGCACCGACACGTCAGCGAGGAGTCACAGAGTGGCCAGCTCGGGGACGGAGAACTATGTTCCAGAGTCCAGACTCCAATCAATAAACCAAATGTACAGCGATAAAAATACGGTCTTTGGCGCCTCTTTTAATACTCGGCATTTTTCATCTTTGGCGTTCAAAAGGTATTTCCGTAACAAATATGTGCCTGCTTGTGCGGTGTCAAAATGTCTTTAAGATGAGAATATGACATAATTTTTTACCCTCCGGTCGACTTTGACCACTTCCTAACTTGTCCACTTCTAAAGTTGCCCACTTCCTAATTCGTCCAGTTCCTAACTTGTCCACTTCCAGAGTTGCCTACTTCCTAATTCGTAAAATTCCAAACTTGTCCACTTCCAGAGTTGCTATATTCCACGAGACGGCTTCACGTTATTTCTGTTTCTTGACATGAAGGAGTAGTCTACGGGTGATAATTGACAGATTCCCACGAGATCCAAAGTAACCGACACAGCCCTAATAATTTCTAGACTTAAGGTGCAGAAAGCTGACACGTGGCTCGCAGAAAAGATGCCCGATGGCCGAAATGGTACGGCATTAATTTTCCCTTACCGTACGCTTCATCTGTCCAATATTAGAACTCCCGAAGCTACAACCGATCTTGTACACACCCGGCCATCGAAAGGGAATTACATCCTTAGGCGACCATGGGGCCTAGTGCCTAACGATAATTCTATATTCTATTTTCGCGATTGTTGAAATGTATGGGATGACAGATTTGTTAGCGACTTTTTTCTATGCCCTATCTGTCATCCCATACACTTCAACAATCGCGAATATAGAATCTATCTGCTTTGCCTAAAGGTTGACTGGTAGAAAATGCTTTATGGCATTAAGTCCGTCTTTTGTACGAAAAGATTAAGCACTAGAAATGGTCCGAATTGGAAGTAGACAACTTAAGAATTGACTGATTAGGAAGTGGACGAATACGGAACATAAAAGAGACATTTTAGGAAAAGGACGTTTTAGGAGTGGACGAATTAGGAAGTGGGCAACTTTGGAAGTGGACGAATTAGGAAGTGGTCAAAGTCGACCGGAGGGATTTTTTACAGTTCAGTGTTTTTTTTACATATATACTGCGTGTGAAAATGTACATATATCTCTTTTAAAATAAATTGAGCTTGTTGATTATGCGTGCTATAAAATATAACAATATACATATGTATATTTAATATTTTCTTCTGTTTCCGCGATTATTACTCATTGAAATAAAACAATTGTACGGATTATATCGCGTATATTATCTCATTTTAGTTCCCGACGTTTCGGAAGCTTTCCAGCTCTCCATGGTCACGGGTGGACCACCCGTGACCATGGAATATACGCGATATAATCCGTTATATTGTTTTATTTAAATATATATTTATTTGAATAAAGACAAAGCATATATATTTATATAACTGTAGATATGCACTGTAATTAAGTTCGTTTGCATAATGTTTGTGGGCTAGTAAAAAATGAAATTAGTCTCGGATAATCCTCATTTCCGGCTTATCTGTTGGCAAAAGATTTAGTATCGCCGCGGACAGCGCCGCTATCGCAGCGCTAATGGCCCCGCATGTAATCTGCAGATTACGGCTATAAATATCCCAAAAAAACACCTATAACTAACACGACACTGCTTAGAAAAGTCACTTCAACTTTAATATTTCAGAAAACGTAAAATTACCTCATGTATGTCCATAAATCAGTAACGTACCTTAACTATTGACAGACAACGGACCCTAAAGTAGTCAGTAAAAGAAACTTAGGAAGTTGAAGTTTGAAATACTTTAAACTTATCTTTGTCCATATACACAGCAGTATGCCAGCCAAGTTTGCTAAGCAAAATAGCGTTTAAGTAACAAAAAGGGTCTTTCATTTCTTAAAAGAAAATACAATAGAAATGTATATAAATATCCTCTAGCCAGCCAGACAGCCAGGAGTACTGACCTTGGAATGAGCCAGGCGTCGCCGAGCGAGTGCCACAGCTCGGTCTCCTTGCTGGTGACGCAGTTGGCGAGCAGATTGAGCGCGTCCCTCGTGAGCAGCGGCTGCACCACGCGCGCCGGCAGCGGGCCCGCGCCCGCGCCGCCCGGCGCCGGCGCGCCCTCCGCGTCCTGCGCCGCGTCCACGATCAGCGCCAGCGGCGTGAACAAGAAGTGCACCAGCTCGGGCGCGTTGGGGTCGTGGATGTGCGCGCGCAGCCGCGCCAGCAGATTGAAGGACAGCTTGAACTTCTGTAGAACGTCGACGAAGTCCCGTTCGTGCGGCGGCCGCGTGCGCAGCGCGAGCATTCCGTCGCCCGCGCTGCGCTTGCCGGCGCCGGCGCCGCGCTGCCGCCGCCGCCGCTCCAGCTCGCGGCCCGCCGCCGCCGCGTGCTGCAGCCGCGCGATGAACTTCTCGATGTCGTCGAAGCAGCGGTTGAGGATGGCGATGTCCTGCTCGTACAGCCGCTCCGAGCCCGTCGAGGACGCGTCGTCCCGTTCCCTCTCGCGGTCACGCCCGAGTTGGGCTGACATTTGCTGAAACAGACAAGCATGATTTCAATACGTGTTCGCATCCATCTCCATTATCTGCACTCATTCAGACAGACAGAAACAAGTCCTAGTTCTGTAACTTATGGAACGGTTGCAAAGGGGCCCGGATTGAATCCGTTTTACGACCCTGTCTAATGTATGAAGCCCTTTGGATCACAATATGAAGTCCGGCATTGATGGTACAAACAGACCATCAGATGGCCGCTGGTGAAGCGTCTGTCATCCTTGATGAAACTTGAACTACACTCGGTCTAAGAGAGAGGTACGGAATTGGCAACATCACGGCTGTGCATATTGTTTTTATACTCGATGATAACGAATAACGTGCACTACATTATTTGGACTTAGAATGTACAAATATTTAGTTAAACTACCTTAAAATAAAACTAAATCTAAATTAAAAATAAACTAAAATGAGAAATTAAAAACTAGATGTAAATATTACTTATAAATAAAAAAAATCTCCCAGATCGCCTTCGATTGGCAACGTGCCCAGAAGGTTGGCAGCATTGCCACGTTGTATGGCAATGCTGATCCGCTATGCGAGATATGAGCCAGCCCTCTGGTCACGTGTCAACTCAACCAATCTTCGGCTGCACTCTTTAAACACCCTGTGGGCGCTTTCCCCCCAGGGCCCCAGGGTCTCAACCCCAAACGGCTCAAACATGCAACCACTATTTATGTTTGCATATTTGCGCCGGGTGCGGATTTTCTCACATAACTTTTTAAGTCCTATTATGTCAAGTCCGAAAATATTTCTCATACTATTTTATATCATAATGATCACTCTTCATAATTTTTTTTAATACTAACGATCAAAACTCATAATCATCAGAACTCATAAGATCACTAATCATACAACTTGTTTATACTAATATTTTTTTTCATATATTTTCTTACACTACTAATCTAACTCATAATCATCAGAATTCATAATCATCCGAATTCATAATCATCAAAACTCATAAAATCAACACTCATACACCTTGTCCATACTAATATTTGAACCACTACCAGGAAAATAGATTGGATTACAAAATTTGAACGAGCGAGCAAGCGAAGCGAGCGAGCAAAACCTTTCAGAGCAGATCCGACGAGGCCGGGTTAGGTTAGAAGGTCAGGCGGGAGCGAAGCGTAGCGAGCTTCCGCCTGGCCTTCGAGGTTATTTTTTTTTTCGTCCCGAAAATAAGGCTTGCTTATATTCATACTGTTTACATACAAGAACAATCCACCCAACCACTTCCAGGAAAGTAATAGATTAGATTAGGTTTGTTTCATAATAAAGGTATATTTTCTAATGAATGCCATTATGAATAGGAAAATTATGATGATTGTCTGTTATGAAGTAAAAGAGTTATGAAAAAAAAAATTATGAGTTTAAACATTTCTTAGTAAAAAATATGATAACTGACTGTTATGACTTCCGATGGTAGTAAAATAAAAGTATGAAGAAAAAAAGTATGAGGAAAAAAATTATGAAGAGTGATTGTTAGGAAGAAAAATCGGTAGTGAAATAAAAAATAGGAATAAAAATTTTATGAGAGCCAATATGGACCCATTTGCGCCACTTGAGGACCTCAGCCGAATTGGCAGCCGAGCCAGCCTTAACCACGGTGCCATGAAGATGGGAAAGCGCCAGAGTATCAGCACAGGTCGCGTCCCAAACATCTTCCATGGCACGAGGGTCATATCGTCGGGTCTCTTACTGTCAGCGCGAGCGAGCCCGGTCGGTTCTAAAACGGCCGGCGCTCTCGCGCTGGCTAAGGCCCGACGGGTAATGTCGTTAAGGCTGGCATGACGAGGGGCACGTCCTGCGCTTCGGCCGCAGGATAGTCCGTGATAGCCCAGCGGGTCGACTGGGTCACCACATCGACAGCGATGGGGGGCCACACAGGTCACTCCCTGGCGTAGAACGACGGATAAGCGGAAAGTATAGTTATCTAAAAGGGTGCCAATTGATGTGGAAGGCAGAGCTTGTAGCCACTGCCCGGATTCCCATTCGACAGTGGCAAGGAGGCGAGCACGCTCCGGAAGACTGGTTGCCGTTTGAAAGAGGTTTTCCCGTACCAGCCTACAGAGCGGCTCGTCCCAAAGACACTGTGAAATGGGATTTGTGGGCAGATCAGCACTTGGGCAGGCATCGCTCCACGCAATTCTGGCCTCTGACATAAATGGGATATTAAAATGGCCGATAGGAGACTTTAAAATTTTGGATGTTAGTTCCAGTGAACTATATACAGAGGGCAAATATGCTGGGAGCGAAACGCTGGACACTTTTCTGATACCTAGGCCTCAGTGTCTTATCGGCAGAGATACCTGGGACCATGAGCGGTCATCTAAATTGACATTGATTACTGAAACAGAATATTATAAATAATTTTGTCTATTTTTTCTAAAAGGGTGGGAAATTTCCAAAAATGGCTGCAACTTAGGACGTATGTGAATTTGGGTACGAAAAGGCAGTATCGGATGATGGTGTATGCAACATGAGCATTGATTCATGTCATGCGTTCCGAAACTTCAGTGAGGTTTTTAATTTTGCTATCTAAAAAATCTGGAAAAGATTCGTCCAATACAGGTGCTCCTAGGAGGTGAAGTGAGCTTTTCTCCGTGATATTGGGGGTAAGACGACGAAATTTGGAAAGGACGAGTTCTTTGTCTTAACATGTATCGGAAAAGAAAAGTTTACACATTTAGAAAAGTTCAATTCTAGTCCGATACCGCGGAACATTTAGTTTATTTTTAAGTGCTGTTGTTTTATATATATTTTTTAATCTCAATATGACATTAGTGCAGTTTGCTCGACTTTATGCATTAATACTTTAGTCTAATTGAGATAAGTTAGAAAGAAATCAAAGTTAGCTTTTTTATTTATTTTCTTACTTATCCATATAGACCAAAGTAACAATTTATGCGAGCAAACTGCACACATTTCATAACGAGGTTAAAAAATATATAAAAAGAACACACCTTAAATCAATCTATTTGTATTTATACTCTGAGTCTAAACATACATAACATGAACTTGCACTATCGAAAAAAACACAATCTGCTTGCCTTTGGGAAACTTAATGTTCCTAATTAGCTAAACAACTATACATGTACGGCGGGGTGTTATCGTTCTCTGCAGTGACAGTTTCGTCAGAGCTTCTGACACGCGGCAGTTACTCACGTTCATCACGGCCTCCCATTGCTGGCGCGTGAAGGTGTGGTACATGCGCGCCATGGCGCTTCCTGCGACCTCCAACTGTCCGTCCGCACCACACTGGCCACCCAAGCGTCACCTTACCCAACGCGTGCGACCACACTACGGCCGCGACTGCGGCCCTCGCGCTTATCGTCGCAAATTACCGCGCGATAACGTATCGCCGATCATATCGATTATTTCCAGAACGACTTCTGAATATGTATCGAATGTAATGAAACAATAAAATCAAACGCCGCATCACAAACAATATGCTAATTGCATTCTAATCAAGATCGCTATCGCTTTAATCTGATAGTATAATTCTCAAAACGGTAGTTTTGAAAACTTCAAGCGTCGGTATGATAAGAGCACAGCATTTGGTACAAAAAGTGATTTAGTAGTATTTCTTTCTATACTAGGTTATTCTGTACCCTCGTACTTTGAAAAATATGTTTAATACGGAACAAAAAGTATAGTTAAAAAACATAACTAATGCCCCTCTCGCATGAAGTAGTGTACAGCATCAAGAAAGGCTTTACTTATGTTTTTTTACCTACGAGTATTAGTCTAAATATATCACTCCTCGGTCCACATGATATCTCCAATTATTGCTCCGTTGTTGCATTATAGCAGAACAAAATACACTTCCGCAATTCCGCATATACTCAAGGATAAGAGATAGGAGGAGAGGAATTGTTTTTCTCACCTGTCTGCGCGGGCGCTCAATCTCGTCTCGCTCCCGCTCCCTCTCGATGACGAAGTCCCGGCCAGCCTCACCGGCGCCGCCGCCGCCGCCCCTGCGACAAACAACACTATTAACACACTGAAATCTACTCAAGTCACAAGTCACACTCGTCTTACTTGAATATTTTTTTACTGAAAATCCATAGCTCCCACTTCCTCCGACTATTCAGCCACGCAAAAGTGGTTGTCACTGTCAATGTCAAATGCTCTGTACACTCTATATCCAAGGTACTCGAAAAGCGCGCCGTCCGATTTACTAAAAGTGACACTTCAATTCTGTGAAAATAATCTGCGTTTAGGAGGGCGAAAATAATGGGATTTTTACTAAAAACAGGGCACTTATATTGGGCACTTTATTCGTAGGGTTTCGGCAACACTGTAATAGATTCCATAATGTGTTGGTACGTGTATGAAAGGCATCCCATACCAGAACCTTTGGGGGGCGCGGCGCGCGCGTCGCCTCTCGTAGTGCATGACACAGTCGCGGAGACTGAACAGGTACTGTCTCATCTCATCTCATCGGTATCTTATCGAGGCTCAATTCATCCGCTAATCTTGGACAGGACTGGTCTTACAAGAATTGTGTTTGATAGTGAGATAGCGAGTGACTTTTGGTTCGATGATGCATCTTATTTGGATAAAGCTAAAGTTGTTTTGGTTAAATCTAAATCTTTGATGTTTATTATTAATAATTTGATTTCCGAAACCTAATAAATGGGTTACGTTACTTATGTTGGTTGGGTTTACTCTCGTGAATGGATGGTATGCAACACTGTTTGTCTCATTGAAGAAAGAAGTGTATCCTGACATGGCGATAAACGAGTTTATATGACATAACTGCAAGATCCTTTCTAGAAGACAGTTTTCTTCAGAAATCAGAAAATCATCATAGGGCAAGTGTCAAAATCAACCAATGATAGCGTAAGACATAACACGAACCTACAAATGTTCCGACTTTAGTCGATAGTTCGTTAAATAGTCAAGTTGTAATAATGTTTGTTTGTTGGTACTGACTTGAGCGCATTGAGCTCCTCGACAAGCGTCTGCGCGCCGACGTCGTGGCACTGGAAGATGTGCAGCTCGCGGCGCGGGGCGTCGGCGGGGGGCCCCGGCGCCGGCGAGGGCGCGGGGGGCCCCACCACGAACGCCAGCACGTTGTTGTACAGCTCGGCCGGCTCGGGCGACGTGAACGCCGTCGGGGAGTGCACCCAGGCTGCCGGGAACCGCTCCATCACCGACTGCACCAAACAACGCACATTTTTAGGATATATACTCAGATTTTTATTCAAAATTCAACACCAAAATCTCACAGTTTCTATTTTAATATTTTCTTCTGTTTCCGCGATTATTACTCATTGAAATAAAACAATTTAACGAATTATATCGCGTATATTATCTCATTTTAGTTCCCGACGTTTCGGAAGCTTTCCAGCTTTCCATGGTCACGGGAGGACTGATGGAAAGCTGGAAAGCTTCCGAAACGTCGGGAACTAAAATGAGATAATATACGCGATATAATCCGTTAAATTGTTTTATTTCAATGAGTTTCTATTTTACTGAATCGTATTTAAAGAAATTAAAATAATTGAAAAAGTTACAATTCACATCGATTCACTCGACTTTCACATCAATTTTAGTACATTTTTTGCGATATATTGTAACATATCTTTTAGTACCTTCTATATCAGTTGTTTGTTTATTTGTTTGTACAACGACAGAGATATCTAACGGTCAGTATCGGCATTGGTCAGCATAGCACAATAGGACAATGGCTGTGTTATATGCTGGACGGACACGGGCAGTGAATGGGCCATAAAGCGCAGGTAGGCGCCCACCGATTAGGGTGTAGATTGTAAGTAGTTATTGCTTTCTATCTTTGTTTATGAATTAGAAATATCAAAGAATCACAATGTCAGTTCAATTCAGCCACTTTAGACTTTTCTGTCATTTTTACGAGTATCGCTATCGTAAAGACATTATTCAAATTCAAATTATTTATTTTCGGATAACATGATCCATAGTATTGTTAGTAATTAATTACTTAATATACGACTTATAGCTATGTTAGTACACAATTATTGATAAATTTAATTATTGTCAAATTTAATTACTGTTAATTGTAGCCTATTGTAGGAAACAATTTAACTAACCGTGTAAGCTACCCCAATGCCAAGCTATAGGGCAGTCTAGACTGCTATCTAGCACTCTCAAGACCCTGTTTGAGCTTCCTCGCACACGCTTCATGATGGAGGCCACTCGCTTTCTCAAAATGGCATGAAAGCCATCTATATGCCATTCAGAAAACATGGCCGACGCACTGCAGTACCTAGGCAGCCTCAACAGCATCCTGAGAGTGTTATTGTACTGAACGCGCAGCGCCCTGACAGCCCTTTGCGTGTACTTGATCCACAGGCTGCACGTGTAAAAGGACTGGCAGTAAAGCCTTAAACAATATTACCTTTACCTCATTCGTACAGCGTGCAAACCTGCGGGCCAACATGTTCCCCCTGACCGCCAGCGCCCTGCGCTCCCTCTCTATCTCCATATTATCATTGAGATACTATGTGACCCAGTGACCCAAGTATTTGTATTTATTGTCGAAAGTAATAACTTTTTGTCTCATTTCTATTTAGTAAAGTGTAGTGGAGTAAAGAGGGACATATTTATTATGGTATGGTGTGATGTTACTTTGGAAACTTGATATTCATGCAACAATAACAACAATAGATTGGTATTGGGAACCCACTAATATTTAACAATCAATTGAAATCGTTTTTAATCAAGAAATGCTTTTATAGTTTAGGGGAGTACTTTAATAGTACCAAGTACTAACCAGTAAGTGAATGTCGTTGAGGTTTTTTGCGTGTTTAACTTTAATTCTAGAAAGTCAGACTACTTAGTGTTTAATTAAAATATTTTTTTTTGTAGTGTGAATTTAGTAGCCATCTGATATTGCTATACTCTAACAGGGCATCACATAGGAGCAGTAGGTATATATACCTACTTATTGTAATTCCGTCTATGTTTGTAGGTAATTGGAATATATGCAATAACTAGCTTCTGCCCGCGACTTCGTCCGCCTTAAATTCGTTTATCGCGGATAAGGGTATTTTTCCGGGATAAAAGATAGCCCATGTCCTTCCCCGGGACTCAAACTATCTCCATACCAAATTTCATCCAAATCGGTTCAGCGGTTTAAGCGTGAAGAGGTAACAGACAGACAGACAGACAGACAGACAGACAGACAGACACACTTTCGCATTTATAACACTAGCTTCTGCCCGCGACTTTGTCCGCCTTAAATTCGTTTATCGCGGATGAGGGCATTTTTCCGGGATAAAAAGTAGCCTATGTCCTTCCCCGGGACTCAAACTATCTCCATACCAAATTTCATCCAAATCGGTTCAGCGGTTTACTGACACACTTTCGCATTTATAATATTAGTATGGATTAGTATGGATTGAATACATTTAATCTATAAGTATATTACGATTAATGTATAGCATATAATTGGAATAAGGAAGTAAAATTAACATAAACTAAAATAAATTGGAAGTAGAAAATAAAAACAAGGAAATCATAGAAAGAACCTCTTCCAGGAGGTCCGCCTGCGGCCTAATGCCTATTATATGCTGGCCGCGTGCAATAAATGATTTGATTTGAACAAAATACTTAGGACTTGTCTTGGGCAGCCTTTCCTGCACTAACAAATTCTGACTAACGGACTAAAGATAGGGGTCTATCTTTAGTCCGTTAGTCAGAAGTTACTATCACCTGACATTAAGTGACTATGGAATCAATATTCAGTTCAGTAAGTTATACATAGAATAGGTATCAAAATACGGTTGAGGGACAGGTTATGGGTCGCGCTCTCCACTTCGGGTGCTACGATACGCTCGGCATGTGAGCGAGATCAGCAGATCCCAATCCGTGACCTATCAAATGTAAAATTTGCAACATTAAGTTTTCCAGAGGTGTTCACATCGTTTAGGGGCATACATGTCCAAATGTCAGAAAGTCCCGAGGTCATATTGTCCCTTATCGAAAAGTCCCAAACTTATAATGCACCAGGGTCAGATAACCCTGGACTTACAATGTCCACTTGTCGAAAATCTGGAAGTCACAACACACCTGTGCCCTATAGAACATAGTGTAGTGAGGGCTGCAAGTGGACGTGGTGGTGCTCCGAAAAATGAGATAAGACTTTATAATGTTCATGTAGAGGACAATGGTCAATGATATCGCTCTGTGATCAATCGGTTAAAACTGGGTGTGATCACTAGATGGCAAGGGGGCAGATTAAAATTTAATATCAAGCTTGAACGCTCTCGAATTATGAAGTCTACGCTCCGTCCAACACCGCAGAAGATCCAAATCCAAACCCCCGAAAGCTTTCAACTCGAATTACAGAATCGCATCGAATGCTCGCGTGATTGCGTAGACGAATATAATGGCAGGGTTGTAGAAACCGTCCAATCTAAGTTCTTTAAAGCCTATCGATCGAATGGAATCAAAAAGATCTCTGAGCTTTTGAAGGAAAGGTGCAAAATGTTTTTACATTCCTATTAAAAATTATAGCTCCATCTTGCTTGTGAGCCATGTCTATAACCTGTTCTGTGCTGCATTATGTTTGTCATCACCGAAAGGTCTCCAACTCCTCGTCCGAAACGTCGAGGTAGTTAAAATACGCGAACCCTTCCCGTTTTGTCGTGATAAAGAAGAAGTACAGGCGGACACTCACCCCGGTCTCGTAGTCCATGACCAGCACCCACTGCCCGTCCAGGCACAGCTGCATCTTCTGGCTCCATATCCCTGGAACGTGTAACAAACACTTTAGTTAACCATGCTTTAAGATGTTGAACTGGAGAAGATATATGACAATGCTTTAAACTAATAGTTTGTTCTTTTAAGTATTTAAAAGAAGGTAAACAAAAACCACCACCATCCGTTTCTCTAACACGTTACAGCTGTTATCAGCACCATTATCAGCGCATTAAATAGTTATGCGTACTCGATGTACGAGTACCTGATAGTTTAGTCAAGGCATGGTGAAGACAAGGCAGGTAAATTACCTATACAAGAATGATAAGACATTTTTAATCTACATTAATACCTACATTGATTAACTCGCGTTTCCACTCCAAATTATATATGTGAATCAGGTGTTTGGAGCTGATGCCGATCGATGGGTAGGTATTTCTGCGAATGTTCTAATAGCTCTGAGCATTCGTGGTCACATTATGCAAGAGTCCTGCGAAATGATCATGCCATTGTATCCATGGCGATTGTCACAGGTTTATGTCAATACAAGTGTGTAAACTGAACAAAATCGATTCTCAAGCCTAGCTTACTACGTTACGTGGTCTGAGTTACAGATAAGAAGCTGCAAACGCACGTACCGTTAGTCTTCTCCAGCTGCAGCAAGCGTCGCATGCCGTCGGCGGGGTACACGATGCCCGTCTCCCGGGTGACGGTGAAGGTGGCCAGATGTTCCAGTGTGTATGCGCCCGCGCCGCCCGCGCCCCCGCCGCCTGCACCGCCGCGCAGCCCCGCCAGCTCGTCGAATTCGTCGAGCGCGCGTTGCGTGTCGCCGCGCGACCCGCGCGTGCCCGCGCGCGACCCCATCCTGCGCGCTCAGGACATCACCACCGAAGATGCTTTGCTTAATCCGCTGTTGGTTTCTGAAAAGAGAGAATCAGCCTTTAGTCTTTGTCGTTCGCTTCATTGCTCAAAATATTGTCTTTACAATTTTAAAAATAGTACACATAAAAGAACCAGATATCGAGCAGGTAGATCGATTTAAGCGCCCGGGCAGTGCTCATCAACATCACTATTCCACATGACGAGAAGCTCGGGAAGGCCGAGCAAGACGAACTTAGCAAGTATCCAGGTACTTAGACTTGACTCAGGAGACCGTCATGTGCGATCTTGATTCGACGATCCTTGAACCGATACTCCTTTCGGTAAAGGGTTTTATAGTTAGGGGCTCGAGCAACATCTCGACAGACTTTCGAATCGCTAGATGGCTAAGATCAAGGGTCGGATACAGAAGGCAATAATCCTGGACATGGCGCGCATCGTCAGGAGGTTCCTCTGTCTACAGCCATAACAGCCTCTAGCTTGAGCCCTGCCCCGCCGGCGGTACCCTAAGGTTAGGTTTCTTATAATGTGTTTATATTTTGTATTTGTTTTTTTTATATTCTACTTTTCTTTTCTCATACTCTCAAAGTGGATCACTGGTTCATCATCATATATTTAAGAGTTAGGCTCTTGTCGGTGGAGTAATTTCCAGCTTATTATACATTCCGCTTTTTCTTTTACTTCTTTATATAATGAAACATTATTTTTTTCTTCTATTTATTTGCTCTATATATGTCCTTTTTGGTCTTCCTCTTTTCTGTTTCCCTTCTAGTTTTCCGTCTATTATAGTCCTAATGACATAATTATATCGTGACGCAAGAGATGAACTAATTTTTTTTCTCTCCTGTTCTCAATTATTTTCAATAAAGATCTCTTTTCGTTAACTATATTTCTTTCTCAATACTTCTTTTCTGTCTAATGTCTAACTGATCTTTTCCATCCTCCTCCAAGACTACATTTTGTACGCTTCCAATCTCTCTCTGTCTTTTTGGCTCATGGTCCACGTTTCGCAGCCGTAGAGGGCTATACTCCAGATGTACATCTTTACCAGTTTCTTCCTGATGGAGCTTGATATTCTAGCGGAAAGTAGGCTACTTTTAGTGTTAAATGCCTTTTTCGCCATGGCTATAATAATATCTGGTGTACATCTAAAGTCTTCTGTAATAATGCTGCCTAGGTATCTAAACGACTTCACTTTTTCTATTTCAGTGTTTTCTAATTTTATTGTACTATCGACTATTCTTTTGGAGACAACTAAAGTTTTGGTTTTGTTTTCATTAGTTTTGAGACCCCTTTCCGAAAATACTTTATTCATTTCTAGCAGCAGAGTCATTGGTTAACGTATCTAAAAGAAATTTTTTGAATAATCGTTGAGCAACGGCAGATATCTATACAGCCACTGTTCATCCCTTGGTTAACATTCTACTATTTCATATTCATACTATAAAACACCTAATCTAAGAGCATAAATAAATAACGTGAATTACTAATCACTGGAAAGAAAAAACCAAAAAAACTACCTTTACAAAATTGTTCACCCATTTCAAAAGTAACAATGCCATACTTATAGACAGACAAGTGCAGATATGTTACTAGTAAACTTGTGCACCCCTTTTTTGTATCAGTGATTAAAATTAGCCAAAGATTGACCTTAGTATCACCTGGTAGTAAATCAATGCGGGCTGAAGCTACATTATATTTACCTCGCAGTAACGACCAACAATACACTTTTTTCTTCATTTCAAAGACCAAAATCTTAATTAGCGGGAAATAAAGATGATAGGAAAAAATTTTAACCGACTTCCAAAAAAGGAGGAGGTTGTATGTTCGATAGTTTGAATTTTTGTTTTTTTTACTTTTTTTTATGTTTGTTTACCGATTACTCCGCCAATTGTGGACCGATTTTAAAAATTCTTTTTTTATTTGAAAGGATATACTCCCGAGGTGGTCCCATTGCCACCAAGTTGGGATCTGATGATGGGATCCTAGGGAAATCGAGGGCAATCGTCAAATTTTATAGGCACTTATAACGTTTTTCATATATTTTCTTAAGCTATTTAAGTATTTGCATATGGTAGTCATCATCTCATCATGCTGAGCTGATGACGGAAGGTACAACTCCTTAATGGTTAAGAGTTAGAGAATAATTCTTAAAAAAATCATCTATTATACCTATAATAGATGCTTTTTTTAAGAATTATCCAGTTTCAACGTATCTACCTAGATACGTTAAAACTGTTAGTCATATTCTTTTGAGTGTGTCCCTGAATTAGTCTCCTTATCACCAAGTCAGGATTAGATGATGGAATACCAGGGAAATCGAGAGAAACTCTCAAATATTATAGGCACTAACAATGTTTTGTGTATATTTTTGTAAAGTTATCAGTTGTTTTCCTCTGGTTGTCATCATTTCATGCTGAGCTGATGATGGAAGGTACAATGAACTAACCAACTTTTACATTTCTTACTTCCAAAGACTCGAGATGCTTGCAAAGTGCCTTCTCAATCTTCGCATTCTGGGCTCTAAAAAATACTTTATATCACTACTAAAATCCATCACTAAAAAGCAAAAATGTTTAAATAAAAAAAGAACCGACTTCAAAATAAACTAAAAAGCCATAAATAATATTTTATGTACGGTACGGATGCAGCTTCATTGGGTATGTAAAAGTGTTTATTGTCTATTACGCAAGACTAACTCGGGGGTAGTACATTGTCAACATATTTATCAAACGTATAATGTGCTAGAAATCGCTAACACGTGCGATGTTAGAACCCTTTCTCCGCGTTTTACAATGCGAGTATTGTTGCATACGTAGAATCCGTTAACACGTGGTACAAAAAGCAATCCAATGCGCATTTCCCCGCGGCGCTAATCCGGTCGCGCGCGCGCAGCACAGCCGACTCGTTCGACTAGAGAGCGCCGCGTGGGAAACTGGGAACCGGCGCCCGACAGAGCGTGCATGGCTATGGCTACATTAGCCACATTAGCCACCACAAGTAAACATCTATAATCTGTTTCTGTGTATAATTAGCATTCAGTCTGGTCAAGACAGCACATGGAATTAATAAGCTGATATGACAAAGCTAGGGCTCGTTAGAGCAGTGGTGGTCTGAGAGGACTCGTGCACGTCATGACCAGCAAATTGTACTGAACAACCTCATAGACATGGACTATTTTTGACATTTTTTTTCACCATATGATGCCTTCTCTACTTGGTATTAAGAAGTACAGAAATGTTAATCTATCTATCTATCAGCCACGGACTTCCACTGCTGAACATAGGCTTCGCCTACACAGACTATAGTTCGCAGGGTACGTTACTGCGCAGACCGCATCCACCGACTCCCCGTGACCCGATTCGGTAGAAATGTAAAGTAAGCTGGAAATGACTTCACAAACAATAACTTGGCTCTTAAATACATGGTACTAAGGCGCCTTCTTACCAAAGTCTGTGATAACAACCGCGCCTGCGTTGAAGTACCTACGCGTGATGTCCATGATTCAAAATCAAAGCCGCTAATCAATAAACTCAACCTGGAATAAAACCATTATACTCTAATTAGGCCCCTACGAGGTTGCTATCTGTAATTTTATGTATTTCGTCGGTTGTTGATAAAATACGCAACCGCCTTAATAGGCACTCGATCTCCAATATGTCAACAGCGCAGAGTTTTGACACGTTGGTCGCGGCCGCGGCTGAAGTTTAGATGCCGCACTTCCCACACTTTTGAATGGCTTTTCGCATATCTTCTCAGTTTTTTTTTCTAAATCACTAACTCAATATTCTTGGACCGATCCAGGGTGTATTATTCCTACAAAAGTGATCTCCATCACTTAGGATTAGGAGGCTCCACATGTTTAATGTTTTAGAGTCTGAGGCATTCAACACTAATTACACTCCTAACGGTTCACCGTATCAACGATCCTGAAGTCTGGTTGTCTTGTAGCTGTATTCGTGTTTATCTAAGTTCCATCAGTCGCGGGCACGGCGCGCATTTCCAACCGGTCGGCGATGATAAGCTGAGTGCTAACAGTGCTAACTCGTCGGCAATGACGATTCAGCGTTGCGACAGAACTCGCGACAAGAGACACATCTTTTGAAGATGTATCCTCTATTTAAAAAAATATATATAAAAAAATAACTGCATGCAACTTAAATTAACTCGCCAAAACATAACAAAGGCAAAAGTGACCCGCGCGCCATATCTTAATGGCTCGCGACATTTTGGTTAATCATTTAACAACTTTTAAACTAGTTTTACAACAAATATTTGGCTTTATATTATTAATCTATTTTTAAAACCTAAATCTGTATTTTAAGACCCATTTGTGCGAAATAAACAAGTCGATCCGTAAGCGTGTTTTAGAAATACCTTCTACAGATAAGATCCTTGTCAATGGCCATACTTTGTACAACTATTTTTGCAATTTTGCTCAGTATGGCATGCCCGGCGGATCGCACCGCATCTCCGTCCGATTGCGCGGTTTTTGTAAATCAAGATTCTACAGTCAAAATTAAAAACCATAGCATCACTTATCACAGCAGTGTGCGGTGCAGTCTGATTATACCTAAAGTTACACACCGCCTACAACACAATTGTAGTCGCTGTTGCCACACATGACGTCAACCAACGCTAGGTACCTATACCTATATGCTTCGTAAAATGTAAACAGTTTAGTTATGATATTGTATATTGTCACCTGCAACAACATCTGACTCATGCAAACGATTCTTAAAATACTGATGTGTTGGATATTTTTATTCATATATAAACATATTGTAGCTCCCGACGGTACTTACTTATTATGTATCCTAAGCTTAGTAGGTAATGTCCAAGGTTTACGGTTAGCACACAATGTGGTCATACATAATTATAAAATTGAGTAATAATAATAACTCCTTATCATTTTTATTTCGGATAACAAAAACGCATTTTAACAAGTAGAGTTAGCAGGTACCAAATAAAATACTTAAAAAAATATACATACTTAATACTTCTAATTTGCCCAATATAATACTTTCATACTGTGTACCAACTAAAATAATCCAATGTTTCTACGGACTAGCAACAACTGTAATTTAATGAATTTCAAATAAGTACAATAAAATACCCGTATATACAATGTACCCGTTGACCAAGGTGACTACACCCCGAATATTTACGAAAGCCGAGGTTGGTTGGTTCAATCCAAGGCCCGAAAGCTTTATCGAAGGAATCGGTTTTTAAAAGTAACCTACCATTAAATTCCAGACCGGTACTGTTAAAGGTTGCTCTGAAGTTTTAAGCAGTTGAATACAATACGAGATAAAGGTAAACCCCTTTTTCGATTCCTAGTTCAATCCAACTCTGATGGTTGGCTTCTTTGACTGTTTTCCGCAAGGCTCATTCATACTAATATTATAAATGCGTAAGTTATACTCTGTCGGCCACATTAAAGGAGAGCATAGGAGGCAACTAATGCTGAAACTGCACGGGCTAGAGCGGCCAAGACTGTAATTAATCCGCCTCTGCATTACTGTGATATGCGAGACTTTGTTTCGCGTATCGTCTACCTCTTTTCTTTCGAACAGTGCGAGAAATGTGGGTGATACTATGTCGCGCGACAAGGAGAACTGTGCTAGTGCGTGCGCCAAAGTCGCTAAACAGAGCGTCCTATTTTACCCATTGAGTGCGATAATAAAGAGATAAAGCAAAATCAAAATCGCGAGTATGCGGCCGCGTCACCGCGCTGGATGACGCATCGCGCGCAAACAACGTCCCACCGCGTCGACGCTCGCGCAGCACCGTCGCATTCCGCTGATAAGCGCGCGCGCTGTATTGTTAGTACTATGATAGGGTCTGAAGCACGTTTGATAAACGGATCATACACAGTTTTTGATAATCGGATCATATTGAGCTAAGTTCGACACAGGTGCTTAAGTATAGCGTCGCATGACGCATACATAATTTGTCTTTACACATGCGGGGGCCCTAGTACACTCACGAATAGGGGGCCACTCAATAATAAAATAAGAGACGTTGACTGTGAAAAAAAAACGACGTTTAAGATCTTTGGGGACCCCATCCCGTGTGGTTCGGAGCCCTGCGAAAGAGGGACCTGATTTTAAACAGACGCGAGCTTTGAAATTAAGCCTGGTTCAAAACATTAGCTAGTATACGTTTTTTTCTTTATAGTAGAAGGATGCTTAGATAACTTATTAGCATCATAAAGCATCCGCTACGGCAAATGTGGTGGAAATTATTTCTGCCAGAATTATTCTATCATATCAAGGCATAGATCGCCTATAAAATACGAAATGGTCTATGATGATGATGACGAGGAATTGTTTTCACTTTCATCTTACTGGCACAGGCACCTACAAGGCATTTTACCCCCTCGTACCTTTCTTTACTTCACTTTTAAATCACGACTTGCTGGCCGAGCTCCGCTAAGTTTTTTCTCGTTGTCTTTGCCTTTAAATGTCAGCTACGTGAGGTCTGTATAAATTAAGTGCTGTATGTAATGTAAGAAAGTTTTCTAAGGCATCTCTAGTCTGTACCTAACGATATTTGTAATGTATAGTAAGTAGTAAAGCTCTGGAGATAGCGCCGGTGTTTTCCGGCTCTTATTCCATCGCGACTGTAGGAAGTAGGAAATTAAGTACATACTCAATGTATACACCGAGGCCCGAATTCGATGTGACATCGCGATATCTACAATTTAAAGATGTATCGGCAAATACCTACACATATCTAAGATGTGGCCAAAGAAATGTTATTAATGACATTAATATCACTGAAGTTACATCAAGCGACATGTCCTGAAAGGTATTTTGGCTTTATGGCTAAAAAACGACTTACAAATATAACCTCTTATTTATAATCAGAATGAAGAGAAACGCTTATTATAATTACTTGCTAATGTAGCTAATCAGTAACGTGTCTTAACTATCGACGAACAAAGCACAGCCTAAACAGCTGAAGATAATGACCATGAAAGTGAAACACACACCTATTCCTTTAGACACGTAAAGGTGGCGTATGACTAATAAACGTCATAAGTTCCTTTTGAGTCCGAATTAGACATAATTACACTGGTGAAATCTTGGACATAAAAAACCCACTTTACCACATGCAATTAGGGCCCAGTACATTCGTAATCCAAAGTACTGTGTCGGTATGTACTATGTACGTAGTGGCGCGGGCGCAGTCGCGGCCTTGCCTCGTCTGGAATGCCGACCGCCTCCACACACAGACATACACACACAGACACACACGTAAATGTAGGGCTTATTTACATTAGCATAATAATGCTCACGGCGTTAGAAAACAGTTGAATGAAGTTCAATTGCGTTGACTTGAGGTTCAGAAGAAGCGAGATAATATGCCCACTCAGATGTCCACAACAAGTAACATGTAGGGATGTTGCTTCCTTTGTACTTTTACTTGGTTAATCCGAATACTGAAAGGGAGTTAAATAAAAAAAAGACTAAAGATTTGAGCCAAACTGACGTAGTCATTAGCAGTTCGCGATTAAATATAGATTTGTCAGTTAATCGTATAGGCATAAAACGTCTTATAAAATGGTTTAATTTACAATATCGCGGATGACACACTGATTAACCAACAAACAATTGCTGAAACGACGGAAAATTCCCAACATACACACGCACACACACACAACCTAGACCAAATTGGATCATATGTGATAAACTGCGCAACAGATTATCTTGATGATTCAAGAAGCTAATAAAATAACACTGTTGATTAAGGCACCGAACAAAAAACTAAATCAAAATCGTTTTTAACCAACTACTTTAAAACAAAAAGTGTAATGAGACTAGTATTTTTTTTCGCGCGTACAAAAGTTGTAGTTAGGGCTATACCTAGGCACGCAGGCGCGCGTTGATGTCTTTACTAGGCGCATGCGCATTCCCTCGGGACGCTTTGGAGTTATTGTACTGAGTCGTGACGCTGGGGTCTAACTTACTCACATGTGGCCAACTCAACGTTTAAAACAGAGCTTTTTACCGGTATCCTTGTCGTACAATATAACCGGTATTAATAACCTATTTACTCCCTTGTCGAAGAACGCCATACTGTAGCCTCCAGGGAAAACCGCGCTGGGGCTTATTCCATTCCACATTAGGAGTGTGCGCGGTAGGAAATTCCTTTGAAAACTCACACAGTGCGCGACCATTTTGATTCCAAGGTGTGTGGATGAATACCTAAATAATATTTAATAAAAAATATGGTAAAATTAAATATACATATATACACACACATATATATATATATATATATATATATATATATATTATATAAAAAACTGTCCCTGTCCCTGGTTCACATAAAAATTTTTATTAAACACAATGGTTTCAACGAATTTCTTCGGAAAAAATGTCCTAAGCGAGTTTCTAACACACGTGGAATAAAACGCGCTATCTTATCCCAGTAGCTCGGTTATCGGTCAGTTATCCACGGCACGTATAACCCAGCTACGCCAAGTTTGCACCTCGTGTGTATGCGACGGCGTAGGTGCTGGGTGTAAACTTAAGTAACCATGTATAAACGGGTGACGCCGGGCGAGCGTAGCGGACAACGCTCCCGGGCTGTTGGTTTGCTTATATCTAATCCGTCCCTGGTTTGGCAGCCTTACTTGTCTTCTCAATCTTTATGTTTGAGTAGGTATTAGAACCTACTTAACAGAACAAATCGATACCTCCTACTTATAGCGAGTCAAGTGTCAATGTAACGATTTTCTTTTTTTTAATTTTTATGTTATGATTAAAAGTATTAATTTTATATGCCATACAAATTTTGTACCAATATTCCCTTTATTTTCGGAGATAAAGTGAAGTTATCAGTGCAAACAACACTAGCTTTCAAATCTGTACGCTATATACTGGGGTAAGTGACTTGCACCAGAGTTACGCAGTACATACTACATGCTCACCTCACAGTTGTTGTCACAAACATACCTACTTTAAACAAATTAACTTTGTTTTATGTAGGATTGTTCGTCGTATTGTGTATAGTTAGTTGGCTCAGTTTACGATAGACTACCAGATGAAAAAAGCTACGTAAACAAGTGTATCTACAGTTTTCTTAAAAACTGCCATCATTATAAAAACCCAAGTATGCGCCTGAAAGAAAGCTCTTTCTATTTAATCCATATCCTTGTCCTTACTATATTATAAACGTGAAAGTATGTATGTACGTTCCACTATTGCCTAAAAACTACAAAACAGATTTGCGTAAAACTCTCCAGGAATATAGCATAGATATCTGAATAGGACATAGCCTACAATTTTCGAGGTTATTCATTCATAAAATAGGTTTTTTAACAATAAATGGAAAAGCCTTAGAAAACCCCGAGTTTTGTTCATTGTGACATCTCTATTGCGAAGACTTATATCAACAAACAGTTGCTAGGAATCCAATTTGACACGTTATTAGTATCTATTCGTGTAACTTTATATTATAAACGTGAATGTTTGTGAGGATGTACGTTACGCTGGTACGCAAAAACTACATAACAGATTTGCGTAAAATTCTGCAGCTCAGATATCAGAATAGGACATAGGGTACAACTTTTGAGGGTATTCATTCATAAAAGGGTTTTTTTTAACAATAAATGGAAAAACATGACCTTTTGTACATTGTGACATTTTCATTTCTAATTAAGGAATAAACAAATGGTAACCTAGCAACAGTAATACTACCTACACGATTAAGCAAAGAACACACCTTCCGTATATGACGTATCATACAAATAAGAGTATATCCAAAGAATATACTACTCACAAGAAGAAGAAGGCTAACTGCCATACAAGGAAAAGCGACATACACGTATACTACAGCGCCGCGGCGTACCCACAATGAAACTAAACTAAACGCGGGAAATTTAAAAAGGTGTCATCGTTCAAAAAGTGACATTCGAGATGTAAGGGGAACTCGCACTTCCAAATACTTAATTGATATCTCGAAAACAAATCAAGAAACTAATTCTAATAGCAGTGAATTCATAATTATCATCAGTAAGTATTGAGAAGTGCGAGTTTCCCTTACATCTCTGGCGTTGTTAGTTTTCTTTCTCATAATCAGCTTGTAGATGAAATAAAACTAAATCAAGTTGAAATCAACATTATTTATTCAAAGGGGAACTCAACACATGAGGCTTTTTTAATAAATACTTATTATATCACTAGAATCTTAGGTGCTTAATTTGTCTATAATACAATACTGATAAGAAGATCTAAGTAGAAAGAAAAAACTATTGCAATCCACTGCAGTCCAAGCCAATTAATTTTTCTTTCTACTAAGATCTTTGTATTAATATTGTAATAAAACTATGTGATTTTTTTCACATTAAAAGTAAACAACAACATATTTACCTACTTATTTTTTTAAATACATATTGATTTTTTTTGCAACGGTTTTTCTTTCTACATCTCGGGAATCTTTTATTTTTAAGTGTTATGTATTGTTTCATTACAATGTAAAAACCATTATTTTCATATGATTAATATTTAAAAATACGGTGCTGTTCACATATTATAAACTTATAATCAATCTGAGACGGCATTTGCATAACTATTCCTGTATAGCCCACGCGTCTTATGCTAAAAAGTAGTTTATAAGTGGTGCACATGTCTCAACACAGTGTACATAGTCCCTATGAACATAATTTAAGCTATTACTATCATATTCTCAAAAACTTGTGAACATGTGTAATTGTGTATGGGTGAATAAGTGTCATCACTAAAAAATGACTTTATGCAGTGCTACTAATGCCCAATGCATTTAATTTCTCTCCTAGTCTCTCTACAGCATTAATTCTACGAATCCAACCTTCTTGTGATGGCGGAGGTGACCGTATCCCTTTAAATTTAAGTGCCCGGACAGACTCTTCCATACACGTAAATAAATATAAATGTGGGCTGGAAGGTGTCATATTCGTGGAGTACTTCTTTCCTCAACGCAGGTCTGTACTGTCAGCATTTAACAAGTGAAACAACTCATTAAATTGATTTAGCATTGTAGCTGTAGCATGTGATTCGGGACAAAGTTCACCTGTAATTAAAGATATACCATTACGAAATTATCTTCAATAAATGTAACTATTTTATATGGATAAACATTTAAATGCATATTACTTTAATATTAGAGGATACCCTCAATTTCGTTCGAGGAGGAAGAAAAGCCATAACCCTAATTTTGCTTCAGCATAGTGGGATAACAAGTATCCTATTACCCTTGTGACGTTACATCTACCTTTGTAAAGAAGTCATCAGTTGAAAGACATATTTTCTCTCTCCTGGAGCAGAAAACTTACTTAATTTAGGTACTTTCAGTAAAGCAGGAGTCCTCAAAGTGTCTATTGCACAAGACTGTTTATACAGTACAGCTTCAAGGGATTCTATTGATCACGATCTCTGTTATGGCATGGCCAACAATATGTACCCCATGCTTTAGGGTACCTACTATTGCAAAGACAAATTACATCAATAATGCTGTTGAAATCTAGGGGCACGGTCTTATTTTATACTAATTAACTTACCTTAAAACGTTGGTTATCCCCGGATTCGGAAACCAATGATTTTTTTTCAAATGGTCCATATACGGAGTCCTTCCGTATTTGGTGCACCTGCGATGTACATCAACGGATATTTTCTCACTTGTATCTTGTTTGAATCTAATTCTTTGCGTTTTAGCAATATATTTTTAATTCCAGAATATATTTAGTATTTCCTTTGTTTTACTACGACTTACGTTGATGTTTTAAATTTCTTTTCTACCATAAATTGTTATATTTATCATACTTATTCATCATTTTAATTTGAAATAATTAAACAAATATACGAATAAATGTAAAAATTCAGTTAGATCGATAATGGCTTAAATATATGTCAAATGATATGTCTCCAAACTTGTTATTTTTTCTACTATATGTTTATTGTTTCATCCATGTGGCAATAATGTAAAAAAAGCAACTCACACTAACCAACGGCCGTGGGCAACGAGTTTAGTTCCTTAGTTGAGCACCCTTGAGTATATCTGAATATAGCCGGATAATAGCCCGTTGTACATTTTGGACTTACGATTATCTCTGAACAAAGTTTGTTACAAAACTAGGTATGGTTTAAAAATAGATAAAAACATAAAACGGGTTATTTTCAACAATAAATCGTCAGTCATCACTTTTTGTTAACTCTGAAATTTTAATTCCGAAGAATTATAACGTATATTCTTTATAGTACGTGCACTTGTACTAATAAAGGATTTTTCGAAATTCAAACCTTAAGGGAGTGAAATAGGGGTTGAACCGTTGTACGGAAATCGTTCATTTGGAAAGTTATAAACTTGAATCTTTGTATAAAGCATTCTTTAAAAAAAAAAAACAAATGATTTAGCGTTTCTATAAAAAATCAACTCAGCTAAAATAAAGTTGTGAGTTTGTATGGGAAACATGTCGTTTTTAAAGTTTAAAACCTTGGTCACAACTTCCTAATGTACAGTGAAAAACATTGATAAGGGCATCTTTTCCAATTCATCGCTTGAAGGGGTTAAGATGGGGGTTGAAAGTTCACATAAATAATATGTGATTTTGAGTGTTAAACTGTGGGTAGAAACATGACAGCAGGACAGCAGGTTTCATTTATAATAGTTATCCAGAAATATATTTTTAATGAATTATTAAAGAAAAACACGAAGAGAGAGAGAGGGAGGGAGGGAGGGAGGCAGGGAGCGGGAGAGAGAGGGAGGGAGAGATAGAGAGAGGGAGGGAGAGATAGAGAGACGAGGGGAGAGAGAGGGAGTGAATGCGAGAGTGGGGAAGAAAGGGAGGGAGAGAGGGAGGGAGGGAGAGAGAGGGAGAGAACGAGAGAGGGGAAGAAAGGGAGGGAGGGAGAGAGAGAGAGAGAGTGAGAAAGAGGGGGAGGGAGAGAGAGGGAGATAGTGAGAGAGAAAGAGGGGAGGGTGGGGGGGGAGAGAGAGAGATAGAGCGAGAGAGAAAGAGGGAGGGTGGGAGAGACAAAAAAATGGTGTCGTAGTAAAATTATGATATCGGTTTTCTTATGACGTGACGGTAGCATGTAAAATTATCGTTCGTAAACCGACTTTACAGACAACCATTTTTTGCTTTGCCTTAAAACACTATCCTTTTGAAACGCCGAGAGACCTTCTAGAACATTTTATTTTGGCCAGTGTCGGGGACAAAGAAGGGGGGGGAAAGAAGAGACAGGCGAACTCTTCTTCTCATAGTCTAGCAGGTGTTCAAATTAAAAGTGCCTGTGTTGCCTTCTTATAGAATAATGTTCAATGTCCCCATTTTCTCACTCTAAATCCGTTGGTCGCTGAATATCTTCTTAGTTAACTGACAGAAAAAAGTTTTCTTCATTTATATCTCTGGCTTTACCTAAAATCTACGCGAACGAAGTCGCGGGCGGCCGCTTGTGAATCCATAATTTTATAAAATTATCTTGAAAGACAAAAAAGTTACGTTAAACTTAGAACAAAATCTTTCAATAGCTCCCGTAAAATGTTGATTTTGCAGTTGCAACAGTATGAGGTATCGAAGTGGTGAATTAATGACATTGATTGAACCAAGCTTGTACCTTTTCGTCACAACCGACATTTTAGCACCAACGGTTCCTAAAACCAGCTAAAACGCCGCATTTTTACCGGCCTACTAAAGTTAAAACGTTCCCTGTCCGGGTGGCCCTACGACGAGTCACGCAACTGTTTACAAGAGTCCAAAGTCCTTACCGCCACTATGGAGTCACGTTCCCATACTGCTTGAACAGTTGGACTTGACATTGTTGATGTCGGACCGTTTTATATGGGGACAGTGAACTTTTTAAGGGATTTGATGAGTGGAGGGGAGAAACTACCCACTCGGTGATTTCAGAGACATTTCTTAGTTATTAAAGGACAATTTTTACACAAATCCAACTAGTCTCATCTGAGTCCCATGGTAAGCTCAATAAGGCTTGTGATGTGGGTACTAGACGACGATATCTTTAATGGACAAATTTACTTATATACCTACATAGAAATCATCCAAGACTCAAATATTTGTCCTTACCGGGATACCCAGGACCTTCGGCTTCGCAGGCAACGTTACTCCCACTAAGCTAAATCGGTCGTCAAATATTATAGATAAAATTTTCAAAAATGTTCAAGAACATTACCATCTTCTAGACCACTAATTAGCTTATGTATACATGGAATTCCCAAATCGCTACATTTACAAAACGGTGATTAAATATATATTTTTTACTTTAATTTCAAAATTGTAACCCATATAAAATCACTTAGTTGTCTGTCTGTGAAAAGAAAACCGTTTTCTTTTAGAATATGTTGAATTGGAATGTTGAAATTTAATACCGATTGCTAATGACATTCTTTTTTCTATAGAATTTAGTAAGCTCATCGATACATAGACGAATCAAGAAGCTTGCGTACAAGTATTTCGCAGTAAATACTTGTTCCTTAATCAGCATCAGCATATTTAGCTAACGAGCCGGCTAACGACCGCCCCGCCGGCTCCGCCGCGTGACGCAACGTCCCCGGCGCTCGCTATTTACCTTATTAACATTTTTATATCACACCTCTACTTTATAGTTTTTAGTGATTGGCTGGGTCAGGTATTGTTCCTTACAAAAGGAGACACTTTAGCATATTTTTATGATGCGCATGGGAGCACTATTTATTGTCACGTCTAACCAAGACACTATTTCGCGGAAAAACAATCCATTAATCTATCAAAAATATTATCTGGCCAATATAAGTAGTTTTTTCAAGTTTCGTTAGTATGTCTTGCCAGTCTAGCCAGATTTTTCTAAGTAATTCTGTCACAATTGTCTCCTGAATTATGAGACAGAATAACAGATATAAAAGTTGATCCACCCACATCCAACATGAAAGACAACGTGTAAAAATAACATTTTTTTTTTATCACAAAAAAATAATTGAAAATGTGTTTTTGGGTAAAACGTTATCAATCAATGTTTGCGTTACGCGCGCTGATTATCTGCATCGGAATGTTATCGTCAAGTCCGGTTATTCGAATACATACCGCACAATCAGCTGTACAATATCTAGATTGTTGACGCATTTATAAACCTTGGCCTGGACTGTAATATTATAGGGGTAGAGTTGATGTCGAAATATACATCAGTTAATTTGCTCAGTACCAAGAAATTTTTAGAGCTGACCGAGCATTTGACACGTCATGTACCCCAACTGCCTGGAGTAAGCAGTTATTTTACATGTGGGCACTTAATCAGTTTCATATTGGTGCTTCACCAGCAGAGCTAAGAATCCCAGCACCACAAGCTAGCTGTCTAAAAGAACGCAAAAAAATCGGTAAATGTGTTGGAGATCACGATTTCACTGAGACACACACATGCGCTCAACTTTATATGAAGGCAAATAGCGTCGTTGTTTCCCCTCGCAGGTTGGCCGGCCGGTTCGGTTGTCCGATTGATAAAATTATCTAAACTGCCGACTCGGCCATTATTACACATCTATATTCATTAGCTGATGCTACGCGCAATATTCCCATTCTGTTTAATGTCGCTTTCGCGTTAGCAGCCTTATTTACTGGTGCATTATCCATGTTGCCGGTGCAAGCTGCGGTCATGGTGCACCTACCGCATGCCGACTCCGGCCGCACGATGACGTCATCACGATAACGTTACCCCATAGTTGATAGCAGTGGCGTGCGGTCCACATGGGCACAAAGCCACTGCATACTCTGAAAGACCATTGCTGCATACAGGTACAGAGAAACTGCCCTGAAGGACCATGGATCTGTACAGGCACTGTAAACCCTGTGCATGCCACTGGTTGATAGTGATACCGGGGAGGCTGAACCGACATCAAATGAGTTTTTTGACCTTTGTTGAGAACTTTTCGGACCTGAGAATGCCATAGATAAATTTCACTATAAGCGTGCTAATTTGGTTTAGGTACTTTATCTTGAATACATTATTTTATTGACCGAGCGAGAGTAGCGATCGAAGCGTCTTCTCAGCTCGGGCAAAAATGCTTTTATATGTCCGGATGTCCGACTGTTCTCCTCTACAGATCGCATTTCTCAACCGTTTCTGCAGCAGGTTCGATAGTTATATGTATTTTTTTTTAGATTAATGGATTATATGTCTCTTAGATTATGTTTTCCGCGAAATAGTGTCTTAGCTAGATATGACAATTAATTGTGCTCACATGCGCAAATTTTCATGCAGGTTCCACAAAAAAAAATACGCATGCAAATACAACAAACCACTATAGGGACACAGTATAATCCTCGACACGTGTTTCGCCGCTCTACGAGGCATCATAAGGAGATGCAGGAGACGTTGTGGATTGTGGAGAAGTCCGAGGCTTCTCGGGTGGACGCCGTTAATACAAAGTTTATGTCTGTAAGTCTAAGTTGAATGACTATCTGAATGATAGTTTATGGCCTAGTGATATTACTTTCCGGAGATACATTTTCTATAAAGGGAAACATGAAGATCCTCGCCAAAGGGCGGAGAGTACATCGAAAAATGTACAAGAAAGTAAATCGAGTGAAACATATAACATTCAAAAATGACAGAAAAACTCAAAATGATAACTTTTAATTGTAGGTCTGTAAAAAGGTCTATAGATGGTATAAGAGCGTTGTGTAAAAGGGCGGATATTATAGCGTTGCAAGAAACGTGGCTTCTTCCCTTTGACTTGCCCTTCCTTAGTACGATTGACAAGGACTTCGGTTGGACGGGAAAGTCGGCGGTGGACGTGTCTGCTGGGCTGTTGAGGGGGCGCCCCCATGGGGGTATTAGTATTCTGTTTCGTAAAAGTGCGTTCAAGTCGGTAACCATAGTTGAGTGTGACAGTGACAGAATAACATTCGTGAAATTATCTACCAATAACGTATCTGTTTTGGTGGGCTGTGTCTACATGCCTACGGACTCAAGCGAGAACATGCCGTTGTTTACAGAATGTTTAGGTGCGCTTTCCTCGACTATTGCGGATAACTGTGATGTGCAAGCGGTGTTTATACTCGGGGATTTTAACGCTCACGTTAATGAGCCGTTCTATAGTGAAATGGTAGAGTTTTGCACTGAGCAAAAATGGATTTGTGCGGATATTGATAAATTGGGTCCGAATTCTGATACGTATACATATGTCAGTGATATACATGGGTGTAGGAGATGGTTGGACCATTGCATTGTAACGAAATGTGCGTGGAAAACTATAAGCAACGTTACGGTTATGAATGATGTATTTTGGTCCGACCATTTCCCTATGCTCATTGAATGTAATATAAATGTATTGGAGCCTGTGATTAATACGTGTGATAATTATATATATAATGGTGTGATATGGGGTGAAAGGCAGAAGAATCAAATTGATGAATATAACCGGATCTGTAATAATGAATTGAAGGATATTGACTTTCCTGACTCGCTTAGGGACTGCTGTGACGGGCTGTGTGATAACTGTAATCACTTTAAAGTTATCGATGACATATACTTCAAGGTCATTAATATCTTATCTAATGCTGCGAGGATGACAGCTAAGTCCGGTAAGCGAGCTAGGGGCCGCTGTCTAGCGGGCTGGAACAAATACGTTGCGGAAGCTCACCGAGAGGCCCGGCTTCAATTCCAGTTGTGGGAGTTAGCCGGCAAGCCATGTCAAGGTAGGATTTTTGAGCTAATGGATCATACTAAAAAAGTATTTAAATCTAGACTTAGGTGGTGTCAGAACCGGCAGGAACAAATCATAATGGACAAACTGGCTACCTCGCACGGGAATAAAAAGTTCAAAGATTTTTGGAATGGGACTAAGAAAATGAATGTGAGGCCGGGCTTGCCGGTGAGTGTTGAGGGTAAGTCGGACAGCGGGGAGATTGCTGACATATTTAAAGAGCACTTTAATGTCAAATCCTTGCTACATGTCAATTCTGCCTCCCAGCCAAACATGAATGTAGGGGCTATCGGGGGCGGGCGTACTACCATGTTTACCTCTAAACAAATTAAAAATGTCATTAATAATATGCAGAGAGGTAAGTCGCCCGGCCACGATGGCCTCAGTATAGAGCACTTTAAATATGCAGGGTTACACTTGCCTCGAGTGCTGTCTTTGCTTTTGAATTTATGTATTGGTCACTCTTACCTGCCTGAGGCTCTCATGAGGACGATTGTTGTGCCAGTGGTCAAAAATAAAACGGGTGACCTATCTGATAAGGCGAACTATCGGCCTATCTCACTCGCCACTACTACAGCTAAAATACTTGACCGTGTGCTTGACAATGTGTTAGACAAGTACCTTAATATACACGACGGCCAATTTGGTTTCAGAGCGGGGCTGTCTACGGATAGTGCAATTCTATGCCTTAAGCACACGGTCAGGTATTACACAGATAGGAAAACCCCCGTGTATGCCTGTTTCCTCGATTTGTCCAAGGCATTTGATCGAGTCAATTATGATCTGCTTTGGCAAAAATTAAGTGAAACAGGTATACCGACGGAGTGTGTGGGCTTGTTTAGGCACTGGTACAGCAATCAGTTAAACCAGGTTAGATGGGCGAGCAGTTTATCCAGTGAGTATAGGCTTGAATGCGGGGTAAGACAGGGTGGTATCACTTCACCGAAGCTTTTCAACCTATACATTAACCAGCTGATAGAGGGGCTTAGTGGCATGCATGCGGGATGCTATGTGGGTAGCACCTGTGTCAATAGCCTAAGTTATGCCGATGACATGGTGCTGCTGAGCCCGTCTGTCAGCGCGCTGGAGCAGCTGCTTGCCCATTGCGAGTCCTACGCGTTGACCCATGGACTGGAGTACAACACTAAAAAGAGTGAGGTGTTGGTGTTCAAGGCAGGTAAAATTAAGCCGTATTACGTACCACCTATTTTGTTGAACTCTAGCCCATTAAAGGTTATGGATAGGGTCAAATACCTGGGACACGTCCTCACGAGTGACCTAAAAGATGATTTGGATATAGAAAGGGAGCGCAGGGCGTTGGCGGTTCGGAGTAACATGATTACCCGCAGGTTTGCTCGTTGCTCACGTGATGTAAAAATCACGTTATTTAAATCCTACTGTCAATCTTTGTACACGAGCTGCCTGTGGGTCCGGTATACGAAACGAGCCTACAACGCCTTGCGCGTACAATACAACAATGCTTTTAGAATGCTGATGGGACTGCCTAGTAGGTGCTCTGCATCGGGCATGTTTGCGGAAGCTCGCACGGATGGTTTTCAGGCTATAATACGCAAAAATATAGTATCACTACTAAGTCGTGTGAGATGTAGTCCCAACAGCATTCTAAAGGAAATTGCTGTCAGGTTTGATTGTCCGATCCTAAAGCATTGGACCGAGCAAATTAAAAGTGTAGCACAGTTTATAATATAGATACCGAGCTGCACTGGTGTTTGTATTTGTATTGTAAATTGTGCACACAAAACACAGAATACAAAGCACATTAAGTAATTTGTAACTACTAACACTAGATTAAGATTTTGCTTGTTACTAATACTCTATGGATACTCTGTTTGTCCGAAATAAATGATTTGATTTGATTTTGATTTGATTTGAATACGAGCATGTGGGCACAATTTATTGTCACATCCAAACAAGACACTATTTCGCTGAAAAGCAAAGGAATCCATTAATCTAATCTGGAATTCTGCAAAGTAACGCCCGAATCTACAAATTATGTAATTATTTTGTCGATTCAATTATTGTTTTTTTTTTCAAAATGGCGGAGATATGGGGATGGCAAAAACTTGCAAGGTCTACAGCTCACATGCCTAGTTATTTTAGATACACATGCTCGGAGTAGCTAAAATGGGTAAGCTGATCGAGATTCGATTCCATACCTCGATACCTCGTAACGTATTATAAAAAAAGCAGCCAAGTGCGAGTTGGACTCGCCCATGGAGGGTTCCGCAGCCGTTTATACAAAAAAATGCACTACGGATGAAAAAAAATACGATATGAAAAAAAAAAACACTAGCAAAAGACCGTATCTCCCCGGCACTTACGTCCTTTTGCTGAGAAGCGCAGTTTTTTGGCAATAGCTTAATAACGGTATGTCTGATCACGTTGAAAACAATTTTCGTTGAAAGTATTCATTAAGCTTTATATTTGTAAATTTTTTCAGATTTTTCGAACAGACCGTTTAGAAAATAGATGGGGGGGACACAATTTTTGCTACTTTCGTAGCGAATATTTTGGAAAATATTCACTAAATCAGTTTTTTTTTAAATATCAAAGTGCTTTTAAAAGTACTGTCGAAATATGTGCCACACCTTGATATTTGCTGAATCTTTTTTTCAGTTTCGGTTACATGTATGGAGTGCCCCCCTACAAATATATATATTTTTTATTTAACTATCAAACTAAGTAGCGGTTAACACACGACACCTATGCTCCAAATTTCATCAATGTACATCTTATAGTTTGTGAGTAAAATGCCTGTGACATACGGACGGACAGACAGACATGACGAATCTATAAGCGTTCCGTTTTTGCCGTTTTGGCTACGGAACCCTAAAAAGTATACCAATAGTAGTTGTCTTGTTGCAAACAAGTGATGAATGGATCCAGATGCTAAATAGATAATTTAAATAAAGCTGCCTAAATAAAGTTGTTTGTTCCTTACTGCGCAGCTGCGCGCCTTGATTCATTCGTCAACCTCCACCGTAGGTACGTATCACGCGGGTTGGCTAGGCTAGGAACACCGGGTAGGCAGTAAGTAGGCAGTCGTTGCAGCCAAGGGCAGGGAAAGTCGCATCGTATGAGTATGAGCGTTGTCTAGCCTAAAGCTAATGACGCAACCATTCACAGCTCCCTCTCTTGCTCATTAATGAATTTTTATTATTTATATATTTGACTAGGTATTATACAATATTTTTGAAGCTAAGATTATTTCTGAATTAATTACTTTACGAGCGTACGTAACTGTCCGCATTATTTATATAATGTTGTGTTATTATTATTAAACTTTTCACATTTTAAACTTGATCATTTCATTGCTACGGTCTCAAAATGTCAAGCCACAGTCACGTCTACTATAAGTATAACTGGATTTTCAAAACTCGTCCAGGCGAGCCTCGGGGCCTTGCTCGCTGTAATATTGTATTATATAATAATAATATATTTTATTTCGAGTAAGTTACACTCATATTTGGTTAGTAGAAGAGACTTATTCTAGGTGTTAGTTTTTTAATACCTAAACACTTAATTATTATATTAATTAATTAAACTTCACTGTGTACGGCGCATGCAGCCGACAGCAATTGCGTATATAGGGGGCGTCCACCCGATCCCCGATCATCTTCAGGATAATGTTGGCTGGCGCACCAGGGATGCTGCCCTTTTGCGCATAGTGGCATGAAAGCAGTCCACTCCGGCTTCAGCAAACATCCCTGAAGCGCTGCAGAAGCGAGGCAGCCCCATCATCACCCGGAAAGCGTTGTTATACTGGACGCGGAGGGCTCCATAGGCCCGTTGCGTATTATAGCACAACCAAATTAAAATATGCCTAATAACTGACTTCAATTTTTTGTCCATATGTGATCACCCTTGAAGTTGGATTATTGAATACAAATGGGCACAGAACTGATAAAAACCCCGACGCTTAGAAAAACTGATTCTCTTCAAACGGCTGAACCAATTATTTTGAATAATGGCTAAGAAAACTCTCAATTTAGTATTACCTTTTTAACATAAAAACGGTTCGTTTGTGCAGAAGCTTCAAGCCTACAGATAGACAAACGCTAAACTAAGAATACATATATAACAGAAAAAGGCGAGTAAAGAAAGCCTATACATATAGATGTGTCAAACATAAAGAAAACAATTGAATTTGGTTAAATGTTATGTTTTTACTATGTGGCCCTATGTGGAAGATGTTTTGATCTCTTTCTCTGTAAGGATACCTGCCGGTTTCTGTTATTTAAAACCTTTTTTTCCAGAGCGTACAATTGACGCGTTTTTGCCTCAGCCTCACACAGTTCGCTAGAAGTATTTTTTACCGTTAGTACGTGAGAGGTTTAAATCTAAATCGGATGTAATGTGTAACTGTCTTTACACATCAGGCCTATCTGACATGTATTTATGTCATTTAGATGTAGCTTTATCTGTAATTTAGATTTTTCATAGCGGATAGTTTGCACGAATTGGAATGTCCTAAAAAATGCCCTGGTTTTTATCTATATTTTTTTACGATAATATAGGTAATTTTTAAATACCAATTTTATGCGTTTATTTCTTTACTGCATAGGTGATATTTCGAGTAGCGTCACTAATAACTGACGTCTGTACTAGGATTTAGCAAGGTCAAGATGAAGTACACGAATAGTTTATCCCAGAAAGCATGTATTTGAAATCTGATAATTGCAAGCGGCTTATTAAATCTATTCCACGAAATGGTTTTTGAATCATCATAGTACCGTGTAAAAAAATGATATGTCCAAATTGTAACTTTGTCAGCAAAACGTATTTATCAGTCTATCCCACGGCATATCTTCCGAAACGTCGGGAACTCAAATACAATACCTAATATAAGCGATATAATATCATTTGTTTAAATTGTTTTATTCTTCGTTTACTTGTTTTATTTAAATGAGTTATATAATCGCGGAAACCGAAGAGAACATTAGGTTTAAATCAGTATCTAAATAGTTAGCTAGAATATCACTGGGTTCAACAAGCATACCTAAGCCACATTTGAATAGCTCGGCGCGCGCGGCGGTTGCGAAACTCGCTCGCGTACCCTGCTACACTTAGTTTGTATCTGGTGTCTGTGGCGTGGTATACGAGTGAAGTGTAAACTTAGATCGACCGGTGTACCGCGGGGAACGTCGAGTGACGTCACGTATGCTTGCGCAACCCCCGTAATGCGGCGTGCAGCGCTCGCCATACATCATAGCGCACCTGCGATGGGTTATGATAAGTTAAACATTTTGAATATATACGAAAGTCACTAATACGGATAAATGGATTAGCAAGGTGACGCGGATGTAGCCAGATTACAAACCCATAGAACCGATAATCATTGGAGTAGACAAAAGTGGAGACCTCGAACCGACAAACCTATAAAAGTGAGGTACTGCGTGTGCACTAGGTGGAGCGATGATATATGCAGAATAACATAACGAGTCAGAGCTAAAGCAGACAAACCGAAAATCGAGTTTAACGGCACCTATATGAGAGCCTTATATCCAGTAGTAGAATGAATCGCCGCTAGTTTGAAGACACTATAGCTTAGCGATTAGGAGCAGCGTGAGACCTTGTCGTAATAACAAGCCGCCACCACTCAAGCTAATTGATAAGTCGCGTTACTGAAATAAGGTGCTAGGGTACGTAGATGCGACGAGCGCAGCAGATGCTAAATAGTAACATTTTCCTTATTTAAAGTCAACATAGCATATACGTAGCTACAGTCAAGTGCAACAATAGCTATGTATCGAATGAATTCTCTCGTAAACATGTACCACAACTTCATTTCGTTGACATAAGAGCGATGGGACATATTTTCGAGAAGGATTAGTCTTATAGACTAAAGTGTAATAATTGTGCTAGAAGTGCGGAAATGACGGTCGAAATCGGCCTATTTTTGGCTAAAGTCACCTGCTGTGTGGTAATTTTTATAACGATACAAAAATTTACATTTTAAGCCGATCACATAAATTTAGCAAGATTGAAATTTGAGAAGGGGACCCTATAGGCAGGTCGTAAACTTAAAGCTGTTAATTAAGTTAAGTTGGAAATGTAATTATTGAAGATGCTTTTCGCCGTGGCAGCCTTGTATGCCGATGATGACATCTATCTGGAAAGTACGGTGAAAATGTTTGTCTTATTTAGTTTACAGCTGTATCTTCAAGATTTAAGAAGTTAAACAATTAGTCAACAATCACAATGTTCACCCGTTGTCACAGCCGCGTCCGGTCGGATGACTCGGCCGGTAGACTGCCGCCTGAGTTCATTGTCTTATTTTTTGCAATAGCTATTTGGTGCAATAACGGCAACCGATTTATCATTCCGTGCAATTATTGGATGAAAAATAATGATGGGCGATGAATAAAGCCGGGTGGCTATTTCAATCTCCGAAATTCGAAGTTCGTATGGCACGGTTTCACTCACTCTAAAACAGTTTTAAACCAGAGCGAAAGAGAGGGCCCTCTAAAAACTTCGAAGTAAACCCTCAGGTTATCGAACAGTCAGTAGGAGAATCAAAATAACTGACATAGAACCCGCGGAATAGGGATGGTCATGAAGCCGCATGTACAATTTTACAGCATACTGTTACGTGGTTAAAAATACCCCAATCCATTATGAAATAAAGAGTGGAAATCAATATCTTAATGACTTTGAAATACAAAACTTCAAAGTTACGCAAGTTCTGTGATTGTGTTTTTAAACTATAATCAAATTTAAAGCTGTTTGCAGATTTCGTCAATATTTTATACAATAATTGTAACCTATAGTTAAACGCAGTTTTTTAGAATTAAAATGCCAAAATACTTTTTACATATAAATTTGGTACGCCTACTCAAGAATAACGTCCTAAGTAGCAGTTAGTATGTAGCGTTTTCAGCTCATTTGATCCTTACGAAAAATAAAATCGATTGTTACCTTGACAAAAAAACAACTTCATCAACCCAATTGCCAAACTGCAGTGGCAGTGGGCGGGGTATATCGCACGTAGAACCGCTGGTCGCTGAGGCAGGAACGTTCTCCAGTGGCGACCAAGAACCAGAAGATTACTTACAAAGTGAACCCACGATCTTGTTTGGATTGCGGGAGTATAGCGGAAAAACATTGAATTTGGTTAGAGCAAGACCGGCTTACGTAGAGTTGTTTGGGGTAGGCCGTTGTCCATCAGTGGACGTTATCCGACTGAAACGGTGATGACTGAGTAGTGTCCCGGGTCATCACAATGTGCTGCGGGTAGGCAGTGGAAAGTGGAAGGGTACCGAGGAGTTTAGGTTAACAAAGTGATGGTCTCGTCCCAGCCGTATGGATGGACTACTTTGAAACTTTGTTAGATTATTATGTGATCGGTATAAATGTAATCTGACCTAATAAGGATGATAAATATGTTTAGTGATGCAACTTTTTTCTCGTTTCTTTTCTTTTCTATTTTGACTAATTTCTTGGTTTGCTTAATATTATATTCAAAATTATATTGTAGTAACTGGAGACTGTAATCGGACGACATAATTAATTCACTAACTCGACCATTTGCGATTGCGGAATGCGGAAACGAGTTCTTCTAACAGTTCTACCGAATGTATTACTGACAGCTGAAACATAATTAAAGCCGATTTTACGCCCTTATAGCTTGTCAACATATTATTACTTATGTAACATGATTTCTGTCGATCTTAAGTTTGACCAGAATTGTATAACTACCGGGTATGATAGAGAAAATCACGTACAGTGGGATTTGTGACCTATAAGTCATCACCGGCACCGCAGTTACGTTTCCCATTGTCTTCAGGGAATAAAGGTACAAGTTCGTAGCCGGCCGCAGACAGCAGCAGCAGGCGACGTGGCGTCGCGACACCTCTGGTTTCTATGACGATGTATGAAAGCGACGTATCGCTACGGTAGGTATTTTATAGAAATACATAGAAACCAGTGGAGTCGCCTGCTGCTGCTGTCTACGGTCGGCTACGAAATTGTACCTTAGTGTACGTGTTTAATATTGTAGTAGCAATATGGGTCGCTACATAGCATAAATTCTACGTGAGTGCAAATATGCAAAATTGAAAAGTACAAAACATTGGTACCTATAGATTATGAGGGTGAAGAGTATTCCCAGTTAACATAGAACACAAAAAAACATTTAAAATTTTTGGACGCTTATTGCCTATACGATAATATATGCGGCGTGATAGATTTTGCATCACAGTTTGTTAGGTGCTTAAGAGTTCCCAGTAAGCTCGGTTCTCCATACAAACGTAGTTACGCTCTCATTTTCAAACGACTAGCTAGTTTGCTCTGAAACTTTGTACTTTTCAGATACCATAGTAAATAAATACAGTGTATTTAAATTTATTATACAAAACTTGTTTTTGCTGTATTTCGTTTGTTTTATAAACTGCAGGCATATAAACTAGTTTCAGGCCTAGATATACCTCATGTCATTGAATATGAAAATTTTCGTTACAATCTAACACGTAGTTTTAAAATAAGAACGAAACTTCGTTTGTATGGGAAGGTGAAATTTGGCCGAGCTTACTGCGGACTCTTAAATACTTAAAATAAGAAATTTTCTTCGAGTCGGGGTATTCCAAAACAATTCAATATCGTTGGAGTATTATGAGGAGAAGACTAACGAGTTTGATACCCTAAGGAGGGGAAAAGCCAGGTTATTATATATGTGTTGTTTCTACCCGCTAAAAGTATCGTTAACTTACACATGAGCATATTTTTCTCAAATGAACGCACTAGAGTGGGGCTCGTTATGTGACGACTTCCTTTTGTTATGGCTGTTGTCACCCCATGCATGACATATTAGTCGTTTTTTACAACAGGTGGGGCAGAATGTAAATACTTAATCTTGACCGTGACTGGATGATTAAATCGTTGCTTCTTAAGTTTGGTTTAATGTGTCCCCATATAGGAGAAAATACTCGAGTCAGGGTCGTTGTGCTCGCCTCCTCCCGTGGACGTGCCGCGCATACTGATGAGGAGGGCCTTCCGGCGGCACCCCACTGACACACGGGGCTCCTCGCTGCGAGCAGCGCGTGTGGAGCTGCCGCGGCGCACAGCGGGACAAGCGCTCATGTTGCTGTTGGCAAACGAAACTTCTTATCAGCGTTCCGCGCTGGCGCTCGCGGTATCCAGTCCGCTACGTTTTGTGCGTATCTCATTCATCTTATTAGACGGAACTATGACGGCGATGTCCGGGGAGGGGCGGGTCGAACAGGTGGCAGGTGCCGTTGTGTTCACATCCGCGACGTGTCGCGCCACAATGGTCCGTGCGAAGTGTGTCGGCTCCGACGGCCGCCGCACCGCGCCCTGCCATTCATTACCATACCCGCGGCCCGACAGCGACCCGGGCAACGACCGGCCCCGCGCGCCACCTGGTGCCCGCGCGCATCTTCGCGCAGGTATGCAGCCTCGCACCCTCCTTCCGGCTCCACGCGAAAGGCCGCCGTTCACAGATCACCGCTTCCCTCGCACTCCGCACCAACCACGGGAACGTGTCGCGGTCGGGATGCCGCGAGGGGAGCTCTCGGCCGCGGTACTCACCGAGCGGCGTCGGCGTCAATCCCGAAGGCGTCTCCTGTGTTGCCGCGGCCTGCCACGAGTCACTCACTCACTGTAGATTCACAACACTCGCGGGCGCAGCGCCTCGTGCCGACCGGAGCGCACTGACTGACTGCGGCCGCGCCCGGCCCGCGCCCGCGCCCCCGCACCTTCCGCGGAGCGCCCGCGCGGGGCTGCCGAGGGCCGGGGCCGCGCGGGCGGCGGGCGGCAGTCGCACGCAGCGCGCGCGCCAGCCTGCACGTGCCCGCGCCCCATCGCCACGCGAGACGCGAACATGGCCGCGAACGGGTCTGCGACGCCGGCGCCGGAGCCGCGGCTCTGCCACGTGCGGAAGGTGCCCGATTTCGACGGCTACGGATTCAACCTGCACGCGGAGAAGGGCAAGCCGGGCCAGTACATCGGCAAGGTCGACGAGGGCTCGCCCGCGGAGGTGGCGGGGCTGCGCCGCGGCGACCGCATCCTCGAGGTGAACGGCAACAGCATCGCGGGCGAGACGCACAAGCAGGTGGTGGCGCGCATCAAGGAGCGGCCCGACGACGCCGAGCTGCTGGTGGCGGCGCCGGCACCGGGCGACGCGCTGCCCGACCTGGATGCGCCCGCCAGCACGCCCGCCGTCGCCACCAACGCCAACAGCACCAGCCCCGCGCCCGCCCCCGACAGCACGCCCACGCCGCTCAACCTCCACATGACGGCGGCGGAGATGCGCGCGCATCTCGCCAACAAGAAGAAGTTCGACCCCAAGAAAGTGCCAATGGACCTCAAGGACAAGTTCGACCTCGTGAAGAAGCTGTGAGTGCGCGCCGCCCGCACGTAGGTGCCGAGTCCTGCGCGCGCCGCTGCCAGCTCGCGGGACCGCTTCCACATATTGCCATGGTCATGATAAGGTTGCATGTACATAGTGCCTCTAGCTAGTGTAACGTAAGCCGCCGGCCGCTACGCCGAGCACCGGTTTTATGAATTTTGTTGTACTTATTTGTATTTTATACATGATGCGGTGAGCATTGATCGGATAATATTTGACTTGATTACCTAAATGTGTAGTTTATTGTAATTTATTTAAGTGCAATTTATTGTTGAATGATGAATAAATATTACAGTTAAAGTGTGCCGGTTTTCATTTAGCTCGCAGCGCGGCCTCTTCGATCGATTTTGCCGTTTATTGCCTAAAAGTGAAAGCCGCCGCCGGATTTAGTTGATTATATTTGAGCACGTTTGGCACAGGAACCCGCGTGGATTGCGATAATATTGAATTAATCAAACGCACGCTTAATCACCTCGGTCACTAATTGCACGCAATCGTTGCGCAAGCGCCTGCCGCGGCCCGGCCGCGCGGCTTCCCTGCTCCATCTCAACACCAAGGATATGCCATGGAGAACAGGAAAGTGAAACCTTCGAAGTAGTTATGCTCACTAATAACATTATCGTAGCACAGATGCTTCTGCTATAAGCGAACTATTTGCAATCAGTATTACCAACTCATCGTTGCGCTCTGTAATTATTATTTCGACCAGCAAAGTCATGATTGCGGCGAGGGATATCGTTCGTTTATCCCTCCTGTCTTGATGGTTTTCCTGCTGCGGTTGCGATGAATAAATAACCGGTTAGCTGCTGACCAATCTGACACGAATGCGAAAAAAATCGGCTGCATTCCTAATACATCTACACGTACTTATTATCCTTATCGGCAATTCTCAATCCAACAAAGCGCAATTTTCCTTATCGTATATATACCTTCCTTTGTACATACAGGTACTATTGCTAACTTATCTTTTGAATCACTAAAACGACTGATCTAATGTGTGATAGGTAGGCATCAAGCTAAGTCATTACAGGTAGCTACCTACCTATTTAGGTTATGACAAGCGACAAGCCTAAGGTAAGACCTAATATAGCTCTATCATAATTCTAACATAAAGTGACTGTTGAATGTGATACTAGCTGTAGGTACAATGTTATAAGTCGGAACATCAAGTTCCACAGAGGTGTGCATTTTATACTTAGTCCTCATAGTATAAGTAGGTACGTTATGTGAACTCAGAATCTATAAGTAGGTACGTTATGTGAACTCAGAATCTATAAGTAGGTACGTTATGTGAACTCAGAATCTATAAACAGGTGCCTTATTTTTATATCCAACAATGGTTATTTGGATACCATTTTTTAAACACCCGAAGTGACATTTATACAGTCCCCTCGTATGAATATATGTTTACTTTGGTCTACATAAATTAGTTATTCGATACAATAATAAGATATTTGCTTTTATTGTATGTTATAGTGGGCAAGTTAGTAGACGGATCGCCTGATAGTAAGCGATCACCGTCGCCCCTAGACAACTGCAACACCAGAGGAGTCACAATTTCGTTGCCGGCCTTTCAGGTGGGAGTACGCTCTTTATAGACTCTGACGTTCACATAACGTATACCTACTATCGGGTTTTTTTAAAGCACATCTCTGAGGAACTTACTGCTCCCAATTGTCAGTCGACGCTGCTCAAATTTATACAGATTTCTATATAAATAACGTTGAACCCTATTTTAATTATGACTTAATTGTTATAAAGTTGCACAAATCTTGTCTTGTTCCTCGCTCGCAACATACAAAATGGGTGCTCTTAGATACCTACCTACTAATAAACAAAACACTTAACATTTCTAATTCTAGGGAAACATTTAGTAAACTTTTACAGATCATATTTTGCCAACGTTATAGGTAGATATTCAATGAAACTAATCTCACCAGCCAGTTAGACGTCGCGTAAGTAATGACTCAGAAACAGAAAGCAGCCGCTTTTTCCACCTATGTCAGGCACTTAGTCTTAACATGACTTAAGACCTACTTACAAAAAAAAAACATAAACTTAAAATTTCCAAAATAATCCACATAATTATCGATCCTGCCGGTCTAGCACAACTCACCGCGACTACGCTTGTCAAGCGACGTAGCATCACCCGTCTTTCTCGCATTGTATTGAAAGGAAAGAGACAGAAAATTTCTGTCATGCCAGAAAGAGTCGCGTATGACTGTTGTCTTAGAGGTGCTGCTCACAAAATTTCACAACAATCGGTTGAGAAATGAGACCTGTAGAGGAGAACAGCTGAAACCGACTTCGCTGACGCTGGTTCAATGAAATTTCCAGCAGCAGACATGAAGGACTGCTCTGATCTCTTTTTTGCTGCTGCAAAAAAAATGAAGGTAGCCGTAAGTTTTAGTTATACAAAAACTTCCAGTTTTCAGCGCTTATCATTTTGCGTACCTAATCATTATCTGCAGAAAAGAGTGTCAAATAAGTTCAAATCAAAATGATACTGGCGATTTTGGGACTCTATAATAAATCCTAGCAAAAGCATAAACTTTGAAAACAGCTAGTACGATTATTTATGTGATTTCGATGAAAAATCGCACCTAAATCAAACGGTGATCTACATGTACCTGAATAGATGTGTATTTATTTTATTTAGTAGGTTTGCCAACAGGTACAGTCAAGCGCAAAGATAAATACACACTACAAGTTTCATAAATATGTACACATCAACTCTACTCCCATAGTAATAAGGTTTGGATATATATTTATGACAATTTGTGGTGTTTACTCATCTTTGCCCTTGACTGTACAATACTATACAACAAACGTAAATAATACCTCTATTATTTACGTCGAATCATATGAGAGTATTTACCCAATCACAGATGAACACAACCTGCGTTATAAACATTTAACATATACCTACAATAACAATTCGCTTATATTTTAAACAACTAAATTAGATAATTCAAAAGCTGCAACTAAAAGGATTTATGTATACAAATACATAATTAAAAATTTATGTTCATGAGGAATGCTACAAGCTCATGCAAGAATTTATAAAATCATTAGAGATGAGACGATGACGCGGAGGCTGCGCGGGCGACGCGACCTTGACACGGCGGAGCGGGCGCAGTGCGGAGGGGAGGCGGCATGGAGGCGCGCCCTCCGCTGATTCAAACAAACCACGCTAAGAGGTCTTATGGCTGGCGCATTTTGTTGTATGTGAGCACAATATCCTTGGATAATTAGCAGAATATTTCTACTACGAATGTGAATGTAAAAATTGGTGAAGAAATAGACATTGACGATTTGACGCCCTTAGGTACCTGAGTACTCAAATATATACATTTTAAGTATACTTAAAAGGTAGGTAGGTATAGGTACTGGTGAACTGGGTTAGCCATTCCTTGGTTTATGTACACACAAACACACAGTTAAGTGACCGTTGGTAGATCTTATTCTCCATGTAGGTAACAAGGTTTACATATGGTAAGTTAAGTGTTTCTTCAGTGACAGGTAGGAATATCATTTATGAAATTTCTGGAATATGGCTGCATTCTTTACCGTATTACAAAGAAATTGATTTGGTTGCCATTGTAGAACGTTGACGTTGTAGAACCCTGTTGAATTTGACTGAGTTGAGGATAGCTTCTCATTGCGACAGGGCAGGGTTTTACAGTGGTACAGCCGAGTTCATAAATATATATCAATATAAAAAAAAGGTTTTGGTAAATACCGAAAAAATATCATAAAAAAATATCGTGAGCGGAACGACTGGTAATTGACCCAAAATGGGTAGCAAGTGACTCTATTAGATACCCATCCGTGTCATCTGGCACACGATCTGCCATACAACCCTGTAAGTATATTTTTGACTATTAAATCTTTACAGATATGTATGTAAGTGCCCTTCTAAGTATGTACGACACATCTATTTTTGAAGCCTTGGATATGCTCATATATTTATGAACTCGACTGTACACCACATGTCTCATCGTTACAACCCTGTCGCAATCACAAGCCCCCGTCACTCAAATTCGAGCGAGAATTCAAATTATAACGACAAAGTTCTACTCTGGTACCCGAATCAAGTTCCCTTACTGGACCTAAGCAGTAACAAGTAATCACTAATCAGTGAACCGATAAAAAACAACACATTCAGAAAAATACTGCAAACAAATTTCAAACGACTGAACCGACTTTATTAAACCATAGCGAAGAACAATCTCGACGAATCCACAAAAAACTAAATCAATATCGGTCCATCCGTTCAAGCGCTACGATGCCACAGACAGACAAGCAGATTGGACATCAAACTTGTAACACCCCTCTTTTTTCGTCGGCGGTTAAAAAAATAGATCGCATTCCATATTTCAGGTGTCTCGTGTTTGTGTACTTTGTGTCACGTTGCCGTTTCCGTCCCCACGATTAGTCAGGTCAACAATATGTTTGCTGGGACGGATCCCATTGTTTCCCATAATCATTGAAAGTAACAATGTAATGTTAAATGTAAAGTCATAAAACCATTTTTCGGAATTCTGAAATCGTAAAATTTTCAAAATATTTGAAAAATTCGTTGTAGAACCCATTAGGTTAGGTTAGTATTTGTAACAATCCTGAAATGTTAACGGTTTCTCAGAAAAATGCAATTTAAGACTCATGAAAATTCGGACAATCCTTACATAATGACTTTCAATTTCATGGCAGTCAATATAGACCTTTGCTGGAGTCTATTATTCGTCAATAGACTTGAGATAAGATAGCAGGCGAAAACAGGGTGTTCAAATCCTGCAGTATAAAGATGGGCTAAAATGTCACATGAAGAGGGCTGTTATAAACCCGCAGACATGGGTGATAATCGCAGAAGGCCGGTCACAGTGGAGGCATATTGTGAACATGCAGGTGCGGAATTTTGAAACGAAAAGACGAACTGGACGCCAAGCGCGACGAGCCCAGGGCCCGACCACCAGCGGCCATACAATATAAAAACCGGCCAAGAGCATGTCGGACCATACTCAATGTAGGGTTCCGCAGCCGTTTATACAAAAAATGCACTACAGATTAAAAAAATACGATATAAAAAAAACACAAACAAATGAGCGTATCTCCCTGGCACTTACGTCCTTTTGCCAAGAAGTTCAGTTTTTTGGCAATAACTTAAAAACGGTATGTCCGATCATGTTGAAAACAATTTTCGTTGGAAGTATTTATTAAACATTAAATTTGTAATTTTTTTCATATTTTTTGAACATATTGTTTAGAAAATAGAGGGGGGGGGGGGGGGCACAATTTTTGCTACTTTCGGAGCGAATATTTCCGAAAATATTGACTAAATCAAAAAATAATTTTAGATCCCTAAAAGTGTTTTTAAAAGAACTGTTGAATGATGTGCCACACATTAATATTTGCTGAAAAAAAATCAGTTTCGGTTCGATGTATGGAGTGCCTCCCCTAGAAATATATTGTATATTTTTAATTTTACTATTAAACTAAGTAGCGGCTTGCACAAGACACCTATGTTCCAAATTTAATAAATATGCATCTTATAGTTTTTGAGTAAAATGCCTGTGACATACGGACGGACGGACGGACGGACATGACGAAACTATACTTAAGGGTTCCGTTTTTGCCATTTTGGCTACGGAACCCTAATTATGTCGGAGGGATGCTGACGTGCAGTGAATGTGGCCGCACGTTTACCGCTAAAATCGGCTATATCAGTCACCAGAGAGCTCATCAGCGTCGCTCATAGGTAGAAAGCAAATAGTCGATCTATACCTAGCCGAACTCAGCTAGAAGATATATAACTGAGATAAGATCTTTTTACAGCTGACTGTACCAAATTTAGTTATGGCAGCTACGACGCTAACATTGCATCTCGTTTTGTATTTACATCAGATACAAACCTGATTTGATTAAGTAAGTTAATTAGTAAGCCAGTAGCTTTGGGACCCTCACGCATCTGCGGCGATAGTTGCAAATTGTTTTTCAGAAACAAGTTGGTAACAGGTGGGTACACGAGTTTTAAAAATACTTGTTAGAATGCTACCGCCTTGACCGGCTACTCTCACTTTCCGACAAACGTTTAGTCTTGAAGAGCGAGCGACAGGCAAGTCATCATCTTGCATACTGTAGCCGGCGTTAAATAGGCACAGTTATCTGCAAAGAAAACATACCCCCTGCTGTACATAATTGTCTCCTGCACCTATAGCATAACTATGACATGTGACTCTCTGACGCGTGACAAATACTTATACTGTCTTTTTTTTCATTTCAGTACAGTGCGAGAAAAATGGGCGACAGCGCGAAAAGCGTTAAGCGGAGTCGCAGCTAGTTGGGCTAGCCGTGCTGTTGTATCGTATACTTCTCTTTTCGGCCAACTCTTTTCGTTTTTTAAAATAAATAATAATTAAATATTAAGGGACAATTTCAGACAAATCTAACTATATATATAGTCCCGTGATAAGCTTAATAAGGCTTGTGTTATGAGTATCTACTAGACGACGATATATTTAATATATATATTTATTTATATGCATATTAGCAAACCTCTTGAAGGTTCACATCACACAAATATTTGCCCTGACCGAGATTTGAACCCCGTATTACCAGCTTCCCCGGCAGCATCACTTTCACTGAGTTAAACTAGTAGTCTCGGAGGATATCCCTAAAGGTGCGTCCACACTTGTATCATTTGCTCGTATCCGATCACCTTGCCGTAGCATGACTGCGTATCGCGCTGCTTGGACGCTTAGTGTCGGCGCGCCGATAATGCCGCACTCTTCCGATACAAGTGTGTGATACGCGTAGCAAATGGATTTCGAGTGATCGGATCGGCGCAACGTCCAAACGCGTGATCGTGACACGCGATCATGCTACGCGACGATGATCTGATACGGGCAAATGATACAAATGTGGACGCACCTTTAAACAATGGAGAAGCGACCACTAAATCCTACAACCCCCACATTCGGATCGCTACCCAACCTACCCCACAGGGTGCATTCTACAACTATAAGTAAATCTACACATCAACAACTGGGCCTAAACCTCCATTTGTCCCCTCTTTGAGTTTTCAATATGCTATAAAGACATTATGTCAAAAGTAAATACCTCCGAGTACCACTGAGCTCACAGCGATTTGCCGGCATAGTTTATAATCTGTACCCCTGTATTTAACCGCGTTTAAAGCACCTAATGACACATAACGACTAGAATCCCTCGGAGACTTGCTTCATTCATCGCCAATAATTGCCGACAACTAGCGACATTCCAATCAGTGTGTTCTGAGAATTTGCGTCACGAGAGGTATTGTTGTAATGTAAGTACATGAGTAGGTATAGCTGTAGGTATAGCTGTAGGTATCGGTGTAGGTATAGCTGTAGGTATAGCTGTAGGTATAGCTGTAGGTATAGCTGTAGGTATCGGTGTAGGTATAGCTGTAGGTATAGCTGTAGGTATAGCTGTAGGTATAGCTGTAGGTATCGGTGTAGGTATAGCTGTAGGTATAGCTGTAGGTATAGCTGTAGGTATAGCTGTAGGTATAGCTGTAGGTATCGGTGTAGGTATAGCTGTAGGTATAGCTGTAGGTATCGGTGTAGGTATAGCTGTAGGTATAGCTGTAGGTATCGGTGTAGGTATAGCTGTAGGTATAGCTGTAGGTATCGGTGTAGGTATCGGTGTAGGTATAGCTGTAGGTATCGGTGTAGGTATAGCTGTAGGTATAGCTGTAGGTATAGCTGTAGGTATCGGTGTAGGTATAGCTGTAGGTATAGCTGTAGGTATCGGTGTAGGTATAGCTGTAGGTATAGCTGTAGGTATCGGTGTAGGTATAGCTGTAGGTATAGCTGTAGGTATAGCTGTAGGTATAGCTGTAGGTATAGCTGTAGGTATAGCTGTAGGTATCGGTGTAGGTATAGCTGTAGGTATCGGTGTAGGTATAGCTGTAGGTATAGCTGTAGGTATAGCTGTAGGTATAGCTGTAGGTATCGGTGTAGGTATAGCTGTAGGTATAGCTGTAGGTATAGCTGTAGGTATAGCTGTAGGTATCGGTGTAGGTATAGCTGTAGGTATAGCTGTAGGTATAGCTGTAGGTATAGCTGTAGGTATAGCTGTAGGTATCGGTGTAGGTATAGCTGTAGGTATAGCTGTAGGTATCGGTGTAGGTATAGCTGTAGGTATAGCTGTAGGTATCGGTGTAGGTATAGCTGTAGGTATAGCTGTAGGTATCGGTGTAGGTATCGGTGTAGGTATAGCTGTAGGTATCGGTGTAGGTATAGCTGTAGGTATAGCTGTAGGTATCGGTGTAGGTATAGCTGTAGGTATAGCTGTAGGTATCGGTGTAGGTATAGCTGTAGGTATAGCTGTAGGTATCGGTGTAGGTATAGCTGTAGGTATAGCTGTAGGTATAGCTGTAGGTATCGGTGTAGGTATAGCTGTAGGTATAGCTGTAGGTATCGGTGTAGGTATAGCTGTAGGTATCGGTGTAGGTATCGGTGTAGGTATCGGTGTAGGTATAGCTGTAGGTATCGGTGTAGGTATAGCTGTAGGTATAGCTGTAGGTAGGCATCGTAGTTATCACAAACTTTGTCCTCCGCGCGTCGCTAATTGCTATCGCATGCCTATCGCTACAGGACAGCGACATATTGTAGCTTAAATCAATAACACATTGTTGGCATTGTTGCCTTATGCTCGGTGTCACGAAGACTTCTGTGGCCGAGTTATTTAACTGTGAATGTAAATAATAAATAATGTAAAGTAGATGTTTTGTTTCTCAGCTCATGTTGCATCTACGTACGATCAATGGATTGATTAAAATGGTGTTCACTAAGGGTTACCGCCATCAGGAATCTGACATGTCAAGAATGTTGGCCATTTGTCAGGAATGTGTCCAGAATACAGAAATGTCTAGTAAGTTCTAAGGATTGAACTTAATAGAGAAGAAAATACAATAACAAAAGGCAATGCACTATATACTACACAAGTCACATAGAGGGAACGCAGATCGTAAAGTCGTGTTTAAGTCACTGATGTGGTCAATATATTAGTGAGAAAGGATCATTTAAATTTAAATGTAAATTAGATATTGATAGATATAGATCCCGGCAAACTTCTTGAACAATAAGGGTTCCTTTTTTACCTTTTTGGTACGGAACCCTAAAAATGCGCTGCGTAAGTAGATGGTCATTGTTAAACGCGAATGCCTTGAAGCAAGTCGAGACGCTTACGCTACGTGCTATATATACTTCATTAGTTTCATGAGATTCCAATAGATGGCGCTGATAACAGCGTTATATGTAAAGTAAAATCCCATCAAAAACATAACATGTAAAAATTGCCAAGTCTCGCAACCTTTTCTACCACAAAAAGTTGTGAGATATAATAACCAAGTCGGTTAATTTATTCAGTAGTACCTATCCATGTGAGCATCTATCCAACACATTTGTCATTCATAAATGTTCATCGAATTAGTTCACTAGGAACATGTTATTGTGACCGTTATAGTGACCGTATCAATATTACACATCTTCATATTTTTAATAAATAAAACGACTTGGCCAATCGCACACGGCAATAAACTACATGCAGCAAACCCTACCTAATTGTATTAGCCCTCTGAACGTAAACTTGGCCCGAAAGGAGATTAAATTATGTTGCCGTGCGAGGGCCAAGTCATTTTATTTATTAAAAATATGAAGATGTGTAATATTGATACGGTCACTATAACGGTCGGTCCGTCGGACGATGCTCACATGGATAGATACTACTGAATAAATTAACCAATAACATGTTCTTAGTTCGGTGAACATTTATGAATGACAAAGCTGTGGGGTAGATCCTTCCCTGGATAGGTACTACTGAATAAATTAACCGACTTGGTTATTATATCTCACAACTTTTTGTGGTAGAAAAGGTTGCGAGACTTGGCAATTTTTTTACGTTATGTTTTTGATGGGGTCTCATCGCTTTTTGTAGGCAGTCCTTCTTTCTTTCTTTTCGGGTACTACTTGTACGTCAGCTACCAGTTTTCTCAAAGCCCACACCCTGTCTTTGTGGGCTTTTCTTCGAGGCTTTGATGTGATAATTTCTGACCAGTCTGGACTGTAAATGCTTCCAAGTCTATTGTATTCTGAAATTGTGGATTTCTGCGCTTTAATACTACCGAAATCGACATTAACTACTTACCGACTTAGACCCTGGCTTTTATGTATGGTAATAGCATTAGCTATGCATATGGGAAACTGTTCGCGATGGACATGAGCTCTATTGATAATTTCAAATTTAGTTTTGACTGGACCAAGATCATTTTATCTTTTCTTTCTTTTATTTTTTATCTTTTTACCTTTATCCTATATCTTTAACTCTATCTTTTATCTTTATCTAGTATTAATCGCTGCAGATCAGGTATCTGGTATGGGGTAACGGGTATATCTGATATCTTATTTCTGGTATTTAGTATCTTGTCTTTTCTTTCTTGTCTTGTCCCTCTCTTCTCCTTTCCCCTTTTCCGCTCTCTCCTTGCCATCCTTTCATCTTCTCCATTCTACTCCTTTCTCTTTCTTTCTCCCTTCGTTCCCCTTCCTTTCATCCCGCCCCTCCGCTTCCCCATTCTTCCACCTCCCCATTTCCCCCTTCTTTTCACCAGCCTCTCCCTCTGCTGTCCCTCTCCTTACCCCTCTTCCTTCCCCACTCCTTTTCCCTTCATTCCCCCTTCTTGCGGTCCTTTATTTCGTTTTTAAGTAACGTAAAATTGTATTGTTTATCTGAGCTGCAAATGTAACTTTGTAATCGCATACATTTCTATACAATTACAAATTTATTTATGCACCTGTTATATCGCGAATACCAGACTGAAATTGCAGAATGTTTAAGTTTTCTGGTACTTTGCAGACTAAACAATAATAGGGTTCAAAATTTTAACCTTGTAAATCTGCTGGAAGTACCTTAGAATTTCTATGATCGGTGTGTGAGTGAGTGACAAAATTAAGGAACTTTGACTTGCAATAAATCTTTAACTATATGTTATAATTGGCTGTAATTTAGAATATGTGTAAGGTGTATTGAGCCCTCTTGGTCACTGAAAATTCAGGCTTCTAGCTTCATCAGCAAATAAATTACAGGGTTTCTCATAGTTTCTTTGAAATATCGTTCATTGCTTTAGGAGGGCAATAGGCTAGCTAACGTGGCAACATTACACAATTTGTTAAAAAGAAGGGTATACCACTTGTTAAATATAGATGTCGTTGTAATTTCGGTGTAAGTTTTTTTCAATTTGATGAATAATAGTAATCATATCAAATCAAATGAAATCAAAATATCCTTTATTCAAGTAGGCTTTTAGATACAAGCACTTTCGAATTGTCAGTTACATATTATATCAAACATACATTTTAGTAATACAAGACTATTAAATTTAATTAAGTCATTAAATTCGACAGTTTTGGTCACAACGACGCCATCTAGTAAATTTTTGCAGTTAGCCTGCAACCGTCCCAGCCATTATCGCCCGCAAGGTGACCATCCAATTTTGCTGTCGATAGTACATTTGTACGTAAATCAGTTACTGCGCCGTCAAGGTTTTGCTCAAGATGTTTGCCGGCAACTGTAATGGTGGTTGGGTAGGTAAATGTTGGATAAGTGTTACGCAGTGGATAAAATAACAAAAACCGAGTGTATATAGTCGCCAACAAACTGCCTTTTATGTAAAAACGCTGTGTATATTTTGTGTTAATCCATACTATCCATATCCATACTAATATTATAAATGCGAAAGTGTGTCTGTCTGTCTGTCTGTCTGCCTGTCTGTCTGTTACCTCTTCACGCTTAAACCGCTGAACCAATTTGGATAAAATTTGGTATGGAGATAGTTTGAGTTCCGGGGTAGGACATAGGCTACTTTTTATCCCGAAAAAATACCCTTACCCGCGATAAACGAATTTAAGGGCGGACGAAGTCGCGAGCAGAAGCTAGTAATATTATAAATGCTAAAGTGTGTCTATCTGTCTGTCTGTCTGTCTGTCTGTCTGTTTTTTTTGTCTGTCTGTCTGTTACCTCTTCCCGCTTGAACCGCTAAACCGATTTGGATGAAATTAGGTATGGAAATAGTTTGAGTCCCGGGGAAGGACATAGGGTACTTTTTATCCCGGAAAAATACCCTTATCAATTTAAGGCGGACGAAGTCGCGGGCAGAAGCTAGTAATAAATAATTATAAAAAAACCGTCCGTGTCTGGAAGGAATTTTATTCGCAAATCAGGTATTTCTATATAGGCACTGAGAAACTGCCTACCCTGAATGACCATGGCTCCATGTAGGCACAGAGAATATTAATTACAAAAGGTTTAAACCTCGTTTGCGATATTACAACACTGACTTGTATAAACGGCAAATATTTATAAGTTGTGTCAACAATTCGTCGGGAACCTTAGGGCAAACATTTTGCCTCAATCACCTGTAACCGCATGTTACGTACTACATTGATGTGAAATTGTATAGGATGGGCATCATGACCTCGCAACTTTCAATGTTTATGCGATGACAGTTAAATTAAATTGTCAGCACCTTAAATACCTATGTATAGTTGATACCACTCGCACTCAACCTTGGGTATTTTACGGATGAATTATTTATTTATGGGCGAAACCGAGGAAATATACCTAATGAATGGCTGTTAGAAGTGAACGATTCCGATTGAAGTACAATCAACACACTACAGCAGAAAAACTCGGAAATCGCGACTCGCGACCATTTCCGAACGTTGATAAAGTATGTACCTAATTAGGTAGGTATGCCTTCTGTGTCACTATAAGTATAAACTTAAAGCCCGACACACACGGAGCGATAATATATATTAATATACCGAAAGATATCTTACAGTATAGCTAAGCCCCTCACACGACAAAGATATCAAGATATATATTTTTATTCTGCCGCCATTACGCTCGTAGGCGGCGAGATCGTTTTTACAATACGAGTATACAGGAATATACAGGACACGTTTTGTGAAACATGGATGTATGGTTATAATTTTCGTGTCATATTCATATTAAATTACATAATACCAGAAAATTCCAGATTTTTCGTTTAGTAAACTTCGGATATAAAGGGGAGGGGGGGGAGGGGTTTCCACATTTTCCTTAATAAAACAAAATTAAAGCACAATAAAAAAATTAAAAATATTGTTCGAACATGTACAGATCAAGCGCTTTCATATTATAACCTACTTGACCTAGTGACTACACTTTTAATTTTTAAGTTTCCTTCGCAATACATGTGGGCTGACCATGTTTATAAATATTCCAAATTTCAAATAGATAGCATAAGTAGTTTTTGAGATAGTGCGCTCTAATAGTCGGACAGACAGACAGAGTTTTTGGTACGGAACCCTAAAAAAGGAGAGAACGCGGGGAATTCAACTTATACAATGATCTGTCTTTTAAACAATTCTGTTAGAATTTTAGAATAGCAAGAACAATGTTTAATAAACTGCGCAACCTGATAAATCTGGTTTATTTTTGAACTGAGTTATTTTGTCCACCTTCAGACCCTGGATATCATATAGGATCAGAGGGCTTGCTAAGATAGACGAAATAAGCCGAAATATCACTATTGTGTTTGCCTTGTCTACTTTAGGAGTTCATATCCTCAACGTCACTGCCCACCTTCGGACTTTATCATCAGACCAGCTCCTTGGTACCATATTGTTGCATTGTCATCGAAGATAAATGAATTAGAGCCCAACCGCATGTCAAAAGAATAACATCCTATAGTTGCGGCATAATATACTCAAATATATCGTAAGTGTTAAATGATAAATTTTATAATGCATACTGTATACAACATCACCTTTGCCTGCTGAAGAAATGTTCCACTCCTCGCCGCTTGGTACGTTATTGTATCTCTGCTTTTTTAAAAATTGTCATGTCATAGCGTTTTACGTTTATATTAGATAATAAAGAAAATTAAATTAGAAATCTTACTCAATCGTCTTATTTTTGGACCCATAATAATAGTAAGATATCTTAATGTATCGAGCTATAAGATATATTATTATAGCAAGGTAAGTATCTTAAGATACCCAGATATAATATATACTATCGCTGCGTGTGTGACGGGCTTTTTACACTTATATTCTTGAGAATATCTTAAATCGTTTATTCTTCCAAAGGGTAAAACGGGACCCTATAACTAAGACTTCGCTGTTCGTCTGTCTATCTGTCTGTCACCAGAGGGGCTACTCCGAAATCCGATATTCGAAGTTCGTATGGCGCCATCCCGCTCAGTCAAATATAGTTTAAAATTAGAGCGAGAGGGATGGCACTATACGAACTTCAAATATCGGATTTCGGAGTAAGCCCTCAGGCTGTACCTCATGAACCGTTATAGCTAGACAGTTGAATTTTTCACAGATGATGTATTTCTGTTGCCGCTTTAACTACAAATACTTAAAATAGTATAATTTTTATATCTGTCTGTCTATGTATATCAGTAACTATATACATATAAAATTATCGAGCACCGCGTACATTTTGCTTAGGAGTAGGGCTCTGCTAACACTGGCTATTCATAGATACAGCCATTTATAGCGTATATTTTGTACGGAACCCTCGGTGCGCGAATCCGACTCGCACTTGTTACAACTTTATAATACCTATAGAATAGATACTCGCAGATTATACCCCCCGGTACCGGGCATTGAGTTCATCTGTGTGGTAGTTTTCGCCACGGATTTTCGCGTCATTGAGTTATAAAGATCCAATTTTCCAAACATCTTCAAAAACAAGTAGGATTTTGTATGTATTCCCGCGTATTCAGCCCGAAGGTCATGACACGAGGTCAATGGCGGGTTTCAATCAGTTTTAACATTTTGACAAACAAATGACCAAACCACAAGTCTCAGACGGCTTAGGCAAAAGTTGCACTATCTACTAGTAGAAATCCAATCAAATAATATATGTCAATCAGGATAAACTTGACATGTGGAAATACATCCGCGTTGGCGAGAGTGGCGCCGACGCATGCTGTCCACGCAGCGATCGGCATGCATGCGGCGGCCCTCGGCCACTCTCACCCGCCGCTACTGCTACTAGATACTATTCACTAAACCTTCCTTAGCAAATATAAATTAATGATCGACTCGCTCTAATGATGCATTAATACGATTCTAGTCTAGATGAGACCAACTTAAGGTCGTCTATTCATTATTGCGGATCACTTCTGATCTGATACCATTATGTGCGTGTGGTTTCGGCTCAGGGTAGGCACAGCCTATATGGAGTATTGGCCACTGAGGATAGTCTTTAGCCTTCGTGCTGTACTATAGCACTAGCACCGCGGTCTATATAGCAGCCATACGGACCGCGTGCCACTCTGTCCAATGCCGACACGTTCATCTGTTGTCATTTCATATGGCAACACTGGACTGCGCCGAAATTGCCAAATATTAGTATTGCAGCTCATTTTTTTTTGGCTTTTGGCAAAGCGGTAAAGTGTAGTGCAAGTTTTACGGTTCATTTGATTTGTCATCATCATCATCTCCCTGCCCTTATCCCACTTATGTAGGGTCGGCACAACATATTTTCTTCTTCCATTCATCTCTATTGTTCGTCATTCCAGTGCTTACTATTCTTTCTTTCTCATGTCCTCTCTCACACAATCCATCCATCGCTTTTTTGGCCTACCGATCGCTCTTCGTTCTTCGACATTCATCCCTAACATTATTTTTCCAATATGTCGTTCATCCCTCCTCATTACATGCCCATACCACGCTAACCTACCGCTAATCATTTTGTGCGTCACGGGTGCTACTTTCAAACTTCCCCTTATACATATACTCATTTCTAATCCGATCTTTCCTCGTCACTCCATACATGGTTCATTTGATTTGTATGTTTAGTTATTGGTACATGACATGAGCGGAACCTAAGTTATCCAACCAAATCGTCTCGTCTTGAAGTTTTACGAGAGCTCGATGAAATCGTCTTCGAAGCAGCAGCCCGGGTCACGCGCAGCGGACGTGTTGGAACACGACACGTGACGCGCATACAACGGCTGTGAGTGCCACTACCCGGCTCGGAGGCAATTTCACACGCGCCGCCACGCGGATACGGGCATTACGGCGAGGTCGCGCTGACTCATTGTACAGGTAGCTGTAGTCTAAACAGTTAAACCTATCAGTTTTTTGACGGCTGCCGTCATCGCCGGCGCAAGTACTGCAGCTAATAATGGGTGTCGTGGGCTTCAATAGGTGATGGCCGTTTGAGGCTGAGCATGCACACCTCGCCGCTCGCCCTCCCCGCCCGCGCCTGCGTGCGTCAGCCGAGCGGTTCCCACGCCAACACTGCCAACAGAGCCTTTATGTGCCAAGTTGAGCCAACAGATCGCACTTTGAGTACGCCATTACCGATAACAGTAAACAATTGATAGAGGTGGGCTGTGTAAATAAAAGATCAACTTTTTAAATATATAGAGGTACAGACTGCATGATTGTCTACTGACGTTGACAGTCCATAACACCTTCGTAATCTTACGCATAGATATACAAAATGCGAAAGTGTTTTGGTGCGCTGGTGTGTCTTTCTTTCACAGAATAATGGAGCAACTGATCGCGATAGGTTATGCTTTATCTTGAAAAAGTGAAAATGTTTCGAGATTGGATTCGAGTGCATTTCTAGTATTCTACACTTGCATTAGACCTCCCGTATTAAAAAAAAAAGTTTTCAGAGAAGGAGTAACAAATGTGCATCAGTTACAGGAAGACAAACTTTTTCTTTGCAGGGTTTTTTATTCATATCCCTCACAGGGATATGTTCGCCTATGTACATATCCGCGTTTTGTTATAATTTTGCTTATTTGTTTATGTGCAATAAAGTGATTACATACACACATACATACAAACCATTGGTTGATCGAGGTTATCAACGCGTGGATATTGCAACAATGTGATCATTGATCACACATTTGGTGTCCGATTACGAGCAAATGTCTCCAACTCCATAAACCAAATTAAATATATACCTACTGGCTACTAAAGACGAGCTCGGCGCAGACTAGCCAAACATCTCTCCTGAGGCCTGGCACGAGTAAATACTGGTAATGTTATCGTAAGTTTTTAATTAATAAAGATAATTTTATCCACATTAACTTGTATAGGTTAGATCCCTGACCTAGGCTCGGAGGCTGCGCGCTGACGCACTGGCGCGGTGAGCTCACTGTTTGATCTTATCGCGACTCAGTCGTCTGGCGGAGACTTCGTGAAACGTTATTCTAATCCTATATTGTTACACCGGCGTATAAAAACAGATGAAGTGCTATTCTGTATTATGCGGGAAGGCGCTCCACGGCCGCAGTCGCACTGACTGCGCTTTTGTTGCGCCGCCCTGACCGCTCTGAACGAGAACCGCTTTTTTTTTAAATGTGTGAACACCGGCCAAGTGCTAGTCGGATTAACGTATGGGTTCCGTACAACCCCACGCAAAAAAAGCCAAGAAAATAAAATTGTTGGTTCCCATACTTTTTCATTTGTTGCTTTATTCTATTTTTATTGTTTACTAGCATCTACTCGCGGCTTCCCCCGCGTTATCAAGAACTGAGTACCCAGCCTATATTGTAATTTATGACTGATTCGCCATACAGACCACCCCCCCTTAAACGATGATTTCTGGGATAAAAATAATGCAAAAAAAAAAACCACCCTTTATTGCATGAATATTGTAAAATGCATTACAAGTAGGTAATTTAACCCACATGTTATGCTCCTATGCCTTTGCAAATCTAGAGTGAACAAACCATTATCAAAACATACACTACAAATATGGCAGCATTGGAATTCCGACTTATTGTAGCACATTATTAACACTGAAAATTGCATTTATCTATAAATACAAGTACATAAATTGACGTTCCATGTCTGAGCTAGATGCGAGAACTATTGGAAATGGATGAGATCTAAATATAAGCTATGAAATAGAAGACAGGAAATGCGCATATTTGAACGCAAAATTACCTATTTTTAACTCGCGATAAAAAACAGGCTTACGTCTGAAGCCTACGCGTGTGTGTTGTGTTGTGCTGTCGGGTTCAGTCTGTTTTGCTAGGTAGCATCGCAGTGATAATAAAGGACGTACGTATTCATATAAAAAAATCGACCATACGACTTTTTCTTGGCCGACTAGGTCATCTTCACGGATGATGTCACGATTACGCAGAGCAACAGTGCAGCTGACGATCTGCCTGAAACTCCGGCTATTGAGGAAGGCTAGTCAACCACGACAGCACTCTAGGTCATTACATTGTTTCACTGTTGTAGCGTTGACAGTCATTTGTCGAGACACCCAGACACTGCCTTATCTTCCGGTTAGTCAACACCTCGCCATTTTCTATGTGTCGATTTGCTCTTAGAAAACCTAAACTTAACCTGGAAATACAGTCAAGGGCAAAGATAAGTATACACCTATAAAACTATATCCAAACATTATTACTATGATTAATAGAGTTGGTGTGTTATATATTTTTGAAACTGTTTGTGTGTTCTTTCTTTGCCGTTGATTGTACCTATAGGTTCAGTTTATTGTACGTCAACAGCAAAAGTTCTTTGTCATTTTAGTACTTTGTCGCACTGACGTAACAATACTGCGACAATTGGAATTCGGTAAAGTAGTGAAAGTGACAAGGAACTAAAATGATCATCTACTTTTGCTGTTGAGTTGACTATACTGGCCATAATATAAAGGTGCGTCCACATTTGTATCATTTGCCCGTATCAGATGCGTGCCGATAATGCCGCACTCTTCCGATACAAGTGTGTGATACGCGTAGCAAATGGATTTCGAGTGATCGGATCGGCGCAACGTCCAAACGCGTGATTGTGACACGCGATCATGCTACGCGACGATGATCTGATGCGGGCAAATGATACAAATGTGGACGCACCTCAAACAGCGCGATACGCAGTCATGCCACGGCACGGTGATCGGCTACGAGCAAATGATACAAGTGTGGACGCACCTTACAGGCCGATGGCAGGACACGAACCGCGGCATTGGCAATAATCGAGTTTATCTATCGGCGATAGACTATCACATATTATTGTTATTACTAAGTTAAATAGGTACCGAAGCTGAAGTCTGCCAACTCACACCTCAGCATCCACCGTAGAATCCTCTTGAAATAAAGAGTCACTGTCAGTCAAACTCGAACGATAGGTTCCGTTTTTGCGACAAGGTTCCACAGTGTTATGCGAGTTAATAAAGTTTTATAGAAACCATTTTGTCACCAGTGTCGCAATAGGTCTTTTTTGGAAATAAGTGTTCACTGTCCAGTCATAAACAAGTCGCTCATGACTAAGGTCCTGTAATGGACTGAAACATGCCGAGCAGTAGGTACTCAGCTTTTACGACGTGATGAGCAACCGTTAATGGCTGACGATAGTTTTCCACTAATCTACTTAATTGAGCCCTTCTTTGCCTGTGGTCTTACAGCGTATAGCCCTACTGGTGAATTGCCCAATCTCGCCAAACCAAACTTATCTTTACTATTATAAAGTTGTAAAAGTGAAATGTCTGTACATTGAAGATATTTTCAACAAAATGATTGTAACGAACTATTTGGAAGTAAGTCATTCGAAAAAAATATTTTTTATTTTTTGCATGTTTCTATGTTCGTATGTGTCGTAGTGGCTTCATCACGCAAAACCGACTAAACGGATTTGGAATATTTTTGGTACACGGGTAGCTGGGTATCTCCAAATGGTTATAGGATACTTTTTACCCGATTACACTGAAAAAAGAGGGGTTATGACTTTTTCTCCTCCGCGAACGAAGTTGCGGGCGCCATGTAGTATATTATAATCAATCAAGCAATCAATCAAAATATTCTTAATTCAAGTAGGCCTACTTACAAGCACTTTCGAAATGTCAGTTACATGAGAGTGAATGTTTGCTGGGAGAAATACAATATGATCCAACATTTGCTGCAAGGATTAGGGAAACCCAGAAAAACCTAATCAGATCATTTAACTTAAGTGTAATATTATTGATAAAATCATCATTTAAAAAATTAAAATCATCAATGAGATAAATCCCAAAAGGATTGTCAATAAAAAATAAATAATCTAGAATGTGTCTAGAATAAAATTCTAAATGTCAGAGTATATAAAACAATTAAGATTAAAATAATAATAATACCTTAGGTATTCGTTAAAATAATTATTCATATACCTACATGACGCTATAATTTACATTAATCCCACGCGGCTTCATCATTCATGTAGTCTTGTGTGCTATAATAAGCTTTAGAAAATAATTTTCGTTTCACAATATTTTTGAATTTACCAATAGACAACTTAGTTATGCTGCTAGGAAGTTTATTATAAAATCTCACTCAGTTACCCATGAATGATCTCCTTATTTTATAGAGCCTAGTAGCAGGCACTGCGAGCTTATGCTTATTTCTAGTATTAATATTATCACAGTTCTTCTTAAAGTGGGTAATATTTTTATGTACATACATAATATTCTCATAAATGTATTGACAATGCACTGTCATTACATTAATGTCCTTAAACTTATCTCTAAGCGAGTCTCTATAGTTAATTTTATATATCGCACGAACAGCCCGCTTCTACAGAACAAATATAGTATTAATGTCGGAAGCACTGCCCCATAGTAAGATGCCATACGACATAATACTGTGGAAATAACTGAAATACACTAATCGAGCCGTTATCACGTCTGTTAATTAACGAATCTTACTTACTGCAAAAGCTGCAGAACTCAGTCTATTCGAGAGATTAGCAATATGGGGACCCCATTGGACCTTAGAATCTAATGTTATACCGAGAAAGACTGTACTATTAACCAGTTCCAGTTCCTCGCCTTTAACCATAACGCTTGCTTGCTCGTGTTTTACGTTACTCGTGACAAACTTAACACATTTAGTCTTTTTCTCATTCAACAATAAATTATTTACATTAAACCAATTTACTACTTCACAGATAGCATTGTTTACGTCATTGTAGGATCGTTGATTTCGTACGACTTTGAAAATTAGAGACGTATCATCTGCAAACAAAACTATCTCATGGTGGGTCTTTACGAGGTGTGGCAAGTCGTTTATATAGATAAGGAACAGGAAAGGTCCCAATATTGATCCCTACGGCACACCCATAGAGACTAATGACCCCGGTGAACGCTTTCCATTCACGTCGACCCTTTGTATTCTACCATTTAAATAAGACTCTAATAAATTTAGTGCTGATCCTTTAACTCCGTAGTGGTGTAGCTTCCTGATCAGTGTCTCATGATTAACGCAATCGAAGGCCTTAGATAAATCACAGAAGATACCTAAAGTATTTCGCGATTCCTCCCAGGCATCGAAAATGTGTTTCACGAGCTCAACTCCGGCGTTGGATGTCGAGCGACCCCGCGTAAAACCGAATTGCTTACTATGCATCAAATTATTCAAATTAAAATGATTTAACAATTGATATAGAATTAGCTTTTCAAAATTTTTACTAAATCTAGGTAGTACAGATATTGGTCTAAAGTAGGTGGGGTCAGAGGTACTACCTGATTTAAATAAAGGAGTTATTTTGCTATGTTTCATCAGATCAGGAAACTCACCGCAGTCAACACTGTTATTGAATATATCTGCCAAGTCAGGCGCTATTACTTCTATTAGGGATTTGACAGCATGGACTGAGACCCTCCATAGGTCATTGGTTTTTATGACATTAATTGATTTAAATGCCTTTACTACATCTGAAGGACTGACCTGTTCAAAATAAAAGTCCTTACTACATTTTGGGACGTTTTCTTTTAACAACAAAACGGCAGACGAAGGTGATGAATTTAAACACTTTGTTGTGGATACTGGTATATCGGTGAAGAAATTTTCAAATTCTGTTGCTACATCTAAACTAGAATCTATAATTTTGCCATCAATTTTTAATTCTAGATCACTAATTGCGTGCCTTGATCTACCAGTCTCCGCATTAATCACTTTCCATGTGGTTTTGATTTTATTAGAACTATTTTTGATTTTCTGGGATAAATAATTATGTTTGGCAATATGACAATCAATTTTGAATTGTTTCGAATATTGCTTTACATGTTCTTTAAATTCAAGTCCGCAGTAGCCCATTCGCTAAATACTGATGCACCGCCAGCCACAACCGATTTGGAAGTAAATATTGTATTATAATGTTTCATAAAAGTTTATAAGGACATCCGTCGTTTTAGTTGGGAAGCCGACCAACTTTCGCCTGTCGAAGACAAGAGTCGACGTCTGGAAGGATATTTAATGCTCGTTCAGTCAATTCTTGACAGGAAATATTGAAATAAAAATATTCTATGGGTGTACGTTGTTAGAACCGACGGCCGCTGGGGCTGAACTACTGAAGAACTGGTCTTAACCGGCGACCACGCACCGTAAGACGCGTGGGTAGGCCCCTCACTAGGTGGACTGATAACCTGGTAAGGGTCGTTAGAGCCTGCTGGATGCGTGTCCGATTCTGCTGGTGTTCTTTGGGGTAGTCCAGCAGTGGACGTCTTTTGGCTGACCAAAGGCAATGAATTTTGTCCATCTTATATTTTTTACAGTTTTCCCGAGCGTCTCACCCATTTTAGGTCTATTGCTGACCATTGGATTTCCACAACGAACGGTTGTACGAATTCTGCATCCACCAGCTTCCATTTGGATGGTTTCCAGCCACCGCAGCCAGTCCGTTTTGTGGAGGATCGAGCCATGACGCGTTTTCCGGTTCTCAGCCTCTATCATCACGTCATCGAAACCTATATGGCCATTCATCATCATCATCATTTCAGCCATAGGACGTCCACTGCTGGACACAGGCCTCCTCAATAGATTTCCACATGGGCCGCATAGAGGCGACCCGCATCCAGCGAGTCCTCGCAACCCTGAACCACCGACCGCCTTGCGGTTGGCCTTCCCACGCCGCGCTTGCTGGTACGCGGTATATGGCCATTGCCACATCAATTTATAGAGACATGTGGTGAGCTATTTAGCCCTCGCGGCGGTGCGCGCTATCGGGCGTCCTGCGTAGTGCGTAGGTGTTCGAGTATCGCGATCGCGGTATCAGCCGCTATCGCCGCTAATGCGGTTATCGCGCAATCAGTTTTCCCCCGGCGCCCGCTGCCCGCCGCCGGGACGACTCGCCACGTTGCCTCGGACACGAATAAAGCTATTGTCCTCCTATTGCAGATTCGAATGAGATACTATACCTCCTTACTAGAGGTACTGTACCTGTACAAAATATCTCAAAATGCTATTCGAATCTGTTATAGAAGGCACCATTAATGCGGTGACACTAATGAGTGCAGTTGAAACGCTCTGAAATTGACCCGAGGGAGTTGAGCTGTATCTCATCTAATCATACTTTGGGGAGCGGGGGGTCTCTGGGTGAACATTACGTAATTCTTTTTTATAGCAAAAACAGTGTAAAATTGCTTAAAAATAGTTAAATTGAGTAAAACGTGCTCCATCATTTTAAAAAAATATCGCGGTTTTGCAGTCATAAATAAAAATATGAAGCAAATTATTATGTTTTAGAAATTCAACGCACTTACACTACAAACACACATTTACACAAAAATCTAGGTCATTCTAATCCAGGTCAGGTCTACATTGGCTGGACAGGGGCCACCTCCACAAACTCAGGGGCACGGGTGCGCGGCGCCGCTTAGTCCTTCTGTAGCTACGCCCCTGCTCTTATCATCAGTAATAATTCAACAAACGTAACACGTCACTAAATACCCTCGCCTGTCTCTATGTAGTGCCTGGTTTAGAACAGTCTGCAGTCGTAGGCTTCAAACATCACTTCTGACCAAATCTTGCCGCCAATGGAGTCAGTCTCAGACGCCCTATCCTACCTACCTAGAAATAGCCACCAGGTTCCCACTGTGTGCGTAAGGACTTATTTTCGACTTTAACTTCGGCCTTCCGTTCCCTCGCCTATGTGCCATATCTTCGGTCCCATATCATCATTAGGCAGAGCCACCGTACTCTTCAGGTTCGGGCCAGGTAACCCCTAGCACTAAAAGCCGGCCAAGAGCATGACGGACCATGCTCAGAGTAGGGTTCCGCAGCCGTTCATACAAAAAAATCACTACAGATGAAAAAAATACGATATGAAAAAGAGCACTAGCGAAACAGCGTATCTCCACGGCACTTACGCCTTTTTGCTGAGAAGCACAGTTTTTCGGGAATAACTCATAAACGGTATATCTGATCATGTTAAAGATTATTTTCGTTGAAAGTATTTATTAAGTTTTATCTTGGTAATTTTTTTAATATTTTTTAGATGTACGGTTTAGAAAATAGAGGGAGGGGGGGGGGGGGGCACAAAATATGCTACTTTCGGAGCGATTATTTCCGAAAATATTATATTGTTAATGTGTTTTTCTTTTGGTGTGCAATAAAGAATATTTATTATTATGTTTTTAAAAGATCTGTCGAAATATGTGCTACAAGTTTGCATTTGCTGATTTTTTTTTTTTACATTCGGTTACATGTATGGAGTGCCCCCCCTAGACATATATTTCATTATTATTTAACTATCAAACTAAGTAGCGGCTTATACAAGACACCTACACTCTAAATTTCATCAATCATTAATATACATTATTATGTAGTTTTTGAGTAAAATGCCTGTGACATACGGACGGACGGACGGACGGACATGACGAAACTATAAGGGTTCCGATTTTGCCACTTTGGCAACGGAACCCTTAAAACTAGTTGTTGATTTAGTCCTAACTAATAATATAATATACTGGATGGGATGCATGGCGGAAAGGAGGAAAGGCCTTTGCCCAACAGTGGGACACGTGAACATGCTATATTATTATAATAACATAATATCATCATCATGATCATAACATACATAGATATATTTTTTTTAAACAACCCAATCATCTACTGAGCTACTGCACTGCATACAAATCGATAATTAAATAAAAGTTGCAATTCTCCTGCCTGAAAATGTGCTGAATAATGTTAACGCATGTGCAAAGGATGTCATTGATTTACTACTTCCTTTCGTTATAATTATAATTATAATTATAAAAAAATATAAAAAAAATAAGTATGAAAACTTATCGTTGCATATGTTAAGTTTGTGTCGTCATAATAAAGTCCTGCCACCCGTGCCGAATGTCTGAACTGAGGAGTAGTTATTTACTCTGAAGTTCGAAATTCGAAGTTTGTATCGTGCGGTAGCTCTCGCTATCGCATAAAACTGTATTTCAGTAAGTGGGACGCCATATGATATGATCTTCGAAATTCGAAATTCATTAGTAAACAACTTCCTAAACTCCGAATGCGACTATATTATCTATAATACTTAAACAACTATTTTGACCTGTTACACATGGTGATTTTTTGATGCAGTCGCAATACAGTAGCGATAATGTATCGATGCAGTCACTAACACATCGCGATACAGTATCAATACAATCGCCATACATCGATACAAACGCGATACACACACAATTGAAGTTGTTGGCACAAGGCACTGGTTCTATACGTTTATACTAGAAGATGCCCGTAACTTAGTTCGCGGAGGAGAAAAAGTCATAACTCCTAATTTTTTCGTCAGCGTAGTCGGGTAAAAAGTATCCTATAACCATCTGTGGATACCCACCCAGCTACCCGTGTACCTAAAATTGTTGAAATCTGCTTAGCTGATTTGGCTTGATGAAGCCACAACGACACATACAAACGTACAATTTTTTTTTATAAATTCAGTGACCTTCAACGAGACCGATACAATCTTTTTTTTATATCGTCAATGTACAGACAGACATTTCATTTTTATTACTTTACAATAGTATAGATGTCGATACACTAAACGCCTATCAATCGCTATAGGCAATTCATACTTGCACAGCTTTTACAAAAATAAACTACAGTGAATTTCCTACAAAGTTTTTTTTTAATGGTATTTTAATAATGTAGCAATTTTGAAAACTATGCGACTTATTACCGCTGATTTATTTCATTTTCTAATACCATTTAAAGATGTAGTTTTACACTGGAAGGATTTTTTTATTAAAATTGTACGTAGTCAAAGGCAAAAGCCCGTACCGAGATGAGATACTTACCTCAGATTACACAATTTGACCGCTTTGTTCGTCAATCAATCGCCTGACATACCTATCGCTACCACCGAGTAAAAAATATGACTTGTTAATGTGATAACTGATAACTTATTGATGCTTATTGATAAGTCAGTCTGTCAGTGTCATTCATATTTCAATATGTATTCTTGGTGTTGTATTATTTTGTGTGAATAATGTGCAATAAAACGATATTTGCTGACCATTCAAAATAGCTTCTTTTTTCCAACGCTTAAACGCTGCGTAAGTATGAAGTTAATTAGGATTAGGGTTTTTTCTCCAATAAAACTGAGAAAATCCACTGAAATTGTTTTATTCGAACTAATAAGTAATTGCACCGCAAGAACACAAAACAATTTTTTTTTTTTATGTTTTCATGACCATGGATTCAATGTCCTTCAGTCGAAATCATAAGTTAACACAAATCAAAGAGAGACAGTGCTGCCATCTGTACACAAATATGTAAAAACAACGGGCAACGACCCTGTGGCTATTCAGCCAAGATCAAAATTTTCACAATAAGTTAACAAAGTTCATGGGAAAATACAGATGTGTGACGTCACAGTCAAACTGCTTCCTCTTTTCGTTTTTTAAAAATTTTACCAGTCGTTTCTTTTATTAACCGTTTTTGTGTGTGTTGAATGTTTCATTTAGTGTGGTTAGTGGTTACTGAAAAGTAATTTATTCCAAAATAACATTAATTGTATATTATCGGGCAACAGAGTAGATTAGTGGGGGGTACCGTGCGGGAGGGGAGGGGATTGGTCGAAGGGATGTGGATAGGCAGAGGGCCGGTGACCCGCTCCAGCGTGTTTCTCTGCAATAGCAGAGTTCACTGCTGATTTGGGACGGTGGTGTAATGGGGTTTGCTTGAAGGGACGTTTTCCCGGACGGCATCTCCCCATAGCACGGAGGGCCTGCGAGGGCGATCACGGGGTCGTGCGCCGCTCTCCCGAAGTGGAGGTTCTCGGGTGAGGGTACGGCGGATGCATGAGGTGTCGCCCCGCATGTGTCTGACGCGGTGGGTCCTTCGGGCCATCGACCAAAGACGGGACGGCTGTCAGCAGCAGGGGGTCTTCGCGGTGGCGTGCTATGATCCCGTGTCACCCCTGCCAATGCTGCCGTGGGCATACCATGGAGTTTTGTCGGTACGCCACTGCTTCTCAGTGGAGTCGGACATACCCACTCTCCTCCCTGTGGAGAGGGGATCCTATGAGGATTTCTCCATGTAAAAAAAAAGGTTAGGTTAGGTTAGGTTTTTTTTTTTCAATCTGTTCTATCTCCAACAGTATCGGAGCCTATGTTCTACAGTTTCTTATTCGTTCCAGTTCTCGCTTTTATTCCTCTCGCACTTTCATACTTCATACATGGTCTTTCTGTCTGTCATTCTTCACCTTTCTCTCTCGTGTGGGCGGGATTTTCACCTTATGCTGTTTGCCTACTGTACATACTTTATTTATCATCTCTTTTTTTTAGGGATTGAATAACTGAACACGAGTGACAGGTTTTATTTTACAATAATATTTACAGTATTGCGCGTTCTGGGCTGTGAGCAATTTTCATGTTTTACTTAAAACATTTCTTATTTCTATAACATTTTGTACATGTTAACACAGATCTTATGCAACCTATGCTTATCATTAATATACGATTATATTATGAAAGCATAATTTTTAAACCTATTTCTTCCTAATGACCACTTGTGAAGCAATTTTTTCGCAGTACTTTATAAATGTGTCCCTATTTTTTCCAGCAACCAGAGTCGGACCATTTTATCTCTTCCAAGCAAATGAACTGTCAAATATATAAAAACTGAATATGGCAATGTTTTGTATCTGTCACAGACGTCAAGTTGTTTATGTGTCTTAAGAAACAATTTATCTTTACGTGCGTTGGTTTTAAAATAAAATAAAGGTATAATTATGGGAAAACCATATAAAAGTGGTCAGCGGGAACTGCTTTTCCGCATGATCATTAACTTCAATGCTGTAAAGCAACAGCAAGAAGCAATTATCGCTGAAAAGCGGCAATGTTTACATTGCATTAAGTCTTTGGCTGGTAAGATTAACCAATCTTAGTACTTTTGATTAACACCAATATGGTTTTTGTTAAAATAATGTTCAAGTGAAGCCATTTAGCTTTTAGCAGCCTCTTAAGTGCACTGAGAATATATTATGTGGTGTTAGTGACTTATTTATTATTCCTATGTTAATGTCACTAGCAATTTTTCCCGACGACTCCGATAGTGACGAAAGCACAGAACACAACGCCACATCACATGCTGAGTATGAAGAGGTTGAATACTTAGGTACATCATCGACAGAATATGAAGAAGTACTTCAGAGAATGATAAAATAGCTACAATAGGTAGATTGTGTATTCATGTAATGAAATCGTATGATTGATACGCAAATCTCATGGTGAAAGTTCATGTTTTAGTTTTATAAAAGGCGGTTTTTTTATTAGGAAAATAAGACATGTCTTTTAAGCGCCCATGGCGCTCCTGCGCGATATGGAGCGACGAAAGGATGCTGGAACTGATTAGAGAAGACAAATCTATGTCTAGCAGTGGATGAACATAGGCTGCTGATGATTATAACTTTCGTATTTTTGAATGTGTATCAGTCTCCCAGTCGACGCGTTATTCTACCATTATCCATGAAAATTTCTTCAGTAAGGGATTCCCATGGCAAGTTCTGTTCTATTGTGATATGGTCTATTTGTCAGACTTCTCCAGAAATGTTTTACCCGATTTCTCAAGGATTCGTTCATCAGATCTGGGCTTGTTGACAATGAGACGTGAGAGTCGCAATAATCCAAATGACCAAACACTAAAACAGGTTTACATCCGTTACAAAAATTTCCCCAATAATCTTCTACGGAAACTAAAAAGTAGCTACGAGTCAGCCTTGCTAGAGGAAAATAAAAATAACCCTAAAAGACTTTGGGACTCTATTAAGAATATAACGTACACGTCGAAAACTGTACAAAAACCGATCGAACTAACTCAAATAAAGAGTTCAGTAACCGAATCGCTTGATTGCTGTAATCAATTCTTTACAGGTGTGGGTGTAAATCTGGCTAATGATACTTTAAAAACCATAAACAAAACCCAAGAAAACCTAGCACATGGAATGTCTTCAAATGTAACTCCTTCCCAATCACTTTTTTTAAATGCTACCGACGAATCCGAAGTAGAATGTTTAATAAATAGTCTAAAATTGGATAGCTCTCCTGGCCTCGATGGAATCACAGATCGTCTGCTAAGAACAATTAAAAGCTATATTATCACACCCCTCACCCACATATATAATCTTAGTCTGTCCGAGGGCATTTTTCCACAAGAATGAAAAGAGGCAGCAGTCATCCCTCAAGATAGACCAAGATATAAGTAATCTGTGGTAGTGTGCTGGGCACAATGTTATTGAATATCTACATCAATGGAATTGCTTCTGCCAGAGTACCGAACGCAGAAGTCATTCGTTATGCTGACGACACAGCGATTCTCTTTGCTGAAAGCAACTGGGCAAAAGTTGCTAAATCCGCAGAGCGAGGAATTGGTGTTGTAGCTGATTGGTTAAAAAGCAACCTGCTCACTCTTAATGTTTTGAAAACTAAATTTCTTTGCTATCATAAAACAAAGGCTTCTGCTCCAACTCACATACCACATATCAGAGTTCACACCTGTAACCAAAATGGATTACCAAACAATTCCTGTTCCTGCCAAACAATTGATAGGGTTCGTACCCATAAATACCTTGGTGTAGTTATTGACGAAAGGCTAGATTTCAGGCAACACGTAATAACTACAGCAAATCGCGTACGCAGAATTATATACGTTTTTAAAAATCTGCGCAACTCGGCTAGCGAGGCTTTGCTTAAAACAGTTTATATTAGCTTATGCCAAATTGTGCTGTCATATTGTATTACTGCTTGGGGTGGGGCAAATGCGCAACGAGCTGTCCTCAAGGTTATTCTTCGGAAACCTATTAGATACCCAACCAAGCTTGTGTACAGCGACATGGAGGTTCTCACAGATTGTGCATTGTTCGTTCTGCGAGTAGTGACCAATATCCACAGGGCAGTCATTAGCTCTTGTAACTACAAAAGCGCACCTTCAAAGTTCCTGTTCCTGTTACTTATTCTGCATTTGCCCAACGTTTACCCAATTTCATGCATCCATTCGTTTATAACAAAATTAATGCTTAAATTCCCATTAAAAAACTGTCTGTTAAAGAAGTTCAGAAAAAAACTTCAGCATGGCTTAACACTTCTTCATATGCGGACATAGAGGACCTGATGAGCACAATTAAGTAAGCACACGGACATATGCACATTCATACGCACATACGTACACACGCCACACCCACACAGACGCACACACAAACCCATACACAAAATGCACAATACATTATCATAGATAATGAGTTGTAGTCGTAATCTCTTCTTCAATTAATTTAATCATTTTTTTTTTCATCAGATGGAAATAGTATCCTATTGACTTTTCATCAGATGGAAATAGTATCCTATTGACTTTTCGCAATAAATTATGTACTCCTATCTGAATTGGTTACCTACAAGACAGGCTACGCCTAGTGTAGGGGCCAGTGCAACCTCAATTGCATAACGTGTTAAGTACATTTTTGTCATTTACCAGTACTGCAGAAAATTACGTATATCTCCCTTCTATTGTATGTATATGTTATTTGAGTACAATAAATTATTTGAATTTGAATTTGAATTTGAGACTAGCTTGAAAGAACATCCTTTAAAAATAATTGTTTTCTAAATCGGTCCAAACATTTAAAAAAAACCCCGTGTTAACAATGGGTTAAATTTCCTCATTTCAAATTTACCCATACAACATTTTATCATTTAGATCAATGGATTATAGTTAGTAGTATAGGTAGTAGTTTAGATCAATGAAATATAATCCATTGATCTAGTATGGAATTCCGCAAAGTAACGCCTTAATCTATCAATTATTTTATCATTTATTTATAATAACTCAAATACCCTCAAGGCAAAAATCCTCCGAAATATCTTATTTTGTAAATATTTCTATTCAATACTCAAAAGCATTATATTTAACACATATATTGTAAAAATGTTCTTTTTATTAATATATTTGCTAAATATACTACTAAAATGTTATTTACACATTGTTGAAAGGTTGAGAATAATACACAAGTATCAACACTATTTAGTGCCCTATATTCAGTGTTGCCATATACACAGATATAAAACCGACTCCAAAAAACCTAAAAAGTAAAAAATAACGCCATAATTCAGTTTCTTCAAATGACTTACAAGTAACCGTTTGTATACTCAATCTATACAGTATATACAATTAATCTTATTTTGGCGTCGGTGCCATATAAAGAATGTGTCAAATATTGAAAATTGACGATTTTAGTAAGTTGTGACACGATGGCACCGACTCCAAAATAACATTAATTGTATATATTGTATAGATTGAGTATACAAACGATTACTTGTAAGTAATTTGAAGAAACTGAATTATGGCGTTATTTTTTACTTTTTAGTTTTTTTGGAGTCGGTTTTATTTTTTTGTTTAAAAGTTTATTTATTTTACACTTTTTAGTTAATCGTTACTTAAAAGTGTATCTCGTGACGATTCGAACAAGCCCAAACACGGCTAGGATACATTATTTTATTACATAGATCTGGTGCCTACCTGCCGGCTCCATCGTCAAATCAATTCAATGATACCATTCTCATCAGGAACATTTAAATTTGTGACTATGAAGTTGCTTAGCTAAATTAATCAATATATTTTGTCACCACCAGTAAATCATTTATCATTGAGGAGTTCCGATGGCATTCTGTGGTCTTCTGCATCAGTTTTACTTCACCAATTTACACTTTCTGAATGCAAATGCTTATTATGTTTCTTATAATACCAAAATCGCTATATGTATGCCTACAATATTTGAGGAGTTCCTTCAATTCCTCGTGGATTCCATCATCAGATCTTCACCAAAAATAAATGGGACCAACTAGAAAGTACCTTCTAAAAAACCAAAAATAAATTTTGAAATCGGTCAAATACTCTTTGAGTAATCGATGAACATCCATAAAAAAAAAAAAAAAATTTTTTTTTTTTTTTGGAAGTCGGTTAAAAATAATGCTTAATGCATAATGCACAGATAAAAAAATTAATATTGGTGGGGTAAAGATATTATAGTCAGTTTAGTTGTTGTATTATTATCTTTGCTTAATTTTATACGAGTATCTAGCTTTTGCTCAACCTCGTATCTATCTGTTTCATGTACGGGGTACTCGAGTAGGATGTGTGGCACTGTATCTTCTTTTGTGGGATCACAAATGCATGATGGGCTTTCGTTGCACTTGAACCGGTGCAAGTACTCTGAAAACCCACCATGCCCCGTTATTCCGTCTACAGAGGATGTTTTAAGTTTCCTAACAGTTTTGTAATGATCGCCGTTTGACCTGTGGTGTATCTCTGGTTCTATTCGTCAAGCGTAGCAATTCTAAGATTTCGCCTGACGCCTGACAGGGTTTTTTTTTTTTTTTTTTTTTTGTTTTTTTTCTTCTAACACACTATAACATTAAGTACTTTACATTATACTAATACAGTGAGTAAGACAGGAATGTTAGGTTAGGTTAGGTTAGGTTAGGTTAGGTTTTTTTAAAAAAAAAAAAAAAAAAAAAAAAAAAAAGGTTAGGTTAGGTTAGGTTCCGATATGGGCGGGTGGTCTGAGCGTCCGTAATGTCGCGTTGCTGCGACGTCCGCAGCGGGCGATGGCGCTCAGGTTGGCTCGAGCGTACCGCACTGTGTCGTACGTTGGCGCCTGCTTGCTTGCTGGTAGCCCGCCTTGGGACCTTGAGGCCGAGGCCCTCGCCGAGGTGTATTGGCGGGTGCTGGCAGCAAAAGAGGAACGAAACTGGCCCCATCCACGGGAAATCCGGCAGTGGCGAGATGAGGCTCGAGATGACCTCTTCCTGAGATGGTCGGAGAGGCTCGAAGTCCCGGGAGCTAGCCGGGAACTGGTGGCCGCTGTTCAGCCCGTCCTCAAAGAATGGGTTGAACAAAAACACGGAGCACCAACATTCCATCTTACGCAGCTTCTGACTGGGCATGGTTGCTTCGGCAAATACTTGTGCAGAGTGGTGGGGCGGGAACCTACTGAAGAATGTCACGCGTGCGGAAATAGCGAAGATACGGCACAGCACACGCTTGCAGTGTGCCCAGCTTGGGCGGAGCAGCGGGCCGCACTTGTGGCCGTGGTAGGGCATGACCTCTCCCTGCCTGCCTTGGTTAAAGCCATGGTCGGTAGCGACAGGTCGTGGAAGGCGGCGGTCTCCTTCAGCGAAGATGTAATGGCGCAGAAGGAGTCGGCGGAGCGTGGGAGAGAGGACGATCCGGCCTCTCAGCCAATACGTCGCAAACGCGTGGGGCGACGGCGACTTGCCTACGACCGCCGACTTCCCCCTTAAGGGCACCCGTGGGCGATAGACACGGGGACGTCTGTCGCCCGCACAAAGGTCCCCGAGTGGCAGGTGTGCCGTATTCCGGCACACCCCTTTGATGAGGAAGGGAAGAAAAGTCTTCCCAGAGACGGATCCTAAGTACGGACGGCCGCTGGCGAGGTTACGGTAGTGTGCTCAGGCGTCCCCGTGACCTCGCTTACAGCACAGGAGGCGGCACATAGAGGGGTTTTTAGTGGGTACACCATATAGGTCTCATCACCAGAGTCCGTCCTCGCACCCTGGTGGTATGCGTAAAGCATTTTCCCCTCTTAAAAAAAAAAAAAAAAGGTTAGGTTAGGTTAGGTTAGGTTAGGTTAGGTTAGGTTCCCTTGTCGAGACCTGGCAGGTCAGGGCTGGGTCCATAGACGACGTCGACACAGAGGCCGACCATCAGACGGCTGCCCTGCACCGGATTTGCGATGCCGCAATGCCCCGAGCAAGGCCGACCCCGCCTCGTCGTCGCGTGTACTGGTGGCGCGAGGAGATCCGCGTCTCACGGAACGAGTGCACGAAGGCGCGCCGCCAGTACACCAGGAGCAGGCGGAGAAGGGTGCGAGACCCGGCCAGGGAGGAGGCGCTATACGCTGACTACCGCGCCAAATGCCACCAGCTACAGGCGGAAATAGCACGGGCGAAGGAGGCAGCGTGGAAGGAGTGGCTGGAGATGCTGGACCTTCACCCATGGGGGCGCCCTTACAAGACTGTAAGGGCAAAACTCCGGCCTTGGGCCCCCCCGCTGACCAGTACTCTCGAGCCCCTCCTCCTAGAGCGGATTCTCTCCGTCCTGTTCCCCGAAAGGGGATCATGGCATCCACCGGCGATGGGCGGGAACTCACCGGGATATGAGAGCGACGCACCGCCTGTAACGGAGGCGGAGCTCGGGGCCGCAATCTTAAGGATGAAGATGAAAAACGGCGCCCCTGGACCAGACGGTGTGCCCGGACGTGTCTTGGTGCTCGCGCTTGCGGCGGAGGAGCTGGAGGAGAGGGTGAGGACCCTCTTCAGCGCATGCCTTGACCGAGGTCAGTTCCCGCGAAGCTGGAAGACGGGTAAGCTCGTCCTTCTTCAAAAGGACGGGCGTCCAGCGGAGTCGCCGTCGGCCTATCGACCCATCGTCTTGCTTGACGAGATGGGCAAGCTCTTCGAGCGGGTGATCGCTGCCCGGCTCGTCAAGCACCTCGAGGAGGTAGGACCCGACCTGCACGACTGCCAGTACGGCTTCCGGCGGGAGAGGTCAACTATAGACGCTATTGCGCGGTTGAGGGTCCTCGCCGAGGAGGCTGTCTCGCAGGGCGGAGTGATGTTGGCAGTGTCGCTAGACATAGCGAATGCCTTTAACACCCTGCCCTTCGAGACAGTCAATGCAGCGCTGCAGTACCACGGTGTGCCCCGGTACCTGCAAATCTTAGTGGAGGATTACTTCCGGGATCGGGCCATTGGGTATCCGACACACAATGGGTGGTCGAACAGGAGGGTCACATGCGGTGTTCCACAGGGGTCTGTCCTCGGACCACTCCTGTGGAACATCGGATACGACTGGGTGCTCCGCGGTACCAACCTGCGGGGCGTCAACGTACTTTGTTACGCCGACGACACTCTCGTCACCGCGAGCGGGAGCACCCATCGACAAGCCATCCTTCTGGGCACAGCGGGGGTTGCTCACGTTGTGAGCCGCATTAGGGCCCTGGGGCTCGAGGTGGCCCTAAGCAAGTCCGAGGCCCTCTTCTTCCATGGGCCTCGAAACGCGCCGCCTCCTGGTCTAGCCATCATTGTGGGTGGGACCTCCATCGCCATTGAGTCGACGCTGCGATACCTAGGTATTGTCCTTGATGGCCGATGGAGGTTTACGGAGCACTTTGCCCGCAAGGCGCCAAAGCTGGTGGCTGCAGCCGGAGCACTTGGGGGGCTGCTCCCGAACATCGGGGGGCCGGGTAGTGCATGCCGCCGCCTGTACCAGGGGGTTGTGCGCTCTATGGCCATGTACGGGGCTCCCATCTGGGCAGAGGCCCTGAACGCTCGCAACGTGGCCCTGTTGCGCAGACCCCAACGGGTCATAGCCACTAGGGCGATACGAGCGTTCAGGACGGTCTCCTTTGAGGCGGCAACCCTACTGGCCGGTAGCCCGCCGTGGGACCTCGAAGCCGGGGTCCTTGCGGCGGTCTACTGGCGGGTAGCAGCAGAGCGAGCGGAGGGCAATCGGCCACATCCGGAGGAGATCAAGCTCTGGAGGGACGAAGCCAGGGAGGACCTCCTCCGGAAGTGGGACGAACGACTGCAGGCCCCAAGCGCAAGCCGGGAGGTGGTGCGCGCCGTACGGCCAGTCCTCAGGGACTGGCTAGGCCGTGACTATGGCGAAATGACGTTCCACCTAACACAGGTACTGACAGGGCACGGATGCTTCGGCAGATACCTGTGTCAGGTGGCCCGCCGCGAGGAGACCACGGTGTGCAAACACTGTACGGGTGGAGACGAAGACACGGCGCAGCACACCCGCGCCGTGTGCCCCACGTGGGAAGCACCGCGACGCGAGCTTATCGCGGCCATCGGGGCGGATCTGTCGCTGCCGGCCATAGCTGGCGCGATGGCACGCAGCAGGGCCGCATGGGAGGCGGTCGTTGTATTTTCCAACGCCGTCATGTCCCAGAAGGAGGCGGCGGAGAGAGAGCGGGAGGACGACCCCCTCGCGCCACCTATCCGCCGAAGAAGACCAGGGCGAAGGCGGGCCGCCTACGACCGCCTTATACCGCCCTAACCGGGACCTCGGGCAGCTGATTGGGAGATTGGCTGCCCGACGAGCATCGTCCCGAGGTGAAAAGGCGGCTCTAGGTGACGTCGCCTCATGGTGAGGGGGTAGGCTAAAAGCCTGCAGAGCTGGGCCCGGACGGGCAGCACGCCATGTGGGTGCCGGGGTAAGCGCCAAGCGTTCCCCTAGCCCCACTCCAGGCGGAGCGAGGTCGCACCGAGGGGTTTTAGTGGGTAGACTGGAGACCAGGAGTCCCACATACCCGTCCTTTACTACCACCTTAAGGACGGGATGCGTAACGCATTTCCCCTCGTAAAAAAAAAAAAAAAAAAAAAAAAAAAAAAAAAAAAAAAAAAAAAAAAAAAAAAAAAAAAAAAAAAAAAAAAAAAAAAAAGGTTAGGTTAGGTTACGTTAGGTTAGGTTAGGTTGCCCCTCTCGGAAGAGGTAAGGCGCTGGAGGTCGGAATCCCGCGATACCCTCCTTCTGAAGTGGGGCGAAAGGCTTGCGGAGCCAAGGGCTGGCCACAGAACGATTGAGGCTGTCCGGCCCGTTCTCCACCAATGGGTCAGCAGACAAGGAGGAAACATCACCTTCCACCTTGCACAGATGCTCTCCGGCCATGGCTGTTTCGGAAGGTACCTGTGCAAGGTGGCAGGCAGAGAACCGACTGCGAGGTGCCACCACTGCAGCTGCAATGAGGACACTGCGGATCACACGCTGGCTGTGTGCCCCGGGTGGGATGGACCACGCGCCCAATTGGTGGCAGTGGTGGGGGCGGACCTCTCACTACCCACCGTTGTCAGTGCCATGGTCGGTAGTGAGAGGTGCTGGCGGGCAATGGCAGAGTTCTGCAAAACTGTCATGGCCCAAAAAGAGACTGCTGAGCGTGCCCGGGAGGAGGACGCATCATCCCACCCGATGCGGCGCAGACGGGTCGGGCGCAGACGGGTCGCCCATGACCGTCACCTGCCCCCATAATGAGGACCTCTGGGCGGCAGTCTTGGGGACGTCTGACGCCCATGAATTAAGGGTCCTCGAGCTGATGCGCATGCCTAAGGATTGGGCATGCCAAGAATAGGGAATCTGGGAGTTTATCCCAGCGTGGTGGGTCCGATCTGTCGGATAGCTGCGGGGGGAGCTACGGAGGAGTGCAGTTGCGTGCCTGTAACTCCCCCAATGTAAAGCAGCGTGTGGCCACCCGGGGGGTTTTAGTGGGTAGACTGGAATCCAGGAGTCCCACATACCCGTCCATATACCCCAGGACGGGATGCGTAAAGCATTTCCCCCCGAAAAAAAAAAAAAAAAAAAAAAAAAAAGGTTAGGTTAGGTTAGGTTAGGTTAGGTTAGGTTAGGTTAGGTTAGGTTAGGTTAGGTTAGGTTAGGTTAGGTTAGGTTAGGTTAGGTTAGGTTAGGTTAGGTTAGGTTAGGTTAGGTTAGGTTAGGTTAGGTTAGGTTAGGTTAGGTTAGGTTAGGTTAGGTTAGGTTAGGTTAGGTTAGGTTAGGTTAGGTTAGGTTAGGTTAGGTTAGGTTAGGTTAGGTTAGGTTAGGTTAGGTTAGGTTAGGTTAGGTTAGGTTAGGTTAGGTTAGGTTAGGTTAGGTTAGGTTAGGTTAGGTTAGGTTAGGTTAGGTTAGGTTAGGTTAGGTTAGGTTAGGTTAGGTTAGGTTAGGTTAGGTTAGGTTAGGTTAGGTTAGGTTAGGTTAGGTTAGGTTAGGTTAGGTTAGGTTAGGTTAGGTTAGGTTAGGTTAGGTTAGGTTAGGTTAGGTTAGGTTAGGTTAGGTTAGGTTAGGTTAGGTTAGGTTAGGTTAGGTTAGGTTAGGTTAGGTTAGGTTAGGTTAGGTTAGGTTAGGTTAGGTTAGGTTAGGTTAGGTTAGGTTAGGTTAGGTTAGGTTAGGTTAGGTTAGGTTAGGTTAGGTTAGGTTAGGTTAGGTTAGGTTAGGTTAGGTTAGGTTAGGTTAGGTTAGGTTAGGTTAGGTTAGGTTAGGTTAGGTTAGGTTAGGTTAGGTTAGGTTAGGTTAGGTTAGGTTAGGTTAGGTTAGGTTAGGTTAGGTTAGGTTAGGTTAGGTTAGGTTAGGTTAGGTTAGGTTAGGTTAGGTTAGGTTAGGTTAGGTTAGGTTAGGTTAGGTTAGGTTAGGTTAGGTTAGGTTAGGTTAGGTTAGGTTAGGTTAGGTTAGGTTAGGTTAGGTTAGGTTAGGTTAGGTTAGGTTAGGTTAGGTTAGGTTAGGTTAGGTTAGGTTAGGTTAGGTTAGGTTAGGTTAGGTTAGGTTAGGTTAGGTTAGGTTAGGTTAGGTTAGGTTAGGTTAGGTTAGGTTAGGTTAGGTTAGGTTTGGTTAGGTTAGGTTAGGTTAGGTTAGGTTAGGTTAGGTTAGGTTAGGTTAGGTTAGGTTAGGTTAGGTTAGGTTAGGTTAGGTTAGGTTAGGTTAGGTTAGGTTAGGTTAGGTTAGGTTAGGTTAGGTTAGGTTAGGTTAGGTTTTAGGTTAGGTTAGGTTAGGTTAGGTTAGTGTAGGTTAGGTTAGGTTAGGTTAGGTTAGGTTAGGTTAGGTTAGGTTTGGTTAGGTTAGGTTAGGTTAGGTTAGGTTAGGTTAGGTTAGGTTAGGTTAGGTTAGGTTAGGTTAGGTTAGGTTAGGTTAGGTTAGGTTAGGTTAGGTTAGGTAGGTTAGGTTAGGTTAGGTTAGGTTAGGTTAGGTTAGGGTTAGGTTAGGTTAGGTTAGGTTAGGTTAGGTTAGGTTAGGTTAGGTTAGGTTAGGTTAGGTTAGGTTAGGTTAGGTTAGGTTAGGTTAGGTTAGGTTAGGTTAGGTTAGGTTAGGTTAGGTTGGGGTGCGAAGTCAGGTAACCTCCTCGTGTGCTCGAGTTTTACCAATTCACCTTGATCCGGTTGATCCGGGTGAAAGGGTAGGACTTGGGCCGGTGCACCCTGGTAACAACAGCAAGCAATGGCCATTGCTTGCTGGTGGCCAATAACCTGACAGGGGAGGGTTCCTCCACGAGCTCTCACGAGCTCTCTGGAAACAGAGTAGATTAGTGGGGATGACGGGCGGGAGGAGGTGTTGGCTGAAGGGACGCGGATAGGCAGAGGGCCGGTGACCCGCTACTGGAAGCTGACCCTCCACCTGAGGGGTCCCTCCACGAGCTCTCTGGCAACAGAGTAGATTAGTGGGGGGTACGTGCGGGAGGGGTGGGGATTGGTCGAAGGGATGTGGATAGGCAGAGGGCCGGTGACCCGCTCCTGGAGGCTATTTCCGCCCACCCGGATGGTCCCTCAGCGTGTTTCTCTGCAACAGCAGAGTTCACTGCTGATTTGGGACGGTGGTGTAATGGGGTTTGCTGGAAGGGACGTTTTCCCGGACGGCATCTCCCCATAACACGGAGGACCTGAGAGGGCGATCACGGGGTCGTTCGCCGCTCTCCCGGAGTGGAGGTCCTCAGGTGAGGGTACGTCGGATGCGTGAGGTGTCGCCCGCATGCATCTGACGCGGTGGGGCCTCCGGGCCATCCACCAAAGTTGGGACGGCTTCGGCTGTCGGCAGCAGGGGGTGTTCGCGGAGGCGTCTTATGGTTCCCGTGTCACCCCTGCCAATGCTGCAGTGGGCATACCATGGAGTTTTAGTCGGTAGGTCACTGCTTCTCAGTGGAGTCCGACATACCCATTCTCCTCCCCGTGGAGAGGGGATCCTATGAGGATTTCTCCATGTAAAAAAAAAAAAAAAAAAAAAGGTTAGGTTAGGGTAGGTTAGGTTAGGTTAGGTTAGGTTAGGTTAGGTTAGGTTAGGTTAGGTTAGGTTAGGTTAGGTTAGGTTAGGTTAGGTTAGGTTAGGTTAGGTTAGGTTAGGTTAGGTTAGGTTAGGTTAGGTTAGGTTAGGTTAGGTTAGGTTAGGTTAGGTTAGGTTAGGTTAGGTTAGGTTAGGTTAGGTTAGGTTAGGTTAGGTTAGGTTAGGTTAGGTTAGGTTAGGTTAGGTTAGGTTAGGTTAGGTTAGGTTAGGTTAGGTTAGGTTAGGTTAGGTTAGGTTAGGTTAGGTTAGGTTAGGTTAGGTTAGGTTAGGTTAGGTTAGGTTAGGTTAGGTTAGGTTAGGTTAGGTTAGGTTAGGTTAGGTTAGGTTAGGTTAGGTTAGGTTAGGTTAGGTTAGGTTAGGTTAGGTTAGGTTAGGTTAGGTTAGGTTAGGTTAGGTTAGGTTAGGTTAGGTTCCCTCCCGACGTGCTGCCACCTTGTCGTGGTGGGGGGGCTTGCGTGTTCCTGTGATCCCCAAGGCTATACCGGACAGGGCTACCCATACCGGAAAGGCGAGGGGGGAGGGACCAGACGAAGAGCGGCACAACCCGGCGGGGCCTGCAGAGGCCTGCCAGAGATGGTTCTCCGCTCGTCCCTCTGACTGAGCAGAGGGCGCAGTGGATGAGCCGAGGGAGGGCGGGCCCGGCGCGCACTAACCCTGCCGTCGGGCAGGCACTGGGGGGCTTATCCCGCCCGTGCCACCGCTGGACTCGCAACCCCGTTCCGAGTGTCGTGGACACGTCTCGCGGCTTGGACGGGAGCGAGGGTCTTGCCTTCATTGGCCGGACTGCGAGGAGAAAACCTCTATAAAAAACCCCAATTCCCGACGTTGCGGTACATGGCGTCGGGGAACTCGATGGAGGGTGACAACAGGAACAGGTTCTTGCGCGCGTAGCTTGGACCGGTTCATCCGCTCTGACAACCGTAGTCTGCTCGAGTGGCCTCTCGTGTGCTGCGGATGTGAGCAGCCTCTGGACTGACGAACCCCCACCCGCCAGGCATTACTCACTGACCTAGGGTAGATTGCGTTCTTCCATTTGCTGAGCAAATGGAAAGCGCTCATAATCTTTCTGGATCGTGGCTAATGTCGGGGGAGTGGGCGAATCGTTTTCCTGGAGGTTGCACAGATCCTGGGCACAGCGGGGGGTTCTACTTGGGTAGGCTTGTGTCGGAGTGGGAGGACCTGTCTGGACTGCGCGTGCTTGGGCCTGTGCCTGTTGTCACCTTCTGAGAGTGGCTGGAGGGTATCCAGCCGCTAGTGGCCAACCCTGGGGCACCGCCCGACCCCCAGTGGTAATAGGGTTACCCAGGTGCAGGGGGCACCGCCTGGGTGGACCACTATCCCCCACACTCGTGGGAACAAAATGTCACACAACTTTTTGGATTCTGATACCGACGACCCGGCAATAATGAGGACACCGATGCACATTGAAAATAACGAGGCGGTAGCGGTGGGTGCCCTGATGGCGCACGCCGATGCGCTTGACAGTGGCAAGAGCGCGCAGTCGGCGCAACCGCAATTGCGAGTCGAGCTGACGCGGCTCGAAAATATGGATAAGGCAGCGCTTGGAGTCACGTTTGAGTACCCTGTCGTGGGTTTAACACCGAAAACCGACAAAACAATCAGTGACTCAAATAATGACAGGGAGCTCTTTGTCCAATACCAGGTCTCCAGCGAGAATTCGGACAGCAGTCTACGGTCTGCGAGATCCAGGTCAGGATCGGGGTCATCCGCAGGTCCCAGAAAACGCCGCTTTTGGGCGGAGGATGGGGCCAAAAGAATATGTTTGTCTGGGAGCGAAGAGGAGGCAGAGGGCCCCCAACCGTCGTCGTCCCAACAAAGTGAGGCAGTAAACCCACCGACTGCCGATAAAACCTTTAGCCTAGTGAGGACTAAAGAGGCTCACGCAGCCTCCCAGCGACAAAAACGCCAGCTCCAAGCGGAGAAAGAGGTCTTCGACAGAGCGGCCGAGCTGAGGGCGGAGAGGGCCCTGCGGCGCTCTGAGTCGCCATTGTCGGCTGTGATTAGCGACAAAACGACACTGGACCTGAGAAAGGAGGTCGTCGACCAGGTCGACATAATACAAAAAGTTGCCGCAAAATCCGGCAGCCTAAAAGGCACCTTCGTGCGTGCACTCAAAGAGGCAGCAATGGTTATAACCGGAGCTGTCGAGGACCTGAGTGCGCGCACTATAACAGACGAGACGCGTCAGCTGCAGGTGGCAAACCGTCGCCTGCAAGCTGAAATGGCGGATCTCCGTGAAGAACTCGCCCAACTGCGCGCGGAGGTTGAGAGAAACAGGAGGTCGAATAGCCTTCTGTCTCGGCCTACCAACAACCCACTCGCTGCAGTACCGATGCGGGAAGAAGCGATCCAGACCGGACCTCCCATCAGTCGGAAGTTAGCGGGCCGGGACCCACTTGCAGCCGACAAGGCTCCTGCTATTGTTAGCGAGGAGCTTATACGTGCCGTGTCGATGCAAGTGGGAGCCATTGTGAATGCCCGTCTGGAGGGTCTGGAGGCCGACGGCCGGCTTCTCCCCGCCAAAAGAAAGAGGCCACCACTGGCTGGAGATAAAAAGCGGTTGGCGAATGGAGCGGCTGCCACTAACGGCGGCCTCGGAAAGGACAGTCCCAGCTCCAGCCAGCCGAAAGGACCTCAGACCGGTCCAGGACCAAGCGCTGGCAAGAAGCGAGGCGGCACCCAGAAGTCCGCCAAAACCTTAAACTCAGACGGGCCTTGCACGCTACCACCCGCACCCGAGCCGCTGAGCGGGGAGTGGAAGAAAGCGGGCAGTCGAAAAAAGAAGAGAAAAGCTGCCAAAGCCGCCGCCGCTACGCAAAAAAATCCGCAGCAGCCGAAGCGGAAAGAAGACGCTCGCAATCTTCGCACCCCTCGCTCAGCGGCCGTAGTGATCACTCTGCAGCCGGGCGCCGAAGACCGCGGAGTGACTTATAAAAAAGTCCTGGCGGAGGCCAGAGCCAAGGTCCAGCTCAAGGACCTTGATATTGTAGGAGGAGTGCGGTTCAGACAGGCAGCCACTGGCGCCTGCATCCTCGAGGTTCCCGGAGCAGCAAGCGGTGACAAAGCCGACAAGCTAGCCACTGCTATCAGGGAGCAGCTCAGCGGAGACGACGTGCGGGTGGCGAGACCCATAAAGACAGCAGAGATCCGCGTCTCAGGCCTGGATGAATCGGTGTCTGCCGAAGAAGTGGTGACTGCGATCGCTACGGCTGGCGAATGTCACAAAGACGCGGTGAAGGCTGGCGAAGTACGCCGGGGCTTCGACAACCTTGGCACTATTTGGGTGCGCTGCCCGATCCCAGCAGCAAAGAAAGTGGTGAAGGGCGGTCGCTTACTGGTGGGCTGGGTCTCTGCCCAAGTTAAATTGCTGGAGCAGAGGCCCCTACGCTGCTTCCGCTGCTTTGAAAGTGGGCACATCCGGGCGCAGTGCCAGTCGGAGGTAGACCGAACCGAACTCTGCTTTCAGTGCGGTGAGCCCGGTCATAAGGCGGCTCAATGCTTATCGGCAGCGCACTGCGCAGGGTGTGCGGCAGCAGGAAAACCTGCGGTCCACAGGATGGGCAGCAAAGCTTGTGCCGCACCTAAAGCTGCAAAACAACGGAAGAGGACAAAGGCTGGCGATGGCCCCCGGGCCCCCTTACAGCCTGTCCAGTCGCCCCCCCAGATGGAGGCTGCAACCGAGGAGGCTGGCTTAATGGTTATCGACTGATGGCAGCCGTCAAATTCCTCCAGGGGAACCTCAACCACTGCGCCAGGGCTCAGGACCTCCTGTTCCAGAGCATGGCGCAGTGGTTGATTCACATCGCGGTGATGGCGGAGCCATACTCGGTTCCTCCTCAGGACGACTGGGTTGGGGACCTGGACGGCACGGTGGCCCTAATCACGCGGAGCGCAGCCGGCTCTTGCCCGTTCGCGAACGCCATCAGGGGCCACGGCTTCGTCGCGGCGACATGTGGGGAACTGGCTGTGGTTGGCGTTTATTTCTCCCCAAACAAAACCTTGGCGGAGTTTGAACAGTTCCTAGCGCAGGTGGGTGCACTGATCGGTCGATTGCACCCTACCCCAGTCATCGTTGCAGGTGACTGGAATGCGAAGTCCGTTGAGTGGGGAAGTCCGGCAACAGACGCCAAGGGCCACGCTCTATTTCGCTGGTCAGTCGCCTCAAATCTGTCGGTTATTAACTCAGGAACGGCAAACACGTGTGTGCGCCAACAGGGTGGCTCTATAGTGGACGTCACGTTTGCTGGATGTGCCCTGGCGCGCCGTGTTCAGAGTTGGAAAGTGATGGTGGGCGTGGAGACCTTATCGGACCACCGGTATATTCGGTTCGAAGTTTCTGCTCCCCCGTCATCTTCGCCCAACCCAAGCCGGAGTGGCCCAGCAGAGGGTGGCCCGCGGTGGGCGGTTAAAAAACTCGACCGAGAGGCGCTGGAGCTGGCAGCGATGGTGCGGGCGTGGGCACCCATACCGGAGGCGCCCATAAGCGTCGAGGACGAAGCTCATTGGTTTCGGGAGGGCATGACAGAGGTGTGCGATGCCGCAATGCCTCGGGTCAAGGCCAGAACTCCCAAGCGCTGTGTGTATTGGTGGTCCGCAGAGCTCAAACAGTTACGCGACGGGTGCGTGGCTGCGAGACGCCAATATACACGGCACAGACGGCGCGCGCATCGCAATCTATCAGCGGAAACAGAGCTGTACTCGCTGTACAAAGAAGCGAAAACGGCACTAACATCTGCCATCAGTAGAGCCATCGAGCGGTCTCGCGAGGAGTTCCTGGAGACCCTCAATAGCGATCCGTGGGGGAGGCCGTACAAGCTGGTGAGGCAGAAGCTTCGGCCTTGGACGCCCCCACTAACACAAAGTCTCCAGCCTCAGCTCCTGGACGCAGTAGTTGCGGCTCTGTTGCCACACAGAGTGGCTCCGGAACCACCGGCCATGGCACCGCCACCTGAAGACAGGCAGGAGGAGGCCGAGGTGCCGCCCGTGACTGAGGGCGAGATGGGGGCTGCAGTCTTGCGACATCGGGCCAAAAACACTGCCCCAGGACCTGATGGCATCCCTGGACGGGCGTGGGCTCTGGCCATGGACGCCCTAGAGCCAAGGTTGAGACGACTGTTTAGCGCCTGTTTGGAACAGTCTCGTTTCCCCAGCACGTGGAAGATGGGTCGACTGGTCCTGCTTAAGAAGGAAGGACGCCCTACGGATTCCCCGTCGGCCTACCGCCCGATTGTGCTGCTTGATGAGGTGGGCAAGCTCTTTGAGCGAATTATCGCAAACCGCCTTATCAAGCACCTCAATAGTGAGGGCCCAGACCTGGCCGACTGCCAGTACGGCTTTCGCAGCGGCCGCTCCACCGTCCACGCGATCCTGCGTGTAAAAGGACTGGCAAGCGAGGCCGTGGCGCGGGGCGAGGTAGTCTTGGCGGTGTCCCTGGACATCGCTAACGCCTTCAATACCCTACCCTGGCCCTGCATAATCGAGGCGCTCTCATTCCACCAAGTGCCCAAACACCTCCAGAGAATTATAGAGGCCTATCTCTCTGAGAGGTTCGTTTCTTTTCCTGGGCAAGAGGAGTGGGGCCAGCGGCAGATGGTATGCGGTGTTCCACAGGGGTCAGTCCTTGGACCGCTCTTGTGGAACATCGGGTATGATTGGGTGCTGCGTGGAGCGAATCTGCGAGGAGTGGACGTCACCTGCTACGCAGATGATACGCTGGTGACAGCTCGTGGAGGGTCATTCAGGGACGCCTGCGTGCTAGCGACAGCAGGTGTCGCCCACGTGGTGGGTAAAATAAGACGGCTTGGGCTGGAGGTCGCTCTGAGCAAATCCGAGGCCATCTGTTTTCATGGCCCTCGGAAAGCACCTCCAGCCGGTGCGCACATCGTGGTGGGAGGCGTCCGGATCGCTGTCGAGTCGACGATGCGGTACCTTGGCATTGTCCTCGACAGTCGGTGGACATTCCGCGCGCACTTTCAGCGCCTAGCACCCAAACTGGTGGGCACGGCCGCTGCCCTTGGGCGGATACTCCCGAATCTGGGGGGGCCTAGGGCATCTTGCCGATGCCTATACATGGGCGTCGTTCGATCGATGGCCCTGTACGGAGCCCCAGTGTGGGCTGACGCCCTTGACCGTCACAATACCCCCCAACTGCGGCAATCGCAGAGGGTGATGGCGACAAGGGTGATACGGGGCTATCGATCGATCTCCGCAGAGGCAGCATGCCTGCTGGCCGGGTCGCTCCCGTGGGACCTGGACGCGAGAGCCCTTGCGTCAGCCTTTTTCTGGCGCGAGGAGGCGCGAGCCCGCGACTTCTGGCCAGCACCACGAGAGGTCTCAGCCAAGCGGGAGGAGTTCCGTCGCGAGGCGATCGTAGAGTGGGGGATGAGGCTGGCGCATCCAAGCGCAGGCATCCGTACGGTGGAAGCGATTCGGCCAGTTTTACCGCAGTGGCTGGAACGGGAGCATGGCGCACTCACCTTCCGGTTAGTGCAGGTACTTTCGGGGCACGGCTGCTTTGGGAGGTACCTGCACATTATCGCCGGAAGGGAACTAACTGAAGAGTGCCATGAGTGCGGGTGCGCGCAAGACACGGCGCAGCACACCCTGGAGGCGTGTCCGGCTTGGGCGCAGCAGCGTGCCCGCCTGACGACGTCTGTAGGAAACGACCTGTCACTGCCAGTAGTGATCAGATCCATGGTTGGCAGTGACAGGGTGTGGCAGGCGATGCTCTCCTTCTGCGAGGAGGTGATGCGGCAGAAGGAGACCGCGGAGCGGGCCAGGGAGGATGACGCAGCAGCCGACCAACGGCGCCGCAGGCGTGTTGGGCGCAGACGGCTGGCGCATGATCGCCGCCTGCCCCCGTAAAGAGGATCTCCGGGTGACAGCCACGGGGACGTCTGTCACCCATCGGAGGAGGTCCTCGGGATGGAAGGCGTGTCGGGTGTCCGGGCACGCCCCCTAGTGGCAAGAGGGGGAAACTCAAACCCCCCGAAGACGGGTCCACAAAATGGACAGCTGCTGGCGGAGTCACGGTAGCATGCGAAAGCGTTCCCGTGGCTCCACCGTAGGCAGCGTGAAGGACACCCCAGGTTTTTTAGTCGGTATGAATCCGACATATCCACCGCGTCTCCCTGTGGCGTGGTGGAATCTTTCGAAGATTTTTCCTGGGTAAAAAAAAAAAAAAAAAAAAAAAAAAAAAAAAAAAAAAAAAAAAAAAAAAAAAAAAAAAAAAAAAGGTTAGGTTAGGTTAGGTTAGGTTAGGTTAGGTTAGGTTAGGTTAGGTTAGGTTAGGTTAGGTTAGGTTAGGTTAGGTTAGGTTAGGTTAGGTTAGGTTAGGTTAGGTTAGGTTAGGTTAGGTTAGGTTAGGTTAGGTTAGGTTAGGTTAGGTTAGGTTAGGTTAGGTTAGGTTAGGTTAGGTTAGGTTAGGTTAGGTTAGGTTAGGTTAGGTTAGGTTAGGTTAGGTTAGGTTAGGTTAGGTTAGGTTAGGTTAGGTTAGGTTAGGTTAGGTTAGGTTAGGTTAGGTTAGGTTAGGTTAGGTTAGGTTAGGTTAGGTTAGGTTAGGTTAGGTTAGGTGAGCTAGAGAGCCCACCCCGGAGGACAACCTTGATGCGGAGGAGGATGAGGACGAGTACACCTCGAAAACAGAGGCCAAGATTAACACGGCTAGGAGGGGCCGTAGTTTCAAGGGGGCCTATGTGGGACTGAGTGCGGCGAAGGCCAAACTCAAGGACTCCGAATTCGAGGAGTACGAGACGGAGGCGGATCTGGCCTCGGGGTACCTCCTGAGGTATAGGGAGGTTAAGACCCAGCCCCAGAGGGAGGCAAAAAAGAAGAAGGGAAGAAACGGCAAAGACGGCGGCACGAGGGAGCGTAGCCCACACAGCGCCGAACCCGATCCGACTGAGCTGCCCGCACACGGGCTAATAGAATCCGCCAAACGCGGCGCGGAGACTATTCTCGAGGAGGCCGCCAAATGCGGCAACTTGAAGGGAGGGGTCTGGGGCCGCATGAATGCGGCCTGCCGGGACATCTTAGAGGCGGCGGAGTTGCTGCAGTCCCGAGGTGAGTCGGAGGAGGTCCGCATACTTAAGGCCGACAATAAACGCATGAAGGAACAACTGGCGCACCTTCATGCGGAGACGAAGGCTCTCCGGACCGCCTTCGCTGAGAGGAACGAGGCGCCTACTCCGGCCCCTGAAAGGGCACCCCGAGGGGATTCTGATCTGGCCGATCTCATAGGAGATCTTAAACGTGACCTATTTGTTTCCCTCGGGGAACTTGTCAACGCGAGGCTCGAAGAGGCTGAGCGCAAGAGTGCGGAGGGGATGAGGAACCTGTTGGAGAGGCTCCCAGAGGGACTCCTCTCCCCGGCGGTGCCCATCCGCCCTATGCGTCCCCCACTCGCAGCGGACAGAAAGGCAGATGCAGCCTCAAAGGCGGCAAAGGTTAGGGTGGCTCGCCCTACGGTTCAACCGCCGCCACCGCCGACTCCCGCAAAGAGGACAGCCTTAACCAAGGCAGCAGCCGCCGCGCCCAAGGCCACAGCAGTGCCTTCTAAGGCCAAGACACCCAAAGCCGGGGCCGCTTCCTCCACGGAGCTGCCATGGGTGGAGGTAGCAAAGGGGGGGAAACCCAAGAAGCCCTCCTTCGCGCAGGCCGTGGCTGCTTCTGCGGCCAAACAAGCGCCGGCAACACCGGCCGTAATTAAGAAATTCGCTGTCCCCACATCGGCCGCCGTCGTGGTCACGCTGAAGCCTGAGGCTAAAACTGACTATAAGTCAATAATGGCGAAGGCCACGACACTCAAGCTGGGCGAGTTGGGGATAGCCCATGTAAAGGTGCGGAGCACGGCGGCTGGTGCCCGCATCATAGAGGTCCCGGGAGCGGGAAATGGTGCGGCGGCGGACAATCTGGCGGCGAGACTAAAGGACCTCGTAGGAGAGGTAGCGGAGATCCGCCGTCCGGAGAAGACGGCGGAGATTAGAATCTCCGGCTTTGATGAGGCAGCCTCCCCAGATTCCATAAAAGCGGTGGTTGCTGAAATAGGGCATTGCGATCCCGAAAAAATTAGAGTAGGGGGTATACGTTGGGCATACAACAAAACCGGGTCGGTTATAGTTGTATGCCCAATTACGGCGGCAAATGCGGCCATAGAGGCGGGACGCCTCCTAATCGGATGGTCGTCGGCCAGAGTCGAGGGTCTGAGCGCCCTGCCCATGCGGTGTTACCGTTGCATGGGCACGGGACACACGAGGGCGCTCTGTCCCTCGCCCGTAGATAGGAGCGGCCTCTGCTTCCGCTGTGGGAAAGCGGACCACACCGCTAGGGAATGTGGAGCGGCGAAGGCGTGGTGTGCGGTATGCCACCACGCCAAACTGCCGGCTGAACACACGATGGGGGGACCTTCGTGCACCCCCCCACGTATTAGAGGTAGGGAGGCCCCCGGCAAAACCCAGGCGCCCCCCGCGAGGCAAAATGTAGAGGGACAAAGGATGGACACCGATGCCAGCACTGCAACCACCACCAACTGAAGTGTTGCAGTGCAACGCAAACCACTCCGCGCGTGCTCAAGACCTCGCTTTGCAGCACGTGGCGGAGTGGGGCATCGGTGCCATGGTGATGGCGGAGCCCTATTTTGTCCCCCCGCAGCCAAACTGGGTCGGGGACACAAGCGGCCTGGTGGCCATAATGGTTCCACCAATGGGTGACCACCCGCCGCTTACGAAAAGGGGATGTGGGCCGGGCTATGCAGCGGCCAAATGGGGAGATATCGTCTTAATCGGGACGTACTTCTCCCCCAATCGGCCGCTGTTCGAGTTCGAGCTATACCTCGAAAGGCTCGGCAGGGTGGTCCGGGCTGCGGCCCCGGCCCCAATTATGTTGCTCGGGGATCTCAACGCCAAAAGTGCGGCGTGGGGATCCCCGACCACGGACCCGAGGGGGGAGGCACTCCGAGACTGGGCGGCGCTAATGGGGTTGGAGGTGGTCAACAGGGGCAATGCCAACACGTGTGTGCGCCAGCAGGGGGGGGTCCATCGTGGACATTACGTTCGCGACCCCTGCCGTAAAGGCGCGCACATCGGGTTGGCGGGTGCTGGAGGAGGTGGAGACCCTCTCGGACCACCTTTACATAAGGATGGGGGTCTCCAAACCTAGGACAGCTCAGCCCGGAGTCCCTGTTGACGGGGGCCAGGGGGGGAGGAGGGGGGAACGGTTCCCGAAGTGGAGCCTGGGGTCGCTCGACAGGGACCGCGCTGAGGAGGCGGCGATGGTGGAGGCGTGGCGGGCTCCTCCACCGGACCGGGACGCGGACGTGGAGGCGAGGGCCGTCCAATTTCGCGCGTCGCTCACCACGGTGTGCGACGCGGCGATGCGCAGGGTGGGGCGACCGGTGGGGAAAAGGCAAGTCTACTGGTGGACGGAGGAGGTAGCCGCCCTCCGTCAAACATGTAATAGGGCACGCCGAGCGTATACCCGGTGTAGGAGGCGAAGAAACCACACCGTGGCCGAGGAGGAGCTCCTCCATGAAGCGCTCAGGGAGGCCAAGGGTGCCCTGTCCGTGGCAATCGCCAAGGCCAAGGACTCCGCCCACGAGGAGTTCTTGGCCACCCTGGACAGGGACCCATGGGGGCGGCCTTACAAACTGGTAAGGAACAAAATGCGGCACGCCCCCGGCATGGACTCCCTGGAACCGGAGCTCCTCGACAGGGTGGTGGTGGGCTTGTTTCCTCCTGCGCCGGTGTTCGCCCCACCATGCATGGTCGCCCCAGCGGAGGAGCCGCAGGAGCCTGGCGTCGTCCCGCCGGTAACTGAGGGGGAATTGGGGGTCACGATTCACCGCCTCAGGGCCTGCAAAAAGGCCCCGGGCCCTGACGGCGTGCCCGGTCGCCTAATGCCAGTGGCGCTGGAGTATCTCGGAAACCGCCTCAGGGAGTTATTTGATGACTGTCTGGGGGTGGGGCGGTTTCCGAGAATATGGAAGGAGGGTAGGCTCTGCCTCCTACGGAAGGAGAATCGGCCCCCGGATTCGCCTTCCGGATGGCGGCCGATTGTGCTGTTGGAGGAATCCGGGAAGATGCTAGAACGCATCATTGCTTCCCGGATCGTCCAACACTTAGAGGGTGAGGGCCCCAATATTTCGGACCGCCAGTTCGGATTCCGAACTGGGCGGTCCACCATGGATGCGTTGGGGGCCCTCCGCGCATATTGCGAGGGGGGAAATAAGAGGGGGGAGGGGGTCGTGGCGGTGTCTTTGGACATCGCCAACGCATTCGGCTCCCTCCCATACGGGGTGATCGTGGAGGCACTCCGGTACCACGGAGTGCCTCTATACTTGAGGCGTATCGTGGAGCACTACCTGACTGAACGGGTAGTGCTCTATGAAGATAAAAACGGGTGGCGGCGGGTACGGCAGATGGAGTGCGGGGTACCGCAGGGGTCAGTCCTCGGGCCCCTCCTATGGAACGTGGGCTATGACTGGGCCATAAGAGGGGTCCTGCTCCCCCGGATGGAGGTGTATTGTTACGCCGACGATACAATGGTGGCCGTCCGGGGAGTACAGCTGGAGGGGGCCCTGCGGAGGGCTGCGGTCGCGGCGGACCTGATGGTCCACCGCATCGGCCTCCTGGGGCTGAAAGTATCCCTCCAGAAAACGGAGGCGATAGTCTTTGGGGGGAGGGGGGTGGCGACCGCCTGTGGCAACCACCATACCAGTCGCGGGGGAAGCGGTCCAGGTGAAGGCCCACATTAAATATCTGGGCATCCATCTGGACCGCAAATGGGACTTCGGGGAGCATTTCCGCCAACTTGCTCCCCGAGTAGTGGCTGCAGCGTCGGCCATGGGGAAACTCTTGCCGAACGGGGGGGGGGCCCAGTGCAGTGTGTCGCCGCCTGTACGCCGGGGTGGCGAGAAGCATGGCCCTGTACGGCGCGCCAATCTGGGTTGACCGGCTTGGCGCGGCGAACAGGGCCCAATTGAGGAGACCGCAGAGAGTGGTGGCCATCCGTGCAGTACGGGCCTACTGCACGGTGGCGTGGGCGGCGGCGTGCGCCTTGGCGAGCACCCTGCCTTGGGAGCTGGATGCCCAGGTGCTCGCGGAGGCGCACAAGGAGAGGGTCAGGCGCAGGGCGGCCAGCGAGTTCCCCCCCCCTGAGGTGCTGAGGGAAGAGCGGCGGCAGGCGACACAGAGGGCCCGAGACAGGTGGAGAACGGAGCTGGAGGAGTCCCCCTATGGAGTCCGCACCATAGGGGCACTCCTCCCCTCGTTGGACGCCTGGCTGGACAGGCGGCATGGGAGGGTCGGATTCCGGATGGCGCAGGTAATGACCGGACACGGCTGCTTCGGTCATTACCTGCACCGAATAGGGAGGGAAAGGAATCCGGCCTGCCATGAGTGCGGCGACCCAGATGACACGGCCCAGCACACCCTTGAGGTGTGCCGTCACTGGGACGCTGAGCGCCGCACCATGGCTCGGGCCCTCGGGGTGGGTGATCTCTCGCTCCACAGCGTCGTGGCGGCTATGCTGAGGAGCGAGAGATCTTGGGAGGCGGTGGACTCCTTCTGCGAGGTTGTCCTTGCACAGAAGGAGTCCGCGGAGCGGGAGCGAGAGGACAGGGCGGATGCGCTCCCGCTCCGGCGTAGACGAAGGGGGAGGGCACGTGCGCGGTTCGCCGCAGCACTCCCCCGGTAGGGCCAGTGGGTAGGGGACCCACATTGCACGGCCCTACACGTCTGGGGGGAGGGTCAAGCGTTGCTAATTCTCCCCTCCTTTGGCGCGGGTGCCCCGGTATAGCATAGCCGGGGCCGCCGGGGGATGTCGTGGTTGAGTGTTCGCGACCCCATGGCATCCCCAAAACGGCAGCGACGGTAACGCCGGAGTGGTTTTAGTGGGTATGCCCCTCCCTCAGAGGGGAGAGTCCCACATACCCCCCCACTATGGCCTGCCCCGGGCCCGGGGGGGACGCGTAACGCGTTTCCACTCCGTCAAAAAAAAAAAAAAAAAAAAAAAAAGGTTAGGTTAGGTTAGGTTAGGTTAGGTTAGGTTAGGTTAGGTTAGGTTAGGTTAGGTTTGAGGTTTTTGAAAGGGTGAATTTTGTGCGATTTGAGTGATTTTTGGAAGTTAGACGTAATTTGACCCCGGCAATCTTACAACTGATTCTGAATCCACTTATTCTGACGACTTGGCACTCTTTTTTGGAAATTTCGATTTTGGCTTTTTGACTGGTTAATTTTTCGGCTGTAAATAATTAATATCTTTTTTGTTTTGGGAAATTTTGAATCGTTTTTTGTTTTAAAAATTAGACTTCGTTGGGTTCTACAAGCTCCCGTTTGTTGCATAGCTTTTGGACATTCCGTTCAAAAGTTATTAGACAAAACGTGGTTTTTGTTAAAACCCAAAAAAGTTGTGTGATTTAGTGTAAATATTTTAAAAGCTTTGTAAATATTTTTGGTTAGGTATTTTGTAAATTTTTATTGTGTAGGTTAGTTGCATTCGGGGAGCTCTATCCATATCAGTTTTCCCCGTAATTTTCGGACTTACGGTTCAAAAGTTACGGGGCGAATTTTTATTGCTATTTTATTTAAACAGGCGCTTCGGACCGCAAACGTAAGTTTGTACTTACGTTTAAAAATTCGTGGCGTCGGTTCGGGATAGGATAGCAATAAACGGATTGCTGTGCTAAATAGGGGGTAGGAAGCGGCGTCTAGGGACACCTCAAACTAGTTTGTAAGATAAACTAAGCGTGAGTTATCTCAAAACAGCTGTTAATTTTTTAAGTTTGTAAATATTTTGACGGTTCGGTCTTGACCGTTTTTGTATATATTTTTGGTTTTTGTTTATTTTCTTGTGTTTTTGACCGGCGACGACTGGTTAAAACTAGGGGAAATGATGAAGGGGGGTAAACCCCCCCCCCCACAGGAGGCTCGGGTCTTACGATTGTCGGAGTCCTCGGATAACTCTGACGATGAAGTCTACATGGAGTTTCAGGTAGCCATTGACGAGGATTTGAGAGGAGAAAAGAGGGCTAGAGAGCGCACTCCTGAGGATGAGAGGTCGTCAAATATTGACCTTACCTCTGGAACCGGGGCTAAAGTAAATACGGCCGGAAGAGGACGTGGTGCTATGGGTGCTTATGTGGGGCTCAGTGCGGCGAAGAGCCGCCTGAGAGATTCAAATAGTTTCGCAGAGTACGAGGAAGAGGCCGACCATGACGCAGGCTACTGCCTCGAATACAGGGAGCTGGAGTCCAGTAACATAAAGGGGAAGAAAGGCAGCAAGAGTGGAAAGGCTAATAAGCCTATCCCGAACATCCCAAGGGAGCAGGCAAGCCACGAGCTTATTGAGATTGCTCGAGAATCTAAAGGGGGCGGTATGGGGCCGCATGAACGCGGCCTGTCGGGAGATTATAGAGGCCGCGAGTCATCTCCAAAAGCGTGAAGAGTCGGAGGAGGTCCGAGTTTTGTTGGCTGACAATAAGCGGATGCAGGAGCAGCTAGTGCTCCTGCAAGCTGAAACCAAAGCTCTTAGGGCCGCCTTCGAAGAATGCGACGCTCCTCCAGTGGCCGCCGACAAGGCGCCTCAGGGGTCGGAGCTGGCCAGTCTCCTTGGGGACTTGAAACGGGACCTGTTTGTCTCCATAGGAGACATGGTGAACGCAAGGCTCGAGGAGGTGGAGCGGAAAACCGAAGAGGGCTTGAAAGGCCTCCTAGAGAGGCTCCCTGAGGGGATTCTCTCCCCGGAGTTGCCTGCTCACCCCATACGTCCGCCCCTAGCGGCGGACAGGAAGGCGGATGCGGCCGCAAAAGCTGCGAAGGATAAGGCAGCTCGCCCCACACTCCAGCCGCCGCCACCGCCGCCACCGCCACGCCGGGTGGCAAACAAACCAAGAGGGTCTATAAATACCCCAGTGCCGGCAAAGCGGGCAGTAGCTGCGGTTACCACCGCTGGCCCTGTCCCTGCCCCACGTCAGTCGACGTCTCAGCGGGGAAGGGATGAGCCTCTCTCCGCTACCCCTGCGCCCACCACGTGGTCCCAGGTTGTGGGGAAAAGGGCTAAGAAGCCGGGCGCATCGCAGGTGGTGACTGCCTCGCCCCTGGGGACGAATTTGGCCGCTGCTCCTCCTACGGTGAAGCCGAGAACTAGAGCGTTCACCGCACCCAAATCGGCGGCGGTAGTGGTCACCCTCAAGGAAGGCAGCAACACTGACTACAAGTCGGTAATGGGGGTGGCCACAACCATCAAACTGGCTGAATTGGGGATAGAGTCGGTTAAAGTGAGGAGCACGGCGGCCGGCGCACGAATTATAGAGGTCCCTGGGGAAGATAGCGGGGCAATTGCGGACAATTTGGCGGCCAAACTCCGCAGTCTGGTCGGGGAGGTAGCGGAGGTCCGTAGGCCCTTCAAAACCGCTGACATTCGTGTCAGTGGTTTTGAGGAGAGTGTCACACCAGAGGCCATACAAATGGCAATATCGGACAAGGGAGGGTGCCCACCTGAGCAAGTCAGAGTGGGGAAAATAAGGTTGGCCTTCAACCAGACGGGGGCGACCATAGCCACATGCCCTGTAGTAGCGGCCAACAAAATTGCTGCGGCTGGGAGGCTCGTAGTGGGTTGGACATCTGCTCGTGTAGAGGCCCTGGACCCGCTCCCCATGCGGTGTTATAGGTGTATGGGAACGGGGCACACCAGGGCCCTCTGTCCATCCCCTGTCGACCGGAGCCAATTGTGCCACCGGTGTGGCAAAGAGGGCCACATGATGGTGGATTGCCTGGCCGACAAGGCGTGGTGTGCGGTATGCCACCACGCCAAGCTGCCGGCCTACCACGTGATGGGGGGACAGTCATGCACCCCCCCACACACGAGAGGTAAAGTGGCCCTCACCGGAGCCCGGGCGCCCAACAGAGTACAGGACGCCCGTCCGATTAGTAGGCTACAGGCTGGGGCGGGTCTGGACATGGAGACATAAACATCAGCATAACCAACCC